>CM063505.1:27983698-28156198 GCA_032207245.1 Pardosa pseudoannulata | reverse complement strand
TTTTTGCATATTTGGGTATAATTTATGTTTTGAGGTGATAAAATCGGTTTACCTACTTCATCAAATTAAAAAGTGTACGTGAATTGTGTTAAATTGTATTGCTATTTTAGCAGGATTATAAGTTCTATGTCCTTATTAAATGAAAGAAGTTAAATCTTTTCAATAAAATCGGCTAAACTGTAGAAGAGAAACTGTAGAAAAGAAAACTAATGGCGAAAGGTCTAAACTGTAGAGAAAAAACTGTAAAATATTTTGGGTATGCTCTTCTGTAAAATTTGAAATTTATGATAGTCAGCATTATGGTAGCACAGAATATGCAAAAAGGGGTTTCCTGCACAGTGATGCGAACCGACAAAAATTGAATTCCGATTCAAATATGTCATTTCGTACTTCGAACTTACAGCTAAATGCGTGCATCTTAGTGGTACTGGCGTTATAGTGTTTTTATTAGCGACCAATCAACCTAAAGGCAAGTATTAGCGTTTTAATTTCCTGTTAACTTTATTTGTATGGTTAAAGTCTTATTGTTGTTGCCGTTATAGTGTTTTTTTTTTGCTGTTAAACTAAAATGCTGATACTTGCGTTTAGATCAAATGAACGTCAATAACAGCATTATAGTGCCAATAACAATAAGGGATCAATCCTATAAATACACTTTACAGGAAACTAAAACTCTAATGATTGCGTTTCGGTCGATTTGCGACTATAACAACACTAAAAAGACAATAACAATAAGACTTTATGCATGCAAATGCAGAATGCAGGTAAATAAATCAATAAAGATTGCATTTCGGTCAATTGGCGGCCAATAACTTCAATAACAATAATTATTTTACCCTACAAATACAGCTTACAGGAAATTAAAACGATAATTCTTGTGTTTCAGTCGATTGACTGGAAAGAACATTTTGGTATTTAATATCATTATTCAATGACGTTATTAGAATATTTCTAGCAGATATAATTAGTACTATTTAATTTGGGCATACAAAAGTTCATAGTAAGGACATCGTTGTAAGTCAGAAATTAGTATATAAATAAGCAAATGTATATTATTGCTAATTGTCTAAAAATAATAATTTCTGAAGTAAAAGTCATTAATACGGTGAAGCAGATTGAAGTAGTGAACTGTTCTGAATGGCGAGTGATATATTTAGGATACTTTTTAAGAAACCTCTATTTTGTAATTTTAAGAGATAATGGTTTGAACCAAGTAAGGAAAGTAGTTAAAATCGACTGACACATGACTTCTCCCAGATTAAACGCAAAACTAGTTGTTACTATCAATAATAGAAATCAGTTTTTATGTTACTGACACAATAATCTACTTTTCAAAATCTCTCTCATGACTTAAGAAGTTATTATGGATCTCCATAGGTATTTTGTTTTTACATAAACATGATATTACTGTCTATTCTTACAAACCTGGTCTAATAAACAAAAATACTGAATATAAAGATATTGAAAATGCTACACTGAAAGCTTCAATATTGATCAATATTTCAAATAAACGGAATTAAAGTTTAACGTTCAAACAAAATATATGGAGAATGGCAATAACTATTTTGTTCAATAGAGAGATTCGAAAACCCAGATTATAGTTCCAGAGATATATCACTTGGGACACAATTAATGGTAATGGCTAATTTTTATTTAATTATACTTGTATAATTTTTATTTGAAAATAATTGAGATATAGTGGGTTAAGTAATTTTAAATGTTTTTTTAATAAATTATTTTCGCATTTCCTGTTTAACCATTCTTTAAGTATTTGGATTTGTTGAGTATCTGAACTTTAAGCTCTAGGATTTCAATTTGTATCAGTAAAATACCAAAAAGGTTCTTTAATAATTTGTAAAAACTATATAAGTTTTACTGTATTTTTTTTTTGTTAAATATTAAATTATACGTATATCTTAGCATTTTCTAAACAACTTTTTTATTTTAAAATTCATTTACATTGGAATTTTTCTGTGCTTTTAAAATTAATTTCATACAATTAGCTTGTTTAAAAATGCATTAATTGGTAATAATAAAAATATAATCATTTATAGTGGAGTTATTTTTATATTAAACTTCCCTAAAAAAATAAAAATTATGTTTACTTTACTGCGATTTTATGTTCAAGGAATATGTACTCCGATTTAAAAAATATTAAAACATCTTGAAGAAAAGCATTCATTTTATTTCAGTCATTGGAACAAAATTTTATTTTGACAAAAATAAACTTATTTTATAATTAAAATTTATGTAGCACGAGTACAAAAATTTGTAAACAGCGGATATTTAATTTTTCCTAGTGCTGAAAGTTCCACTAACAGAACTACCTAATTTGCAACCTTTCGTTTGAGAAAGGAACGTTCCTAAAATAAAAGATATGTTTAGTGTATACTTCAAAGTTTAAACTATATTTTAGGTTATATTATGTACCAAACAATAAAAAATCTCTAAAACAAAATTAGTTTTGATAAAACTAATCACAACTTTTAGTGAAATTTAATGTTTTTATAAAGTTAAATAAACGTAATAAATGTGCTATATGCTTATATTATAATTCATTTATTTCATTAACGAACTAAAAACTACGTTTTTAGAGAGATGTATTAAACCATTAAGAGCATCGATGTATCTAACACAAATATTAATAAGCAGTCAGATAAAATAGAAAATACATTTCATTTTGCGAATAATCAATGGATTCGACACCAAAAATATTGCTAAATTTATAGTATAAAAAATATGTAAACAAAATCACATTGAATGAAAAGAGGGTCATAATCTGCTAAAATTATTTTAAAGCAAACTTTTAACCTATCTGATGAATTCACATCAATTTTATAAATAGCATAAATGTGATCACCTTGCATTTTTTATGACACTAGAAGACTTTTATCTGTATAAAAACTTAAGGTTTAATCCAACTCAACACGAAAAGTGTAGTATAGTTTAATCCAGCTATTTTATAATCAGTAGATAATACATATACAAACGCACATAAGAGGAAATAAACACATGCACGCACATACACACACACATATTATATATATATATATATATATATATATATATATATATATATATATATATATATATATATATATATAAACATATATTGTATAGGACAGTCAGACAGACATATGCAAATATAGAGAGAGAGATAAACAGATGTATAAATATACAGGCAGACACAGAAACATACTGATAGATAGACAGGCAGATAGATAGAAAAATAGCCGGAGAGACAGAAAAATAGACATGTAGGCAGAGAGATAGACAGATAAAGACAGAGATAGATAGATACATATATGCTGGAAAGGAAAGATAGAAAGATAGATGCAGTGAGACAGAGATAAATAGGCAGACAATAGAGATAGATAGGCAGCCAGATACACAGATAGAGATACCGAGAGATAGAGGCCAATCGAGGCATTTAGACAACAGACAGACATAGATAGGTAGATAAATATAGATAGATGTAATTTTAAATAAATATAGATAGATATAATTTTAAATAAATATAGATAGATATATATATTTATAAACATATATATATATATATATATATACATATATATATATATATATATATATATATATATATATATATATATATACATATATATATATATATAGATAGATAGATAGATAGATAGATACAAAGAGATATAACTATAAATAAATAATAGATTCATATAGATTGACAGAACCACTTTGATAAATAGATACATACAAACATAAATATTGATATGGATAAATAGGTATGGATACATATATTTAGATGCCTAGATTACATTCTATTGCCTTTGGTATAGAGATTTAGTGCTCCATAAATACAAACGTTTGTAATTTTTACAGTTGAAGTTGTTGAATATACGAACTTGTGTATCGGGAAGCATATGTGATCTCTCACAGAGAATTATAAGTCCCTATATATTAATGCATAAACGTGTATGAAAAGTGAATTTCAAGATTAAATTTCTGACTCATGATTTATTTTTATTCTTTAGTAAATCTTAATGATCGTTATCAAATGTTTTAAGATATAAAAGCAATTCTACTTAATCTTATTTTCGTATACTAAGTGATTTTTGATCATTAACCCGTGTGTTTATACAACCATTAATTTACCTCCTCTTTATAAAGTCATCATCTAGTTCTTTGAACATTCAAGTAACGTTTTGTAGGGTGTACTAATGTCCTTGATTGTTCTAAAATTTAATTTCGAATCTCTTCTCATCGAGTAACGAGCCCGTAAATGATAAAGTAAACCATAAAGTGCATTTAGTTTACATCATTTAATCATTAAGGTCGGAGTACTTCTACAAATCAAATGGCTTTCCTTTTGTAATAAGGTAAGTTACTGTGGTAAATGTCTAATCTTGGTTTCAAATTATCATTTGCTGTTGACTACTTCATTGGTCTTAAAGTTCTTATGGTTAGCAATGAAAAATGGTTAAATTGCATTTACTAAAGTATTTGAAAATGCTCATAGGAAATGTTCATTTTTGGAAATGTTTATATTTTAACTATTTCAATTAAAACAGTAAGAATAATATAAATTTCAAGCAGACCTTTTTGCAGATATTATATAAATATATTGTATAGATATGTATTTGTCTTGTTTAGGTTAGGAATTTGAAAAATATTGTAATCCTTAGTTTAAAACTATCATACATACATAAAATATACAATTATTGTGGATTTAAATGTTACAATACTCTTGTGTTGTCACCATATAGTGTAGTGTCAGTGTTGTAATGTACATACAACCTATACACCAGTGTTCGTTACAAGGGGGAAACACAGAATGAATATAATACTTTATATTGAGATTCAGACATTTATTCTATACATTCATTTACAAATAGATCCTTGGTTATCATATATCATAATCATCAATTATTTATGTCTTCTATTTACACTATAATTATCACAATTCTCTTTATAAGGAGTTATTATTATTAACAGAGGCCTAAGTTAAGTGACTGTAAATATTATTTTATAAATTACCTCCATTAAAGTCACAGGGGAGCAGGCAGGCAGGGGCTTTCCTCACGCGGTGTCGATTAGGGCGCACGGGACGAGTTGGTGATGGTGAGCGGGGCGGTGTCGGTCCAGGCGCACGGGACGAGTTGGTGCTCGTGAATCCTTGTCCCACTTCTCTCGACTCCCGACTTCAACTCCTCTCCTTCACTTCGTTTGCAAACTCCTCACCTCGGTTCCAACGCCCCTTTTTCCTTCCTTGCCAATCACTTGTTTTCGGGAAATTTTCCCACATCTGCATACCCTTCGGGAGTGCAGGTGGGTTCATTAAAGTAGCCCCTTTTGTGCAAGCTGACATTACTTTTTAGCCCCTACTCCCATAACTCACGGTTACAGCTCTGTGTGAGCTTGACCATTACGCTGCCATTCCGTGATCTATACCTTCTCTGCAGGGGTCCCTAAACTTGACGTGAACAATTGGAGACCTAAATTCCTCTAGGAAAATCCTCCCACAGCTGTGCATGCACGTGCAGAGCACCGTGGGAAATTATCTCGGTACAATCAGTCTTGAAGATTTATAGTCGATACTCTCCCAGATAGTCAGGTCGTCTGTATTTAAAGAGTTATTTAGAACAGGTCTGTGAAAAGGAGGTTTGTATTGGAGGTGTGATTGTAAGACATGCCTGTTGTTTTTTATCCTCTTGTACTCGTGGCCTCCGGAGCGGAGCCATTTAAAATTTTTCTTCAAACTCATTGACGCTACGGAGACAATGCAAAATACTTAATTTTTATGATTTGTTTTTGTTCGTATGTTAAAAATTGATAATTATTTGCATTGTCTACTTAGCGGAGCCCTCGAGTTTGAAGACAAATATTAAATGGCTCCACTCCGGAGTATCGAGTGCAAAAGGTTAGTATACTCTTTTGTTATACTAGGTTTCTGAATTAAATGAGGATAATTAATCGCAGTAATGCAGAAATAGAGGAGTAATATTAAAAAAAAACATTAAATATTTCCTGATATACATTCTTGTTACATTAACTAGAAGCAGAAAGCTAGCAATAAGTTTTCAATTGGCAAATTATTAAAATCAGTTAAATCAACTTTGAAAATGATATTTAGACTACCACTTCATTGAGTGGTTGATTTAATGGAGATTGTTAGGACTAAACTTAATATAACACTAATTTTTATTACTTAATATAACACTTAATATAACTTAATATAAACTTAATATAACTTAATATAAACTTAATATAACTTAATATAAACTTAATATAAACTTAATATAACTTAATATAACTTAATATAAACTTAATATAACACTAATTTTAATTTTATACACGGCTTTTCTTAAATGTCAGCATTGGTCGATCAACAAGAATCTACGTGCGTAGTATAAATTATTCAAATATTTTTATGAGTCAAAATGTCAACATATTTTTAACTCAGAAATTTGATTAAATACTTTCAAAATCACAGGGGAAAAGTATGTTTGATTAGTGGCAATAAGGAATTACAAAAGAATTCCTGGACCCGTTGATTATCCTTGTTTATAATTATATATTGTATGTGTGTTCATTAAGGACTAAATATTGAAGTCAAGAAACATAAAGTGACGAGATCAAACCCCCTTTTTTGTACCTCAGTTGATCATAATGTAGAACAATTAAATACCAGATTTAAATTATGGCTTTATGACATTTTCAAATACGCCTTAAAGTATCAGGCTAATACCTCTTAACTCGGGAGACAAGTGAGTAGATGTAAATATTTCAATTTTTATAAAATAATATTCCACTTGGAACTTTCCCATCAAGCTTTAATGCATGTAAAAATTTAAGCTCCAGTTTAAGGTAGTATGAAATACTTTCAAATTTTCTGTATGTATAAAACAACTTAAAAAGACAAATTAGAAATACTTGATTATTGTCATGCTAACTTTTTTCCATAACATGTATATACTTATTTCATTAAAGAAAAATAATTCGAAATAAAATAGAAGTAGTTGATTTTAACGATGTGAATGCTTAATTGAGCTGTACTCGAACAATTCTGTAACCTTCACAATTGAAGCTCGCTTAAGGTTTTATCATACTATACCATGTACTTGTTTACTGGTGAATAATGTGCAGATATTTTGTGTGATTGCGAATAATAATCATAGGATTTGTTTTATTTCTGGATGACTTCAGGAAAAACTTTTTAATAGGTTGAAAATATCCCCGTATCACCCGAGAAATATACGCCTCCTTCAGTGGTAAAAAGGAATGGTTGACTGGATATGTTACTCTTTCATATCAACATGTTGGGTTTGATAAGGCCTTTAGAAGTACAAAATTTACAAAGTTTAAATCTGATATGTTATTAATAATTAACAAATTCTTACATCCTTGTTATTATTTTTTCATTCTTTGTGAGTAGTAGCATTGTCACTTTATGTTTGGTAATATGATTAAATTGCATTTAAAAAAATCTTAGTGTAATAGAAGTATCAAATTCTTCGTATCACCGTCCGAACCTGTAAGATTGTAATTGCTCACATAAGTCGATTGCTGTATCTAGAAACTCTCGAATATTTGTTTTATATAGGATTATTTTGGGTAACAATTCCGGACTGTATAATTTTCTATCATATATATTCTTTCTTAGTCTGTAATAAATACAGTAGAGGTCATCAATCTTTTTAATTGATATAGGTTTTTAGTCATTAAGGATTTAAAATCTAATATTGATTTTGCAATATAAGTGTGCTCCAAGTTTTTGATTGGAAAATCTTTCATGTGTAAAGTTAATAGTTTTACATTACATCTATCAGTTTGCAGTAATAATATTTAGCAATTAGCAAACTAGTTTCATTTTGAAATAAGTCAATTTCTCTGACAGTTCTAAATTTCTTGTTAAATTTATGTGATACGCTGCTTATCATGAAGCCAAACGCTGCTAATACAACAAACCAAATTAAAATCATTTATAAAATTTAGTTAAATTAAACATATAACAAAGTAATACTCTTCTACAAGACAAAACAGAAAATGACTCACTGTGTAATATAATAATTTATAATTTCAAAATTAGTACAAAAATTTTAATAGATATTACTTGAATGCGTTAAATAAATTTCAGACTAACTTGTAAGGAAATAAAGGAAAATAGTTCTGCATACACCTACATTAAATTAAATTGCACCCTTCGTGAATAATTTATGCTCTCGTGCAATGTTCTCTTAAAAGCCATCCTGCACTACAATAACTATTTAGTGTTATTTAATAGTCTCTGTTACACTCAGTAATTAATTCACAACGAATAATCTTGATAATGCAGTAACACGCTTTAAAATAAAGGACACAAAGATTGAATAAACCATTTACTCTTCAAAAGGAAAATAATACTTCATTAATTATATCTTTCTTTAAAATTTTATTTTAGTTTTATTCACTAGAAGATTGAAATCTTCATCTTGTTAAAATCATTAAGTAATTTTTATAATGAGATAAAGAGATCAAAATCGAGATATTAAATCTATGTTGTAAATTATTCAATGAATACTCTGATAAAAGATGAGTTACATTATTTCATTATTTAGCCCGTTATAGGTTTTTATTTCTCAATTGCATACGTCATAAATTGCATGAAAATTACATACAAATGTCTTGAAAATGTTATGCTTTTTTTAGCATTCACCAAATAAAACTCTAACTTTAGATCTTTTATATTAAATTAAATATTCTTTAAATGATGTAAATGTGATTTAAGCTTATAATTCTGACTTAATATCAAGTGAAAAATGTAGTCGAAATAGAGTGTCAGGTTTATATATTTTCGAAAATAATCTACTGTCTAAATTTAAATGTTCAAAGCAATATAACGCCATAAACATTCCTTTAAAATATTAAATATACGTACAAAATATGCAAGCATTCTTAAGACTACAGTTTAGAAACTGAAATAGAACTTTATAGAACTAAATTTTCTAAAATTGCAATATAATTATTAAATAAAGGAAATATAAACATAATCATTATACCTAAGAAAACATATTAAATCAGTCATTAAAATTCCTTAGCTAATACATAATAAGCACATCGATTCTTTTTCTTTTGAAGAAACGTATAACGACGTACGTAAGTGCATATAAATAACTAAAGCAATACATTTGGCAAAATTTTACCAAGTACTGAGGTAGCTCAGTCGGCAAAGGCCTGTAACCTAGAGTTTGCGGGTTTGAAACCCGAGCCTGACTACGATTTGTCGTGTTCCTAAAAGGTGACTGGGGCAAGTAAAATATATTCCTGGTCAGAATGCCCTCCATGTTCTCAGTCAATACCTCTAGGGGTGATAGTGGAAGTCGATGTGTCTTCTGCGTGGTCCCTGATTCAAAATTACGAGGACCTTCTAGAGCGTAAGTCTTACTTTTGAGGTACTCGTTGAAACGAAAGGCGCACTCCCTTTGCTTTAAATCTAGTAGTCCTCGACTCATATCGAGCATGGTTTGACCAAGTGTCATAAGACAATAAAAAAGCAAATTTTACCAAAGATATTGCTAAATTTAAATATCAGGACTCTTCGATTTACACAGGTCCTTCAACAGATTAACGTTGGTATTTATTGCAGTCTCACGGAGCAGATAATTAGTATATGAAAGTAATATAACATGGTAATAAATTAAGTACAAGACAGAGTGAGAAAGAAATAGTGATATAAGCCTAATTGTATTTAAATAACACTTTATAAAGGTGATTATTCTCAATTCATTGCATTTTTTAACCAAGACATTTTAGCTATATATATATATATATATATATATATATATATATATATATATATATATATACATATATATACATATATATACATTATATATATATATATATATATATAATATATATATATATATATATATATATATATATATAATATGTGTATGTGTGTGTGTGTGCATACATACATTCAGAATAAGGATGATTATTAAATCTAATTTATTATGCACATTAGCGAGTAAAACTATTATGATAATTAAAAAATTTGCACAAATGATTACAAAGAAAAAAAGATTCTGGATCGTAAATTTATGTGAAAAAAATAATATAAGGATTTTTCCAACGGATATCAGTCATTATTAAAATAATCGTATATTTTATTTTTAAAAAATCTGTTTTTTATAATTAACAAATGTATTTCTTTTTACTTAAGTCATATTTTGACACACAAATATATTTATAAAAGTCAATTGCTTACTTAGAACATTTTTTTCTGGTTTCAGATTAGTATCTATTGTTTCCCGGATCTAATTTGTGTCTACAAGGACAAAATTTAGGCCTTTTTACAAGATTTAATAATTTTTAAATAAATAGTAAGTTATAATTAGCCTCTGGACTTCAAGTTAACTTATAAACTGCTATGGAATACATATAAAATTAAAAGCTTTAATAATTTTTCAATTTCATTCCAGTTCACATATACCATAAATAACTATAGAGTAACCAGATATAGGAGAAACACTATTATACTGATGTTTATATAATAAACCTCAAAATAAATTTTCATAAAGTTTGAAATATAATTTATATATTATTGAACTTTTTCTTAAAAATGTACTTTTATTAATCTTGCTCTTCAAAATCACAGGATATTCTCCGGGATAATATTTATCTATTCCCAGAGAGCTAAGTTTAATATAACTTCTTTTAATTAAATACATGCAAAATCTCTTTTTATTTTCTTATAAAGTGATATATTTTCTCAAAGATATATATATATATATATATATATATATATATATATATATATATATAATTATTGGTATACTCACACTTACTGGTCTTACATATACATTATACAAATACTCGCAATATTAAAGTATCGTAGATAAATGTATATAGTCACAATTATCTCAAAGGATAGCAAATAATTTTTTATTTTTCAAATATTGCATACATTTTATAGAATTCTATGTTTTCTGTGGATAAGCAGCGAATGTTTGTTTTTCTTTGCATAATTATTTATTTATTCACAAAATATCTAAATTCAAACAGTGAAATAGGTAATTTTTATTTTCGTTACATGGGAAATAATATTTATTTTTAGATAATATGTATATATATATATATATATATATATATATATTCTTACGGTATAATTTATTCATAGTTTATTTGAAGTAGACCTTAACTTTTTTTGCTACACGATGGCTAATGAGACCATTTCTCAGATTAGTTTTAATGGTGTTATGTTCTCCAAATAAATGATAATTATGAAATAACCAAATATTAAAAAAAGAAGAAAGTTTGCTTTCTGTCGGAAAATAAAAAATGAATTTATTATTTTCCTGAAAAGGGAAAATGGAAATATTGTAATCACGATAAAGTTCAAGGTAAATATTCATTTTTTATAACTCATGACTACATTTTAACATTTTAACTGATGCATTAATACGTCTTTATCCTACGTACAAGGAAACTTTAAATATAATTTTTCAGTTATTCCTGAACTAGGTTCGACTAGTTTTCTCGTCTGGTTTGTACCTACAAACGTATGTATTCGCATAACTCTAACTATTAATCACAAAATGTCTAAAATACTTATATTTCTCTATATATAGACAATTTTTATAGCTAGTGTTTGAACACTTCGGTTATGTAAATGCTCCTAGCGGTAGCTCTGTCTCTTTTTACGGTATGTAGTCACACTGTATTCATTTGAGTACGACTTCGCATGGGTTTCTTGTAGTGCAACAGAGCTTGATGTTAAATAATCAAAGCCATGGATGTTTCAAACTTAACAATTGTTGATTTATTTAAATAAAAAATAAGCATATTTTGCGGATGCAACCTTTCATCCAAAGAGGAGATCACTCTAGATCAACCTATCTCGCAGAGTTCAGCAGGGGGTCATCCCGCTTCTTTCTTTACCAAACAGGAAACCTTGGTTTTAGGGTAGGTCGAATCCCCCACTTTGACCCTTGTCCTTGGGATAGCCAAATCGCCCTTGGTGCCTGACCGACTCGGTCACACAAATCCAAATTCCTTTTCTCTGTCAATGCGCTGATAAACGATACGCTTGACACCTCCGTACTTCAAGAAGACCATTAAGGGGACAATACAATCATATTCAATTGTTTAATTGAACAAAAGTTCGCTTCATCACCTACAGAGACGTACTCGTCTCTTACAGGTTAGTTGCATTCTAAATTCTGTATAACAAAATATTGCGATATAACGAATAATTACGTTGGGGAACATAACTAAAAATATATTAGCCGTAGAAGGTCCAAGTTTTTGAAAGACTTATGATGTGTGTTTGCTTTTTGTTTTGGTTGCATTCTGAACTTTATGCAACGAAAAGTTTCAGTATACCGAGTAATTACGATGTAGGTATAACTGAAGAAATATTTGAAGATTAAAATCTTGTATTTCCAATTATGATAACACCCTAAATGCACTTTTCCTCCCTTTCTGACTGCAACCTGAACTCTCTACAGCTAAACATTTAACGTTATTAATGCTGTATTGGCATAATTCTAAATCTTTTGGCCGTAGAAGTAACACAATTTTAACTAGGACTGTTAAAATTGACCGTTATAATTCACTTCAGTTGGGTTATGAGCTTTATTTAACAAAATATTAAAATATATAAAGGGTAATTGAGCTGTAGAACATAACTCATAAACTGATAGCCTTAGAAGGTCAAAAGGCTTTTTTAAGACATTTATAACGTTCAGTTGTTTACATTGTTTATTGCAATCTGGACTTCATAAAACGAAAAGTACGCTGTGAGTCATGGCTGAAAAGATATTTGCCGTACAAGATTAAGTATTGCATTTTAGAGTGTGATGATATCTAATTGTGCTTTTCTTCTTCTTTTGATTGCAATCGGTACTCTCTGTAACTGAAATTTATCGTTACTAATGCTGTATGGGTATAACTCTAAAACTATTGGTCTTAGAATGTTTAAACTTTCAACTAGGTCTAATATAATGCCTCGTTGTGTAATTTTGGATTGGATTCTGAGCTTTGTATAAATTAAATGTAAGAATGAATTAATATGTAAAGCGTAATTCATACATAATTACATCTAAAAGGTCAAAACGTTTTTGTAAGACTGTTATGTCTATTTATTCACCTTTTTATTTGGTTGCATTCTGAACTTTATAGAAAGTATGAAAAGTTTGGATATAACAAGAAATTACGCTGTGAGGCATAACTGAAGAAATATTTATTGTAAAATATCGAAATGCCGTATTTTAGATTGTAACGCCTAATTTCGTTTTTTCTCCTCTTTGTATTGCAATCGGAAACGAAGTCTGAATCAATAACGAAAAATTAAAATATAACGTTATTAAAGCTGCATAGACATAACTCTAAAACTATTCTCCGTATGACTTTTAAATTTTAAGTAAGACTTTTATTATGCCTAGTTCTGTAACTTATACTGGATTTTTGACTTTATGTAGTGATAATGTAAAATATGTAACGAATAGTCACAGTGTGATGCATAACTCATAAACTATTAAGATAGAAGGTCGAAAAGTTTGTAGGACTGTTATAATGTCTAGTTTTATTTTTCATACGGTATTAACAAATGTATATTCTTTAAATAGCCTTCATGTGTCAGGCGTGTTGCTATCTTAGTTATTCGTAGCCATTCTGAATCGTATTTAAGAAGCGACTATGGTTTCATTAGTCCCCATGGAGATGAAAAACACAACATAATCCAGATTTGTAAAATTTATACATAAAACTGTTTTGTGTTATTCTAAAAGTTCATTTAAATGTTTATTCAGTACTAAACGTGTCAATTATACGTGGTGTAAATAGACTTAATTAAGATTTTAATTTTATAAATGAGCAGTATATATACATTTACATTTAAGATTTGAAACTTTTATAATTAACACGTTTATGTTAGGTTAAACATAATGTGTATTATATAAAAATCCATAGTACGTGCATATATAATTGTCGCATCTACGCACTCTATTCTGTGTTTTTTTTCCATGTACATTTAACAAAAGTATAACACAATAGAATTTAGTGTAAAGGGTATTTAAATATGTTGAATACATAAAAATTATGCATAACACTGAGTTAAATATCGTAAATGTTTAGAATATTTTTATGTTTCTTTGAAGTTTAAAATAGTTTTATAGTGATTTCTGTAGGTTTACACAATTGAATATATTGCTTTAAACAGCCTTCAACAGATAATGAATTTTTACGTTTATTTAAAAGTAGTAGTCTGTGAAAAAAACTTGTGTATATGGATATAGACTTCTATACAAAAGTATAATATTAATTTAAAATTCTAAAGATTTTTTCAAGGAAATTTGGAAAAAGATTATTATAAATTTAATGACTTTTTTGCTTTGTTATTCTGTCTTTTAATGTATTTGATTTATTTATGTGAAGTACTTTCACTCACAGTTCTGTTCTTTTCTGTGTATTACAAATAATAATAAAAAAAACCTGAAGGGTGTGGGTTATAAATACCATTTTATGAAATTGGGTTGACTACAGCATAGATACTAATCTTTAAAACATTAACATTCAGTATTCCGCATTTAAAAATTATATCTTTCTCTTTCATTTTATTTAAAATTTACTCTTTATTTATCTAGTGAATTATAATTTCCACCTCACAGACTAGTGAATTTGGTTTAGAGTTTCCCAAGTGTAGATGCAAAGATGTGCTTATCTTGAATTCTGTTAATTGTTTCATCCTTCAATCATATTAGTACAGTTAGCGCAACAATTTGCAAACTATTCTTACTGAAATAGACTTAGAAATTACAACCGCACTTAAATGTGAGACATTTCATTCACTATCTCATTAGGATTATGCATAAAATTTCATAGTTATTTTGGACTGTAGAATATTTTCATTAATTTTAATAAAAGAGATCACCATAACGAATAATTCACTACAAGGATTTCACCACTTTCTATCAACTCCCAAAGAATACGGAGTAGAACTGTAACTTGAGTACCAATTTAATGCTTAAGTGTAAATGAGTTGTAAATGTATATCACCTAAATGGATTTCAATAAAACTTCAACAGATTTTCTCACAATTCTTTTTATATCCCGGGTAAAATGCATTTTCAGATTAGCTAATTTCTAGATTAGCTAGTCTACTCTATTTAGAAAGATTTTAATTATAAACTAAAAAGTATGTAAGGTATATACTTTTTAGTTTCATTGTGCTACTCTGGTCTTTTAGCTTCCATGATATTACCTTCTACAGATAGTTGATGTACCCTGTTACCTTTCCAGAATTACAATCAGTGTAACATTTATTAATGTGCGAATCCTTTGGAATTTTCTTCACAAGAAATAGTTATTGATCTTTAAGCCTATTGATAAGGGCAACATTCTACAGATTGTTGATACGGTTCCTTGTTACCTTTTCCAGAATTAGAAGTGTCAAATCTGGTTTTAATGTGTGAATACTTGTGTGATTTTCTTCAGGGCGAATAAAAGGGGGAGGGGGTGTCTCTTATATATATATATTGGTGAAACAAAAAAGAGGGAAGGACATTATTTGCAAATGAGTAGTATTAATGAGTCCTTCTCAACTATTTGTACTGATAGTTTTCTTTATAAATGTTTTGCTTATTGTTGAATAAATCGAGTTGTTAATTTTAACTTCTCTCTTCGGATGTTCATTTTTTTATTCCTGCATTTTGAGACCCATGCAGGTCATTAATCATGAGACGACTTAGGAGATAGGATATTCGCGGACCTTTCGCGTATAACAAATCCTTTGGAATTTTCTTCACAAGAAATAGTTATTGATCTTTAAGCCTCCATGATAATATCTTCTACAGATTGTTGATGTTCCTTGTTACCTTTCCAGAATTACAATCAGTGTAAGGTTTATTAATGTGTGAATACTTTGGAATTTTCCTCACTAGATATAGTTATATATATATATATATATATATATATATATATATATATACACATAAATTGTTACCAATCGAGTTTACCTAGCAATTTGAATATTTGCCAGATTTCTTTATACTTTTAATTCATGGACTATATACTTACTTTTCAGAGAAATGTACCCTGTATCCTTTCCTTTCTTCCTCTCTTTTTTATTGTCATTCACATTTCTTCCATTTTAAGTGCTAATATTTTTGTTAACGTGCCCACTATAGTGATTTCAAAAACCCTACTTTGAAGGAACTTCAAGTAAACAGAAATGATGTAATAACAAACTAAATAAACAAAAGATTGTGTAAATTTTAGAAAAGTATATATTTAAAAAATAAAAAATTTAAACATGGAAACTGGGGTAGAGGGTCATGAATTAAAACAAACATTGTTAAAATATTTTTAGGACTTTACAGGTGATTCTGCAGCTGACGCTTCAGGATATAAATTTACACATCTACTACTTGTAGCACTGATCTTTTGTCTTTATATGTATCTGAGATATATATTGCTAGTTTTAGACTTAAACGTAACATCTAACCTACATATTATTAATAATGATTGCTTGAATATACATATATACCAACTTAAATTGGTTCTAAATATTTCCTCATTAAAATTTCATACTGGAATCATAACATTATAGTGAAAATGCAATATAGCCGGCAATACATTTATAGAGAAATATTGGTTGCACATGGTTTACAGCTCCTCTAAAGTATTCTAAAAATATATTTAAAAAGTATAAAAAATACTGTCCACATACCGCTAGGGACTAAACACATAAGGTATCTGACAATCTGGTTTCATTAACAGATCTTGATGCAAGGCTGATGTAATCAGTTCTCATTTATATAAATATACAAGCACAAAAATACACGCACAAAGTAAATAATCCCAAACTCTTTTAAATTTTGTGATTGAAATCCAAACTTGCTCATGAGTTTTCAAGTTCTTATTAATTTTATTGCCTATATCTTTCCTTTTTATGAACTATATATCAATTCAGATATGTATACACTTCTGATTTCGAAAGAATTATGGATGAATTGAAATCTTTCCTGTATAAAATCCGTAGTTAGTAGTTTTATGGTATTAGAATAATCTTAACTTTAACAACTAAACTCTTAAAAGTTTAATATAAGTTAAATGTGCAATGAATCATTTTTGATATCGAATTGTACGTATTAGATGAATTACCTTTTTTTAAAAAAATAATTTGTATAAAAGTTATGATTTACAGACGTAACAATGATTCGTTGGTTTAGAGATTTACAGTTTACACTTTTGCTATACAAGGTTAAGGTGACTGGAACCTACTGGTTAAAAGCGATTTCAAAAGACTACGAATATCCATGCCAGCATTAGATTTCGAATCCACAAACTCCAGTACCGAAGTTGCAGTACCCAACTCATTTGGACATAGTTTAAAGTAAGGACATCTATAGTACTTCAGTTAACTTGAAGCGTGCTATGTTCTAGATTAAAAATAAAATTTTGAAATTTATTAAGTCTTTGACTCATATATAAGTCACTTTTCTGCTATTAAACAATTCATTCGAGTCTAACTTTAGATTATCAAGGGTACTTGACATATCCCCAATGTCTTAAGTACTTGACATACAATCATATATCTTTTTGAATTGATGCTAATCAAATTATAGTTAGTACATGTAAAGTGTGCTTCAAATTTACCTCTAGGAAAATGAAATTTATCCTAGCACAAAATATACGATTAACCAAATTCCTCTTATGAAGGCAACTGATAGTATAAACAAAAATATTATGTTACTTACGGCACAATTCGTATTTAAAACATTGTTTCACTAAAAATGCCATGCATTTTATGTTATGTAGTTATGTTCTCCAGACTTTTCGAATCATTTTTATTTTCTGCGATTTAAGTTTAACCTGAAATATTGGAATGTACATAAATTGAAAATATATTTCAAACCAGTATCAAGCTCATTTGAAATACCATGGTAATATACCTACTATAACTTATAACTCTATAACATTCCTCATCATTATAATCAATAGTGATAACGCTTTTCTTTTAGAAATATAAAGTAGATTTCAGTTAGATTATTTGATTATATTATTATCATAGCATTATTTTGCTGATTGTATCTGTTATCAAATTGCTTAGTAGAGATAGTTTTTATAACAATGTAATATTTACATATATATATTTACTTCTTAAAATGAAAATAAATTATATATATATATATATATATATATATATATATATATATATATATAAATTCTAGTGTCTAATTAAATAATCCTATAATCTTAATCTTAATATGTGAACTTGTGAAATATTTACATCTCGATCACAAACCTTGTAAACAAGTCAGAATTGTGTTTTCATACACCTATATAAAGATATAAATAATCTAAAATATGTCTCCTTTTGATTTCATTTCATTATCCTATAAAATTAATTTTTAAATATTAAAATTAATAAAGGCTATTTATTTTCTATTTAGAACAAACCTCTACTGTATTCAGTGTGCAAAAAATAGATATTATTTTAAATATCTGAATGTCCACTGTTTATTTTAGAAAATGCTTTAAAAACAGGGTATACTTTCACAACTAGACCTAATTTCAAAATGAAATTATAAAACTATTTCCTATGATTTCATCGCAACTGGTGAGATAATTTTCAAACTAAACTTTATTGTCTACTTTTTATTGTTTTAGCATTTACTGTGGTACAAAGATTTTAAATTAATGCTCTGAAACTTTTAAAATACTTTTACCTGTGACATGAAGGATTTTTTACGCTTTCATCGTAGCGTAAAAAATAAGTATTTTATAAAATAAACTTTTTGATAAAAATGGTTTTTATTTTCTTTTTTTTAACATTTTCAGGCACTAGCATAACTTCAAACAATAAGAAAGACAACATTCTTTAGAGACAAATGATTTTTTTATAAATATGAGGCTCAAATTTTTTTTCTCCAAATTTTAACTCTTCAACCAACTAGTGAAAAATGTCTTTAAAATAATAAAAGGAGAATAGCGTGCACAAAGTGCCTGAGTAAAATAGAAGGGAAAAATATTTCTTAAGAGGCTTCTTCGAAATAATCTTTTCAAACTTATAAAAAAACTCCTAAACATTAAGTTTTTACTAAAAGTCAAAATAAATGGCTATTATAAAAAAATCTTCAGATGTCATTAATTTAAATTTTTATTTCGTATAATTTAAAAAGTATAAAACTTAGCACTTTCTTTGTTCTAGTAGAATTCTTAAAATGTATGAATATATATATATATATATATATATATATATATATATATATATGTGTGTGTGTGTGTGTATACATATATATATATTTATATATTTGTGTGTATATGTATATATGAATATTGTAACACAACTGAATTATTTTCCCTATTTTTAATGCCATAACTAAGACTCTCAATTGAAATGAAAGTGTAAATACTTAATTTTTTTTTTCAAATTTTTAAATTTACTGTGGAATTTTGATAATATTTTAAAAGTTTTAGAAACTAACAGCTGTCCAAAGTTTTTATGAAGTAATAGCTGTCTTATTTAAGAGGCAACGGTCCACAGTGCTACAGAAATATTTATTTTTCAATCTCTGAAATCATTTTGCTTTGATCTTAGCTTTGTGTAGTAATAGCATGGTTATAAAACAAGTTTCACGGTGTGTTTATTATAATATGCGATTTTAACTTTCTGATGGTCACTTACATGTATCTCCTTTACATTTTTCAGAGCTGTTCTAAAATTTCCAGTGGTCTTACTCTTTAAGACCTATACACTTGAATTTTAACTGTCCTCTGGTTACCAACTCAACAGCTCAAAGTTTGCATATTTTCATTACATTTAATTATTTCTTCTCTTTTTTTGCATCTGTCAATCTAAATCAACAATTTTTAAAATCAAATAGAATAGCAATGAAATGTTACATGTTATCGAGTAATAAGTAATGTATCTCAACGCGTTGTATTAACATCAGGGAAAAACATCTGTCTACATCGAATGTTTACAATGAGCCCAAAGTTCACCACTTGCACATTACATGCGGATAGGCTATTAACAGTCACCCCTTTAGCGGGAAGTAAATTTTCTCATATGGTATCAGCTATTCTGGGACCGAAAGGTCTTAGCTGTCAGAGGCTATTGTGGGAACAAAAGGGTTAATCCCATTTTGAAAAATTATTTCTCATTTTGATTTTTAAAACTATTTTATAGAACTTATAAATAAACTCAAACAGAAACGTTTTCTACACTGTTTTAATGAATTATTAACCCATATTGGACCGCTGTCCTATAAACAGGACAGCAAATAGAATTCCATTTAATAATAAAGTTATAAATATTTTCTGAGTGGATTTTATTTTAAGACCTTTAAAATAGACACACTTTATCATAGTAACAAAAATAAAAACTGAGAAATCAAAATATATTGTATTGTAAAATTTATTTTTAGCAACCCCTTAAAAATTGTCATTTTTTAATCTTTAATTTTATATTTATTATTTTTTTTTCAAACATAGTGGAGGTTACTTGTAGTACTCCAGACATTGGCACTACATTAGTGAATAACGCTAGGTCCAGAAAACGGCATTATGATACCAAACCCTTTATCCATTTTAACGATGATTCTTCAATTGATCCACAAGATCGTTATTACAAAATTCGACCTTTTTATGACAAAATCAGCATAACCTTGAAGTAATTTCGTGTATTTTCTGAAAATCTCACCATCGATGAAAGAATGGTAAAATATTTTGGAAGGCACAGTTGCAAGATGTTCATGAAAAATAAGCATGTAAAATTTGGATATAAATTTTGGGTATTATCATCCTACAACAGATATCCTTTTTCTATTACCCCTTACCAAAAATGCCAGTTCAAGAACTGCAAAAGAAAAGCAACAACAGTGTGCTTAAAATGTAATGTTGAACTTTGCTTTGAATGTTTTCCCAAATTTCTCCTATGAATCCGCCTAATGCAATGTAAGTGATATTTGTTAAATTTTAGTAGTGTATTGGACAGTTGGCCTAATTATAGGACAGCTAATTTACTTAAAAAATTAAAATTTATTTTTAAAATTTTGGTTTTATATGCTTAGTTACACCATATTAATGTTATGGATAAAGTTTTAAAAATTTTCAGAAATATTTAGTTGGTGTGGTACAATATGGGTTAAAGAATTAATCTGAAGTACAGCGTTATATAAAATTCAACATTTTTATTTACTGAGCTACTTATTTCAAAGTATTCCAAAAATCATGGTAGCAATGAAGAGTTCATGCATTTAAATACCCCTGCTGGCAAAGATGTTCTTACCTAAACTAACAATTGTATTTATTCGAGATAAACAGTGAAGGAACAAATGAAGAATAAACTAAATTTTCGGTTATAATTACCAATGATTAACATCATATGCAGAAACTTTATATATTTTATATTATGGTGGCAAGGAATGATGAATTTCTATTTTTTAAAGTTTCAATTTTAATATTATAATGAAAATAAATTATAATGTTATATAAAACATAACGCATAAAAATAAATTAGGAAAATATTTGACTAAACTACTAGAAGATTTGATAAAATTGATTCACCCAACAATATTCCTTAAATTTCTTTCTAATGCACATAAAACTAACAATTTCTATTATTTTTCATTTTATCTTTAGGATATATAGAAAATGTATATAGAAATGTATATATGAGATATATACAGATAAAAAAGACTATCAATATTCACTTACGTTAAATATCATTTATAAAACAATTGCTTAAATTTATAGAATGGTTAAGCAAACGTTTTCACTTTTTTGCATTAAATCAACAGTAACTAAAAAAAATACTCTGCGATTTTTAAAATCATACCAGTTTAATTTGAAGCCTAAAATTTAGAATAAGAAAAACATAAAAGATTTATTAAATTTTTTTTTTAATTTTATAAAATTATTAATTAAAATTTAAAATTTTTTTATTTATTACCTCTATTGTTTTGTTATAGGCGTAATTTTGTTTTAAATATGCGCCTATAACATTTCAAATTTACTAATTCCATATAAAAATCTACATAAACAATTTGTTTAACTTGAAAGTAGAAGTAAAGGACAAAAGCATTTTTTAGTGTAATAAAGTGGCCATGCAATACAAACATGTCTATTTGATAGGTTTACCTGATTTTCTCTCCTGGGGAAAAAAAAGAAAATTTTTGTTTTCGATCAAAATCTATTATTTCGCAGGTCTCTTGATGATTTAAAACATGCTAACATCTAGAAAATGTTTAATTTTTTTTAGTGATTTGTTTATATTGAGCGCCTATGTTTCTACACAATACTTTAATTGAAAATGAATCTGCACAAATGTATTGATGTTAAATAACATTTCAAATTCGTGACAAAGCTGGATATTTAGTTATGATAAAATATATATACAAATGAAGGTAAGATCAAAGCAACTGTTTTGGTAGATATAAAGTGAAAATATGCAATAAATAACTCGAAAGAAATGATTTAAAAACATTTTTCTATCATAGTTACCTAACACGTTTTTCAGATGAAGACATATTACATTACTAGAATCTAGCCCGTCATATGACGGGATCAATAAAATTTTTAAATTTACAGAATTATAAAGTGCTTTATGAGGCAGGTTTGTTTTTTGGTTGAGAAGTTCTTGCCAGGAAAATAATCGATGATTAACTTAAAAATTATCACATATGTACCTAATCTATTATTTAAGCCAAATATAAGAGAAAATATTTTAAGTAATATATCTAAGCTCAGTAATAAATTGTATGAAAATGATGCAGAAGATATTTAAATAATTTAAAATAATTAAATGAGATGGTTAAAATAATGACGTCATAATGCCAGAAAAAATTGTTCTTTTTACTTATTTATTATGTGATATATTTAATCGCCTGTTCTTAACCGGGGAAAATAGGGCTTGAAAAGAGGGAAGGGGTGGATTTCGAAAGTTTTATTAGTATTATTCGCTGCCATATAAAGTATACTTATACCAATTCATTTTACAATCGGATCAATAATTTAAGAGAATATAAACTTTACTCGCATTGAATTTTGCTAACCCTAAATCACGAATCCAATATTGATGCCTCTATCAATTCCAGGTCCAACCTCTTCATAAATTCGAGATCAGACAGACAGATAACTTAGGCTATTATTGTGTAGGAGATTTTGTATTTCTTAATACCTCCAGATAAAAGATGCTAAATATCTTTAACTATTAGATTATTTTAAAAGCAAAACTTAAAATCCAAATGTAAACAATCGTAGGAAATATGTTTCTTAAAAATATTGTTTCCAGTTCAAGGTAAAACGTTATCATTACCCAAATAAATGTGAAGCTTGAAATTTAAATCACGAGTTGTCGTTAAACATAGTTGTTATTCACTTGAATAAATTTCAAAGTTTAACAAATTAAACAATGTACAGGAAATGGAAAGATTTTCTTCGTAAATTAATACAATATTTTCCTCTGAAAACTTAGTTTTTAATAAAATTATCTGTTTTGTTGTAAAAGATGTTGAATTTTTAAGGAAATATTAATTCCTTTAAAAGCTAATTATCAAATGTATGAGAAATATCTTACTTGAAAATAAAATACGGATAAAACGTTTCCATAGAATGTAATCATTTTTTTTGTATTTGTAGGATATATTTTGTATCTCAGATAAATGTTCTTGAGAATTTAAGACGAAATGAATAATAAAAGTACTCACATTTAGTGTGCTAAATGATTGTAATTGCCCTTTGGTGTACAGAATATTAGATTTTACCGATGATTTGCTTGGTCGAAGAAGTTTCTGATTTTGCAGTACGGGATACAGCTACTGAATTGCTTTTGACACTTGCTGGAATTTTGGGAATCGCATCAGGTTGTATAGAATTGTCAGAAAAATAAGGCTTTATTCTATCTACAGAAACATTGACCCCTTTTTGATTTATTTTTAAGATGGAAACTTTGTCTTGTTTAGGTCCACCAGCCATGATGCGACAGCAATTTCTTAATATTTTTTGTAAATTGTGTTTAATTTGTAACTGAAAAGCGTATCGCCATCTGTAAATATATGTAATACAATAGTGTTCGCTGAGAGCGAGGGGATTAAATTGGCCATATATTCTGTTTTTTTCTTGGTTTTCTTTAAAGTGAATGGTTTGGACGACGTTGGGAGTGTGAATAGTCAAAGGCATTGTAAGTAAACTCTTTATTCCTTTTAATCATAAATCTCATTGGGTTGTCATTTTCCCAACTCTGATCCAATCAATATTCATTCAATGCTATTTCATTGTGTTTAAGTATTTTGGTGTCCCCCTCATTCACATTATTCTTATTTATTATACATTCCACTAAGTCTTAACATCTCACAGTCTGTTATCTTTCCATCTTTATATGGTCCATGATAAGGTTGTACTACTATGTTGTAACTACGATGAGAATTATCAGTACAGACAAAAACTTGTGAACAAGTTCTTAAGTCCTTGAAAACGAATGCTTTTTGGCTTGAATGATTATGAAAGGAAGCGGGTTTAAAGATTTCTATGGTCCTTTTCAAATTCAGGATAAATCCAGATTGTAATTGAGCTTCGAGCTGTAAAAACCATTCTTTCGCAAAAAAATTGATGGTTTAATTGCAACTCAATTGACTTCATTTTGGAATATCCAGATTTAAGGCAGGAGATTTTTCTTCCGTAGTAGACATTTTTGATATGTTGATTGATAATGGTTGAGTTTCCAAGACTGAAGATCAAAGTCCTAGGTCACCAGTGTAGAAGTGGCTAAAACGTATTTACTTTCTCTTCAGAATACAAGCCGACAATGAATAAAAGTAGAGTTGATTTGCCACAATTTTTGCTTCCTCGTTGAACAGCAATACAAGTTAAAACGTATTAAGTTTAAATAAGTTTTTGAAGCAAGTAGAAACAGTGATAGACTTAGCAGAATTAGACTACTAAATTGATAAAACAACTCATTTTTAGAGGTAAAAGAACTCTGTACTTTCAAACTTCATCTAGATATAGGCCTAATTTAATTAGATTTTGATTTTTGAATTCTGACACACGTTATTCTTTTTCGTATGTGTTATTGTATAAGCTTTAAAAAGAATTGTAGATAATTAATATGTAAGATGCAGTCAGAAACACAAATGTTTTAAATGTTGATAAATATATAAAAATTCATTTTGAAATTATTCTTCATAATAATCGAAGTGATTGTAATAAAATTATTTCTAGAAAAGCCTTGAAGTTGCATGATGTTAGTTCTACGATTTGCTCCAGATATTTTAAATCCACACATTCGAGTGAATTTAAATCTCTATTGTGTAATATAACAATAAATTATAGAAAGCAAAATATACACGGTATTTTGACTAACATAATATAAAACAACTTAAGTGTAAATAATTTTCACATATATAGCTTAAGGTTACAAGTGACCTTTGAAATAACAGATTTTGATAGAAAATACTAAATATTGTTTTGCTCTGAAAAAATAAAGTTGAGTATAAGTTTTTTTATTGTTTTCAATATGTTACTAATTTAAATACTGTATTTTGTCATGTACACTTATTTTCAAATTTTGAGAAAATTTACAGTTTCACAATTTCTGTATTGAATTAGTAATTTTAAAAAGTAGCAGGTACATTACTTTTATGTGCTTCTTATTCAAAATTTTAAAAGCTATAGAATAGTATATTTTATTATTAAAGTGGGTATGCTTTTGAAAACTGCAAAGTATTTTATCAAGCTATGGAGGATTAAATGCCATAAAAATATAAAAACACCTTCCAATAATTTGTATATTTTTTAAATAAGTGTCTTCTATGTATTGCACTTACCGTAAGGGGAATATGGATACCTAGTTTTATTTCTATATAAATTACAAACATAAAATAAAAATTAATAAAGTTATTTGCTATTGCTACAAAGCAGAAGCAATTATAAGGAATATTGTTGAACATTTAAAATTTTAATTTATTTTCTAATATAGTTTTGTGTTTTATGTATCATGAACAACATTATATATTCTCTTTAAAATATTATTAAAAATTTATATTCTTAAGGTTAATTTATCAACTCTAGTTACTATAAAATTGGTAAGCATATGCTTTACCTTTCGTTTTAAAAGGTTGCGTCTAACCTATCATTTTCTGGCTCTTATACCAAGGTATAGATGAGGAGACTTTTTATAACTCTTGTTATGGTTTATATTAAGCTGATATACTTTTAGTCTTTCGTCCAAGAATCATCTGATAATTAAATACAAAACATTAATATATTTCTCTTGTTGACGCATAAGAAATACTTCTAGCCACAATATCAAATTACTGCAAACCAAAACAACTTGGTGGACGCGGGGTGTAAACTACTATAAATTCTGGTTGACAAATGTTTTTCAGGATGTTGAATGTCCGAAATTAAAAAGATCTTCTAGATCGCTGTTGCTGTAAATGATGAATATTAATAAAATATTCGTATGCATCTCTTGAAGTAAGCCCTTTCTTGAACGACGTGCATGTCATAAAAAGGGTATTGACTTGTTCGTTCGAAAGGTGTATCATGCCATGGGACGAAGAGAAAAATTGTATCGTCGAAAGTGTATCCGTTTCTAATACCATCCGACGATACATCAGGTGTTTCGTTATATTTTACAATTATTTTATATTTTAAACAGATGAGTAAATAATAAATACTAATATGTGTGGTATAATACGAAAGTTTGCATTTTTATTATTATTTTTTCACATAACTGATATCTGTTAGAACTTATACTAAAGAAACAATGTAATATATTATACCGATATTTATAACTCATAATATTTCATTGATAAAGGTATCAGTAATATAAATGGTTTTAAATGTTTTTAAGTTTTAAAAACTGTTCGTAAAACAGCGTTCATAGTACGGATGTTTACTTATTTTGCAAGACATGTTTATATATTTTATATAATTATTTTCATATAGATATTTATCTTAAACGCCTAAAAGCTAAAAATTTGATATATAATATTTAAAAAAATTCTTTTTAATTTTAGGTTAATTGGAGAAAAATCAAGTACACAATTGCTTAAAATAAAATTTATTTTTCCAATTTATGTTAAAACAAGCATTAATTTTCATTAATTTCAAATGCTCGTTTTAGATCGGGAATTAAAAAACACACAGAAAAGGGGCTAATATAGTAGTAATACATAAATATATTAAATATTTTTTCTAAAATTCCTGACATTTAAAATGCAACCTGCCAACAATTCCCATAACTTGAATCACGATTGCTCAGAAATTTTATATGGTCAAGTTTGCATCGTGTTTTATAGTCACTTTGTCATTTTTTGCAAAATAAGAAATGAAATAATTTTAATTATAAATTTAAGAAATAAAAATTAAGCTTATTTTTTGGAAAATGCATAATATGTCACTTACAAAAGGTGGTAATTAAATTTTAATACTTATGTTAGTCATGTAGAAAGGCAATGTATTTTATTTTAGATAATTTAATTTTTTTATTTAACAACCATATCTGAATCGAAGGTAGTTTAGTGTTCATTAAACACAAGTGAACACAAGTAAAATAAAATACACTGAACTTGGTAGAAATAAATGTAGATTTAAAACTAATTAATACTTCAGGGAAATTTACTTCAATGAACCAAGAGAAGGAAATATGACTTTGTAAAAACTATTTTTAACAAACTTTATTTTAATATTTTTATTTCTCAAAGTGAAAATAGAAGTGTTTTTCACTCATATCTATATATCTATGTTTTGGAAATCAACATGATTCATCAAATAATTATCAAGGAATGTGGGAAAATCAGTTGTGTACATTTTTTATCCTTAAAACTGATATAAAATATACACATTCAACTACGGAAATTAAAATAATATATGTCAATCGATACAAGATTACAAAAAAGTGGAAAAAGTTATTTTCCGAATTTTCTAACAACACCACGTGCGTGTAGTAAACTCTACTAAAAAGCTACCACGTAGCATTAAAACTTGGTTAAAAAGAGAAATTGAAATGTGAATTTCTGGTTGCATGTTCCATATTGTGAGGAAGAGTTCAAAGAAAGAATAGAAATAACTGCTTCACTCCCAGCTGAAATATCTTAAAAATTCATTTCAAAACCGAATATGTCAAAAATTTGCACAGATTTGTGTGCTGAAGGGGAAATAGAAACTTGTAATTACTGACTTTATAAATTCTTTAATTTTAATAAATATTGCTAAGTTATTTCCCATTTTAAGTAATTGTGTGTGGGGGGGGGGTAATCAAATAACTTTCAAGTTATTTGATTTTTAGAGGAAAAATATTCACAAGTAAATAAACTAAAATCTTTAGCTAAAGATTTCTTCAAACTACACAGAATTAGCAGTTATTTCTTTATTTTGAAAATGCTTTCTAAAGGATTTATATTATATGTATAGAATATTTTAAACCTGAATTATTATGTATTTTTTTTTAGCTCAGATTTCAAGACTTTTACTACTGAGGTCAAATTCTTACTAGGCAGTATAAACCGCATTCTTCAAAAGTCACATTTGGTAAAAACACTGTCATAAATATTTTTTAAACAAGTATTTATATTAAAGATTAAAGTTCGCTCTTCTTTCCAATAATAAAATTACACAATCTAGATACGATGCTTATTTTATATTTAAATAGAAAAATACGTAATACGGCATTGATGAAATATATTCCGTGCAGAATGTAATATAATCATCATATAATTTACTATATTATCATAAATGTTAATGATTTAGATATATTAGTAAATAATATATTATGCAAGCAAGAATATTTTTCTTTTATGTTACTTGTTTAGAATACAATAGCGTGGAAAATTATTCTATTTTGTTACCCTGTCCTACTAGAAATCATACAACTGACATGCAATGATTATTTTCTACACCTATCTGCTATTTAAGAGCTATCCAGAAGGGAAACACGTAATATGCGTTATTTTTAAGCATAGTAAAAGCATTGCAACTATCTAGAATTTTTGAACATGATATTTACGTGTTAATACGAAGAAAATCAGTTTTATCTTGAATTAAACACCAATTATTGGACAGACTTATTTTCTTAAAAAAGGTAATCATTTATAATTTCGCATAAAAGCCCTAGAGAATATCTTCAGTTACTGCATATAAATAACAAAACAGTTGTTAGAAATGCATCCAGGTTTAGTTAATGGGAAATTAATTATATCAGAATATATTTAACTTGGCATGCATGGTATGTCTAGCCGAAAACATCAGCCTACTAACTGCATTTATTTATTCTACAAAAATAATATATTACTTGTAGTAGGAAAATTATACATTAAAATGTCATTTACATGTCTAATTTTTAAAGTTCACACATACACAGATACATATATTATTTAAAAACAAAAATGTATAAAAGGTATTTATTTTATAAATTCATACCTCTTACTTTTTATAAAACATATCGCTTAACATAACAAAAGAATTTTTTTAAGGTCAAAAGATTAAAAATAATTATTTTAGTTTTAAAATAAAAATAATTATTTTATTTTTAAAATAAAAATAATTATTTTATTTTTATGAATCAAAACAAAACTATAAATGAAGAGTTCTCGGTGCAAAATTTACTGTGTACATCTAAACTAGTTAAAAATTAACTACATACCATTGACAAACGATGGCCGAATGGTAGAGTGCTGCTCTTCGGTACCGGAGTTCTCGGGTTTGGATCACGCTGCCTGCCAGGATGTTCTTAGTCGTTCGGAGTTGGCTTTAAGGATAAGGTTCCGGTCTCATTAGTCCTTGTGACCAAAGAAGTAGACCGTAGTGCTCCAAACGAAAGCGTAGCAAGCGGAAGAAAAAAACTGCATAGTGTTAAACTTTAAGCACATTACATTCATTAATTTTCAGAATTATATAAGTGATATTCATCACAGATTGTAATAGCAGTTTTCTGGAATGCTAATGGTATTATTTTGTTCGTTTGATTCAGTGCAGATGCCAAGAATCTCCCAAATATACATTCGGAGCTGCAAGCGATGTACTCGAAATGGATGAATATAAACAACATTCCAAATTGAATTTTCTCTTTTATGTTATTTGATATTTCGGTATATAACAGTCAATTTAATTTAGACACAATTAGTATTTTTGAGTACATCTGATATTTTTGAAGTTTCCTTGAGGAACAAAGGGCTACTTGACTTCATCAAGGTTTTGTTCGTTACTTTTCAGAAAAGAGAATGTTTGCAGTAAAGGTAAATCAGATTATTTTTTTGATATTTGGCAACAATGCAACAAAGATTTAACCCAGCTTAAAGCATGCATCAAAAGCGAAGAGTATATTCCCATCCTCCATACGTGCAATGAAATTAGAAAAACAGGCACATAAAAAGTGAAACAGACAAGTCTTATATCAAGATCTGAATGAATGCTTGAAATCATCCTTGAAAGCAAAAGAAAATCGTAATTATAATTTAAAAGAGTGACGTATATACCAATGTCGATGAGTAATCTGTAGAAAATTAGCTAAGATCTTAATTTCTACTCGCTCCAACACTATGTATTCTAACATTGTTATAGATATATATGAAAGAAAAATGATATAAATTGCATCACTCGAATTTAAGAAAATATCAGTACATAATAGTTTATTTGAACGTAAATGGTACGTATGTCTCGAGGGATTATAAACTCTTTATATTAATAAAAATATTTCATCAGACAAAATTACTTAAAGGAAATGTATCCGATAAAATTTTTTTGTCTTAATACTCGAATGAATAAGAGTAAGCTGATGAAAAATTTATAAAATCCATTGTACATTGGTTCTCCAATGATTTATGGAACTATATATATTGAAAAAATTTCTTTTTTCTATATACTATACCTAAATAATTAGATTTTCTCAGTGTTTTTCAATCCATTTTTTTTAATTTGATTTGTAGCTGTATCTTTAAACTTTATATCTTTAAACTCTCTATTTTATATACCTACCCTCAGATATGCCGAAAAACTGAGGAAATGCTAGCTTACCCTATAATGCATTACCTACCTTTTACACAGTATCATACAGTAATATGCTTTGGCTTGACAAATAATCACTCTGCTTGATCAGAGGTGCACCAAAGAGCGAAGACAGAAAGAATTTCCCAAGGGACAAGAAACTTAGAGAATTAAACTATAAAGATCAGGGAAAACTGGAGACATTTGCCGGCAGAGGGAAAACGTGTTAAATAGAGAGACAATTTACATATTTAGGATAGAAAGATTTGGGAAATGTATAGAAAGAATTATCAGTCAAGGACACTCCTTTGATTAAGACATTGAGAGGCTGGGAAAAATATTTTAAAAAATTACATTGAGTGAGAGGAGATTTTTAAGGAAATATTAAAGTTAAATAATTTTTATATATTACCCACCCTAACATCCACCCACATGCATACATGCATACATGCATACATACATGCATGCATGCATGTATGAATACATACATACACATGCATACATACCTACATACATACATACATGCATGCATACATACATATATATATATACATGTATATATATATATATATATATATATATATATGTATTTATATATTTATATATATATATATATTTATATATATTTATATATATATATATTTATATATTTATATATATATATATTTATATATTTATATATATATATATATATATATATATATTTATATATATATATATATATATATATATATATATATATATATATATATATTTATATATATATATATATATATATATTTATATATATATATTTATATATTTATATATATATATTTATATATTTATATATATATACATATATATATATACATGTATATATATATATATATATATATATATATATGTATTTATATATTTATATATGTATTTATATATTTATATATTTATTTATATATTTATTTATTTATTTATTTATTTCGATAGCATTATGTTTGGACAAAATTTAATTTCCAATACAAGTATTATTTTTGTATTAAGCAAACTGTTAATAATGAAATCATTTTATTTCGACAATGTGCAATTAAAGTATAGAAATAACAGAATGTGTTTTCAGCACACTTTTATATTTGTTTTCTAATTCACTATCTTTATATTCTTATAAGTACCACTAGTAGTTCTTTTAAATTCAGACCATATCGTTAAATAATAGAATTATCTTTTTTTATTTGTGTGATTTATATAAGAACCAATTACATTTTTAACGACTAGCATTAGAAAGATTATTTTGAATTACTGTAATTTTTTATCCATTATGGAATGAAATGTTACTTTTGATATTAATCTAATCTCTTGTGTATTACGAAAGGTGACTTAGTTAAAGTAATATTAGATAAAAATATTTTTATTATAAGGATATAAAATAAATTTATACATTCCCATCCATTTACTATGTGCACCTAAAATTTTCAAAAGCGAAGAGAACTATTTTTTATATTGTCCAGATTATCATATTTATTCATTATTTTTAAATTAATTTTTAAGTATATATTATAAACCAACACATCGCTCTATCCGCTTAATGCATAAATGTTTTTGTTATGTACATAATGAAATTTGTATCCTTAAAAGTACAAAATTGCTTTTTTAATATATCCTAATTAAATTTAATAAAAATATTCCATGTAATTAAATTTAGAACTATCAAACTTATATTTATAGCTGTTTGTATATAGTGTTTTAATTATAAGACATAAAAAAAGCATTATTAATTTTCAAAACTAACCACTTGAATTGAAAATCCTTCATGCTTATTTTAAATGCGCTTTTAAAACTTATTTAATTTAACTTAATTAGTAATTTTAATTACAAATAATTTCACACGGAAGTAAGTATTTTATCCCTATTATCACTTAAATCAAAAATATCGTGTCGGTTGAAGAGTAAAATCTTATATAAAATTGAGGAGTATTTAATTATGTGAGAATTCACGTACAAAGTGAATGTCTCTTACAAAGTGGGTAAAGTTCCCAAATTATTGGAGGTGTTACAAATAGGAAAAAATAAAAATATATAAAATATAATATGGACATAATTACAAATTGTAAGTTATAGACTATTCAATATTTCTAAATTTTGAAATTACATAATTCAAATAGAATTTTTTTGAGAGATTTAAATTTGTACTCCTACTGAAATTTACTAGCTCTTTCTAAAATATTCTACCGTAATTATTGCAAAATTCCTAAATTTATTAAAAAAAAATTACACGATAAACAAAATTTTTACACCATATTACTTTTCCTAAACATTAATATCTTATATCTATACATTATACTTTTTAAAAATCTAAGATATTTTTGCGTACAAAAATTCTTCTGTATTTAAAACATTTTTTTCGCGTTTCCAAGTATTCATTAGTAATTTGTTTCATTTTATTTGTTTTTAAAGAATCTTAGATTAGAATTTTCATTTTTAAAATTCAGAGTCAGTACACCACATAGAATTTAAAATTTGCACTTGACTTGTGTTTGAATTTAGTAATTATTGGAAGAGTAGATAAACATCCATTCGAGTTTTAAAAAAAAATATTAGTTTTGCCGCTTGTTGCACAACATGTAACAAGCAATACTGATTCCCCGAAAGCAAGAAAAATGTTTGTACATTTTCTTACTGTTTTACCGGAAAGTATAGCGGAGAAAAAGTAATTACACTTTTTCACAAAATTAATTAAATGAGAAAATTAAAATCCATGTATTTAATTAGAAGTTAAAGAAAACATTTTTAATGTTTATTTCTTTTCTTAAGAAAGCAAACTTGAAAATTATAACTAAAGCTGTTTTTTTTAGTTTAATTAATAAATAAACTCTGATTGTACATTAAAAAAACTGTTTTAAATTATAAAATTATGTGGAAAATCGAAAGATCACAGAACAAATATACTTCACAGAATTGAAAAATAAATTAAATGTCTTTTATAAATTGAATGTTTTTTAATTTGTAAATATGAAAAAAAGTGGGGAAAATATCACTTAAAAAACGTTGAATATTAATATTTATTCACGTACGATGTAAATAAAATAAATTTAATTTTTTATTCTTGTATGATCACTTTGCTTTCGTTTATCCATGCATTCATAAAACATATATTCTTTAATGAAACATAATTTTTATAAGTTTAGTAAATAAAATAAATCTAATTTTTATATTTATATGACCACTTTGCTTTGATTTATCGATGAGTTCATAAAACATGTATTCTTTATTGAAACATAATTTTTTTTAAGTTTACCAATTAAAAAAATCTAGGACTTGTAAAAACAAGTATTTATTAGTGGTTGATAATTTTTTAAGAAATACTTGAATGAATAACTATTTTAATAATTACTTAGCATCCAGTTTTTAGTTTACTTGCTATATTTTTAAAATTAAAATTTACTAAAATAAACACGAATACACACTGTCTGTCTGTAGGCTAAATTGTTTTTCGAAATAGGAGAGGAATTGCACTCAACCAGATGATTAATAATTACTATGGATCAGGAGGTCTATTTCCACTCTGAAAAGTAGAAAAATTCCTATACAAGTCATAAAATAAACAAGCCATTGCTTTTAACGCCATGCTGTGCATGCCTATTTATCTACCAAGGTTTGGTTCACTTACCATATGGGAATTTCCCTTAAAGAGGAGCAGAATATTTGCTTTTTAGAATTCAAGGAATTGTGATCACCTTAAACGTTGTCCTATAAAAACGACACAATGTCAACACTTTAATAGTAGAATTGAGGGGAATTTAAATATATATTGTTTCAAATATTAAACTAGTCATATTGAGTGGGGTAGTAAATCTACTTTAATTTTTTATAAACATGAATACACACTGTTTGTAGGCTAAATTGTTTTTCAAAAAAGAGAGGAATTGAACTCAACCAGATAATCAATGAATAATATGGATCTGGAGGTCTATTTCTACTCTGAAAGGTAGAAAAATTCATAAACATGTCATACAATAAACATGTCATTTCTTTTAACGCCATGTTGTACACGTCTATTTATCTACTAATGTTATGATTCACTTACTGTATGGGGATTTCTATTAAAAAGAAGAAGAATATTTCCTTTTTAGATTTCAAGGAATTACGATCAGCTTAAAAGTGAGCTTGTCATATAAAAATGACACAACGTCAATGCTTTAAAAGCAGAATTGACGGAAATTTAAATATACATTGTTTTAAATATTAAACTAGTCATATCAGGATTAAGAGGACTATTTCCACTATGAAAGGTAGAAAAATTCATAAACAAGTCATAGCATTGTTTTTAACGCCATGCTGTACACGCCTATTTATAAACTAAGGTTATGATTCATTTACCTTATGGGAATTACCATTAAGGAGAAAAAGAATATTTGCTTTTTAAATATCCAGAAATTACCATCAGATTAAACGCTGTCGGATAAAAACAATACAACGTCAACACTTTAAGAGTAGAATTGTCGGAATTTTAAATATACATTGTTTCAAATAAACTAGTCATATTGACTTGGGTATTAAATCTAGTTTAAATTTTATAAACACGAATACACACTGTTTGTTGGCTAAATTGTTTTTCAAAAAAGGAGAGGAATTGAACTCAAATAGTTGATCAATAAATACTATGGATCAGGAGGTCTGAAATTACTCTGAAAGGTAGAAAAATTCATAAACATGTCATAGCATTAAAAAGTCATTGCTTTTAACGCCATGATGTACATTCCTATTTATCTAATAAGGTTATGATCTATTTATCGTATGGAAATTTCCATTAAGGAGAAGCAGAATATTTGCTTTTCAGAATTCAAGGAATTACGATCCACATAAACGTTGTCCTATAAAAAAGACACAACTTCAATGCTTTAATAGTAGAATTGCCGGAAATTTAAATGTGCATTGTTTCAAATATTAAACTAGTCATAATGACTGGGGTAGTAAATCTAGTTTAACTTTTTATGTTGATGCCGTCTAAAATGTTTTAGGATGATTACATAACTGATTACGTTTTTTAGTATAACAATTTTAATTTGTACATACCTTTTTAATAAAAACAGTGGTAAAATTTCACATATTTAATTAATTAGTCGAAAACATGTAACTCTAATAAACACTTTTAAAGAATCTTTACTAAGATAACAATTAAATATATATCAAATACCTATTAACACATTGTATGCGGGACACGTACTAGTACGTTTTCTGACGATTGATACTTGAGAGCGGGTCACGTACTAGTATGGGTTAGTGTAACAACTTGGTTTTTTGTGGGTACAAAATTAACGTTATATACAGGAAAACAAAGCCGAATGCTCTTGTCTATTACATAGATTCTGGAAATATTTAGACAAAGCGTTCAGAGGGAATAGACTAAATTACATCTAGTCGTCATGGGGCGTAAAGAACGAAATACCCATAAAAAAGATAAACAAATACGTGCCATAAACAAATATTCACAAAGAAGAACTAGAAATAATTACCAAACATCATACTAACCAAAACCAACGCACCAACCAGACCCCCCCTTCATAATAAACAAAACCACCCCCCCCACCCCCCCCCCCACAAAACGGGAAAAAATTAAAACTATATACTACTATTTCTATTTGATTTTTCATATTTATGATACTATTATAAATTTATCCACTAAAAGATATATTTTTTGTTTACAAAAATCTTATGGTTGTTATTTATATATTTCTATTTATACATTTGTTTATATATTTCAATATAAAATACGAAAAGTTGGTTAAAAAATTAAATAATTTTCGATCTATTGAGATTTAACTGAATAACTTAATTTACCCCGCAAAACGCCAGCTCCCGCTGCAATTCTGCTGCGAAATGTACCCGCACTCAATGTGTTAATATAAATTTAATACGTTATACGGTTTTCAATAAAATAAAACATAAAATTTTGTTAATGGTATCGCACTACATAGATCTAATTACACCATTATACTTCATCTTTCTATTAAAACTATATACATTGATGTGTAAAGTCTAGGATTTAAATATTACTTATTATACAATATGTAAAAATAAATGGCTTAAACTTTTTGCAGTATTTTAAGTAAAATTTGTTATAAAAAAATTTTCCCTAAATCTTTAAAACATTTTTTTTAAATTTATAATTATTTTAAAACTTTCTACTGTTATATCCTGATATGTTTACCTGGTATAATTAGACTGGCCTGAACCAAAAGGTCAAAATGAATAAAGTTTCAAATTAAAAGCTTCTTAAAACAAGCACACACATTTGAGGGCCTCTTAAAAATTTAGTATTTCCGTTGAAATCGAAACAATGAAAATTTTCTAGATTTCAATTATTACTTAATTTTTTTAATGTCATATTATACTTGACATATGGGTAGAATGTTTGTTTATATTTCAGAAACAATAACAGATTAGGATTTCCAGAATACCAGTTTGAAATTAGAGATTAGAAATTTCTTAATAAAAATCATGGTAAAAGTCCACCTGTTTTTTTTTATTCTTAAAAATAGAAGTAAATCTAATAAAAACTTTTACATAATATTCATTAAGATTACGATGAAATATGCATCAAATATATATCCATGAAAATGTATTACGTTATTTCAAGCAAGAAAGTGAAAACTTGTGTACACTCGTCAGGTAAACAAATCTTTACTTAGTTAACTCAAGTTCGACCACTAAAAAATAAAAGTAAAATTTTAAAAAGGACTGCTATAATTATTTGTTAGAAATCTTTCAAACAAGATGTAATATTTGTGGGATTTTCCACTGTCATGGGTAAGGAACACTGCAAAATAAGAAAACGAAAAACTGTTCAAACAAATCAAAGGAGCATCTTAGTTGTATTCTATGAAGAAGAAGTGTACGGAAAAATAATAGAAGTCCTTTTATTGATGAACCAGAACTATACTTAGTCAAAGCTTAAAATATTAATAGATAAATAATTTTGTAATAGATATTTTGTAATGAGAAATGAATATTCACTCTGTATAATAAAGGAATTGTCGTAAAAAAAAATTCAGTACAAACTAAATGATAGTTTTCTGTTCTTTTGAAGCGAATAAATGCTTGCCTTCTGTAGATCGATGGGCGATATTGGGAGAAATCGCAGAAGAAAGTTCCGAACCGAAAATCGTTTTCCTTCCCCTCTCTTAACATCTGTGAACTTTTCACCCTTTATTGGCATTATCTGTCTAGGCGTGGTTGTGGATTTATAGTTCTTTTGGTATTTTTTTCTTGTAGCTCTACTGATTGCAATAGAAAAGGTCGGAATATTTATAACTGCAAGAGGACGTCATATAAAAGCCATAATGCCTGCTTATGTGTCTAAAAAATTTCCATTAAGGAGACTTCATGTCGTTTAGCTAAAAATTATGGGAAAATATTTATGTATATTTATTTTTTCTTAGAAAAGATATTGAGATTGCCCATAGAAGACCGATGACAGTAAATAATGGTTTTGATTGTTTTTGAGTGCTACGGTCTACTATTTTGCTACAAGAGGGCTAATGATACTGGTAATTAATGTTTAACCCTTTGACAGTTTCATTGTTTTCCAGAATTCGGTCAAAAAAAGTCTCATTTTTATTGCATTTCTTTGCTTATTTTACATTTTTAAGTAAAGATATGTTATTAAAATTAACATTTCTAATATTTTTAAGCATTTATTACAACTTTTTCGCTTTCTATGAAAGCATCATAGAACTGAAGTTTACCTTTAGTCTCATCGATATCCAATTTAATTTTTGGAATTCCAGTGAAAGCAAATCTAGGAGGAGGATCCGAAGGATTATCACAATTTCAAAAAATTGTCTTGCTTGACTGATTCCATCTGTACTACTATCAGAGTCACCACTATCCAGGTCATCTAGTAAACTTTCGCTACTATCATTTACAGATAATTCAGTTTCTGATTCCAAGTCACAGTTCGAATTACAAGAAATTAGCTCCATACGCTCTGAATTATCCATTATTTAAAAGTAAAAATATATTATTCAACTCTTACATCAATAAAATTATCAGGTGGTGAGTAAACCTAACCCATAAAGCTATACACTGAAAGATAGCAATCCGTCTTCTGATACAAAGCATGCAAAAAAACCAGCGCTTTTGAACCAATTAGAATAGAAATTACAATAAACTGCAAACTATTCTTTACTTCACATCTATACGAATAATTTGTTACTGAAATTGGAAAAAAATACGGCCGAAACAGTGCAAGCGAAATAGAAATCAGATTGCCCGAGCAAATCAGTAAAAGCCGGAAGGCTGTGCCCGTACGGCGTACGGGCAAAACAAGGAAGGGGTTAAAGCCCATTCTAAACGGCTACGAACATCCATGCATTAGAGCTCTTCGAACCCGGGATATCTGGTACCGAAGATCAGCCCTTTAACATTCAGACATCGCTCTAACATATTATAAATCGGCTAGTAGACTAGTAAATGAATGTAATATCTTACGTGAAAAATAAGGTTATTTAATCCATAACCTAGCAAAGAATAAATATTCCTTAATTACGGAGTTTCATCTGTTTTCTCAGGATCCTTCCCCGGACTGGTTATGCTAAACAGTGGATTTACCATACCATTTTGGAATACATAAACCTTCTATAAAGGCTGGATGTGGGATGAATGTAAGTAAAAAAATATTTGAAACAAATAACTAAAACAGTAATTTTTTGTTCATAAACTAATAATTTTTGTTTATAACTTGTAACATGTTTCTTTTTGTATTAAGAGCTAAAGTTTACAGTAATTTAAAACGCAAGGAAAAATTTTAAAACTTCTGTAAAATTGCCACCAAATCCACTCTTTACCCTCTTCTCTTATGTTAGGCATGACATGTTCCTATTAGTCGGCATTTTCGTTTGCCATTGCTCTCCTGTGATCGGTATGATCTCAAACTTCATCAAAAATATTCAATCTCGCACAAGACTTCGGCTTGTGTGTGTATCCATGGCCAGAAAAATAACGCGTATTCTATCCCTAAACTATTTTCTCTCTATTCTTTGTTTATTTACTCACAAATCCACCATTATCTCTCCTTTTTCTAGTTTAGTTATTTATTCTTCTCGGTAGCTGTTTTTCATGCTCACTTAAATAAACTCGAGGATGAAATGGCCTGTCTATAGTTTTCTGTATATTAATTTACTGATCGTACTGAAGAAGCTAAAAAAAGAAGTAAAATGTGCCTTATAATAAATATTGAAGCTAGTTTAATAGCTTAAACAAATGCCTAAACGAAATTATCACGAAATTTTGGTTCCCTAATTCTATAAATAATTTAACGTCTTCTTGACTCTTTAACGCTGCTTTGAGTTGTAAATCTAGTTATTTTTTACAAGCATGATGACAGTATACAAAATAAAGGTTATTTTTCAGTTCGACAAATATAATTTTCCAAATGTCTTTTTAGGGCATGATTTATTTCAATATAATATAGCCTGCAAAATTGTTATTGAAAGATCGAGAGATTTCAATACAACCAACAAACTGTATGAAAGGTAATTCTCTAACCTGGCTTATTTTTCATATTCATAGATGAATAATTTGGGGACAAAATTAATAGAAATAATAAATAGGGAAATATTAGGTATAATATGAGAATATTATATGTACTGCACTAATCTACGGTGTCACAATTGCTTCGGTCTCTTACAAACATATTAATATGCTTATATACAGAATTCTAGTTATCAGTATAAGAATTAATAATTGCTTTAGTCTAAAAAATTTGAATACATTCATCAATCTTGTTATTATTAAAAAGACAAATAATAATTATATTCATAATTATATTCAAACGATGTGTTCTATAGAAACATGCCAACTAATTTCTGAATCGCAGAATTTATCGTGCAAAGAATCATTATAATCATCAATTTTATGCTTTACTTTCGCTCAGTTATCACTTCGTTGCATTCGTTTACGTAATCTTAACTATAATCTAGTTTTCATTTGTACCATTGAAAGAAATCGAAAAGTTTTCATTTAACATAAACTCTTCCTATTATTATTCTATAGAGATATATAGAAGGAGTATATCATTCAGCAAAACGCTATCAGTAGCACGAATGTGTATAAATTTAAGACACCATTCTCTAGAGAAAATTGAAATTTTATACACTTCATTTATAGATTATAGTTTGTTCTGTTTTTCTCGACATTCTGGAAAAATCAAAGAGGGAAATATCTCATTGAAGTGTAAGTGTAAAGTAAGAATTTATTTCCATCGGTGAGCTTATAGAACTCAATCTTTACTTTGATGGATAGGAAACTGCTCTTTGGTACTACATTTAGTGGGTTTGAAAAACCATTATGGCATAGGTGTTCGTAGCCTTTCACTATCGGCTTTAAACTCTAGGTCAATTCTTATTATCCCTCTTGTTGCACAAACGTATTCGGCATCTCTTCAAACCACAAAAATTTAAACCAAACAAAAACATTCTTTGTTTCCTGGACTAACGCTATATTTAGATACCACATACAAAATAAATATTCTTATGAGGAAATATACCGAAGCTGAGATATTCCATAAAGTTTGAAGAAGGCAAATAGTAACCTTATATTAATTAATTACCTAAAAAAAGAATGAAGCTTTGGTATTTTGTACCATAATTCATGGGTTCGTATACCAATGTTTGCATTGATGTTCGTAGACGCTTGTGATCGATTTCAAGCAGTAAGTTACCTTCTACTCCAAAGATTTTCACCTTAGTCGCCAAAAGCAATTAAAGAATATTCGTGAAGTTAAAAGCTTAAAAAGCAAATTTCATTATCTTCGTCTATGCAAGTTTTTATGCTTCATTGATGTTTTTAATATAGAATATTGTACCAAAATTTATGGGTTCGTATACCAATCTTGGCATTGATGATCGTAGACGTTTGTGATCGATTTCAAGTAGTAAGTTTCCTTCTACACCAAAGAATTTCACCTTAGTCACCAAATGCAATTAACGAGAAATCATTAAGTTAAATACTTAAAAAGCAAATTTCATTACCTTCGTATATGCAAGTTTTTATGCTTCATTGATGTTTTATTATAGAATATTTTAATGCTATAAAAGTTAAAAAAATCATTTATCAAATTTTAAGTCTACTAAAAACTTATAAAAATGAAACATTTTATAATAATGCTCACATTTTAACGTAAATATTTTTAGATATTTAGAATGTGATGAAATTATTATTTTCAAGTATATATCAAGCTATATTTAATGTTTCAAAATATATTTTTGACAATTCCTAGCAACAGGAAAATGTCTTCAGAAATATATTTCATACCTAAATAATCTACTTAGGCCTACTTCAGTTTGAATATGTACTTAAATATTCATAGATTTATCTCATCAAGTGTTTTTATTCAAGTTTAACGACTTACCATTATAGATCTGAAAGAGATTTCTATGTAAAACATTTTACTGATAAAGCATTATGTTTCTTTGTTCCCAAACCGTCATGTATACAAATTATATCTGATTTAGACAAAGTTTTGTTTCAAAACAGAGAAAATAAATCCAGCTTCTAGCCACTGTTTTCGCTTTTGTTTGGTAATTTGAAATTATGCCAAATAATTTTCTCTTCATCGGAAAATATTTTCCATAGAATGCTTCTGAAGATATATTTTTTACCCTAATCGAAGTAGCTGATGCATACTGCCAAGAGGATATAAGCAATATATTTACATCATTAATCTCCGAGTATCTGCTGGTGCTATTAAAATAGCTTTCAAAACTCTAGACTTGCCCTATTATTTTTTAACGTTCGATAATCCTTTGGAGAATTTATTTAAAAAAATTCCTTTGTCCCAGAGAAATTAATATTATTTAATCTCAAAAGAGCTATTAAGTTGCTCTTTAAAGCATCTTTAAATTCATACGAAAGCAAAGACAATAAATTACGTGGATGATTTTATTGGAAGAAAATGTCGCATAATGGTTTCAGGAATTAAACTCTGCCATCTTTCGTAATTAACACTGATGGCAGAAATGCATAAATTAGGCTAAACTTTTTCCTCGTGGTGATTCCTTGGTAAAATATTGTTAATTATATCAAACAGTCTGTGGATATTATTAAAATCGTTCAAAAGATTTATCAATTAGTTTCAGCTTATCAATTCATCATTTTTAAAAGTGCTTTATATCGTATGGGATATTATTAGCATCAATGATGAATTCTAAAATAACTCTAATTACTGTTCGTTTCTCTACTAACTGCTGAAAATTGTGAAGAGAGTTGAATCTTTAATTTAAATCATAAGTATTTTTACATTTTATTAATGATACGGGATTATAAAACACTCCCCTGAAAAAAAAATAGAAAATTTTAAAATGGCAATGACGAATTAAAATACTTATCGTATAGTTCAATCGGTCTAAAAGTAAAAATCTGCTAGTTTAATATTGAACGAGAGTTAAATTAAATCGTCTACTTTTAAACTAAATTAATGACTCAATTATAACTGAAATATTTATTAAAAGTTAATTCTTATGACACAGCTACTATATAAATATCATTTGGAATTACTACGTAAAATAAATTGTCACAAAAATTAAAATTGCATAAAACAAAACATTGCATAAATTAAAATTGCATAAAATAACATGTTACATAAAATAAAATTATATAAGTTATGTATTTACATAAATTAAAATTATTCAAATTAGGAAAATTCTACATAATATAAATATATGCGAAATTCTTAAACATCTTAACATGTAAAAATACAATAATTCTTGATGAACATGTGTCGATGAATGCATTAATCTATACAGAAAGATAAGGATACTTACAATATAAGATATTGATCTTATTAACAGAAGAACGAAAAAAAAGTAATCAGCTTACATGAATCTCTTAAGTACTAACAGTCACAATTAAGGCTTTATGGTAGTCATGTATGGTTTTTACAGTCACAAACATGCCTGTTTTAATTGTTGTGCATTATCATAGATACACAATCATCATGGATATTATATTCCTGAAAATTTGTAATCAATTATATATTTAAATCAAAGTTTTCTTCTAAAGCTTTTAAATTAATATAGTCACAAACATTAAGTAACAAAAGAGTAATCATGTATACCTAAATGTAAATTTACCTTTTCACAAAGCCTACGATGCAATAGTGCAACTGGACTCTATTGGCAGAGGCCTCTAATCCAGAAATATCTAACAGTTAACAAGAAAAAACGACAAAGAGTATAAAATAAAACAGATAAAAGAGGAAAGACTGAGATTGTATGGTAGATTTGTGGGTTCATAACATAAAACGTTTGAGAGTAGAAAGTTTAGGGAGAGAAAATACAAAATATTTTTTGTGGCCAGGGACATCCGTAGACTGTAATGACGAGAGGTGGAATGATTGTTTTTGTGAGTTGGAACGATTTAATCGGTCACAGGATAACCATTTAAATTACAAGGATTGAATTAACGAAATTTCTTGAATTTTGAGGATGAAAAAAGAGTACGAGAGTTAGATGATTTATTAAATTAAAGACTTTTTTTTACATTTTTGCAATTTTATATGTTTGAGTTTTTTTTTTATGTAACTAATCACAGAAGGAAAAGGACACATGTATCCTAGCATTGAAGTCATTGATATTTCACGTGCAGATTCTAAGAAATCTAGTAAAAATCCATTAGGAGCCGGTGGAGTGGTTTCGGTTTTAACCCCAGAAGAACGCCGTTCTTTTGAGGTCTTAACGTTTACCATGTTATATTTAACTAGCATATAGCCCGTCATATGACGGCATCAGTAAAATTTTTAATTTTCCAGAATTGTAAAGTACCTCATGAGGCAGGTAAAAAAAAAAATGTTTTGTTTTTTGGCTGAGAATTATCTTGCAACAAAAAATAATCGATTATTCAGTTTAAAATTATCACATATATATCTAATCTATTATATAAGCCAAATATAAAAGAAAATTATTTACGTAATATCAAAGATCAATGATAAAACATATGAAAATACGACATAATTTAAAATAAGCACTGATTCAACGAGATGGTTAAAAGAATGACGTCATAATGCTAGAAAAATGTTATTTTTACCTATTTATTATGGGATAAATTGATAAATTTAATCACCTGCTCTTAACCGGGGAAAATAGGAGTTGAAATAATGGCATTAAAAGCTCAAAAAGAGGGGAAGGGGAGATTGTGAACGTTTTAAAGAAGGCAGTATTTTTTGCTGTGATATGAAGTATATTTATACCAATTTATTTTAGAATCGGATCTATAGTTTAGGAGAAGATACACATTACTATCTTTGAATTTTGCTATCTATAGATGCCTCTATCCATTCTAGGTCTAACCGCTTCGTAAAATCTTGGACAGACGCACGGATAACTTAGTCTGTTATTATATATGGGATTCTCTTAAATTTGGCAAATATCTCTTCAAAGTGCTTGATTCAGATTTTTTTATTTCGTTAAGTAAATATATAACATCGCCTAATTTATTTGATGAATTTGTGAAAAAGTTAGATTGAGAATAGTTATGGGCCTGTGGGATTGCTATAGGTGCTTAGAGGGGTTCGTAACTGATTCTAAGGACACGATTGTTGAAAGCATTTGAGCAAAAGATATCGACAAATTTGGGAACGGTTGCAACAAATTCGAGCAGCCATCATTGACTTATATAATTTTAGACATCCTTGGTAACTGGAGGGGTGTGTGCCACCGCAGTTGCAGAAAGTGGGGAAGTTAACCTGCGGGGTTTGGTAACCTGCGCACTTGACGCAACATGGCCTAATTAAGCAGTTATCACTGTGATGGTGACACTGCTGTCTTAGTATGTGCCCTATAATGTTCGATAATAATTTTAATGTGAAAATAGGAATCAAGTTCAGTAATTCTCTTGGTAAAATAGGTGAGTTAAACGTGGAAAAGTGGCATAGGAAGTTGGGTTTTCTTCTTGATTAGTTGGGCAACTTTAAGAACGGGGTTTCTCGCATGGAAGAGCGTTTATGAAATAGGTTAAGTAAACATAATGTGCTATGTATCTCAAATTGTTGCTTACGTATTTCATCTATGAACGTGTTTCTTTATCGTAGTTTTGCATATTATTCATATTATTATGCTAGTCTCATGAGTTTTAATACATTTTTTTAGTTGCAGTGTGGTTAGAAATATGACTCAACTGCAGATTAAAAATAATTAGAAGATTTTAAACACATCTAATTTTGTGTTCGATTAGAAGATTTACAGGAATAGTTTTATCAAATAAGGTTACTTTGTAAAAATAAATATTACGTTAGCCGTGACTTTAATTTTGATATGATCAGTTAGAAACTAATTAATAATATTAGTTTTTTATGCAGGTGGACTTTTATTAACTGAAATAATTTCAATTTTACTTAAATTAAAATAATTTATCAAAAACATCTAACTATTTAATGGAATGATACAAAAATAACAGCTATAAGTGCATATTTATATACAAATACACAATATCGACTTTTAAAAAATAATTTAATCATTTTACTATTCTAAATAAATTTATATGATTTCTCCTGCACAACTAGGAAGTTGGATAAAATGCATTAAATATATTATAAAATAAAAAATATAATATCTGGGACCTTTTTTAATATATAAAGACAAAATATTTATATCCATATTAATATCTTATTTGCTCATAATAAGTATCATCTACAAAAAGTTTTTAAATACTTTTAGTGACAAGTATTTATTAACAATGCATTCTGATGTAATAAAACTACCAATATCTTACTAGATTCAACAATATCTACACAAAAAATTTTTTAGTAAATTGATTAACTATTACATAAAAATACTTAAAAGACAAAAAATTTTCTCTGAACATTATAATTTTTAAAACTTCTGATATATATTAATAAAATATCATTTATATGTTTTATAAATATACTATTTATGTGATTTATTCTTTTATATTATATTACTTATTATATTACATTTCTTAAAATATCTACTAACATTTTTCCAGTTTTATAAATAATTAGGATGCTCTTTTAAGTATTTATTAACTGCATTCTGATACATAGTATACTTGCACTATGTTTTAGTAAATGTGTCTAACTATTTACAATAAAAATACTAAAAATAAAACCATAGATGAAAAATTTTTCAATCTTTGTGAATATGATTTTTAAAACTACATTATAATATAATTTTTATTAATAAAATACAGTAAATTTTGATATGTTTACGTAGCTCAGATCATGCGGAGGAGCTCGAAGTTTCCGATCCCGATCTTAACTGGCTGGCTATGACCCTGATTATGTATTAACTAAAATATGCCTAAGTCAAATATTTGGTTTATCCATGTTATATTTTAGTTTTCTTATTATGAAAGTGGTCTGATAATTCAAATTCTGTTTTTCATTCTCTATTCTAACAGTACGCGGCTATTTGGGTTTAAAATAAGCCATTTCAATAATTTAATTTCACTAGATTTTATACCGAATTTTTCCAGTATTTGAAGAAGAAATTTATGTTCCTTAAGAGATTAAGCAATCTTATTTTTAGGAAATATTTTTGTTTCAGCAAAGTAGACTAAAACTCTTATTTGTAGTTCATCATTTATTTATTTATTATGGTTAAAACAAAAAGAAAGACAAAGGTATTGTTCCCAAAATTTCCGGATTAATCTTTTAGTCTATTTTTTATTTCCTCAAATGTTTTCTTTCTGCTGATTTTTCGAAAAAAAAGTAAATAACTAAATATATGTTTAAAGGTATTAGATTTTCTACTTGTAGTCTCTAGAGAAAATTTTTTCAGCTAAATTTAAAGTACGCTTTATTTTTTAGTGTTTATTCTATAATTCGTGTTTTTAGGGTATTTACGTTGATCTAATATAAGCTTGACAATAATCATTCTTACTAGGAAGAACCTTTCCATAATTGATTTTAAACTTTATTTATTATGTTGGATCTGTCTCCCCTCCCCTCTGTCACAAAGTCTAACACTTCAACCCTCCTTTCCTTTTCATTCTCATGTTTTAGACACTATTACATGATCATATACTGGTAGTTCAGAAATACAACAGAATTTTATGTTATATTTCATACTTTTTATTAAATTTTTAACTGTATTTTAATGAGATCTGTTAACACAACAATAATGATCAATTTACTTATTTTTTATGTAATAAAAGTGAAGGCATGCAACAAAACTTAATTAATATCTAATGGCAATAAAATATATATTTTGTTGTAATTTCCAGGACGTGTCAAAGTTTACTTTTAAGTACAGAATTTTTCCTGGTACTCTTTTTTCCGTACACTGAAATTGATGAGCCTTTAATGAAATTCAATGAACCTTGTAAGAAGGTCAAATTGCTGGTGATCAACTAGTGCATGAGTTAAATACGTAAACAAAAACTATGCTTTTTCCAGCATCTTCGTGCTGAAACATTTGTCTGGGTTTGCATACAAAGTAATATAACTTTAGGGAAAGATATTAATTTCAAATAAACCATGGAGACTTATTTTTCTATTTGGAAATTTACCCTTATATGCAGCTTATGGAAAAACAGTTTTGGGAATTATTGTTAGATTTAGTTGCATAATAATTTTCAAAAGAAAACTCACAAAAGTTTCCTTGCGCCAGTTTCAGACTTAAGATAATAAAATCGTTTCCAGAAAATCAACTATAATTTGCAGATATCTAAGAATTTTAGAAATTAATAGGAATTTTAGTATTTAAGAAAGTACTAACTAAATTTCCATATAAACAGTCTGTTTTGTAATGTTTTCATTATAGTACATTTAAATAAGATTTTATTTCTTAAATTTGTTTTATCCACAAATAAACAAATGGTTGCTATATGTTTCGAAGCAATTATTTTTTCCTTTCTGTATTATGCAACAATGACTGCGCTCGGTTGTCCACTGGTAGCTTCAGTATCCTTTATAATTTCATATTACAGAAGACGGTCACGAGAAAGCAGATAGTATAATATCAAAAGTGACCGTATCGTGGTATAAAACAATTTCTGTTTAAAATTAGACTACTCTACGGCAACAAATTAATAATAAACATTTTTTTTTCACGGTGGTTACAAAATACCACAAACTGTAAGATATATTGAATAATTGGTATTAATATAAATGTAATTTATATTTTTTAGTAAGGAACCAACAGTTATACTCCCTGAATATTTTATTTCTTGATTTAAATCTTAAACAAGCCACACATAAATATTTCAATCTTCCTCTTCCAAAACTATTTGATTAATCCATTTATGTAGTGCCACTGTAAAAATAGCAGTTGTAAAAGTTTAAAAATGGATTTTTAGAGTTTTATATTACTGTAATTTATATATATATATATATATATATATATATATATATATATATATATATATATATATATATATATATATATATATATATATATATATATATATATATATACATACATTTGCAGGATATTTCGTTAAAATATATTTTGAATCTATATTAACACAATTTATATTTAGAGTAAAGTAATTCCACCTGATTATCCCTACATATAGAGTAATTGTGGAAATACAATTTAAAATTCAGTATATCAAATATTTTCCCTTGCATTTCATAGTGAAAAGACAGCACTTGTTTCACTAAATTTGCTCTATTTCTTCAGCAGTGATCTATAATAAAATAAGAATTAATCACAATGAAGTATAACTCTGTTTAAATTAACTGTGAAACAAAATAATATGCACACTCATACTGCAGTTATTTCAAAATTAAATAAATCAACTCAGAATTCTTTCCTCTTCTTTCTTGCACTTAATAATGAATAGAAAATGATATTTTGGTATTAAATATTTGTTTTCTTTATCAGAGATCTGTTATAATATAAGCCTAAGTTGAAATCAAAATAACTCAATTGAAATATTTCCTATTATTTGAAAATGAGATAAATTAATTCACAATTTTTCCTCATCTTTCTTGCATTTAATAATGAATAGAAAATGAATTTTTGGTGTTAAAGATTTGTTCTCTTTATTAGAGATATCTTATATTAGAAGTCTAACTTTAAATCAAAATAACCCAATTGAATTATTTCATATTAAATTAACAATTCGAGTATATACCTAAATATAATACCTTATTCATTGATAAATAAATTAGCTTCCATATTTCTCATTGTAACTGAAAAATTCAAATATTTAAGCATTGAGTTTAAAGTTTCTAGGCATTATAGTTACTCTTAATTAGCTATTCTAAACACCGGATATATTCCTGGGAACAAAACTAAAAGGTTAATTTATTAACGACACATCTTCTGCTTCAGAGAAACCCTTATGTTACTGTGGTACGTGACAAAGTATATATTTATTAATTCTTGTAGTCTGTCAAAATTTTGGCTGCAAGTATTTATCTTTATTTAAAATCCTCAGGAAAAGTTTAAATTAATTGCCTTAAGAAATTCACGAACGGTTAATTAGTCAAGATACAGTCTCACCTGAGTATGTGTTCGTTTTATATCGAATGAACCTTTCTCATTCTGTCTGCTCGTGTATACTTCTTCACTTCATCTTGTAGACTTATTGCTGATGTCGTAAAGAAATGTTTTTAGTAAATGTTTTAAAATTTTCCACTAGTTTGAATCTCAAATAAAATAGGAAATCAGATAATTTGCTGCCGTGAATTATGGTTTAACACTAACAAGTAACGGTTTATTAGTGGAGCTGCAGAACCCCCATCTTACTACAGAAAATGTACAGTTAGAAATTGAGTCTAAAAATCCTTAATGAACATTTCGACTGAATCACATGTCCCCAATTTTTATCACTTACTGATAAAATATTGTAGATTGGTATGAGGAATTATGCATTTATATTAAAGTCATAATATTTAAGGAAAATATGTTTTTGTGGATCAAGATCTGTAGCCAAGGTGCAGGCTACAGATCAGGCTACAGAATTTTAATCATTCATCATTCAAGCTACATAATTTTAAGATAATATTTGGGGTTTCTGTGGATCAAAATCTGTAGCCAAGATTTAGTTTCAAGGGGGGCCTGCAAGATCTGTAGTAAAGTTTCAGATGAAAGGGTCAAACTGGAATGAGTCTCTCCTCAAACCCCTATCGTTATATCACTAACTTTTAAATAAAAATATAAAATTTAGTAAAAGATTATGCTAAATCACTTATCAATACTGCAGTATTTTATGAAGACTTAATCGTAGTCAATATTACACAATCATCATGGTTAATGGCCATATTTAATTATCTATACTTGTCATTATCTTACGATGACTTAATCATGATCAATGTTGTACAGTTAACATTGTTAATGTCCATAATTCTATTCATTATCTATACTCATCAACATTTTATGAACACTTAATCATGGTCAATGTTACTCAATTATCAATATTAATGTTCATAATCACATCAATTACTCATGGTTTTGATAGTTTTGTTTATTCATTCACAAATATCCAAGCCGATTTTCTGTGGGTATATATACGAAAGGTTTTACGAGTTTTAACAGGCTGTTAAAGAAGGATAAATACAAAAGATTTTAGTATCATTCAGTCCAAAATTTCGCTATTTTAGTAATAATGAGTCTGTGAAGTACGTATACACTAGTCATGAGCATTATTTATTAAAAACATACACAATTATCTATTTTAATTAACGGGAACTGCTAATGCGATGAATAGTTTTTCGTTTATGTAACGGATCTGATGAAAACATACGAGTCTACAAAAGTTTTAAAATTGTTTATAATTTGAAAAAAAACTATACCGATCTTTGCTTAGTGAAAATTTATGTTTAAAATATAGCACAATTGTTATTATAATATATAATATACATTTCAGAATTTTGTAAAATATCGGATATTGAAACATCTAATGAAATTTTATTTAAATAAAATACTATGACATTTTATAGTTCTTTTGAACGGATAAAATAATACAATTTTAACTCAACAAACTTTTTTAATCAAGTATCTTAACATTCTAAAAATAAAAGAAATTTAACTTGAAGGAATCTCTCTAATGAAATGAAGTATTTGTTGCACGCAAATTTCAAATGAAGAACTAATTTTATGTTGAGTATTTCTTTTCCTCAAAGAGATTAAAATTTCTATGAAATATATTTTATCTTATTAGTAAAGTAAGCTTCAAGGAATTTGTATGTAATTTTGAGACAATCGAAATAAACATCGTTATTTAAAATGACGTTCATTCTTTTTAACAGGTAATTGGAACTTAAAAATAGTTTTTGTATGGAAAATACTTAAAGTTTCTAGAAATCCAAGTACTTATTACTTTAAAATATAATTTTAAATATAAACGTTTGTTTTTGTAATATACACATATAATATATGATTCAATCGTCATTTCATATATGTATATAATAAATAATTAATTATATATATATATATATATATATATATATATATATATATATATATATATATATCTATATATATATATACAATTATTACCTCATAAATATTTTTAATATTCTCATCTTTTTCCCTCTAATTTTTTCAATATCTAATTTCATGTGATTTCAGATAAAGGAGTGTTTTGAAAATTAAATTCTTTTTACTACATTATGAAAACTAACACTTTAATAAATGTTAATTCTTCCTCCTCTAACCACATTTTTCATATATATATGCACAGATAACAAATATTGTATATATATTATTAAATTATAAGTTTCATTTTTCATTATAAATTTTGTGTTCAAATTTATTATGATTGAAAACCTGAAAATGTGGAATATTAATTTTAATTTGCAAGTTAATATACATTTATAATATCGGATTATATAATGATATATAAAGTTATATATAGTTATCCTAAATAAAGTTATAGAATTCTAGACTTCTTTTTATTTTGATGGCTTCATGTTTGTAATTCGATTAGGAATTTTTTACCCAGAAAACCTAGGTAAATCATATAATAGGTCCAGATAATCAACCGTGCTACCGGGGCAGATATTTTCACTAGTCTATCTCTTATACACTTACACATATGTATGTATAGATATACATATATACACAGTAAGAAAATGATCTACACTAATTTTTAAATTTAGTTTCCATTTGTCAACTTTCCAATCTAATTTTTTTTCAACCATCTAATTTTTTCAATATCTAATTTCCATGTAATTTCATATAAAGGAGTGTTTTTGAAAATTAAATTCTTTTTACTACATTCTGAAAACTAACACTGGAATAAATGCTAATTCTCCCTCCTCTAACCATATTTTTCATCTGTCCCAGTAAAATGGTATAGGTTTTGCAATAACTAAATTTCTGCATGTGTAGTTTCAGGCCGATTTAAATGAGTAGAGTTCTATCTTTCCTGCCAAAAATTGCTAAACAGTATTTAGTCTTATGAGAATAAGATAGCATGAATTGTTTGCTCTGGTCCTGGACATTGGTGAAAATTGCGTATTTTCTTGATCATGCTATGAAAATTTATTGAATTGTATTGTATATAGGTTGACCGAATTTTTTTCATCTTTAATCAATTTGAACTTACAGAATGATAGACTTTGTTTTGTTGAAAGATTCACAACTGCAAGTTGTTTAGGATTTTCTTTGTTTCTAAAAAGTCTAATACTAACAAGCTTGTGTCTAATAAATGAAATGGGGGTTAACTTTCCGTATAATCCGTATCGATATTTTCACTGGTGTCTCTCTCTTATACACACGTCTGTAAACACACACACACACACACACACACACTATATATATATATATATATATATATATATATATATATATAAATATATATATATATATATATATATATATATATATATATATATATATATATATATATATATATATATATATATATATATAGTGCACAGATAACAAATATTCTACATAAATTATTAAATTATAATTTTCATTTTTCATTATAAATTCTGTGTTCAAATTTATTATGACTGAAAACAGAAAATGTGGGATATTAATTTTAATTTGCAAGTTTAATATACGTTTATAATATCGGGTTATATAATGTTATATAAAGTTATATATAGTTATCCTAAATAAAGTTGAAGTTTCAGAAATCTAGACTTATTTTTTCTTTTGATGGCTTCATGACTGTAAATTCGATTAGGAATTTATTTACCCAGAAAACCTAGAATCATATAATAGGTCCAGCTTATCGACCATGCAACCGGGGTTAATATTTTCTCTGGTCTATCTCTTATAAACTCACACATACGTGTGCATAAATTGACATATATGTACAGGTAGAAAATGATCTATAAGAATTATTATATTTAAGTTTCATTTATCAACTTAAATTCTGTTTCGAAATTTATCACGAGTCAAAAATGAATAATGCGGAATATTAATATTAAGTGGATATATATGCATACTATAGAGTTATATAATTTCCGATCATCATTTTTCGAAGTTTATTTTAATCTCTGAGACATTGAGAAAAACACTTCTGAATTGTACATAATTTTAGTTTGACTCTACTTCAAATACTTACAGTGTTTCAAAGTAATTATTAAAGATTTATTGACAATGAGTTTTACTCCGAGGGTTCAAATCTGATTACTACAATGCACGTAGGCACATGGCATCATATTTTCGATCGACATCCGATGATACATAAGTATTTTATCTCGAGTTTCTTCAACAATTAAAAACATTTCATTCTCAAGGCATATGTCTAAATGTTGAGACTCATATATTTCACGAAAAGAAAGAATTTTTTTTATTTCCTTGGAAAAGACCAAGGAACATTAAAACTTTTTTCAATTTCTTACCATGAGTAGAAACATAAAGAAAACACTAAAAAAGTTATTGTCTTTGAACTGAGTTGATTTGTAAATCCAATAAGATGTTCAGATTTATTGAGATTTAAATATCAATTCTAAACTTTGTCCGAATATGTAGATAGCTGATCTTTTTTACTGGAGTTTACGGATCCAATCCCACTGTCAACTTGGACTTTGAAACATTATATCCCAATTTCTTTATTTATAGTGTAGTACAAGGGTTAAACACAACACTCCAAACCAAAGCTCAGAAAAGAGGATTAAACTTGAATCCATATACGACATCAAGTGTAGCTAGACGAACATGGTTATTATCTGTCTTGCAATTCAATCGCATCGATATCTCTAGAAATAGATCTAGAAATACGTTTTAGAAACAACGTTTTAGAAATACCAAAAACTGCTAAAGTTCCATCAAGCGAGTAAATTAAAAGATCGATACATTTCAGTACTGGAAAACCTGAGTTATTGTAAGCTAATTGAAGTTATACTTCCATTACGATATGAGGATTAAAATAGGAATAAAGTAGGTAAATTCAGTCCTATCGCCGGATTCTAGTCTCCTTAAAACAAGCTGTTTTATTTATTTTAAATTTATGAGATCAAATAGTGAATATATACATTTTATTCAGCTTACTTTTATTGCATTTAGTTTGGTTTGTAAGTCCAATATGCAGCAAATAAAATACATAACATAATCATTTTTTTAAATGTTAGATTTTTAAATTTTTTATTATTTTTAAGGAGTACTACATTGTAAGATATTTTTCAGTTTTAACCTAACAAGTGTTTTCTTTCAGTACTTTGAAGCTGGCAATAAATTTAAAAAATAATAAGATAAGGAACATTGTAATTTCTGTTAAAAAGTAAATTCTTTTCAAATTAGTTCAGTATTAAATAGAAAGAATATATCTAATTGAACTAATATTGAACAAAATTTATATCGAATTGTTCAAAAGCGTAAATGTCAAAATAAACTGTATTCTCTTCTAAATTATTATATATTTTATACATTATATATATATATATATATATTTGATTATTACATTTGACACAAATTATTATATATATACATTTGATGTTCTTTAAAATTATTTTTAAATTGTAAGATTTATGACATAGAATATTTTAAAATAACTGAAACTGAAATAATTAAATAAGCAAAACTTAATATATTTAATTATTAATATTTGTTAAATTATCGTTAAATTCATTTAAGATTTTTTTTCATAAAATAAACTTATTGTGTTCTCATATAAATGGTTGTATTCTTTGCTGAAAGAATTTTAAAAATTTAAAGAAAAAATTATTTTCTGAAAGAATATATCAAGTTTTATATTTGTAGCCCTTAAAAAATTATTTTTAAATTTTATCACTTTTATGACACATAATATTTCAAAATCATTGTAGCTAAATAATTAAGAACACGAAATTCTGTTACCTTTCGGGATACATAATAAACTATGTTCGCTTAACAGAGTATTTTAAAATTAAGACAACATTTCTATTCCGAGGTAAATTTTTAGTCATTAATTACCCACTTTGTATTTCACGGAATCTCGTTTAAGAGGATTCCACTGTAAATGATGAAGCATCTGTTAATCTTCTTATTACATCTAAACTGTAGTTTCAAACGCTTCTCTTCATTTTCTGCGGGTCTCAGGTTAAAGTTAATTAATTTTGTTAAACTTTAAATTACAATTTAGTTGCAATTTGATACCAGATAGGTATTAACCACCTTAATCGTAGATTCACATTGATTAGATAGAAAATGCTTTCTTCTTTGTACATTTATCGCATTCTCTTATGTATATGAATGAATATGTATGATACTTTGAGATATACCAATAACCGAATATTAATTAATAAAATGTTACTTTAACACTTCGGGTGCGGGCAACGTATTTTTACGTTTTTAGCACTCTGTCACTGGAGCGTGGGTCACGTAAAAATACGTATTTAGTAGATTTATGTTGGATACCCGCTAACCACCACAAATTTACTAAATACGTATAATTATATGTATGTGTGACATATGCGTGTTGTTTGCTTTGCTATGCACCGATTTGTAATTTTTCTTTCCCCAAGTTATGATTGTCGAGTTACTTGGTCTTTTGTTGGGTTATTTCGTCTTCAGTCGAATTCCTAGCTCCAGAACGTACAGGTCGTGTGTTGTCAATTTGAAGCTTGATTTTTTATTGTTGAATACAAAATTGATAAAATGAGCCGTTATGAAAAAGATAAGGATGAAGAAATATGAGCTGACAGATCATAGGACTATCATTTTAAAAGTCGTTCATTTTTGTGATTTCGTAAAAATATTGTTTTTTTTAAATAATCCTACAGTATATATTAAAGTGTAAAATAAAAAAAAAGTTTCGTTCTTAAAAAGAAAGTAGTTTTCGATTTACTGCGATTTTTCTGAATAACTAAACTTTCGCGGGATTGACGAAAAAACGCCCGCCGTACGCATAAGTTGGCGGTGAAGTATACCCGCATGCCAAGTGTTAAAATTACTCAATAATACCACATGATGGGTCAGTTTGACACAAAAATATTTTGTGTCCCATTTTCTCAAAAATTACTAACAAAATTGAATTAAATTTCTTGATTTTTTTTAATAATTTTTGAAATATAATACTGAAGAATCTGTGCATATGCACAAAAAAATGTTCATTACTAAGATACCAAGGTGTGGAAAGAAAAGGGTAGATATTTATTCTAGCTATAAAATACGTATATGTAATAAAATGTACAAAATATATACTAAAACATACCCAAGCTGTGCTTGAACTATATAGTAAACCTTCACAGGTAGGAAATATTTCCTTTAACTAGCGAGGGCGTGCGCTACAGTCAGCTACCAAAGAATGCGTGACGGGCCGATAAAACTTATCTCAGCCAAATTGATTTTGATTATGGAACATATGCATTATAGACGCCGGCCCTGTCAGCCGTGATTTTTTTCGCGACAAAAAGAAAAAAAGCTGAGTTTTGAAAAATCGCCAAAGAAAAAAAACATGGCTGCAGTCACATAGCATATTTGAAACACAGCAATTAACAAAATTAAAAAAAAATAAATAAATAATAAAAAAGATATTTATAATTTATAGCATTATTAAAATAAAATTAGTATAAAAATTATAATTTTTTTCGTTATTTAAAAAATAAATAACGGATTAGTAATAATATTTATGACACAACACAGCATAAATACAATATATATCATTTTAATAAGCTCTGATATTATAAAAAATCTAACATGTAAGGGGGGAGTTCCACCTCTCAAACAACCTCCCCCTTGTAGTAAAAGAAATGTAAAATAAATTTAATAATAGATGTAAATTGGAAACAGGGACACACCAAACCACTCATCGTATCATAAAACAGACAAAAAATCGCCAAGTTTGGCGAAAAGAAAACAAGGCGTCTATATTGCATCTGTACCTTGGTTATGAACAGAAAACTTGTTTCCGAAAAATACTTTATTAAAAGTTTAAAATGTATTTCGGATTATTTGAAATAATACTTTTTTAAGTATTTTAGATTGTAGATCTTTTATTATTAGCATTCCTTAAGCACAAAATTAAGGCACACAAAACACATTTCTCAGATAAATTCCAGTCAAAATGCTTTTTATAATGAACAGAAAACCTGTTTTTCTAAAAATACTTTATTACATAAAATATTTAATTAATAATTTTTAAAGTATTTTGGATTGTATGTCTTTAATTATTAGCATTTCTAAACTACAAAATTAATTAAGGCACACAAAGCACATTTCTCAGCTATATTCCAGCCAAATTGCTTTTAAAGAAAATTCTAATTCATTTATATTGCATCTGTACTTGAGAAAAAAACTTGTTTTATCAAAAAAACTTTATTAAAGGTATAAAATATATTTCGGATTATTTGAAATAATAATTTTTAAAGTGATTTGGATTGTAGACCTTTTATTATTAGCATTACTAATCCACAAAATTAAGGCACACAAAAGTTAAAAACTTATATGGCATCTCTATATTTCTTCCTTTTAATAAAATAACGGTGTATATTTGAGTATTTTAAAGTATTTTGGATTGCAGATTTTTTATCATTAATATTCCTAAACCACAAATTTAAAGCAAACAAAGTGCATTTTTCAGCTATATTCCAGCCAAATTGCTTTTACTATGAACTTATTATATATCATTTATTTATATCTGGTCATACTAGAAGACGTATGAACAGAAAATCTGTTTTACCAAAAATACTTTATTAAAAGTATAAAATATATTTCGGATAATTTGAAATAATACTTTTCAAAGTATTTTTGATTGTAGAACTTTTGTTATCAGCATTCATAAATCACAAAATTAAGGCCCACAAAAGATAGCTACTTATTTTTCATCTTTATATTTCTTTCTTTTAATAAAATAAATATGTATTTTGGACAGCATCTCTACTCCGACCACAAACACTAAATAAAAATCAAAAGTGCAAACGCATGAAATAGTTCTGTTAAAACAATTCATTCTCTTTTTAGTAAAATAGAAGACCCTTTTACCGACAAATAAACGCCATTTTTATTATAACTCAGAACTTCAATTTCATCAACTTCAGAAAAAAAGTTTTAAACTCTAAAAATAATAATAATATTTGATTTTGAAGCACAAACTTTCAGAAAATAAATAATATAAATCAAAACTATAATTAGTATCCAGTCACAAAATATAATCGTTGAAATTTAGACTCAATCTTTAAATTTTTAGAATAATAAATATCTTTGATAAACATTCAAAAGTTACAGTAATGCATGTTATTAGTCTTTAGTTAAAACAATTCACAATAAAAAAGATAACCGACAAATAAACGCCATTTTTATTATAACTCAGAACTTCAATTTCATCAACTTCAGAAAAAAAGTTTTAATCTCTAAAAATAATAATAATAATAATGTTGCCATTTTGAAGCACAAACTTTCAGAAAACATAAATAATATAATAATCAAAACTACTAACTATAGTATCCAGTCACAAAATATAATGCAAAGTTGAAATATTAGACTCAAAATATTTTACAAGGTCTATGGTGCGAGAATGAATCAAAACTACCTCTTTCTGATAAACATTTCGGAAAAGAATTACAGTAATGCATGTTATTAAGGTCTTTTAGTAACGATAAACGACAAACACAATAAAAACGATAAAGACAAATAAACGACATTTTTATTATAACATCAACTTCAGAAAAAAACTCTAAACTCTAAAAATAAAAACAATAATAATGATGCCATTTTGAAACACAAACTTTTAGAAAAGATAAATAATATAATAATCACAACTAGAAACTACAGTAACCAACTCACAAAATATAATGTAAAGTGGAAATATTAGAGTTAAAATATTTTACAAGGTCTATGGTTCCAGAATGAATCAAAAGTATCTCTTTCTGATAAACATTTCAGAAACGATTGCAGTAATGCATGTTATTAAGGTCTTTTAGTAACGATAAACGACAAACACAATAAAAACGATAAAGACAAATAAACGACATTTTTATTATAACATTAACTCCAGAAAAAAAACTCTAAACTCTAAAAAAAAAGCAATAATAATGATGCCATTATTATTGATTATAATTACTATATTGCTTAAAACATAAATAATATAATAATCACAACTAGAAATTACAGTCACCAACTCACAAAATATAATGTAAAGTGGAAATATTAGAGTTAAAATATTTTACAAGGTCTATGGTGCCAGAATGAATCAACAGTATCACTTTCTGATAAACATTTCAGAAACGATTGCAATAATGCATGTTATTAAGGTCTATAAGACGTAAACTGAAGAAGACTGAAAGTTTGGGAAGTTTATTTCTATCAAATGATTTTGTGCAGAATGTTTTTATAACTCCCGTAATTCAAAGGCCCGATGCGTGTCCTCGCAGATTAAAATTTTTGTATGTTTTCTAGCTATATGTATAACATCTTATAACATCTATATAATATCTATAACATCTTATTGTTTTTATTATTATAATAATTTGCCGAACGATGACCGAATGGTGCTGGCCTTCGGTACCGGAGTTCATGGGTTCAATTCCCGTTAGGGCATGAATGTTCGTAGCCGTTCGGAATCGGCTTTAAGAGATAGGTCTCCGGTCTCATTAGCCGTTATTTTGCAAAAAGTAGACCGTAGCAGTCCAAACCAAACGTATAATTTAATTTCTAAAAGGAATAAATACCATTGAGTATAAATACAATGTACTTTTGAATAACAACACATATATTATTAATCGGAGTAATTTTGACCCAGCTTGCGATTGTAGGTAAACCAAAATACCTGCGGCTACAGTGTTAACATGGACTTAGACATTTTGTTGATGATACAAATTTAAAAAAAAAATTGAAGCGATTCAATTAACAGGATGAAATTGAAGTCCTCCATTAATGCACGGAGAAAACAATTGATTTAACTCTAAATATGAATTCAAGAGTAATTATTTCGGTACAATGTTTAATGATCTGTGTAATGTCTTATGCAGGTTAAAGAGCCATTTGGAAGTAAGAAATCAGTTTTATCTCCTCTTCCAACGAACTATTAAGATACTTTTAATGGGTATTCACGTATTACTTTCACATAATTAATAGGTCGGATTTACAAGGAAGTTATGCAATTTATTATATTCATTATTCTATAAATTCTTCCATGGTTGGATACGTTTGAAAGAACATAGTTTTTATTGTAGTTTAACAATTACTACGATAATTATTTCCCCTTTGAGATTTAAGTCGAGTAATATTTTCAAAGAAAATTGCATCAAGTGCTCATCTTAATCTTCTACTATAAATGAGGTATTAAACAGTTCCACAAACTAATTGACGTTCTTTTTACGAAGCTAGTACTTTAAATTACTATTTTATTTATTTGTCGAAAGAAATCAATCACCTAATCAATGTTTCTCTTTTGTTAGACATTTTTAACATTTATGTATAATTAATAAAATGCTATACATATTTTAACATTTTTCTGTAAATTTTATAGACCAGTAAAACACATTAACCCCTTCCAGGTTTATTTTATTTCGGGATTAGGGGTAAAAAAATGACAACTTTTTTATGCTTATTTCCATACATACATAGCTTTTTAAACATAATAACATCATTCGCATTCAAAAATTTCCAAAAAATAATGGTAAAAAATCAATTTAACCCCTTAAAGCACGAGTTTAGTTTAGAAAAAATTATAAAATATGACATATTTTCTTCACAGAAAAGGGATATATAGGTACAATGTAAGTTATTTTTTGCAATTTCAGTTTTGGGGGTGACTAGGGAGCTTGGAAAGAGTAAAAAGTATATAAAAAAATTGTTATACAAACAAAGTGTAAACGATTTGATTACATGCTTAGTTTGAATTTCGCCCGTGTCCGACACGGGCAAATGCGTTAAGGGGTTAAATAAATGAGTAACTTACCTGTGTAGTTGTATTTCTGTACGGCAGAAATCATTACATTTTGGAATCAGTTCACACTAACTATAAATATAAAGCTTGGAATACCTAGCTTTTATATTGAATTAAATTTTATTTATATCCTATGCATTTACATAAATGATTATGAAATTATTAAGCAAAATTTGATAGCGTATGATACAATCGAAAACAAGGTACTACACAGAGTGAAACATCACAATCTGGACAGTAGAACCTTGTGTCTCTCCTTACCTTCTGCCCTCTACTGTCTCTCTTTGAGCAGCAAATAATCTAGTTGCCAGAAAAGTAAACAAAAGAATTTGAAACCATAAACAGCACATGTGCGATAATTCGGAAAAGACTGATTGCACAATGTGAAATTTCCCAGTGCCCGATCTACACTCGGGAAGAGCCAGGATAGTACATTTCGTCTACCCGAGTTCAGCTCGGGAAAAACCGGGAAGGGGTTAAGGAATATTGTGAATAACCTTTTTTACGTTTAGTTATTATTTTTAATTAATTCCTATAAAAAGGAATATTGATATAATACATATATAATACATATATCTGTACACTATAATTTTACGTTATAGATAATATATATAATACATATATTTTATAACTTTTGCCGAACGGTGTCCGAGGAGTTAAGGCGCTGATCTTTGGAATCATAAACCGTGGGTTCGAATTCCACTGTGGCAGGGTTGTTCGTAGCCATTTGGAATTGGATTTAAGCAATCATTAATTTTCGTGTAGCAAAAATTTAGACTGTAGCACTCAAAATTAAACTCCTGGGATAAACAACCCCTAGGGAGCCAAGGCCTACGGTGTCAATCTCCGTTTCGGAGACCAAGGACCCTGGAGTGTTCCGTATATGTAACAGTTAAGTTGGACAACCTTACGCAGAATCTCCAGTGTTTAGTTCCCAAGCATACTAGGTCCGCAGTATTTCTCCCCATTGAAGAAAGGAAAGGTTGGTTTGGTTTGGTTTGGACCTCTACGGTCTACTTTTTGCAACACGAGGGCTAATGAGACCGGGACTACTGTTTAAAGCAGATTCCGAACGGCTACGAACATCCATGCCATAGTGGGATTCGAACCCACGAACTTCGGTTCCGAAGTCCAGCACCCTAACCAATCGGTCATCTTTCAGCAAGAAAGGAAATCATGAGCCCATCCCGGGGATCAAACCTAGGACCTGTGTCGTGGGAGCTCGAAGCGCTATCCCGATGTCACTGGGCTTAACGAAACTTAACCAAACCAAATATTAAAACGCTTAAACCAAACCAAATATCAAAACGTTTCATGAAATTATTTAGTTTTTCTCACTAGAAGTCAAAAATGTATTTCTACATTAGTTTTTTATATGTATAATAAAAGTAAATTGTTTAATCAGCAAACTATTTTATTACCATAACATTTCAATATGTTAACTATTACAACATCTTACGATCAGTTATTGTTGCCAATGCAACTTAAGTGAGAAATGCACGCATGCCAGTGTCCACACGAATTAAGTTGAATTGGTGCACCTTTTGTTTGCCTAGCACAGCAAGGGTGATAGAAGGTCTCAACTAAAGTGAGCCCTCGTAATTTAAAGAAGACACCCAGGCTTGGCCTGCCACCCCCCAGAATGATCAGTTTTTCTAGTCTATAGTTTATATTGCTTGAGTCTAATCAAATTCTTTTGATTTGATTTTGTTTTGATTTGATTTGGTTTTGGAGCTCTACGGTCTACTTTTTGCAACTCAAGGGCTAATGAGACCGGGACCTACTGCTTAAAGTCGATTCCGAACGGCTACGAACATCCATGCCATATAGGTATTCGAACCCACGAACTACGGTTCCGAAGGCCAGCACCCTAACTATTCGGTCATCTTTCGGCCAAATTCTTTTGATCAGATGTTGCTAGTAAAAACTTTGAAAACAGGTTTTAACCTTTATGAAAACATCACGTTATACTTCCTAATGTATCACTGTAGGACATCAATAAATACAAATTTACAAAAAGAAACAAAACAATTTTCTGAGAAATTACAATTCATCCTTATTAAGTGTGCACCATGCGCTAACACTGTGTTTAAACTTCGAACAAAAAAGGCCTCTGTGTAAAAAACTACTAAATATATTCATTTAATGCATTTTAAAGTGGTTTTCTTCGCGTCCATTTATGAAAAATATGGAGAAAGGATTATTTAGCAATATTAATTAATTTGTAATTCCATGGTCAATATATGGCTGATTTCTTAACGAAAAGGCAAGAAAATTCTGAAATTATTCAGGAAAGACATTTAACTGCACTGGGGTTTTTGGTTTGGTTTGGTTTGGAGTGCTACGTTCTACTTTTTGCAACACGAGGGCTAATGAGACCGGGACCTACTGCTTAAAGCCGATTCCGAACGGCTACGAACATTCATGCCACAGTGGGATTCGAATCCACGAACTCCGGATCCGAAGGCCAGCAGACCTAACCAATCGTCCATCATTCGGCAACTGTACTGGGGGAGAACAGGTGAAATATTAAAGTAGGTTAGATTGATTTTCCTCATTATGACTCTAAGTTTTAATAGTTCAGTGCATGCAAGTATAAAAGGGTGGGAATTGAAGAATGAGAACGAATAATTCTCGAGCTAAAATTACGGGTCACCATATAGATCATTTGCTTATATAGTATAATGGTCTCTGATTTATGCTAGAAATCTAGACTTCATTTTTCTAATTTAGTTGTTATTTCAACTTTTAAAGCATTCAATTAATTTTATGGAAGCAAAAATTAAACTAAATATTTAATAAATATTAATTTCACCTGAAATACTATTTCACGGGAAAAATCAATGTACAATCAGTTTTGTGTGTTTTTTATAGTTTTATGAAAACGGTATATTTTATTAACTCTTGTGTAGAAATGGAAAAAAATTGAAATTCTTCCTGAATATATTTCAGATACCAGTATTCTAATAGAAAATTACTGAAATTATTCCTGAATATATTCTAGATAGAAATACTCTATGATATCTGTAATATAAACAAAACAATTTTTGATTTACCGTCACATTTTTCATACCCTCTTTCTTTTTGTCACACTTTTATATGTCTTCATTTTAACTCAAGCTATTCAGTAATATTCAGTGTTAGAATTACTGAAATATGAATTATTACTCACAGTAATTCAATTCGTTTATTCAAATCCTCTTCGCTTATGTATTTCAATCTGTAATAATATACCCTGATAGAATTACTTTAGAAAATATTTTCCTTTTATCAAATTTCATTAATTTGGTTAAAAGTTCGCAGTTAATTCAATTCAAATTTGAGAATTTCTCTTCCAATCTTATTGAATAAATTTTATACGCATTTAACATTTTCTTATATTAATAATTCTGGATACAACTTTTCAAATAAAATGACAGCTATCTTTGTATTCTTAATTTGTAATTAAAGTCAATCCAACGGCAGCAGAATTTGTAAAATTACGAGCCAAATATTAGTCAAAGAGTTAAACAAAGAAGAACACTCATTACTGTTTCCTAATTACAATAAATAATCATTTAAATGTAAGACAGATGTGCATATATTCTCCACATTTATATTAGATTTCATTTCAACACTAGAGAAATATGAGATTCCTTAAATGTTCATTGTTAGATCTATGTTACTGAAAGGAAAGATTTAGCCTTTGAAAAATGCCAACTAGTTCTAAGTTATAGCGACTACTGAAGACTATTGTTTAAAACTGAAAGATGAAGGGGGGTTCTGTGTGTATACTATTAACAAAATCAAATACTCATAGAACACTTATATTATTAGAAAGTAGCAAATACATTGACTAAATAGTTAACACATAGTGTTTTGCATTCTTATTGATTTCCGTTTCTAGTTTAATAAACGTTAGTAATTTGACTATATAATTATCTTCATATTTGCATATTATATATCTTTCTTTTACAGACAAATTTTGGTACACAAATGAGATAATAAACTTAGCAAATTCTAATTATTATTAATAAAATGAGAAAATACAATACTCCAGCTTAGAAAATTAATACAAAACTTCAAATACAACGTGGCCAAAAATAAATTTGATATATATTACATAGAATTTTATTTTCCTTGACATAAAAGGAAAAAAATATCCTTATGTATATATTATGTATTTTTTTGTATGTATATAAATGTAAATATAATGTATGTATATATATATGTATGTATATATATGTATGTATATATACATATGTATGTATATCATGTATGTATATTTTAATAATACATATGTATGTATATACATGTATATATATATGTATGTATATATGTATATATGTATATATATATGTATATATATATGTATATATGTATATATGTATATATGTATATATATATATATATGTATATATATGTATATATGTATAGATATATATATATATATATATATATATATATATATATATATATATAACTATAAAAACAACTAGGGTCTACTTCTACACTATTAAGAATGTAAAATTCCAAAAGCGGTGAAAAAAGTTGAGCAAATATTGCAAACTACAAATTACTACTTTTATCTAATTTTTACACTAACAGTAAACATGTAATATGTAATACAATGCACATATATATTCAAAGTAAGGATTTATAAAAAATTTTAGTTCTTATCATCCTGTGCATTAAATATACAAGTCAAAATTTACCCAAATGCCATTTGTGTTATTTTATTTACTTTATAAAAATGGTAGTTTAAAAATAACACATGCATTCTTAATATGAGCATGTAAGCAAATTCATAAAATAATTTTGAAAAATTCCCCAAAATAAAATAAAACTACAAATGTTCAATTTGTAAACAATTTGAGTCAACATCTAAACACCCTATAAAGATTCATGCTAGTACATTTACGGTGAAGTATCGAAACACTGAAATTCAGTGTAAACAATCCATTCCTATACTTAATTAATATTTGTAAAGTTTATTCAAAAAATCGATTTTTGAAATTGAAAAATAAACCCTGTAACATAAAATCTAGTTCATTTTGATCCCTTAACATATATTTTCTAAATTTTGGATAATTTACAATAGAGTAGATAACTGAACGATTTATTTTGTGAATGCTTACATTATAACTGAACTTATTTTCAGTGTTATTCAAATCAGTCCTTCAGAAGATATAAATAAACAATCAACACAAATATAACTTTCTATTTCATCCCTGAAATCCTCTTGATCTCTAGTTCACAATTCCCAAATATTGCGACTAATTTTATAAACAAAAAAAGTGCACTTAAACAACCGGGAACATAGTCACACACTTACTATAATCCTTACTGTAATAGCTTCACATAATTTAGTACAATACAATTTATTTTACTTCGAAATATTACACTCCTAATAAAACACACATTGTACTAAATTTATTTTCGAAACTAAAACCGTAGTTTAAAACTGGAATTCGGAATCTCCGACAGATTTATCCCCTCATTCAATATTTCCACACGCTTTTGTTCGGATTAATAGTCTTCAAACTACTCAGCAAAATACTAGAGAAAATTTTCTCTACAAGAGTAAAAATCTCCTCCTTGATTAGGTATATGTACGGATTCTATCGAGGTCTGATTTCCTGCGTCATTACTCTGGACATTCTTTTTCGAAAGATATAGTACTCGATTTCGATAATCAGTTCTAAAGAAAATGGTTTGAAAGCTCATCTAGCGGTTATTGCTGCGTATATCGTTAAATAAATGTGGTTTCTCGTTGACTAATAATGAGGCACTTATCTGTTACTTGCCGCAGTGTGTATTCTTTTATAATTCAATAGAAAGTTCCAAATAAGCGAAACAGTAAACCATGTTATTATAGGGTATGAGAAGCTTTAATATATGACACTTGTCTCTACACAATCTCCTTTACACCATTTCTTAACAGAGAACTTTCAATACATGGGACTTTAAAAATTCAATAATTTAAAAACTTATTATTTACAAAAAGACAAACAGAGAGAAAAGCTAATTAAATATATGCATAGTGCTATTTTGAACTTGTGTGCTTTTACTGATAGAAAATATGAACTTAATGGCTGAAGAACGTTATGAAGAAAAGGGTATGAAAGCTCATTTAGAACTTTGTTGAAGTATCGTTAAATGAATGTGGTTTATTCTAGACTAATAATGATTCAATTATGTAATATTTGCCTCATTCCCATTTACATAAATTTTAAAAATGTATTCTCATTTTGCATAATTATGTCATTAGAGCCATTAATTCTATTTACTTTTTTTGATTTACATTTTTAAAATGGGTTGAATAATTTAATTTTGAGTAGATTATTAAAAATTTATGTTTTTGAATTGGATAGCAAAATTTTATAACATTTGTCTGTGAAACATACTGAAAAGATTTTATAGATATATTGGATTTGTTCTCCAAAATTAGTTCTAAAGAAAATTGTTCGAAAGTTCATGTAGTGATTATTGTTGCGTATATCGTTAAATAAATATAGTTTGCTTTTGATTAATAATTATGTTTTTTTTTTGTTAATTTCCTCATTCAGAATAATTCCGCATTCAAAGTAGTTTGAAATATTCCAATTTAAAATTTTGCATGTGAATTAATTTACATTTTTAAGTGTATTTTATAGCATCGTAAGCTTTGATAAATGACACCCTATTCAAGAGATTAAAAATTACTTCCTTTCCTAATATAGTACTTCTTAGTTTGAGTATTTCATAGAAAAATGTCAGATATAGAATGAAAGTAATCAAGTGTTCGATATTATGAAGTATAAAAATAGTCTATCTTCGAGAAAGAAATAATACCGTATTGGACTGAATAAAAGGTTTAAAGGAAATGGTTCAAAAACTCATCTAAAACATTAATGCAAGCATCAATAAACAAATGTGCTTTGTTCTTGACCAAAAATAAGCGAATTATGTATAATTTTCTCAATTCTAATTAACATTATAATAAAATAAATTGTGTTTTATTTTATATAACTATGTAATAAATTTCATTTAGATTTTTCATTATTAGATTCGAAATTCTAAATAGTCTCAATCATTTTATTTGGTAAAGAGTGCTTGAAATGTGTTATTCTATTTTTGAAGGGTATTCCAGAATACGACTAATATCCTTAATATGTATTTTATGCAATACAGTTCTGCTTATTATGGATATATATATATATATATATGCATATGGATACATACTAATATATATTATCCAATACATAAAATGCTTAATGGGGTTGTATATAAACAAGTTTACGCATAAACGTTACACCGATCAAATTTGGTTCCGAGGTACTTCGTAACTTCCGCTCGGAATTTTACGAAGATCTTTTTCAGATTTTCAATAATTTAACTTTTGTAAAGTGAAATTGCTTAATTTTTTTTTCTTTCTGACAAAAAAATTGTTTTATTAAATCAGTGGATTGTTAGGCCATTATGGTGGGGGAAAACTAAGAAATGGACGTTTTTCGAGTGTTGTATAATTTGTCATCGTGTTTTAAAAAATATTTTTTATTTGCTTTCCTTTTCATTTTGCTGGTTTATTGTTTTTTATTTCAAATTCTATTACCTATTTTTCATCTGTTTTCTGATGTAAATAGTGACTCTTTTTTAATCATTGTTTGACTTTTATTTTAGGCAGCCATGTTGATGTTGCATTAGCACATAGCATATGCTTCTTTTGTCCCTGATTCAATACCCGTTAGTGGAGTTTTGGTTTTTTCATTCTATTTTTTGCCTTTTGGTACACTCGGTAGCAATGTTAAACTCCTGATGCTTCTTTGTAATTTTTAATTAATTTTACTCCTGAAAATCTGTAAAAAATGTTTTTTAGGATTATGTTTTAATTATTTTTACGAATTGTAATTATTATTTTTGTCCTTTTTGCGGTGATCAAAATTTCTTTTTGTTTTTCATATTTAACTCCATATTAAATTTAATTTTTCAACTGTCTGTTGCTTCCTCTGAACATATCTTTTTTTTCTCATTTTAAAATCAATTTACTATGCTTTTGCATCCATAATACTTCTGGGAAAGTATCATGCTTAATTAGCTTTTTGCTATTTTCTCACGGTTTGTGAGAGAGGCGGTTTTAAACGTTTTTTCATACATATCTTTCTACATGATATAGTATAAATACCAGGACTCAAGTCTGAGACAAAGTCTTATGGCAAGTATAGTTGTAGTTTTGCAAGTGCGTTTCAAGGCGTGGTCTTGTTTTAAATAAGAACCCAGTAGCAAAACAAAGTAGCACTTCCAATCAGTCCTTCACAATAATTTCATTTTAATAATTGTTTTATTATGGGAAATAATTGTAGGTCATTGTACTTAAATAGATTATAAATATATTGATATTGTGTGCTTTTATTTTATAAAAAAAATATATTTTTGTTCTCAACCTAATATAAAAAAATAACTCTCATTACAAAAAGTAGAATAGTAAGTTTATGTCCCTAAAACTTAGTATGTAAGTACAAATCATTTAATTCCAGAATATAATGAACTGATACATACTGCATTCCTAAGAGGGTTTAGGAGATTTCTCCCTTAATAACATTTGCTACAGGAATTTGCTTTCTATGTAGTTCGATGACTTCATTTCACGGTTGTCTAATTAATTTTTACAAGAATTGTAACCTGTCTGAAATTCATTTAGGCACTTGGTAAAAGGACATTAAAAAAACTAAATAAAAGGTTTCTTGAGAATAGAATCAAATAAAAAACGTGTTTTATAGAGAGACTAAAGTCTTTATTTATTATGAAAAATGTAAAATTTAATTAATTTTGTAAGAAAAATTAATTTTACGTAAAATAAATTCATTATTCATACAAAAATAAAAAATGTTTTTATAAACTAAAATTATCGCAGTTTACTTCCTTTCTGTAACAGTTTTTTTACATTTAAATTAATTTTAAATTTTTCAAAGGAGTATTTTTGAATTTTTTCTATTTGAGTCATTTATTTAAAAAAAAAAACATTAGATACTTAAAATCCATAAACTATTTTTTTGTTATTGATTTATACTTAAATGACATAAATTGGTGTATTTACATACCGCTCTTTGATACCACTATCGTTAAAATGCGTGGAAAATTTGATCTTAATAAATATAAAAATGTACAGCTTCAAGTAACTAAATTTACCTTCTAATCCTCATAACAGAAATGATCTTTCGATCAAAAGTAGCTATTTAAAAAGTGTTTAAGATGTGGAATTAGACACCAAAGTTCTTGTTCCAGATGCAACAGTGGTTAGAATGCAATCAATCAAGACTGATGTCGTCCTCAGTTGTAATCGTTAATATGAATAAAAAGAGACTCTACAGCTCTACAATAAATAAAAACCTTCAAATAAGATTCTCAACTCATGTTTTTTTTTATAAACAATGACCAGAGAATTCATCCGAAATAATTTACGTTATGGGATGACTGATCCTGTTTCTGCCCCAAAAACCAGAATTCCTCATCTGCGATTTTTGGTAGGACGATATCGGGCAAATGAGGACTAACAGAAGATTGTGTGTTCAGCTGAATCATCTTGTACTTATTGTTATTACGTAGAACGTCAATTTTGGTGAAGTCATGAACCCATCTTGCATTCTTCACATTATGCAATGGTCTTTTGGTTGTAGCATGGTGTTCTGCCTGTATTGAATTACTTCCCTAGCATTTGTGGATCGTAAGCACTTAATTCCACGTTAACATTATGGTAATATTAGGTAAAATCTACGTTACATTTTTTACCCGCATTTGATTAATTCTTCAAGGGCTATAATTGCCCAACTCTATCGAATTAGGATAACTAAACATCTATCACATATAGACTTGATCTAAGACCAGTATAATATATTTTTAACGTGTTGGAAATGCCGATTCGAAAGCAATTTCTCTTCCAATTAAAAGAATTATAATGTCTATGTTGTCAACTGATGGTGTTCTCTTTATGCAAATGCACTGCAGAAACTTTCATGATAGATGACTTCAAATACGATCTGCTATTCCAGAAAATGAATATAAATTTAAAATTAATCTTAGGTTTCTAATGTATTAGAATGCATTAGCTTGTATGCATATTCACTTCTTATTTATTGAACTGAAGGTGTGATAATATTTTTTAAATATATCTTCAAAATCAAATGACTATTTTAAGAGCTGAAATACAAAGTAAAAATGTCATCAAATTTTCTTGAGACATATACATTTAAATTTGTGTTGAATGTATCATTAAAACATATTAAAGTATCATTAAAACATATTAAAGTATCATTAAAACATATTAAAATTTTATTACATTTAAAATCATCATTCTATGGTTTATTAGAAAAATATGCACTTTTCATTATTTCATTATAAACATTTTAAAAACATAATTTCTTTACTAATTTAACATTTACATATTTATTTTGACAACAGTTTTACACAGTTACAATTCTGTCAAATTTGTAACTCATACCTTCCTAAACTTTAGCCGAGGTTCTAAATATGTAACGGGATTTGAAAGGGAATCGTTACATCCAGAAACTGTAGTTTCAAGATAAATTAGAAACAGCACGAAAGTTATCGCAAAGAAAATAATAAATCAACTGAGTTTAAATCAGTATTTTAAAATGCAAAAAGCAGTTAAAATATAATGTAAATAAAACTTTGATATAGATTCTTTCCAATGCAGACACCAAAATAGACTGATATTTTTACCCTAATCACTGGTGGTAGTAAATCTGTAATAGCTTCCCTAATCCCAACTGGGAAGCTATTACAGATTTAGTACCACAAGAGGAGCTTATGAAGCTTAAAGAACGGTAATGATGATGGTAATATTGCCCTCGCTAGGTTCTCGTAATTTGTTGTTGTCGCTGTTTCTCATGCCACTTCGACAAACCAATCACAATTGAGTGTGCAGACTCTCGTATTAAGGCCAAGGGGTGGGCCTTTTGTTTTTAATGAGCACAATTAAGGTGAAAAAATGACTTCGCTCAAGTTGATGCTCGTAATTTAGAAGCAAGGACCAAGCGGAAGACCAATAGACTTGTCCTGCCACCCCCATAAGTATTAATTGAGAAGTTGGAGTACATTGTGACCACGAACATATTTTACGGCTCCAGCCACCTTTAACGAACATGGCGGATCTTAGGTTCCGAACCATCTTCGGCTCGGGTTCCGAACCTGCAACCTTTCAGTTAAGAGATCGTTCCCTTTTGCCGACTGAGCTACCGAGGTCCCCCTCTTAATTTACAAGCAGGCACTAAGTAGAAGACATCTAAGCTTGGCCTGGCACCTCCAGAGGAATTGTTTGAACTGAAAAGATAAAGTGTCTTCAAACTGCTTTTGACCTGCATCAGCCGCCATAAACTAAAGGGATGGATTTTTGGCCAACTCATGTCGCGACCACAAAACTTCAGGGTTATGACATAAACGCCTTTGTCGAGTGAGTTACTGTGTCTTGAACTGTGAAATGACACACGCAATCTCCCTCTAAATTCGTAACCTTATTTAATTTAAATAACTTTTTTAAATTGGAACACACCTTCATTTAGATACATAGATAATACAATTGGAAACGCTTATTTAGACATCTCTAAATTACTTCTAATGCTAGCAAATTTCATTTATACATGTGATATTTTGGTTACATTTACTCCATTGACAATAGATACTGCAAGAATAGTTTTATGAGGAATGTGAAAAAATAATCACAAAGGGAAAGAACAATGTACAAAAACAAGCTAAATGAACTAAGATAATACGACAATTATCTACTTCATTACCTTCAGTTTTTTTTACCCCGAGAAAAAAGTGCAGTTTCAAAATTGTATTATAGTTAATTCGGTAGACGCTTTAAATGTCAGAGGATGGGGTAAAGAATAGGTACGTGAGTTAACAAAAAAAATCGTATTGAATTTCATTTATAGCATTTTTTCAAAATGCATTTCTTCCCATTCTTTATTTAAATGCAGTGATTATGTGCAGAATTAATACAATGAAATACATGTGTAAAATTGGGGGTTTACAAAGTTTTGGTTTAGCTTACTTTGACGTGGAATGTTGCGGACAATATTTCGTATACAAAGTTAAACAATACCAAAACTCACTGCATAAAGGAAAATTCTAAAATCTGAAAACATTTATTCCAATGACTCGATTCAAACATGCGGCCGGAGTTCGGGAGTTTGAATATGGATGTAGACATGAATGTTCGTAACTGATCAGATTTGGCTTTAGCATCCAAATAAAACATTAATACCATATTAAGAAGAGATTAAAATATTTCAATCAAAATGGTAAACAATTCCACACTAATGGATTGGTATTGCTATCTTATTATTAATTTTCTTTACTTTTCGTTTATACTGTTAGTATTTTTGTTTTAACAGTTTAGTATACAGATAACGTTTATTAGTTTTAGGTTAATCGTCAAGTATATATTTGTTTTAGTATAGTATGTATGAAGCCGCCTTTACATCCATCATGAGACATCCATTTATCTTTTGCACACTTTTAAATGTCAGGGTTAAGGTACCCCGCAAGTACTAGACATTTTCAAATGTTCTAGTGATATTGGAACTCTAGAGTTATTGGTTTATCTTAAACATTTGGTATCTTACTTCCTTTTTATCTATTATTACTTGTTGTCATTTTTTTATTTGCTTGTTTTCTCCTTTTACCTTTATTTTTACCTCGCTACTTCTTATACTCAGCACAAAGAACACATAGCTAAAAACCTGCCATACCAGGTGAATGTCCAAGTCGAAATGCCAGGACTAAGGTAATCCCTCCAAATACCAGATATTTTCAAAAGCTTTAGTGTTATTGAATTATCTTAAACATTCGGTATCCTACTTGGTTTTTATGTTTTACTATTTTTTAATTGCCATTTATTTTTATTTATTTGTTTTCTCCTTTCTCCTTCCTTTTTACCGCACTGTTTGCTACTTCTTATATTCAACACAAATAGAACGTAACTAAAAACCTTCCATACCAAAACAGCATTTCTCCTGTCTACAATAAAAGTTCCCACACGATTGCTTCTTAAACTTAAACTTACCTTTGATTCTGGGGGAAAATCCTTCAGGACAACAACCGTTCATCCCGTAGGATAGGTCAATTCCTGCTGGTGGTCAAATAGCCTTAATGTAGCAAAACAATAGCGTTATAGACTAATTACGCGGGCATTTAAAACAATTCCTTCATCGTCCCACAGATGTACATAATAACGTAGTGTTTTTAAAAAGAGTATGTCTGTAAGGATGGCATTAAATCATTCTTTCTAAGGGTATACTTCCGTAGTTTGTTATGCTATCATAGAAACAGATAACTGTAATATTTTCTTCTAGATCTATAACCCTTTGTCTACCCCATATGGGGGGGAATAACTATATGGTGTATGTAAGATATACAACTTAAACCCTTTATTACTCAAGTTTATTCTGCCCATTACATAGCTATGAGTATATAAGTTAATATGATCTTCACTAACAAAATTCATATGTAGTATAAACAATTATGAATACTACAGCAGGCCACTTTAGTTATCAGCTATTGTTTTAAATACCAATGGTGTTTTAAATATCAATGGTATCAATAGAAAAGCTTCATAATATATTTAGTATTACATGTAAAATAGGTACATTAATAAGGAGTTTTATAATAAATAAACTTGTTGTGTTTTTAGTAGATGTACCTGCCAAAACAGATGTTCTCTGTTATAAAATATAAAGCTTATAAAGTGTCGATCTAAATAAAATTTATAAATTATGTAAATTACTTGACGATTTTGTAGATTAACCTCTAAGCACTCTTAATCCTTTAAAGATCACCTACATGAATTCTTTGGAATTTAATGAAATTAGTTTATAAATATTATCTATGAACCTTATAAATGCAAAATATATTAAAGTTTGTCTTTGCAATCCATAGAGGGGTATACCTTAGAGGATACCAAAGTATGAATTGTGGGGGTTAACTGAGAAACCCATCACTTTTTACATCGTGAACATAATAATTTTTTAAATTTTAATTATATTGGAAGAACAATAAATAAGTTCTCTTAAAAAATAAAATAAATAAATAGTATAATGATTTATAAGTGTCGTTTGACTAGATACTCTTGTTTGGGGTCATAATTGAAAAAAAAAATGCATTACTAACTTTCCAGGTGCAGCAAGTATAAATACATATATTTTAAAATAAAAAATAAATTAAATGTAGTACTGTCATTTATTGTAAGTGTTAAATGTCAAAAACATAAAAAAATCGAAAAAAAATTCATATTTCTCTAAAAATTAGAGAAAAAATGTTTAACATGAGGTTTCGCTGCGAAACCATTGTCCGGTAAAGGGTTAGAAGGAAGGAAGCTTTGGCTTGTGATAGGCTGTAGTACTGACGAAGAAGGATAATGGAACAAAGTTATTTATATATGTGTAATGGACAACTTAACCCATCACATAGTTAAGAGAATGAACTTTGCCAAGAATGCAGTCACAAGTAAAAACGTAGCCGGAAGAAAAAAAATAAGAACAAACAATTTTGAAAAAGACAAACGCAGTTTATTATAGCATAAACGGAAGGATTCTAGGGTGAAAAACATCTACAATCAGTTTATAGGTGAGTAAGCCAGCCTATCATATGTTATAGAGCAGAAAGAAGCGTCACTTAATTATACAAGAAGTCCTGATGGAAAAAAGGAATTAATTTCTGGTACTCACTCATTCTTCATACTCACCAAATTGGTAGAAAGTAAAAAAATATATATATAACCAAATTCTGCCTTAAAAATATTGAATAGCCAGAAAATTATTTTAAGGTAGTTTTATAGTTAGGATAATTAGTTTTTAGTTAAAAAGTGTCATTACACACAAATATACATATATAACTATAATTACAGTTTATATGAATAAAGTACTATAAAAGTCATTATAAAATGAAGTTAAGAATTTAATTTTTTCCTAACATCTCTAAAAAATGACGTATATCATTTCTATTAGAATCCACGTAAATTATGATTTAGATGGAAAGAAAAGAGAGGGCACTTAAATCTGGTATTCATTAGAAAATGTCTCCGACTGAAATTTAATAAAATGTAAAGAAAAAATATGAAAAAGTTTCAAAGTTTCTATAAAAACTTCTTTGTTTATGATTTAGTTTTTAGTCAGAAACTATGCGTGTATTGCCTCGTGTCAAAGACAGAGACGATACTCTTCTTCGAATAAATTGATCATCTTTTTTATTATACGGAGGATGAAATTTTAAAAAGCAACTTTATTCTATCGCGAAAATATGCCGATACTGTTTTATTTTAAAACAGAATACCAAACTTTGGAGTTTAAAGAATCAAGTTTTTCATTTTAGTATACGTATTTTTTATTTTAAAAGTGCAGTAAAAGATAAATACGTTAAAATATATCATTTTATTCATCTAAAATTCTCTAGTTTTTTTAAATATATTTTAAAAGAATTTCAATAGTTATAGCCTGTTTTATTTGAACTTTAAATTTTTAACACTTTTTTATATTTAATTTAATTGCTCAATTGCATCTTATAATTTTTTTTACTTTGTTTAAAATTACAAATAAAATTTTAAATTTATTTATAATTTATATAAATAATTTATTATTTATAAAATAAACGATAAATTATTAACTAACGCAATGTAAAATTATGGTTTTCTCATGCTTAAAATATGTAAGAATATACAAAGGGTGAAAGTAAAAGGTTAATTAAAAATAAGCAAACACTATTTTTTAGACAGAGTCGAAACAAATCTTCACCCCCTTTCAAGAATTTCAATGTACAGAACGTATACACCTGGTACTATATTATTAAATAAAAAAATAATTTGTTGTTTGAATACATCTGTTTTGCTATCAATTTTAGTTTAACACTTTGTCTTATTCACATTATCCTCACTTCAATACTTTAATACTTTGTGGACTGATAAAGTATACATCGTGTCTATTGTTTGTTGACGTAAAGATTATGCTATGGGTAGTATCCGAATTCAAGTACAGAAAATAATGTCAGGTAAAAAAGATCCAACCTTGGAAAATTTTGACAATAAAGGAAAATTTCTTACCTTAAATACAAGTTTATTACATTCCTTATTTACTTAAACACAAGAATATAACTTGTCATAGGGCGAGATCAGTAAAATTTTCAATTTTTTAGAATTGTAAAGTACCTATGAGGCAGGTAAAAAAATGATTTGTTTTTTGGCTGAGAGTTATCTGGTGCACGCTCTATAAGTTGTTTATCTTTACTGACCACATGCTACTTGCCAACTTTAATTTATCTTGTCATATTACGTGATACGATGAACAGCAGAGGTTTTAATATTGACAGTGATTATTTGGCAGTATATATGAAAGACGTGCAAAATATAGCGAATCGATTGATAACTCCGTGGTTATGTATTTTAAACAAACACACAAACGAGAAAACTTCTTAATATTCAAATATATATAACACTAGACATTTATTAGTTCATGGAAAAAACTCCTAGACTTTTATGAAAAGAGTTTGTTGTTAATAACGATGATAAAATTTTCATTGCAACAAAAAATAATCTATGACTAAATTTAACATTAGTACATATGTACCTATTATTTAAATAAAAGCAAATTATTAACATAATATCTAAGTTCAGTTGTAAAATGTATGAAAATAATACAGAAGATATTTAAATAATTTAAAATAAGAAATGATTAAATGAGATTGTTAAAGGAATGACGTCATAATGTTAGAAAAAAATGTTATTTTCATCTACGTATAATGTGATAAAGTGATGAATTTAATCACTTGCTCTTAACGGAGGAAAATTTGGCTTGAAATAATAGCATTAAATGATCGAAAGGGAGGAAAGGGGTGAATTTCGAACTTTTCGAACTCGCTTTGAATTTTGCGAACCTCATCAAGAATCCAATATGAATGTCTATATCCATTCCAGGTCCAACCGCTTCATAAATTCGAGAACAGACGACCTTATAACTTAGACTATATATATGATAATATAGGGGATAGTCCACAAATAGTACGATCAATACGAAAGATAATTGTTTTTCACTTTTGCAGTCTTATATTTACTTTCTTTAGTTTAGTTGTAAACCTGCCTAAACTAGAATGAGTTGTCTTCATATCTAAAAACCCATGCCATGTCCTCATAGAGATGATAGAGTTCAGGGTAGGAAAGACCAAGAAAGAGTGAGAGAAAAACAACACTAAACAGTAAAGGGAGAAGATAGTGACAAACTAAGTGCACCTTACATTTGTCTTCTTGTACGTAAAGGGATCTATAATGTTTTTAAAGATGCTTTTTTTAATTTTCTAAATAACCAAATGTTAATTATATATTTGATTCTAAAACCTGTACAGAATACGCCATAAATTAGTTTTCTAAAATATTATTTGATACTGCACATAAAGAAATTAAAGCTCCTGAAAAAGTATTTGATTTCTATTTTAACTTAGATGAAAATAAGCACCTTTTTTATCTCTCAAATACTTTAATCAGTAAAATAAAAACTATTTACAAATTTTACAAGCGTGAATTAATCTCTAGCAGTCGAAGCACAAAAACAGTTATTTTGGCCATTTAAGGTTGAATTCCTTTAAAACAATGTCACTATTTTTGATTTTCTTTTTAATTTTCCCTACAATATACAAAAATAAATTTTACCAAGTATGATTATAATGAAAACTATTGGATATATTTTTAATTATGACTAGACCAGGTATGAGTAAAGATTAATTTTCTATTTGACTACAAATTGTATTGTAAATGTTTCTTTTTTACCTTCTTAGACAACTTTCTCACATAACATATGCATTCTTGTAAAATAACTCCATTTCTGATTTTCCCTATATATTACTTTATTTCACGACGGCCAAAATATATCGAGGGTTGCATTACTTCATTGAAGCAAATGTGATGAGAATAAACCTCTTTGGTCTCCAGAATTTTTTTAAGTAAACGAGATGTGAGAAGTATCTTCACCCTACAGTCCCCATATTGTTCTAAGCCAATTGTTCCATCCTATTTTGAACTGAAAATAAGATTCTTGTCATGCTCCCCAGTATAGACAAATATCTGCAAGTAAATGAAGAAAAACTACATATAAAAATATGACTCTAGCAAAAGTTTTCCAGAAAGGTCACAGACACTGATTAAATAATGTCACAATTCAAATAAGGTATTTAATTGAAAATACCTATAACAGTAGTGGATTACATCAACCTGATTCCAACTACATCCAGTACAAAAACTAAAATACAATGATTAAAACTATGGTTGGAGGTTAGATTACATTGGAGAGCTTCCTCTTGTGAACAGGAAAATCCAAAAGGTTACACTGACTGAGACATTTTCTTCAGTAACTGCTGGCGCCCTTCCCAATTATCAGAATCTTATGATATTGTTCAACAAAAAGTTATTCGCTGGTATGCCAAGTGTTACAACATCGTTAGTTATTATGTTGTGAAATAGCTTAAAATCTACACTATATTTTCACACATCCTGTATACGTAATAATATATTGTTAACACTAGAACCGCTGAGTCATTTTGAGCCAAAAACTATTTTATGTCCCATTTTCATTGAGAGTTACTACCAAAACTGAAATTTCTTAACTTTTAATTAATTTATACTCATGAAAATGTATGAAATTATAATATCAAAGTATCTGGTCATATGCGAAAATTGGATCATTATTAAGCTTCCAAGTGCGAAAACAAAACTCTAGATATTTGTTCTGCCTGTAAAATAGTGGTATATAGAAAATGTGTAATATATATATATATATATATATATATATATATATATATATATATATATATATATATATATATATATATATATATATATATATATATATATATATATATATAAGTTGCCTGAGCTGTGTAAATAAACTTGAAGGGTTAGAAATTATATAATTACATTAGAGTTGTCTATATAGTTTTATAACTATACACGGTGTCCCAAAACGACAGCATAAACTGTGCACAGCTAGATTCCTCGTTTTGAGTACATAAATCTGTTCAAAGAAGCGTTCCTGTACCATCCACAGTTTACGAGAAAAATACGAAACAAAATATGACGTCACTTCGGTGCAAAAAAAAACACTTTATTGAACATATCAACCGCGGTATATGCACCGGCATACTTCCTATCAGTTCTCAAATAATTTCTATTGCATTGACCGTACATCAGGTACATGTCGCTAGTCACAAACGGAATACATGGCCACCATACGAAGACTACCGGTAGCTGGAAGATGCACCCTTTTAAATACCAGTTCAATGGCGATTTAACGTCATTCCAAGGCCGGTGCGCACTCATGATGCGATATACTCGGAGTGCGTTTTAAATAATGTCGTCTGGAAATATATGCAAGTATTGCTGTTGAGATATCCAATAAAGTGTTTTTTCTCTTTCACAGGCAGTGACATCATATTTTGTTTCTCGTAGTTTTCTCGTAAACCATGGATCGTGTATGAACGATTCATTGGGCAGTTTTTATGTACTCTCAAAATGGAATCTAGCTGTGCAGAGTTTTTGCGGTCATTTTGGGACACCCGGCATATACTTTTCCATGTTGTACATTAGTATTTTTTTATTAATTATTATAATGATATAATGTCTGAAAATGATTAAATGCTTTTGTGGATAAATGCAATGTACTTTTGAATAAAAACAAGGATTTATAATAACCTAGATAAATTTCACACCGCCCAAGGATTTAAGTAGGCGAAAACTCACGCGGTGCCTAAATAAAGGTAGTCCATGGTGTCACTCTTAATTACACATTCAACATCAAGGAATTTCTTGTCCTTTTTAATGAAATGGTCACCATATTATTTTGGGAGCACCATATATGCGGACCAACATTACTCCCTAAGATAATACACACAAAGTTCTTCCATGTAATTTAGTAGCAGGTCATCAAGAAAAAAAAAACTCCTAGGAAAACTTAAACAAAAATATATCTCTTATTAATACAATGTAAATATTGATATTTTTCTTTATAAAGATTTGAAAATAGATACATTTTTCATTTTTCCTTTTATAACATGTTTAGTAAAAATAACGGAAACGTAAACAAGCATAGACTTTCAATTTTATACAAAAGAATTTTTTTAATGCAACTTATTCTTAGAAATCACGGATTTTCTATATTTAAAACACAATATGATATTAAGAAAAAAAATATTTCATTTTCTATTTTCAGCCAAAAGAAAACAATACATATACAATAACAAATATTTGTTACATTGTTGATGTTTTACAAATATTTCGAATATTTCTTTTTGAGTTCACTAAAATGAATATTCATAAGAAAAATTTACCTTGAACATTCATGTTCAGCCATTTAATCCATTTTTAAGTCTTCAATACTTCAAAATAAATATTTAATAAATCTCCCTAGAGAATTATGCTTACAAATTATACAAAGAAAGATATTTTAAGCAAAAATGTTTAGAAAGCACTTCGTTTTAAGGCTACATTCTTCATTTGGAGGTCACAAAGAGTATTTTTCATCCAAATATATAAATATATTAGTTTTTATATTTAATGAGAAACCCTATATTTTACAAAGTTAGGCAGAAAATATGCTTATGAGATACGCATATATTTTGCAACATAATGATTATTAAAACTTATTTCAAATTACATGGTTACATAATTTACAGAAATTTTAAGTTATGTATAAGTTATTTATACCCAAACATTCGTAAGGTGGTCGATCCCCTCCCATATTTTATATAGTATGAAACAATGAGAGCTATCACTTACAACTGTGAAACTACTCCAAACTTACTTTAAATATTTTACATTTTATTCAGTAAACATACAAGTCATAACTGCAGCATTTTATTGTATTTTACCTATTGAATTTTATTGTATGTTACATATTGTATATTATCGTATTTTTCAACATTTTATTGTATTTTACATATTGTATTTTATTGTATATTTCAACATTTTATTGTATTTTACATATTGTATTTTATTGTATTTTTCAACATTTTATTGTATTTTACATAAGAATAGCTTTTACATTCCAAACAGGATATGAAAACTTACATTTCGTAATCTGCACTCCATTTTCTTAGTCGAATGGTTAGGACGCTGATCCTCAGTACCAGTATTCGTCGGCTAGAGTTCCATTATGAAATGTATGTCCACAGTCATTTGGTACCGGCTTTAAGTAGTAGATCCCGGTCTAATTAGCCCTGAAGTAGAAAAACACTAGACCATTGTGCTATAAACAAAACCTCCAATTTCTGGTTTCCGAGAAAGTCCAGAGTAAAAAATAAACTATTGTTTCTAAAATATGCAAATAATAATGATTTGCATGATTCAGCTGAAATGTTGAGTAAATTTTTAGTGTGTCTTTAAATTAACTAACATTTTACGAATGGTCGGTTGAGCAGCGCAGTTTGGACTACCACTGATCAGTATAAAAAGTGGCCTGAAGTGGATCATTGTAAGTAATTTGTAGTTATCCACTTATAATATAGTAATTTATAGATATTGAGTGAAGACAATATATATTTATATACTGACAGTCTTTCAGTAATCAAAAGCCTAGAACAATTAGTACCGAAATCCAAATTAATTATCGAGATACAAAATTAATGTAAAAACATGAATAACCGAACAATTAATATAATTTGGATCAAAGCTCATACTGGGAATACCGGTAATGAATATGCAGATATTTTAGCAAAGAACGCCACGAAATCAATAAATTACAAACCAATACAGTTCCCGGTATCAATACTTAAAAAATATATGAAATAAAACATAAATAAAGATTGGCAGGATTATTCGGACAATAGTGAATAAGGAAGAGCAACCTATACTATATAGCCTAAAGTAGAACAAAAGTTACAATTCGAAAATAACATATTAAATTATTTCATAATCGGTCATGGAAGTTTCCCAACCTACTTGTCCAGAATTGGAAAACTATATTCACCAAAATGTAAATGCAGAATGATAGGAAACCCTTAGCATTACATGCAAGAAAGATGTAATCTGGTTCCGATGTTTATTAAAAAATACGAAAATGAAACACAAATCGAATATTTAAAAAAAAAAAGATGATAATCGTAATCATATTAAAAAGTTAAAGGAAATTTATAATTTCTTAAATTCAAATTACTCTTACATACAAAATAAATTTTAAAAATTTTAAATGAAGGAAAATACTTGCTAAAAATAGTGATAGTGATAAAAAAAGTGTTTTTTAAGTTAATAATTCAGTGTATAACATTAAAATAAATAATAACGAAAGGTTCTCCCCACCCACTTAGGCTTTTGCATCTATAAATTCCACAGTTGGATGTGGGTGTGGGTCGTCTAAGTAATTTATAGATATAAAAGTTTGGTGAAATGTAACTTTACGGCGTCCAAGAAACAGAGCGAAATTATAACAACTTACTGATTTTGGACAGTGCAAAACCATTAGAGTTCATGAAGAGGATTTTCATATCGTGCAAGATCAGCTCTAGTACAGTGTAATTGCTGTTCTGCAAAAGTGATGGGTGAGTGGAGGGAATACATGGACCAGAACTAACAAACTGGAAATCTACTAGTGGTTGTCGTAAAGTATCTTCAACGGACGATGATAGACACCTGATCCACACGTCTGTGAATGACCAAATAGCCTTATTGGGGAATGGCGGGGCTATGGCCCATTTCTACAGGTGTATTACTGTCTATTTCCTTAGTTCACTGACGTATATGGCACAGCAAACTGCGTTCCAGGACTCCATTTGTTTACATTATCCATTCACACACAACCCTCAACACCTGGGGCTGGAATATTCTTCGTAAACATATGTTAGCATGTAGATTAGAAACAAACATTTTTTTTCTGAAGAATACCTCTTTAAGGTTCAATATAGTAATGACCACATTCAGGTTAGACGTTGGGGTTTTGAACCCAATCTTAAGGACTGATTAACCCCTTAACGCATTTGCCCGTGTCTGACACGGGCGAAATTCAAACTAAGCATGTAATAAAATCGTTTACACTTTGTTTGTATAACAATTTTTTATATACTTTTTACTCTTTCCAAGCTCCCTAGTCACCCCCAAAACTGAAATTGTAAAATATAACTTACATTATACCTATATATCCCTTTTCTGTGAAGAAAATATGTCATATTTTATAATTTTTTCTAAAATAAACTCGTGTTTTAAGGGGTTAAGTCATTCTGGACAAAATTTGAAGTTGTGGCTTTGGATGTGAGGTGTATCATGCAAGATTTTCTTCTGCTACAAATTAGTGGTAACCTTAACAGTAAGTGTAACATCAGTGAAGGGCTTCAGTTCAGTATCATACTGATCACATTCAGGTTAGACTTTGGGACTATGAACCCAATCTTAAGAAATGAGAAAGTCATTCTAGACAAAATTCAAAGTTGTGGTCTTGCATGTGTAGTGTAATAACCTTAACAGAAAGTGTAACATCAGTGAAGGGCTTCAGCCCGAAGTCATTCCTTTCCTTCAAATCATTCTTGGAGAGAGTAAATGTTTTAAAAAATATTTCTCATTTTTCTTTTGTGTTAATAATTGAACTGTATTTTTTTATTACAACAGCTGTTGTAAAAAAATACAATGCGCGTTCAAACGTAAAATTACCATGTTCGCTTTTTAAAACCTAAAACTGAAAAATATTTAATTTCAAGTACTAATATAGAAAGTCATTTAGATATATTAGGTTGGGGAAAAAGAAATCCATATCGGTTCGGTAGATGGCCGTAGTGATCAATATATCGTAAAGTATCGATCATACAAATTCAAATTTATGCTCATTGTCAAGGTCACATTTCACACTAAAAGAAGGATTTTACTGTTTTTTGTTTGGTCTATTTAGGTGTAAGTTACAGGGTGTTGAAAATGAAAGTCAAGAAAGGGAAAATTTAGTACATTTTACAGTTTTTCCTTGATAAAGGCAAAAATGCAATCCAGGCGGCTTAAATTGTGAATGGCGTTTATGGTGCCGATACTGCAACAGCTAATTACGTGCAAGTTTGGTTTCATCGATTCAGTTCAGGCATTTTTGATGTTAAGGATGCACCTCGCACAGGCAGGCCCTTCTTCGAAAATGTCAATAAAATCACAGAAATAATCGAAGTTGACAGGCATGTTAGTAGTGGTAGCATTGCCCAGGAGCTAAAGATAGACCATAAAAGAATTTTAAACCATTTGTTCAAAGTTGAATTCAAAAAGAAGAGCGATGTTTGGGTGCCACACCAAAAAACATAATGGATACGGAATTTCCGTCTGCGAAGCCTTGGCCAAACGGAATGGTGTTGTGTTCCATCAAGACAACGCCAGACCATACATGTTTGTAGTGACTCACCAGAAATCAAGGAGCTTAGTTCGGAAGTTTTAATGCATACACCATATAGTTCGGTCGTGGCACCAAACGATTACCACTTTTTTCTAGTATTGCAAAACTTCCTGTGTAATAAGAAATTAGGATCAAGAGAAGATTGTGAAAATCGATTAATAGAGTTTTTCGCCAATAAGGACCAAGACTTCTATGAGAGAGGCATTATGAAGCTATCTTTCAAATGGCGACAAATTATACAAAAAGGTGCATATTTGACCCAAATTGGATAATACGAAACAATTTAAATAAAGTGCTCAATTTCACTCAAAAATAATGCATTTCTTTTTCCCCAACCTAATATATTTTTGGAATTATTTTCATATTCTTTTAACTGAAATTAGAAAGCATTTAGATTTGAACAGTGGCGAATCACAATGCTAATTTATTGAAAATTTTACTAATCTAAGTATACATATATTTAGAGGAACTAAATAAGCAACATACAATGATGTTGTTTAATGGAATATAGATTTGTTATCATTACATCTCTCCTAATTCGTAAATGGGATTTCAGAAGTAATCTTGATACACAGTCACTTTTGCTTAATGAATATTTAACATTGCATAAAGAATTTAAATTATGCTCTCAAGTTTTAGATAACAACCCATTACGTCTGGATTTCTCCTAATTATTTATTGATGTCTTAAGAGAACAAGATTCTTCAAATACCTCTCTTAAAAATAATGAAATTTTAAGTGTATTTTAATGGGAATATAAAATGGTATGACGTAAAATATTCTTATACTTTATTGAATAATAATAGATTGAATAAAAACCATTTTTATAAAATTTAAAACCTCAATTTTAAGTCAATTTGCGAAAGTTCTTTTTTTTTTCTTTTAGAAAATTTGGCGGTTGAGAATGCAATGATCTATGCCGAAAATGTGGATTTAAATATTTTTTTTTATTAATGATCTAATTCATTTTTGGGATATTATTAAAATTTATCCACATATGTACTTCTGGTCCGAAAAGGGAAAAAGCATTTGAAATATATGCAATGGATTTCATAGCATAGAGTCTAGAAATCTAGAATTCAAAATTACAAGATGTAGAATATATCAGTGCAAGACAGAACAGAAAATCAAAAGTATGAAGTAATAAATTTATATTTTATTCCTCAGGAAGGAAAAGGTTTCGCTAGGTTGCTAAATAATGGTACCTACCCATAGAAAATACACTATATGTACGTGTATTAATTCATAAATGAAGATTATATATTTAGAAAGACAATATGTAAACTAAATTATATGTGAAAGTGTTCCTGTATTTTAAATAAGTGTATTTACCTAAGAAACGTTATTTGTTATATATATTACAGGCTATATGTATATTTTTGAAAGAATACATGTGTATACATAGTAAAACCTATATATAAATATGTATGTCATACCTAAATAAATAAAAATTATTTTACATTAACTTGTGCGTGTTTTGTGTGTGTGTGTGTGTGTGTATTTTATGTATGTATATATGTATATATATATGTGTTTTTATGTATGTATATATATGTATACGTATATATTATATATATATATGTATAATATGTATATATATATATATTTATATATGTATATATATGTATATGTTATGTAAGATATATATATATTATATATGTATGTATATATATCAGTTATGTATTGTATATATATATAATATATATATATATATATATATATATATATATATATAAATGTATATATGTATATAGATATATATTGTATATATATATATGTATATATATATATATATATATATATATATATATATATATATATATGTATATATATATATATATATGTATAATGTATATATATATGTATTATATATATGTATATATTATATGTATATATATATATATGTATATATATATGTATATAAAAAATATGTGTATATATATATATATATATATTAGTATATATAAGTATATAATAATATAAATGTATATATATATGTATAATATATGTATATATATATATATATATATATATATATGTAAAAATGTATATATATATATATGTATATATATATGTATATATATATGTATAAATGTATATAATATGTATATATATATGTATATAAATATATATATAATATATTTTATATATATATAATATATATATATATATAATATATAGATATATATATAAAAAAACTTTAATATCCAATTTATAGAATATGTACGTTGATTTTTAGTTAAGTAATAAAATATATAAAACTTTAATTCCTGTTCCCCGCAGACGCCTTCATTTCACATTATCAAATGTGGTATACCTATTTTCACAGTTGTGAGCCAATTTGACTCATAGAATGTATATGAAAATAAATAATTATAGTAATAAATATAGTATAAAGTATATAGTATAAAGTATATAAAGTATAGTAGAATGTAAATATAGAGAAGAAGTCGAGAACACTTCCATTCCAATGACAGAAATTCAGGTTACTGACGCACGGAAGAACAGTCAAGTTCAACAATCATGCAAAGGAACAGATGGGGAAACCATTGTACTAAATGTAATAGAAATGTGTGCGGAACATGTGTTTCAAAAACAGATTTTATATATAAAACAGATTTTCCATGCATTTTTTTATAATAAACATTTTGTTTCAATTAATTTAGAACTATTTTCTTTGCAAAAAAACCTTCAATTTTCTTATACGGGTTAAAATGGCTCACTTCAGTAAAAATAGGTATATGATGAACATCCGTAAATCTAGTGTTAAAAAGAAAATTTCACGACATAACATTGACTATAACTGGGGATAAATATTTTACGTGTTGAAACTTTTTAAAAAATACAAAATAACAAAAAAATTTAGAAATAAAATTGAGAAAAAAGTAAGGTATGGAAATTCGAAGAAGAAATGTTTTTTTATTATATTTAAAATTTTAAGCACATTAGAGGAAAAAAACTAACCAATGAGTTACAATGTTTCAGCATTAATGACTTAGATAACCTTTTTGAAGGTTAAAGTATTTTATATTTTTGGTGAATACTGTCAATTTAAAATTCCCCCGTGAAACATAATATCAGTTACATTGAAATCCCACGATTAATCATACACTTATTTACATTTATCTTATGTTAAAAACATAATGCTTTTTCAAATATTAAATAAAGTCATTTATAAATTTACAGTTTTTAATATTGGCAAATATGTTGGGGTATTCTTTATAAAGTTGTCTATTGCAATTTAGAAAGGGAAAATTATTTAAAAAATAAAAAAAAATTAAACAAATATATATATATATATATAGTATATATATATATATATATATATTATATATATATATATATATTTTAATATATATATATATTTTAATATATATATGTATATATGTATATATATATGTATATATATGTATTAACCCATTTGGTATATTTAACGACTGATATCTTGCCATGTAAATATTTTGTCATAGTTTTAGTTGTGTAGTTTACTTCATTAACTGTGTGAACAATATATCATCTTTAACAATTACGTGTTTGATCTATATTCTGGATATTGTTAAAACAATGTGGGTTCTTTGCTAAAATAAATCACTGCAATGAAATCTAGTAATTTTATATAATATTCATACATAAATAAATTGTGTTTCAAAATAAATATGTACTCAACTACTTAGTTCCCGTTGATTGTGACGCCAGAAACTCGTTAAACATGTCTTTTGTCTAAATTACGGAGACAAGTCGTACTTGTTATTTAAATTTTATATTCCATTTTATGTTATTGTGCTTATAAACAAATTAAATGCATTTAAAATGTAATATATGTAAGAAGTTATTTACTTTTTTAAGTAGATTTTTTGCATTACTTGTATATTGAATAAGTTAATTAAATGTCGTATAAATGGAATATGTCTATATATAGAATGGGAATGTCTACATTACATCACAACTTTTGTAGTATTTTTTTTTGTTTCCTATGTACGATACTTGAATTCCATCTATATTTGTAAAATGTTAAAGATATATATTCAGCATAAGTTTACTAAATAATTAGAGAAGAAACCAAACTTGTTAAAAAAATATGTATTTTACAACATATTAGTTTTAAATAATGTCTTCATTTCACATAACATTTCTAATAAACCTAAATCATCATATTAGATATTGGGGCGGGATGTCAACTTTCACCAAAGGGGCCATTTTATGAGCCCACCTGCACTCCCGAAGGCAGTGCAGATGTAGAAAAATATCACCAACAAGTGATTGGCACAGAGAGAAAAAAAGGGAGTGTTGAACCGAGGTGTAAAGGTATGGGAAGAAAGTGAGAAAAGGACTTGATGTCGGGATTCAAGATTTGCTGGACATTGAGATCCCGTGAGCAAGCCAGAGAACCCCGGGGCAAGCAATCTATTCCCGAACCCGCATGCTTACGATCGGCACGCTAGCATAGACGTCCAGCAAAATAACGTCTGCTACTCCCGCATGACGTTAAGCCTGTTGACAGCCCTAACCTGCTTCACTGTAATTACTGGAGATAAACTTAATAATATTCATAATTGTTACCTGCGTCTCATAATCTTTAGCAAAACCAAATAATTGCAGGTCATGTTAAAACTAATCAAGTGATGTATCAATTTGTAAGTACTGTACATTATAAATGTTTTAGTTCAAGTATTTTCTTTTAATTTCATAGGGTATATCTTACTATGTTTTCCTTTTGAGAACGAACACTGGTGTTTGTGTTGTAAGTATATTACAACAGTACGTAAGTTGAACTTCAAACTTATATTTCTATAAGAAAACACAACTGTATTGTGAAAATGTAGCCTAAAGTATGGGATAAAAAAATTGTCTTATCCTTAAAAGAGGATATTGTCTCTGCTTGGTTGAGTTGAATTTTCCTTTTCGTGTTATGTCCCTTACATATATACGCATTCGTGTCTTTTTAAACACACTATCAAATATTTCTAGCTTTCTTTATAAAACTGACAAGTGACTGACAGTGACGAAAAGTGTTTAAACAGATCAAAAACTTTAAAATAGATGGATTCATATAAAAAGATAAGAAAGAACGAAACTTATTTTTAAAGTCAATTCTGAAAAGAAAAATAGTTGTTTAGAAATTAGTTTATATAAGTTTTATCTGCATGACAAAATGTACTCTGAAATAGAAATAGATATCCGAAAATTTATGCCTAAAATCACACTCCATGTATTCAAATTATAAAAAAATACAGCGTACACCTATAAAGGTCGCTGTGGAAATAAAGCACTACAACTAATTGAATTAGAAATAAAATATAGAAAATAATTCAAAAGTTTTATCCCTTAATCAGCGTTATCATTTCCCTTATTAGGATAGAGCTTGTTCTATTCTTTTATTTATAATATGCATAGTTTTGTATTTTTATACACTAAAGTTTTACAAATTTTCTTCAAAAAATTTCTATTTATTTTACACAAAGGCTACGTACATGCTCGGTTATTTTCTTCAATAATTTTGCATGTATTTAGATGTCTTAATATTGTCGTTTTTGTTTTCCTTGCTTTGCTTTAAATAAAATAGCAAATTAAAACCCTTCAATTTGAAGTACAGAAAAAAAATTGAGGGATATATGGCCTCTTGCCCATAGCAGTGAACGAAATTTCTATATATATGAGAAGATTTAAAATTTCATATTACATTGTACTGTAACTAAAGTTTTGTCAGCTTTAGTTATGTAAATATCGTAATTGTACCTGTACACAATGAAAGCTTAGTGGTGATAACCAGGTAAATGCAAAGTATTAAAATTTCAACCGGATAGTAAAATTTTTCTTTGATATTTACCTGTGTTTTATACTTTACGGTATTTGTTTTCATGAGAGGGATTAAAAAAAAAGCCATGCCTTACAAATAGCTAAAATATAAGCTCTTTCGTAATTGGTACAATTTTAAGATTATAAAAACGATTTTTTTGCCTCATAAAAGTGAAAAAAGAATTTAACGTTGTATAAAAATACTTAAAATAATCTTGGTTTTTTTTAATACTTCCTCCGAAGACTGCCGAAGACCTTGTACACGTAACTCCTCTGTCAATACGGACAGAGGAGTTACATGTAAAAGGTCTTCTCCCATACATTTCGTAATACGTGGATTGTCTTCTATAATGCAATCTCTAAATTAATATTACTGTATTTTGTATCATTAAAACACATTTACATTTGGTAAAATCTCATCAAATTTTAAACATACGTTGAATCTATTTTCTGAAACTCACTTTCACAGATTTTGTAATATTGATTGTGTTTTGATATGTCAGTTTTTTTTTCTTATTTTATGTGTAGAAAGATATTCAATAGTTCTATAGGGAATTACAATAGAAGTAGTTTAGAAACTTTATATTTTTTTAAAAAACAAAAGATGAATTATTTAAGTCTATTCATGGAAAAATCTCTCTATGAAATAATAGGAGTCATGGGATGATGCAAATGAATGTATACTTTGAATAAAGAAAACTAATTTATAACTGATCATTGAACTTTCTAATATAAAAAATGCATTATTACGCATTCATTAAAAAGAAAAATCACATTTTATATAATCAATATTTGTAATTACACTGAGTAGTAATTACTTTAACAAGTAAAAAGCTTATTACCTTACTTTCCTTCCTCGCTATTTAATACAAGTAATTTTCTCGAAAGTGCATTCCCATAACCATTTATAATTGCAAACAATTCATGTATCTACAGCTTTAAAACACGTCATTAACGAAAAAAAAATTCTCTGGGGGAAGTGAGATGAGTTGAAGCATATTCTTTTATTGATCATTTTCTTCCCTCCGTTAGTTACAAGTTTTCCGTTGCCAATCTCTCGCATTCTTTTATGTACTTCTACAAAAGATTTTCAAATGTACAATGCACTTTCGGAATAAAGATTATAAATTTTCAGCAAACAAAAACTTATTGAAAACAATGCAGAATATATGATTGCAAAGGTAATGATTTTTCATCTGTCTCTTTAATTATATTCATTGTTCCCATGAAGCAATTGTTTGTCTTCTATTTGTTATTTCTATGCAGAAATCTATCTGAAATTGTTTCTATTTATACTGATGATTTCAAATGGCTTTGAAATCAGCAGTATGTTTTATATCTTTATTTCTTTGTATTTTTTTCTTATTATACGATCGATGTATAGTAATATCTATTTTTTTAAATTAAATTTTAAATTAAATCTAGTATTCTTTACTTATATTTATTCCTACTTGTAAATTTCTTTTAGTACTCTAAAAGTTTCTGGATAAATAGAAATCTGCTTTTCGGTACCAGTATTCTCGATTCAAATACTACTCTCAAAAGTGTTGCTAATAGACGTTGGTGATTTGCTTCAAGAAGGAGATTCTAGGCTCATTATCTCTCATGTAGCAAAAGATTAGATCTTTTTATCCTGGCGGTTCTTATAAGTACCCCTTCAATCAAACATCTATATATTCCGTCTATAGCCGTTCCCTATATGGCCTTTTTTACTGACAGCACTCACAAGAACATGAACGTGGCAGTTCCTACAGCATAAAATAAATTACAGTACCAATCCTTTTTATTCGCGTAGTCGGAATTTTATAATTGGCCTGATGAATTCGAAGGTCATTTTGTGGTAGCGTTGATACATGTGCTGTTCAATTGAGTAAATTTAGTGATTTATTACCAGTTATTTGGCACTATTATTTTTAGACACTTCTATACTTCTCAAGTAAGCATTTTATTTGTTTTATTCATAACTTAATGTTTTTTTTATCATAGAGTCAAAAATATATGTTGGTACAAGAAAGTACCATTTTCAAAATTAACTACTAAAATACAGTAAAAATTAATTTTCTTTTTTCTATGATTATTTTCTATTAAAACTTATCTAATGATACGAGTTGATGGTAAATTAATTCAGAATATAAAGGATTAAAACCAAATTAAACCTTTTATTATTTTTTAGTTCTACAAATGAAATGTGCCTCAGAGCTAAGTTAAATACTTTTAATTTGAAATAAAGAGTAATTATATTTATTTACAAGCAAATTTTTCTGTGGTATTATTCAAGCTGTTGTAAAAAAATGATGATAATAACCTACTTATATAAATTGATTGAATTTTAGGTTTTTTTATTTCTATAGTATACTAGTTTTGAAACATTTTAAATGCAATGTTTCCTTAAAGTAAAAAATATTTCATAATTGGCGTGCTGCCTTCGAAGATCATTTTGTGGTAGAGTTGATACACGTGTCGTTCAATTGAGTAAATTTAGTGGTTTATTACCAATTATTTCGTACTATTATTTTTTAAAGACTTCTATACTTCGCAGGTAAGCATTTATTTGTTTTATTCATAACTTAATGTTTTATTTTCTATCATAGAATCAAAAATATACTTTGGCACTAGTAAGTACCAGCTGTAAAATTAACTACTAAAATACAGTAAAAATTAATTTTCTTTTTTCTATGATTATTTTCCATTAAAACTTATCTAATGATACGAGTTGATGGTAAATTAATTCAGGATATAAAGGATTAAAACCAAATTAAACCTTTTATTATTTTTTAGTTCTACAAATGAAATGTGCCTCAGAGCTAAGTTAAATACTTTTAATTTGAAATAAAGAGTAATTATTTTTATTTGCAAGCAAATTTTTCTGTGGTATTATTTAAGTTGTAAAAAAATGATGATAATAACCTACTTATATAAATTGATTAAATTTTAGATTTTTTTTATTTATATAGTATACCGGTCTTGAAATATTTTAAATGCAATATTTCCTTAAAGTAAAAAAAAAAAAAAATATTTAATACTGTGAGTTAAATCTTTGAATATTTAAATTATATCATTTGCTTGTTTGATCCATTTTTTAATAAACAACCCATTTATATTTTTATATTAAACTAGCATATAGCCCTTCATATGACGGGATCGGTAAAATTTTTAATTTTCCAGAATTGTAAAGTACCCTATGAGGCAGGTAAAAAAACTTTTTTTTTTCTGAAAATTATCTTTCAACAAAAGTAATCGATTAAAATTATCACATATGTATCTATTTTATTTTATAAAAATCATAAAAAGTTGAAAAATAATAAAAATTTATTTTAAAAATAATAAAACAACTTTAAGAATTTAAAAGAAAAAGCAGAAAATATTAGATTAGTTTGATATTTAGAAAATTTGGCTATCGTCAGGGACAGAACCGTTAACCCGAAAAGTACGACGATCAAGTAAGCAGACACTCTGCCAAAAGTTCCAGGACTACACATGGTTAAGGACTAATTAAAATATATGAGGGTGTCAAGTAAAAACAGTCCAGAAATTTAAATATTAAGCTCATCATCCCATCAAGATTGAATTTAGTATAGAATAAGAGGGAGAATAAGGCTTGAAATAATAGCATTAAACGTTCGAAAAGCGAGGATGGGGTGGATTTCGAACTCGCTTTGAATTTTGCTAACCGTAACTCATAAAAAATCCAAAATGGATGCCTGTGTCCATTCCAGGTACAACCGCTTCATAAATTCGCGGACAGACTACTTAGGCTATTATTATATAGGGGATGAGAAGAATATCAATGTATCTCATTTACTTATCTTATTGATATGAACTGTTATTGATAAATTATTTTTATATAATTATAGACTCGACAAGTAGTAAATAATATATAATGCTTAATAATACATGTAATAATGTTGAATATTTTTTGATGAGAGGAATATTAATGTATCTCATTTACTTATGTGATTGATATCAACTGTTATTCATACATTATTTTTTATGTAATAATAGTCTGTACAAAAGAAATGCTATGTAATATTTAATAATCCATATAATAATGTTGAATATTTTTACTTGTATAATAATAAGGATATATTTGTATATTAGACGCTTCATTTAAGGGTTGCATAATGTCTTCACGAATAAAGAAAGTACAATAAATCTAGTTAATTAAGAATGGTCTTTTAAAATAGATAATTCCTGTATAAATAATACAGACGTGTCGACATGTTTTGACGATACTATAATCAAGATTTCCTTGATAATTATGCATTTAAAAATTATTCATTGTTTTGAAATACAGTAGAACATCAATTGTCCGAACCTCTATTAACCGAAACTCTCCGTTAACAGAAGTCGGTTTCTTCTTCATTTTTGGTTTCATTTTCTAATATCATCTAAAATTTTATCTTTAGAAACATGCATTTTTAAAGTTTTTTTTCTATATTCCTTTTGTAATTTTTCAACTGGTGCAGATGAAAATGCCACAGATATTGTGAAATATAATGTTATTGAGTTTTCAAGCTTTTTTAGCACATTGACAGGTTTTGAAAATTGTGGGTATAGAGAAATCACAGATTAGTTGAATTGTGGGGTTAAAGATATAGGTTTCCAGTTCCTTAATGTTGAGGAATTAATAGCAGAAGTCCGAAAATCTCCAAAAGAAGAAGATGATGATGATGATGGTGATGATAAAGATGAGAATGATTCCGGAGTAAATAAGGTCAGTAAGACTGATTACTTTCTTTGGTTGGAAAAACGGGAACAGCGTGATTCTTCGGAAGTCATGCTTTTAAGAAAAGTTTGGGGTAGAGCTGCACGGCAAAGGATGATCAATTTAAACCAAATGAAGCTGCCATTTAAACCATTCTAAGTTTTTGTTTCAGAAATAAATTTATTTTAATTTATAATTGTAATTTATTGAACAGTTAAAATGGTCATAATAAATGTTCAATGGTATTACTACTTAATAAACTATATGATAACTGTAGAATTCTGGATTATCCGAAAATTTCGATTATCCGAATTAGGTTCAGTCCCAATAATTTAAGGTCTCCTGTATATATAGAGTAAAAACAAACTTATATAATTTCGTCTTAGATTCAAATATTTAGGAGGTTATATTAAGTATTTCCATAAAACACTTAGTAATTAATACTCTTTATTTTATAATGATACTCTAACACATAAAAATTTTATTCCCTGCTTTATAGATTACATGCTGTATAACCTGTTTAATAAAGAAAACTGAAAGTTCCAATAAGTGTTGAAATCGGATAATTCCTTCATTAAACTCCCCCAGACTTGTTCGAATATATATTTTAACGACGCCAGAATCAATATTTTCTGATGGTCTTCCGAACCGTTTTCCTTCACACCGATTATCGAAAGTGAATCTTTTATCTGCCAGAAAGAATGTCCTACGTAATGACCCAGAAAATAACACCTCGATAAACGTCATATATAAGGTTCATGATGGGGATTTTCCCCGCTCTTAAAGAAAATGCACTCCACTGCCTTCCGCTCTTGTAAAAATATCAATCAGTTCTGCATATTGATTTCGGAAGCAAAGCTCAAGTTTCCATTTGCAACTTAAAGCCCGCAATTAATATCGGATGGAAGGTTAAGTAACGCTAAGAGCGATGTGTAGAGATATTTGTTTGTTAAGGTATTTGTAAAATGATACATAATTTCCTAACTATAAATATGAAAGAGTATTAAGGTTTTAAAAGGTAAGATAATCCTTAAATCACACACAAATATGTGCAATTATACATGTGACTCCCTGCTTCTGTGTGTGTGTGTATGTGTTAGTGCGCTTGCAAGTGCTTTAACACGCTTTTAGAATTAAACATATATCCTTACACATAAAGATGATATATTCAATTATGAAAAGATGTAGAAATTACTGAAGTGTACAATTTGGAGTATGAAATGAACTTCTGAATAAATATAATGAATATTCAATAAGTTAATATAATTTAATATTTTACAGAGTTTGAAGAGGTGGTAATTCAGGATCTTAAGATATATATATATATATATATAAGATATATATATATATTTATATATATATATATATTATATATATATATAATACTTATATATATATATATATATATATATATATATATATTATATATATATATATATATACATAATATATATATTTATATATATATATAATATATATATATATATTTATATATATATATACATATATATATATATACATATATATATTATATATATAATACTTATATATATATATATATATATATATATATATATACTTATATATATATATATACATATATATATATATATATATACATATATATATATATGCTATATATATATATATATATATATTATATACATATATATATTATATATATGCATATATATATAAATATATATATATACAATATATATATATATATATATATATATATACATATATATATACATATATAATACATATATATATACATATATATTATACACATATATATATATTATATTATATATATATATATAATATATATATTTGGAATTTAATTAAATTTTTAAAATATTCAGTATACTGGCTATAATACCAAACCGAAAATTAAGTGCTGCAATTCGGGATTTTTTCAAACTTTAGGTAGAAATTCAACTATTAATAAAAATGTATTGTACGAAAAGGTACAGAAGTACACTTGTCTGACCTGAATTATCAAAACTTTAAATTTCAAACTGTAATTAATGGTAATCCAGCACTAAATATGGTGTCAACTACTATCTTTTTCACTAAGGTAATTGTGTTAGCTTTTAAAATAAACATGATATTTAAAAAAGTTTGACTGAATATATCAAGCTTCGTGTTAGCCTATAAGAAAAAGTTGTATAGTTTCAGGATTTATAGTTAAATAAATCTGTAATTAAATCTTACCATAAAATATATGTAATAATTCTGCAAAGTAATACTTTGTGACAAATTTATAAAATTTCTGTGTGCAAAATATAACATAATTGCACTCCTTTAATAGTGCAAATATTACACTTTTAAATATAATCCATAATAAAATTTCGCAATAAAAAATACCTAATATAATATCTATCTTTCTCTTTAGGGAAGAAAGATAGAAATTTCTAATTTTAAGTATTTTAAAATTACAATTTTTTCAACTCTTTTTTAAATTTTGTAGGTATTTAAAAGTTAATATAAGGAGTATATAATATTTGACATACTTGAATTTAAATTAACACTAAATTATAATAATAAATAAACAATTTATATTAAAAATAAATATTTCACCACCTAAATATTGTGCACGGTTCATTATTGTCTATTATACCTCAAAGTCTTGGTACTAAAACGAATTTTGAATTACAGAAGTTTGTCATTTGAAGCTAAGGTATCAATAAAAACATTTTAGAAAAATAGAATAGGAAAAAAAAACTAAAGTTAGATACAATTTCGCTCCAAAATATTTTGAATCCATACCCGAATAAGTTGTATAATTTCAGGATTTATAGTTAAATAAATCTGTAATTAAATCTTACCATAAAATATATGTAATAATTCTGTAAAGTAATACTTTGTGACAAGTTTATAAAATTTCTGTGTGCAAAATATAACATAATTGCACTCCTTTAATAGTGTAAATATTACACTTTTAAATATAATCCATAATAAAATTTCGCAATACAAATATCTAATAAATATCTATCTTTCTCTTCAGGGAAGAAAGATAGAAATTTCTCATTTTAAGTATTTTAAAATTACAATTTTCCCCCTTTTTTTATAATCTTGTACGCATTTAAACGTTAATATAAGGAGTATATATAATATGACATACTTGATTTTAAATTAACACTAAATTATAATTAAATAATAAACAATTTATATTAAAAATAAATATTTCACCACCTAAATATTGTGCCCGGTTCATTATTGTCTATCATACCTCAAAGTCTTGGGGTATTAAAACGAATTTCAAATTACAGAAGGTTGTCATTCGAAGCTAAGATATCAATAAAAACATTTTAGAAAAATAGAATAGGAAAAAAAAACTACATTTAGATACAATTTCGCTCCAAAATATTTTGAATCCATACCCGGCCTAAATTGTGCTTTAAACATTCAAACTTTAAATTTTCAGTTACTCCACGGGCGAATAAATTTAGATAACGTATAAAATTTTACCCCACAGACCCATTTTAGAAATAACAGTCAACTTAGAAACGGATTTAGAACAAAATATATGCAATTATATATAATATGATTGTTTCAGCTCTCCGCTCGAGCTACTTATTCTGCGCATGGAGTGTTCAATAGAAAACTATTCAAAAGTACTACTTTTTATTCAAGCTACTCTCTGCGTTTAACATAATATTTTTCAGGCAGCATTACAGCTGATGCGACCTACTTTTAAACTTGAAATTTTTATAAATATTTCAAAATGTCTTCTTTATTCAATTGAGAACTTTGCTAAGGAATTTTTTTTTTGAGTTCTTCCAATTTATCTTTCTGTATTTAGTGCACCATTTATTACTTATCGTATTTTCTTCAGAAGATTTTTCTTTGCTTACAATAAAGCATATTCGTAAATATATGATGAAAAATCAAATTTTTAGTAGGAGTACATTTGAGTTCAACCTTTTATATCGCTTTTTCAATGAAATTTAGAAATATCTATATTTGAATTATTTTGAGGTGTATAGTCCGAATGAGAACTCCTATCGTTAAACAGTTTAATTAAAATACTTAGAACTAATTATCAGTTATATCTATTTGACTATCTATTTGAAGGAGAATTTTAATTATTGATTCCCCTATTTCTTATCTCAAAAACTGTTTTCTGAAGTATATTATGTAGTATTGTAATGGTACATAATTGTATTGCAGGATAAAATAAAATCTCCTTTACATATTTATGATAATATGAGACGTCTAAGAGACAAAGGAATGATTTGTGTAGTTTATTTCATTATTCATACTTAGTTTCAAAATACATATATCTGTTAATTGCTCTTTTTTATCTATATTTATTGCAGTATGTATGCATATATTAAATAAATTATCAAATATTTAATTAAATATGGGTTATTAATATATGTCAGGTTTGAAAACATAAAATTAATAATATCGGGGTTCAAAGCAGAAAACGCAGGGCACTCCTTAATACAGGCGCATGATTCACTAATAATTCCATATCAGAGCTTGAATCGTAAGAATTGAAGGAGAGTGTCTTAAGATCGAATTACTGATGAACCCATGCTAAATGTCTGTCTTTTGAATGTGGACGTTAGCCACTGACGCCATGTTTGATGGTTGACTGTCAAAATGTACAAAAGACATGAATAAAGACATTATCACGATATCATTGGCTCTTTGACTTCTCATAGGTCTATTATATATATATATATATATATATATATATATATATATATATATATGTATATATATATATATATATATATATATATATATATATATATATATATATATATATAAACAAAAACAGCATACCAGCTATATATAGTATTATACAGTTATTATACTATTTGAATAAATTTTAATAGAATTCTTGAAGAGTAACGACCAATGAATAAATACTTTGAGAAAAAATATGCAAATATATAATGTGTCTATAGATTCAGCTTTATTGCTTCATTTCACTCTGGCTTTTTTTCAGATATTTTGCAAACTTCACACAAACTTCAGTTTCATTTATACAATGAATATGCTCCAATGATGTTATATTTTAGAAATGTTTTAGTTATTACACACACACATATATATATATGTATATATGTATATTGTATATTTATAATATGTGTATATATATATATAAATATCTAAATTTGAAATTACTATTTTATAAAAATATTTCTATTTCTTGCAGCTTTTTAACTGATAAATAAATTTTAAATTTTAAAGGACTAAAATAAAGTACTTCTTAAAAAATCTCTTGTTGTCAAATCACAGAGCTAGATTACGTCCCTGACATTTTGAAATTAATAACAGCAAAAGTGATAAAAATATGTTACATATTTGTATAAGAAATACCGAGATAAATTTATATGGAAATATAGTATTCTATTGATAAACAATGAAACAGCAAAGTTATGAAAGCGTTTGCTATATTCTAGGTTATATAACAAACTTTCATCACTCAGTGAAATATGCAATAATGAAACAATATAATACGAATTATATTTATATATATATATATATATATATATACACACATATTATATATATATATATAATATATATATATATATATATATATATATATATACACACACATATATATATATATATATATATATATATATATATATATATATATATATATATATATATATATATATATTATATATATATATATATATATATATATATATATATATATATATATATATATATAATATATATATATGTGTGTTGTATATATAAAGTTTGGGATGTATTTAATTTTTTTATTACATTACGTATATTTATCTTCCTTCCTGTGACAGTAATAAGTAGAGAGAGTGAGAAGGACAAAGAGAGAGTAATTTCACAAAACTAAAATTAATGTAAACATATTTAATAAGTTCAATGTCACAAAATAGTTTAAATGGCTTAGAAAGAATTCCAACTGACTTAACTTAAAGGCAGTTTAAGCTCGTGGTTAATTTAAATGGGGTTTCACAAAAGAAGTTTCGAAAATTAAATATGCAAATACGACGTATATTACTAATTAAAATGCATGTGTTTGTTCACAAGTTAATGTAATTCTGTGCAGCTGAAAGAAATCAAGTTTTTATGGATAAAAAATTATAAAAAAATTATTTATAACAAGATGCAATAAAATCATAAATCTGAAACAGTAGAACTTTGAGAGATAACTACAAAAATTTATATATATATATATATATATATATATATATATATATAAGCATATATATATATATATATATATATATATTAAATCTTCTGTCCAATTGCGAGGCAGACAAATCAATAATATTTTAATTCAATTTAGGTATATCATCAAAAAAGAAGACTAGAGGGCTTGCGACCTTGTTCATCATAGTATTTTTTTTAAATTATGTTTCGAATTATTTAATGAATTTTGAATAGGGAAGCACCTTTCAGCTGTAGCATTCACTATTATAAAAATTAACGATAAGTAGCAACACTTTGTACGGCCCAAAAAGATTAGTTTGTAATTAAATTTCTAAAATAAGTTGCAGCAATTGTTGTAATAAATAAACAATTAAAGGAACAAATACTCACAGAATTATTTTAACTTTTCTGTAGGAATACAAATTTTATACATATTATTGTACTAGTTACCCAAATCTGAATTTATTGGTCATCTTAACTGTTTCCAAAAGTTCATGAAAATTATATGTAAAAAATGATAATATTAACTTGAAAGTGGTAAAAATAATTTAACTAACCGAATACAACAAAATATGGGAACGTTTATAAAAATGGATTGCAAACGTTGCTATCCTATACACCGAAAATGTCACATTAAATCATATCGCTGGGACATGTTCCCTCCGATAATATATATTCTTCTATCTCCAAACACATTGGCTAGGGTGTTGACCTTCAGTTCCGAAGTTCGTGGGTTCGAATCCCACAGTCACATGGATGTTCGTAGCCGCTCGGAATTGGCTTTAAGCTGTAGTCCTGGTCTCATTAGTCCTCGTGTTGCAAAAAGTAGACTGTAGCACTCCAAACCAAACCAAACCAAACACATTGTTTTTCAGGGTTATTAATTCAAACAAACTTGCAACTCAGTGAAGATCAATTGTTCTATGTAATACTAAACTACAATACAGTGTGTTAGCTACATATTACAGTACACAAAGAAAGGGGGAAATTAGAACTCGTGAACAAAAAATCAAAAAAATATATTAATATTAGATCATTCTACTTGTATAAATGTCTATTTCTTCATTTTATGCTAGTGGTTCATATGCTCATGCGCACAAAGAGAGGATATACCACTACTTAAAAGCATAAAAAATATTGCTAGTCCGATAAAATCGAGACTTAAGTAAAAAGGAATATTGGCTCAGTTGTCAGGAATCTGCAGCAACTCGGTCGGTTTGAATCTGTTCGAGGGCAATTCATCTAGAAAAAAAGGTTGGTTCTTATAATTTGAAATCTCGCCCACTTAACGTATTGGTGTATTGTAACGTATTGGGGCTTCGAAGTTCATTTGAAATCGTTTACTATTTATAAAATATTTAAATACATCTTAATAGTGACCATTCTCGTTGCCGAGTTTGTCCGTTTGTTGAGAGCACGTGGCTGGAAGAAACATAAATTCAGTATTCGGGTATGATTCCCCTAGTAGATCGAATTTGCGAAAAGGCCTAAAAGTAAACTCACTCTTCGGCTGTTATAATTAAATAAAGTAATTAAATTATCTTAAAAGAATTGAGTATCCCCTAAATATACCTGTGTGCTTGAGGATGCTAATAGCGCTGCAATGGAATGTCGTGCAGGTATCAATGTTCCTTTTCTCTGGATCTACGGGAAACGTATCCTGGTTCATTCCGATCTTCCTATCAGCTAGAGTACACAGGACTTTTACCAAGTTTTGAAGTATAGAAATATATTCGATAATGATAAATTGACAATCAATTGTCGGTTTCAAAAAGTCAGTTTTAGAGACACATTACCTCTCCTGCTAGGAGAGATATTCAAATTTGTTAATAGATTTTTCATATCAATTAATTAATTTAAAATGGATTAATTGTTACAAACTTCTATTCTAGTAAGAGAGGTAAATTGTCTCTAAAAGCGGGTAGCTTACTTCATACTTTCATAGCCCCCTGGTGGCCAGTATTACACTATCGAAGCGCCATCTTTGAGTTTTTATGTATTGCGCAAGATTCGGGAAAGAATCATACAACATTATAGTCTAATATATTACAGATTAATCGTCAACAAAGAGATTTCGGTACGTCAAGAATAGGAACCTATTTTCTTTTAATTGCATTTATTTCATTTAACTCGTGAAAACGCAAATTATTTTATACTTTCATATCCAATGGTGGACAGTATTATACTATCTAAGTGCCATCTTTTAGTTTTCATGTATTGCATAAGATTTGGGAAAGACTCATACAACATTATAATATTTTTGGACATTTTCGCTGATTACTATTTATTTTAACATTTTTAGGTATATTGAAAAATAAGTACATGTACATAAACTTTATAAGAAGTAAAATACTAGTTTAACTTATAGGAATCAGAAGCATATTCTTGATTTTTCTACTGCTTCAGATAAATAATTTACTGGATAATCCCAATTTGAAGGAAATTTTGTATAAATAATTTTTTAACCATTGAATTTTTGAAATTCCGGATTATTTTATATATTTATAATGGGGACACACTTTGTTCATCTCAAGTAATTTGATTAAAAGTGAGGTTTATCCAACTGAAAGGAAAGAAATATATGTATTGATTTTAATTACTGCTCCATTCCGAACACAACATTGAACTTTCATGCAGTTGGGCACTAAAATACTTACTCTCTCATAATATTTTTTTTCATTAATGATGTTATTTAAATATGTTACTATTTTAACGATTTAAAGAATTTCCATATACCGTAAAAATGACTTTGCAAAAATTAATTTTTATTATTGATTGTATGTTCTAGATCTTTAGAACTATGCATCTGCGGAGAAAAATAATAATAGCTAATCTTGAAAATTGAAATTTTTTGCAAAGACAATAGTTCCAAATTAATTTAAATAAAATATTTATTATTAAAAAATTCATGTAAAACATTTTTTACATATGAAATTTCTTTTTGAAACACATTTTTCTGCAAACATTTCTATTACATTTAGCACAATGGTTTCTACATCTCTTTATTTTGCATGATTGTTGAACTTGACAATTCTTCCGTGCGTCAGTAGCATGAATTTCTGTCATTGAAATGGAAGTGTACACGACTTCTTCTCTACATTTACTTCTTAGCTTTTAATCCAATTGGAAAATAAAATCTTTTCGTGAAATATTGGTCCCCATAAGAGGGTGTAGCTCTAGTAATCAATTAAGCAAAGGGTAGCATTCTTTATCTATTAAATTAGTCACTTGCATTGAGCCGCTTTTTATATTCTTGCCCATGTTTTTAAACCTCTGTTTCCATTCTGTTTCCTCGGAGCAAGTTTCCATTTTCAGTAATGGAAGATGTGTCATGTAAACGAAATCACATATTTTTGAATATCTGCTATTGTTTATAATTTTGTCATTTCCATTAGTATTGACCCACACTTACAAATTTTTTTTTCGCTTGACACATGCTCTGAAATTTTGGCAACCCTCTTTATCTATTATACAGCTTCATTATATAGTGATACCAAAAATATATTTATCTCGAATTTTTCTTTTCTTTCAACTTCTGATAACAAATGAAGACAGCCTATAATGATGGTAATATAAATCTCATATTTATTTTAATCCAAGCGGCATACAATAAATTAGATTTACCCACAAAAATTTAATATATGTTTAAAAATCTCTAAACATTTTTTATCTTTTAAAACAAATCCCACTTAAATATTTAGTTTTAGAACCTGTAAGACGATACAATTTTTTCATTAAATATTACAGATTTTAACAAAGTTATAAAAAATTTAATTACATTTCAATGAAAATGTTTATTTAAATTTGCTCACACTATAAATAAAAAGTAATTTCATATATTTATTTAAAATTTTCCCGGTAAATATATTATAGAATATTATACAACTCTACCTATTTTTTTCCTCTGTCGCTTATTTCTTTTCGCATTTATATTATCCGAAATGGAATTTTTAAATATTCTGTAAGTTTTCTTTAATTTAATCCCCTATTGAAATATTTCGGAAAAATTTTAAAAATTTAAATATATGAAGAAATATACCTAGTAATTGTTTACAAATAAGCAAAAAATATTAATGAAATCCCCTTTGTGTTCCTCACACAGTGAGTGAGGAAAATTGAAACCAGCTCTTTCACATATTTTAAAATTTCTTAAAAAACAGTATTTAACTTATTATAATTTTTATATTATATTTCTATTGATATAATATTAACATTTATATTAAACAGTAGGAGTAAAAAAGTAATATTTATTAACACTTGTTTTACGGATGTTGATCATATACCTATTTTTACTGAAGTGAGCCAATTTGACTGATACAAGAAAATTGAAGTTTTTTGCAAAGAAAATAGCTCAAAATTAATTTAAATGAAATGCTTATTATCAAAAAATTCATGAAAAACATTTTTTACATATAAAATCTCTTTTTGAAACACATTTTCCTCAAACATTTTTATTACATTTAGCTCAATGGTTTCTACATCTGTTTCTAATGCATGATTGTTGAACTTGACAATTCTTCCTTGCGTCAGTAGCATGAATTTCTGTTATTGAAATGGAAGCGTTCTCGACTTCTTCTCTATATTTACTTCTTAGCTCTTCAGTCAATTGGAAAATAAAATCTTTTCGTGAAATATTTACTTGAGTCGTCCGTTTATACAGAACTGTTAAACCATTCTAAGAGTCAAATTGGCTTAAAATCGTGAAAATAGATATACCACATTTGATAATGAGAAATGAAGGGGTCTGCGGAGAAGAGGAATGAAAGTTTACATATATTTTATTACTTAACTAAAAACCAACGTATGTTGTGAATCAAATTTTTAATGAGCCAAATTGGCTTGGTCAGTAAATCTAGTGTTAAATAAAAATAGATAAATGATAAAATTGCTTTTATTTAAGTTAATAATTAATAAATATATAATAAGGCATGTAATAAGGAATATGAGAAAAATATTTCATTAAAATTATCTTCAAGATGATGTATCTTGTTCAATCATATTCGTAAATATATACAAGGTAAAAATTATTTGTACATTAATAGGTTAAAAAGTTACTTTTGAAAAGTGAACAAAATACTGAAATACTAAAAAACTTTCAGGATTTAGATTTCATTGGAATTACTGATTTTTATCATGCCAGAATAGATTCAGCGTATTTTTATGTATGCACAAGGAAACTTTAATTTAAAAAATTTAAACATAGATTTCGACCTCTCCTAAATTAATGCTGATTAGGTTCTTTGTGGCGTGATTAAGAAGTGATTAGATTTCTATTTTTTGAAATGACAAACTAGTGTAAAATCTGGTTTTGTACCTGTTTTTTTTGCACCTGAATTCTAACGGAAAAATCCAACATAATATAAATTTATGTTGTGGGACATAACTAAAAAAATCGTTATCGTTCGTAATCGTTTTGTAATTCGTTGAAATTTCGTATTCAGAATAACTTTCTCTTTAATTACCAAACCACAATGAAGAGGTTTGTTTGTTCCCCAAAGAGGTGAAAAGAAGAAATATTTTTTGAAATTAGCAGGAACCTGTACATAGTTTACATTGCTCACATTAATGCAGAAATCACACACTCTATAAAACGCTTAAGAAAATATATACTTACATATTTTAAAAAAACATTTGAGAAAATATATACAGATATGCTTGAGATAGGCTGTTCTATTCCTCTGCCTTATTATTGTGTACTAGGTTGTAGACCACCATATGACGAGATCAGTAAAATTTTTAATTTGCTAGAATTGTAAAGTACCCTATTAGGCAGTTAAAAAAATGATTTGTGTTTTGTCTGAGAATTAGGCTGAAAACAAAAAATAATAGATGATTAAATTTAAAATTATCGCATATGTATCTAATCTATTACTTGAGACAAATATGAAAGAAAATTTATTTACGAAATATGTAAGTTCCATGATAAAAGGCATGAAAATAATGCAGACGATATTTAAATAATTTAAAATAAGAAATGATTTAATGCGATGGTTAAAGGAATGATGTCGTAATGCTAGAAAAAAATGTAATTTTTATCTTTTTATTATGAGATAAACTATATAAATTTCATCGCCTGCTCTCAATCGGGGAAAATAGGGCTTGAAATAATGGCATTAAACGCTCGAAAAGGGGGGAATAGGTGGATTTCGAACATTTTAAAGGCTACAGTATAATTTTTGTGTTAAGAATCATATTTACATCAATTTATTTTAGCATCAGATCACTAGTTTAGGAAAAGGTAAACTTTAATCTCTTTGAATTTTGTTAACCGTAACTCATCAAAAATCCAGTATGGATGCCTCTATCCATTCCGGGTACAAACCCCTTCATAAATTCGAGGACAGGCGTTTTATATAGCTTAGGCTATTATTATATAGGGGATTACATATTTTTCACTTGAAGGTTGGCATATTTGTTCTTTTTTTTACTTATAAACAGCTATTTTTTTGAAAGAGACCTATCAAACTTATTTATCCAAATAAAGAAATGGAGTATAATAGTTGAGGCACTACAATATTTTTACAGCAATTTAAACTGTAAGTAATTGCATTGAAGCAGTGCTAAAATATATTTTTTTGTTTTAAATGTTTCATTTATCGTTTTTGTTCTAAATAAAGAAATTTGTATGTATGATGTTAACAAATGAAGATTTTTTTAATTATTAAACATATAATTTCCAATAAAAAAACTGCTGAAATTACAATTATTAGTGGGAGACACCTTTCTAATCGAAAGTGAAAGAATAATTATTTTTAGTAATTATGAATGGGGGAATCCATTCAAAAGAAAGGGAACAATTATCACTGAGAAACAATCTTTGATGATAAATTTTACAATGACTATAATTCTTAATACCAGCTGAAATAAATATTAGTTTCTCAAAGACACGTGAGCATTTATTTGGAAGTCAAAAGTTTGGAAGATTGTTAGTCGTTAGTGTACTTTCAATTTAACTATAACTTAAAATTAGCCATTGAAAATGTTTTGACTAGGTTTAATTTATTGTTAATGACACATACTAATGCTTGCTCTTAGAAAAGTACAGAATAGTTATGAATAATTATCAAGTGTTGACTCCAGTTAGGTACTTAATTAAGTATTAAGAAATATTTGTCCAGACTAGTTTTCATTGAAAATATATAAGACACCTCATTTGAAATGAAGTGTTACTCTCTGTAGTATGGTTTGAAGTTAATAAAAATTTAAAACTTTAAGATTTGGTAGTACAGTTATTTACTTTTAAGAATTTTCCAGATCCCTATAGAAAAATACCTTACATCTTTAACACGATTTTTGCTGCGTTTCTTTGCCTAGAAGTTCAATTATAATGGAATTCTCACATACATTTATTTTAAAATCGGTTTAGAAAAGTGTATAGAAATTTTGATGTTTACTACGGTAGTAGTACATTAAAGGACTCTATTAAAATACTAAGCTTTGTTATACTTGAAGTCTACTGCTATAACATATATAAAATAATGTTGATGTAAAAGAAAAAACAAAACAAATAGATTATAGAGGATAAAGATGAAATTATACATTTAATTTGAGATACCAATTTTAAAGTTGTTTCCATTTCTGAAAAATATGCTTTTATATATAATAAAAAACTACAATAATTCTACTAAAATGCTTAAAACACTTGAAAGTAATTTATTTTAAACAAATTATAATAACACATATTATGACATCAAGCAGTACTGGTAGTAAACAATAATTTGTATTGTTATTAAAATGTCACTATAACAAAAATATCTTTTTCAAACATTATATAGAGAAAGGATAATTATTTAAATAAAATTTATAAAATAGGATAAAGTAAACAGTCAAGTTGATCTGCAAAACTTATTTTAAGATCTCTAGTTGTATCAAATACAAGGCACGATCATTAAAATGTCGTTAATTCTTAAATGTTTCAAGCCTGTGGTAAAATAATTATAACTCTTAAGGTCTTATTTTTAAACTTGCTTAAATATTGTTTCTAGATTTATTTGAAAATGATTTATACTCATCAAAAATATATTTTAAAATGTTATATATATAGAACGAAAGTTGGAAAAATTCTTATGGTACTATATACTCTTAAGTAAGGCTTGCATATAGTTATGATATGATTAATACTTTTTGTCAAGTGGATATTCTATTTAATTTTATGCTAGTTTTATAGGTTAAATGTCATATTCGACAGGAATTCTTATTCTAAAAATATATTTTTTTAACTTTTAGTTTCTGTATTCATTACGCTTTCATTAAGGCATACAAAGTACACTTAAAAAAACATTTAAACAAAAACAATATTAAAATTTAACATAAAATAGAAACACGAATTAAAAAATCTACTTTTTGAAACATAATTAAAATAGAAATTCTGTAAGAAATAGCAAAGAAAGTTATAACAAGATTGTAATAAGAACAATAAACTTAATAATAAGTAAACATAATAATAGAACAGTAAACTTAATAATAGTCTTTTAAAAATTCAGTAAATTTTTCGTTTCTTTACTAGTTTAATTATCTGTGTGATCATCAGACTTCCTCTATCTGTGCTCCATGAAATGATTCTGAGCCCTCCAAGAAGTGATAAGAATTATTTTAAACTTAAAAATATAGTTATCAAATATAATTTACAGTTTAAATAAAATTATGTTTCTGAAAAAAACATGGGATAAAAAAATGTGAATAATATAACCAATATAATATATTGTTAAATTTCTATTTCATGAATACAAGCAAAAATTTGTAACAAATGTGAGAATGCTAAATTAATAAAATATTTTTTTCTGCAATATTACTTCTAAAATTACTTTTAAATCTGTTTCTTATTGTATATCTTGTGTTTTATATTTTTAGTAGATTATTTTCTATAAAAAAAAATTAAATTTTGAAAACTAATAACAAGATTAAACTGTGAAACTGTCATTTGTCTATATATGTAGTAAATGCATCATACAGCTGCCTGAGATAAATTGTTGCTCTGAAATCGGAGGTGAACTGTCAGCAGATTTGAAGTAAACTTTCCAATTTCAAAGATGCTCTGTGAACGAAAAGATGATCCTTTGCATTCTATTACATAATCACATATAAATAAAACTGCTCCCTCATTTTTAGTGACGTTTTGAAAACTCCAGACATGTTGTCTGCATTGCAAAATTCAAGGACTCTTAGACTTAATCTACTTATTTCAACGAGGTTCGTTTTCTTTTGTAAAAAGCAGAAAAAATGTTTTTCTCAAATCGACGAACCATCTGTTTTTGGACACCTTTATAGAGGCTGTCCAGTGTTAGGGGGAAGAAGCTTATTTTAGACTTGCCAGGTAACGATGATGCGAGAAATATGGGAATTTTTACAGACCAACTGCAAAGTTAAAAGGGAAAAAATTGGTGTAACTGTTTCTCAATAATCATTGCTTTTTAGTTCAAGTAAGAAGTACAATTTAAGTTTATCTAAAAAGTGATGCATAACTTTATATAACAGAATATTTCGTATATGTGGATATTCGTGTATATCAATAACTCATTTCATGCAACTCAGTATTTTGAATAGCTTGTTTTCACTGTATATATATATATATATATATATATATATATATATATATATATATATATATATATATATATTATATATATATATATATATATATATAATATATATATATATATATATATATATATATATATATATATATATATATATATATATGGGGTGGGGGATGTGTATAAACGAGTGTGACAAATTGAACTAATTTTTATTACTTTTTCTATGAAGAATATAATATTCTAAATATATATGTATACTGAAGTAATTATATCACATAATGAAGGATTTTTGTGAAAAAACAAAGAATAACCGTTTCTTTACATGTGTAAAAAAACATAAATATGCTGTTATGGGTGTGACAGTTATAACTATGATACCCTCAACAGCATATTTATAATTTTTTAAAAACATACAGAAGAAATGGAAATTCTTTATTTGTAGAAAAATTCTTCCTTGTGTATTATAATTGCTTCACAAAAAATTTATATTTTAAATACTGTATTTTTATGCCACACATGTTTCTATGGAATGGCCGATGTTCGCAGCATATATATGTGTATATATAGAAACACAATATATATATATATATATATATATATATATAATATTATATATATATATATATATATGCGTGTGTCTGAGTATAAATAAATATTTTCCATAATAATAGCTTTAAATCACATTTACCAGTTTTAAACAATTAAATTTATAACTATATTTTTATTAAAAAAACATTGAAATAGAACATGCCAAGCAAACTAAATTCATTCAGCTTTGTTTGCAATTTTTATGGTTATAAAGACAGGGAATATTATCATGAGAACTTAGTTGCTAATTAATATCAACACACTTTATTAGCACATGTAACTTCCCACCATGTTATACCAAAGAATTTGTCTGCACATAAATTTCCTGCACTCCCGTTAGATATTTCGTTTTCTGTGCAAGTAGAACATTCTGTTGCATGATTTTAATATAGGAAGTTGATTAAATAAAATGTTGAAATGTTGAAAAGACTGATATATGGTGTGACTGCATGATTCTGAGGTGTTACTTTTAAAAATGTCTTCGAATACCAGTCCAATTGTTGTTTTCTTTCTAATATATAAGTGCATGTGATGAAGAGTAAATTTTCGATTACACATAATGGATTTATAAGTAATTATTATACTATTTGAATTAGTTTATCAATTTTCATTCTTCAGATATATTTTCCCATTTCTTAATAGTTTTAATTACGAAACTATATTGAACTGAAACATATTAATTTTCACTTTCGATAAAGAATTACGTCATACAGATTATCGAAGTCCAATATAATTTACTTGAAACATTGACAGTGGTTTATCGATTTTTCAATCAGACATACAAAGTAAATAAATGAGAAATTCATTGCTTTATTCTTGTATTTTACAAATGGAAAAATTTCGACTGGAAAAAATTAAGGTACTACATAAATTTGAATAAATTGATCGGTTTAGTAATTTTGTGATTTGTAAATTAGCGATTTCTTGAGAAATGTCAATAAAATGACCATGGTATTAACACTCAGGAACAAAGCACCTGAAAATTAAATTAAGTCTTTCAATTGACTTGAGTACCCTAAACATTAGTGAGTTTAGTCGAGATTTATTTAGTATTTTTATTTGCTAATCTTATTGTGCTAATTTTAAGGAGAAAATATAAAAGTTATTGTGAAAAGAAATATTAATTTCTAGATAATAAATATGTTTAAATACTACTTAATATGTGATTCAATTTCATAATTTGCTTATATCAATTCTCCCAGACTGAAAGAGAAAAATGACGTCTAAATGGTCTTATTTTATTTTAATTTCTAAACATTACGGCGTGTAATTTACTTCTGTCAAGACTTCTGTAAAGAAACAGCAACACTTTCAGTTTCTAACGAGTTTGTGCATTTAAATGCAGGTAAAACCGCTGAGGAAATTTAATTAAATTTAATTACCTTTGTTTACTGTTTGATATTTAGAAATTAATAGAACATTCTTTACTGTTCAGGATTGGTTTTTCATAATATTCATCCACAGTATAAAAGAGAAGAATGCAGTATGTTGTGGTAGTGGTCACAATTAATGAACGGTTTTTCTCGAACTTAATTTTTTCCCCTGAAAAAAGACAAGTTACATAAGAGGGGTTTCGGATTTTTATGTCTGCAACATTGTGTGGAATTGCCGGCTATCATTCAGGAGTCGGTCCACTGACCATTCTATTTTTTTCCTCATTTTGAGATTTACAAGAACAGGCATGGTTGTAATTAAGAAGGTTGTTTCTCTCTCAAACGATGTTGTTTTATATCATGTATATAGATAGTCGGATAAAAATACTAGGACTTAAGTGATTGTTTTTTACCAAGCCCCCACAAACACAGAGGTGTATGAGAGTGATGATGTTGAGACTTTACAATGCTAAATGATAAATACAATTAATGAATTGTTGTTTCTGATATTCGAACTTAAATATTCTACAATTATGCATGTAATAATTTTTAAAAAGTTTGAAAATTAAGAGTGTGTGTGTGTATGCATGTCATTCTTTAACCCTATCGTGGGCCTTGTCAAGATTACTTCCCATCTACATGATCTTACAAAATGCACCTGTGGGAAGAGCAAAACCCATTATAATATCTTGGCTTTGCTACTATAACGATAGGAAGACTGATTTCCGCTTCAGGTTTTTGCAGTCACCTATTGTTCGATCGATTAAATAGAATTAGCACTTCTGTTTTGAAAGTTTTGGACAACGTTGTGTGATAAATAAATGGCCCACAAAAGGGTTAAGGTGCGAGAGAATGAGCCTATTTTAAGCATTTGCCGTTACCAAGTAGCAGATATATGTTGGTCATTTTATTATAAGAGCACTATATAGGCGTTCAAAATACCTTAGCAAGACAACACAAACAAATAAAAGGGTCCTCGTAAGTTAAAAGTAGTTACCCAGAAGGCGCCTACACTTGTCCTGTCACCTCCAAAGGTACAGTTAAGAAACTTGGAGGGCATTTCGATCAAGAATCTACGTGCCACGATTAATAAATGTGCAGTATATATATCACTCTTCATAATTAAATATTTAGATTACATCGCTATATTAGAGTAAACACACAAAAGCTGATAATTGCTTCATTTATTACGAGTCATTGAGAGACCATTAGAATAGCATACTATAAAACAATTTAAATTTTGATAATAGCTGTGAAATTTATATAAGTAAATATCAATAAAATTTAGAAATATGCTGTTGTATAATTTAGGTACCTTTAAGAAACTTGGAGGGCATTCCGATCAAGAATCTACTTTACGTTATACGATTAATAAACATGATGTATATATGTCACTCTTCATAAATAAATATTTTAATTACATAACTATATTAGAGTAAACACACAAAAGCTGATAATTGCTTCATTTATTACGAGTCATTGAGAGACCATTAGAATAGCATACTATAAAACAATTTAAATTTTGATAATAGCTGTAAATTTTATGTAAGTAAATATCAATACATTTTAGAAATATGCTGTTGTATAATGTAAGTACCTTTAAGAAACTTGGAGGACATTCCGATCAAGAATCTACTTGCCACAGTTAATAAACATGCTGTATATATGTCACTCTTCATAAATAAATATTTTAATTACATAACTATATTAGAGTAAACACACAAAAGCTGATAATTGTTTCATTTATTACGAGTCATTGAGAGGCCGTTAGAATAGCATTCTATAAAACAATTTAAATTTTGATAATAGCTGTGAATTTTATGTAAGTAAATATCAATAAAATTTAGAAATATGCTGTTGTATAATTTAGGTACCTTTAAGAAACTTGGACATTCCGATCAAGAATCTACTTGCCACAGTTAATAAACATGCTGTATATATGTTACTCTTCATAATTAATTATTTTAATTACATAACTACATTAGAGTAAACACACAAAAGCTGATAATTGCTTCATAAATTACGAGTCATTGAGAGGCCGTTAGAATAACATTCTATAAAACAATTTAAATTTTGATAATAGCTGTGAATTTTATGTAAGAAGATATCAATAAAATTTAGAAATATGCTGTTATATATTACATTATCTATATCAGCTCTTAAAGCATTTTATTACAATTTCTAAAACAGTAACATTTCATGCAATGAACTACAAGCTAGTAAAAGATTAATCTAATAGAAAGCAATTTCAAATGTAATTTTTTATTTAGGTACCTCAATTGTAAATCTTTCTCCTTACATAACATTTTAGGTAAGATATTGAAAAAATTCAAAAACAAAAATTATCTCTATGTATTGGATACATTACCTTTTTCTTTGCAATTCCATTCTCTGAAAAATGAGACTTTCGAAATTTTGAGATAGTAAAGTTTTTACGTGCGTATTATTTGTTATGTGTTTCGTTCTTCGTTTTGTTAAGAAAATTCCAATTTCACATTAATAATGACATCATAAATCTATTTCTGTTCCCGAATTCCTTTGAAATTCCCCACTTATATTATTTTGAACTCGATGTATAAGAGAAATGCCTGTAACTTTTTCCGATATCAACGCATTTTTCCCTCTGTTTGCTATTTGTGTTTGGAGTAATCTTCGTAAATATTTATTTGGGATAACAACAGCTATGAATGATTGCCCAGGCGTTGCATATTTCAAACCTATTCCATTAAAGGTATTTAAATAAATATATTCTGTCTACAAAAACGTTTATTCACAAGGATGCAAACAAATTAATTTCAGAAATGTAATGGGTTTTGATTCAAAGAAATTGATGAACCTCATAGGGATAAAATTATTTTATTATTTATCTTTAAAAGTTTCCAAATAAAATATTGTATATTAAGCGAATAAGCGATATTCAAATGCTAGATTTCAATTCAAAACACTTAATTTTTTATGTGCATTCAGAACATACACGCAAAATGTGTATTTATAAAAACGCTGGTAGTGGCAAGCATGGTATCCCAAAAATGGAGTTCCACATGGCAGATTGCAATAATTTTAGAAATGCCTATTAAGAAAACATTTAAATATTTATACATTTCGAAATGAAGACAACTTAAAATATAGTATTTCCAGCAAGAATTACATTGTTTCTGGTACAGCTACAATTGATGATAATTTTTTTTATACATCTAATCAAAAAATAGTATTAAACTGCGTATTTCAGCATTTTAAAGGTATGGGATTAAAAAAATTAAGTATTAAGAATCTAAAATAAATTTATTTTTATAAGTTTATGAGATCTTACAATCCTGCTGTGAATGAAAACTTTTATGAGCTGTGAACATTAATTACATTGTGTTGCACAAGTAAACTTAATATATTTTAGAAAATTATATACAAAATAATAGCTTAAAAACTCTATCCACACTTTTTCAGAGCGAGAGACTGAAACAAGTTTCAATCAATCATTCTAAAGGATAAAGAAATGTTATATTTTTTCCAAATACTTTGTATGATTTTTAACAACCTCAAAATATTTGTTCTTCAGGAATGCTCAGCTAAGAGAAGGAAATTATTTTTTGCAAAATGTCACTGTTGTTAAAAAAGAAGTGAAACCTATTTTTCCTCAAAAATTCTAATAATAAAGTGTACTAAAAGGTTAGTCCTTTAAGTTTATTTCTTTATAAAATCACAGTATCTGGAAAGGAAAAACTGTGTTTATAGAAAAACAAAAGTAGTAGCAATCGTGGTGCCCTAAGAATAGAATCTCGTGTGGTATATAGTAATAATTTTATACGTACCTATAAAAAGCATTAACAGTTTCTATATATTAGGAATTGGAGAAATTTAGAGTATTTGGTAATTTTTTTTTGGAACAGATATATTAAGTTTATTCACAAGGATGTAAACAAATTAATTTCAGAGGTATAATGAGTTTTGATTCAAACAAATTTATGAACTTCGTAGGGATAAAATTATTTTATTATTTATATTTAAGATGTTTCCAAATAAAATATTGTATATTAATCGAATAAGAGATAACCAAAAGAGATTAATTCAGAGATTTCAATTTAAAATACATAATTTACTCAAGAATTATATTCTTTCTGTTATACATACATTTGATGTTAATTATTTTATACCTCGAGTCAAAAAATTGCGCATTTCAGTGTTTTAAAAAACATGGGCTTAAAAAATTATTAAGAAAATAAAAAAAGTATTAAGAATTTAAACACTAATCAAATGATTATTACGAGATTATGAGATCTTACAGTCCTGCTCTGAATGAAAAATATCACGAGAATGGACATTAATTACACTATATTGCACATGCAAACTTAGTATGTTTTGGAAAATTATATACAAAATAATAGCATAAAAACTCATTTTTTCAGAGCAAAAGTCTGAAACAATTTTCAATCAATCATTCTAAAGGATAAAGAAAATGTTATATTTTTTATAAATAATTTTTATGATTTTTTTACAACCTCAATTGTTTTCTCCAGGAATGCGCTTCTAAAAAAAGGAAATTATTTTTTGCAAAATGTCAATATTATTAAAATAATAAAAGAAGTGAAACCTATTTTATCCTCAAAAATTCTAATAATAAAATGTGCTAAAAGTTTAGTCCTTTAAGTTTAAAAAAAAATCACAATATGTAGAAAGGAAAAATGTGTTTATAGAAAAACTAAAAAGTTAGCAATTGTGGTAACCTAAGAATAGAATCTAGTGTGGCGTATAGTAATAATTTTATACGTACCTATTAAGAAAACATTTAAAAATTCTATAGATTAGGAATTGTAGAAATTTAAAGTTTTGGTAATTTTTTTCTGATACAGATATATTAAGTTTATTCACAAGGATGTATACAAATTAATGTCAGAGGTATAATGGATTTTGATTCCCAGAAATTAATGAACTTCGTAGCGTAAAATTATTTTATTATTTATCTTTAAGATGTTTTCATATAAAATATTGTATATTAAGCGAATAAAAGATATTCAAAACAGATTCATTCAGAGATTTCAATTTAAAATACATAAGTTTTTATGTGCATTCAAAACAAACACACAAATGTTGTATTTAAAAAACACTGATAGTGGCAAGCATGTGGTGCCAAAAATAGTATTTCACATGGTTGATTGCAATAATTTGACAAATACCTATTAAGAAAGAACATATAATACAAATAACAGTTAAATATTTATACATCTGGAGCTTAAGACAACTTAAAATAAAGTTAGATTGTTTCTGTCACATCTACAACTGATGATAATTATTTTATACCTCGAATCAAAAACTGCACATTTCAGTGTTTTAAAGGTATGGGCTTAATAAAATTAAGTATTAAGAATCTAAACAGTAAAAAAATTGATTGTTACATGATTATTAGATCTTACAATCTTTCTCTGAATGATAAATATCACTAGAAGTGAACATTAATTACCTTGTATAGCACATGCAAACTGAATATATTTTAGAAAATTATATACAAAATAATAGCTTAAAAACTCTATCCTCACTTTTTCAGAGCAAAAGACTGAAACAAACTTCAATCAATCATTCTAAAGGATAAAGAAAATGTTATATTTTTTATAAATACTTTTTATGATTTTTAACAACCTCATTTTTTTCTCCAGGAATGCACTTCTTAAAAAAGAAATTATTTTTTGCAAAATGTCAATATTATTAGAATAAAAAAAGAAGTGAAACCTATTTTTCCTCAAAAATTCTAATAATAAAGTGTACTAAAAAGTTAGTCCTTTAAGTTTGTTTCTTTTTAAAATCACAATATGTGGAAAGGAAAAATGTGTTTATAGAGAAATAAAAGTGGTAGCAATCGTGGTGCCTTAAGAATAGAATCTTGTGAGGTATATAGTAATAATTTTATACCTAACTATTAAGAAAACATTTAAAAATTATATACATTAGAAATTTGAGAATTTTAAAGTATTTTGTAATTTTTTTCTGGTACAGATATATTATGTTTATTCACAGGGATGTAAACAAATTACTTTCAGAGGTATAATGGGTTTTCATTCCAAGAAATTGATGAACCTCGTAGGGTAAAATTATTTTATTATTTATCCGTACGTTTCCAAATAAAATATTGTATATTAAGTGAATAATATATAATGAAAATAGATACATTCAGATATTTCAATTTAAAATACATAATTTTTATGTGCATTCAGAACATACACACAAAGGTTTTTTTTATAAAAATACTGGTAGGGGCAAAATAGAATTCTACATAATAGAGGGCAATAAATTTAGAAATACCTATTAATAACATTTAAATAATAATAGCATTTAAATATTTATACATTTGGAACTGAAGACAACTTAAAATAAAGTTTTTCACTCAAGAACTAGATTGTTTCTGTTACATTTACAATTGATGGTAATTATTGCATACGTCGAATCAGAAAACTGCACATTTCAGTGTTTTAAGGCATGTGCTTAAAAAATTAAGTATTAAGAATTTAACTGTAAAAAAATTGATTGTTACAAGATTATGAGATCTTACAATCCTGCTCTGAATGAAAAATATGAAAAGTTAACATTAATTGCATTGTGTTCTACATGCAAACTTAATATATTTTGGAAAATTATATACAAAATAATAGTTTAAAAACTCTATCCTCACTTTTTCAGAGCAAAAGACTGAAACAAGCTGCAATCAATCATTCTAAAGGATAAAGAAAATGTTATATTTTTTTATAAATACTTTGTATGATTTTTAACAACCTCAAATTTTTTTCCTTCAGGATTGCGCTTCTAAAAGAAGAAAATTATTTTTTGCAAAATGTCACTATTATTAAAATAAAAAAGAAGTGAAACCTATTTTTCCTCAAAAAGTCTAATCATAAGTGTACTAAAAGTTTGTTTCTTTTTAAAATCACAGTATGTGGAAAGGAAAAATGTGTTTATAGAAAAACAAAAAAGTTAGCAATCGTGGTAACCTAAGACTAGAATCTAGTGTGGCGTATAGTAATAATTTTATACATACCTATTAAGAAAACATTAAAAAATTCTATGCATTAGGAATAGGAGACATTTTAAGTAGTTGGTAATATTTTTCTGGTACAGATATAATTAGTGTTGAAAACTATTGTATACACCACATTATAAAACGAAAGAATTCAGTATTTGAAGGTCATAGGATAACTATTTAGTATCTAACATTCAATGTTTATTGTTTCTTTCAAGATGATATAAATGTATCTTATGAGATCTGTAAATCTCAAAATAATACAGTAAATGCTTTTACTACTGTGTGAGAATTTTATATAAAAAATTATAAATTCTTATATAGATTTTGAATATTGAAGAGGAATATTAGTTACATTAAGTTACGTTTGTGAACCCTAAAGATATTTTGTACTTACATGAAGCGTAATAAATTAAAAACACTTTTACTTTTTAGAGTGAGCGATTGAAACAAGCTTCAATCAATCATTCCTTATTTTAAAAAAATAATTTGTATGAATTTTTAACAACCTTAAAAACTCATTTCAGAAATCATAAAAAAAAAGAAACTTTTTTTGCGAAATATCACTTTTATTAAAATAAAAAAGGACAACCATTTTTAGAGAGATAGTAATAAAGTGTACTAAAAGTTTAGTGTTTTAAATGTGTTTCTTTATAAAACACTTGATGTGGTGATGAAAAATGTGTTTATGTAAAACAATGGGGGTGGCCAGCATGGTGTCCTAAGAATAAACTCTCCAGTGTTATGTAGTATCATTATTTTATATATATCATATGTATCATATTTTATATATATAATATGTGTTATTTTATATGTTACTCTGTAAAACATTAAAAATTTTTATATTTATGTAAATGAACAGAATAGAGTGTTTCAGGATTTTTAAAATTACACGCTTACTAAAATTAAGAATCTGACCTTCAAAATTTATCTTTTTTGAAAGGTGTGATAAATTCTATTTTATGAGATCCTACAAATAAAAAATCTGATAAATAATTTTTGCTGCGTGTGATGATTTTATTAAAGATTTATAAATTTCTACATAGATTTGATCATTAGAGCTGATTTCGTAATATGTGCAAGTTGTGTCTCACACACTAAACGAAGAAAATAAAACAAATTGTGTGTTTAGAGTATGGATTATGCATGTCGGTAAATCTACATTACGATATTATTATCTTAATTCTTAACTTTTGTAATTTTATCATTACTTTTTATGTATGTAGGCTTTTTCCAACATTTTTAACATTGAAAATATCCATTTCATTACAATATTCATAATTTCTGTAAGTGGTAGTAACAAAAAACACAATTAGCTGTCGATTTTTATATTTAGGAATATTATAAAGAGTAGTTGTGGTTTTTGAATTTGGACTGCAATATGAACACTGCATATGTATGTATATACATTGGAATATCTTAATATAACGTTATAATTAATGTAGGCCATATATTAAACATAATTAAATGTAAAGTGTTAAAATCTTGCATTAAAAACTATTAATATATCTAATTTTCCTCCTAAATATATCTTCTTCTTTTGATAGTTCTCTAAATTGTGCGTCAAGAAAATGTTGAATTAACGTATATATATATATATGTCGTGGCTATAACTGAAAAATGGTTAGCTGAATAATAATGAAATGTTTTATTTAGGATTTTTTCACTTCTATGTATAAATTTCGTCTTTTTCTATCACATACTATGTAATGAAAAATCTTTTAACAATTATTTTATTTCATATAATTTAAATACTATAGGACATCACTCAAAAACGATAGTTGAAAAATTTGAAATTTCCTTTTAAAAACCTTTATAATGCTTAGATTTGTACAAACAATTTTCATTACAACCCACTCATTTATATAATATTACTTTTTTTTCATTTTAATTATACTCATTGCTTTGCATAGTTTCTGGTACGCTGTGAATCACAAAAGAACTAGTTAAACTCACAAAGAAAGGGAAAGAAACTGCCTTAATTCATAATACTACATAAGTTTGGTTTGGTTTGGAGCTCTACGGTCTACTGTTTTGCTCACCTGGTCTAATGAGACAGAGATTTGCTGCTTAAAGCCTATTCCGAATGGCAAAGAACAATTATGTTAGAGGCGGAATTCGAACCCTCCAACTTCTTATTGGAAGAGCTGCGTTCTAGAATTTGTCCATCGTTCAGCATAATACTATATAAGATTTTAAAATTTATAAAATGAAGAGTATTGATAATTTATAAATTAAAATTGATTACTTTCAATTAAAAAAATTCACCGTCAAATTTAGTTTATATTTAAAATTCATAACTGTCTTCAAGGAGGTGTAATGGTTATAAGTGGTTTAGATTATAAGGGAATTTACTTATTGATTTAAGTATTTGTATATTTAATTGTGCCTCATTACATTTAAACATTTGAACCTTATTGTTTTATAAGCTGAAGAAAATCTAATGTACTATTAAACACACAAACTTTTTTCAAATCATCCAGTTGGAATTGAAATATTGTTTTATAAGATTTTTTTCTTTTTTTTTTTAACAGTTGTAAACTTTCAGAACAATCAATTCTCAAACGATACAAGGATTTAACTGTGTATCATTACATTTAAGCAATTGAATATTATTGTTTTATAAGCTGAAGAAAAATCTAATGTACTATTAAAGACACAAGAAGTTTTTATGTCCTGCAGTTGGAATTAAATTATTGCTTTATAATATTTTTGTTTTTTTAAAACAGTTGTAAACCTGAAGAACAAACAATTCTCAAATGATATAAGATAATTTAAGTGTAGTTAGTATCTTTATATATAAATAAAATTATGCAGCCCTTATCCACATGGGGAAGACTTTCCCTATCCTTTACTACTCGTGCAATTTTGGTTAGTTTCTATTATATCTACAAATTCTTGTAGAAAAAGAAATTCCAGAGAAATAAAATTCTTTATACATAACAATTTTATACAAGCGTTATATACAACGGAAAATAACTGTTCCATTTTACTTATCTACTCTATTTTATTGAAATAAATTACTTTCTTTCCTTTGTTAATTGAAAAAAGGAAATGAAAATTACTTTTCTACGCTTCATAATAATTTTACATTAACCGTATTATGAAGGAGATCCAAAGAATGTTTTACTTCCCCCAAACGTTTGTTTCGTCTACACCAATTTTTCATTTTAATATCCCAAACATAATTATCCCGTTGATACCTCGAATATATTCCTAGAAATTTATTCAATCTTTCTTTCATAAAAAAGATAACATATATTAAAAATTTTACAACATATATGACGTTGTGCAAGTAAATGTGCATTCTCATTGTTTGTGTATATACATTATAAATACATTAAAAAGTATAATTTTATTTAGGAAACTGCAAAAGAGAAAGGTCACATTTATGATAACGGTATTTAGACTTTAAGTTCTATTTATTAAAAATTTAAGATGTTTTTGTAATATACCTATATATAAATACATATATACATACATATACACTCACACACACACACACACACACACACATATATATATATATATATATATATATATATATATATATACATTAACATACATACATACATACATACATATATATATATATATATATATATATATATATATATATATATATATATATATATATATATATATATAAAGGATATCCTATAAGGAGATTTACTTTGAAATTACCATTCCCCTCTGTATAAATAAGCGGAAATATACTTAATATATAAAATTGTATACAAATGATAAATTAGATTACATTCCTTATATATCCTTATATAAAAATTCAGTTAAATGTTTGTTTCACATTTATTATTTCTTCAGAAGAAGGAAATTTTCTTCTTAAAATTTCCATTTACTGAGGGAATGATACGGAAGACTTCATAAAATTAATTTCACTTAGTTTTCGTTAACATTTCAAAGTACTTCATAGTTAATTAATTTCAGTTTTAAAAAGGACTTGTAATTTTATACATAATTCCTCCATTATGTGCAGCAAAAAGTTAAGTAAATTTCAATTATAATAAGTAAATTTTCCAAAAAATATCCTTTTTACATAAAATTTGATGAGCGTTAATCAAGCATACACCGGTTTATATAAAATATTCAGCTAATGTTTGTTTTGAACTGAACACTCATTTTTGATGCTTTAAATAGTCTAAAACAGCCAATAAAAATATTTTTAAAACATATTATTCCTTATTTTTCATGTGTAAAGCATTGTAATTTTTATATGTATGAAGTATTATCATTTTGGTTTTAGAATTTATTAAATTTCTAGTCTTTAGAGAAAGGTCTTCTCCAAACTAAAAACACAGAAATTTTAGTTATTGTTTATATAGCAAAAAATACAATAATTGTATATTAACATAATTAAAGGTTTTGACATAATATAAATAAACATTTAATTTGTTTAAAAAAAGTTATCTCTCAGAAGAGAAATTGTTTATTGAAAATATTTCGAATTTTTGTAAATACTGTTTTGTAAAACTTAAGTTAAAATTTCTAAAACTTAAGCTTCTAGTAAAAAAGGAGACTTTACTGATCAAAATATACGCAAATTTTTAATATTTAAATTTATATTCAAATAGTATATTTGGCCTGACGTACTAGCTTAAGAATCACTACATTAAAACCCCTACTTAAACAATATCGCACAGATGCAAGCATGTAGTAATAAAATCATTGAGTAAATAAAGTGTACTAAACCATTCATTATGAAAGCAACACACATGTTGGAATGTTGAAACTGTAATACAGAAAATTAATATTCGATGACTACAAAATCAATAAGAAGCAACCTGTACCAAAGTTTCAGGAGGCTAAACATAACAAAAAAATGGTGGAATTATTAAGTGACTTTTTTGTTGTATTGTAATCAATTTAAAATTGCAAAAGCCATTTTCATGTACTTTATTGTTCCAGATTCATTTTTAAATCAAACATTTGCTTAAAAATATTAGTCTTTGATTTCTAAACACTAAGTACGTTTTCTTTGCATGTAGTTTTAAATTTCAGTTGTTTAAGAATGCAAATTGCATTAACACTCATAAACCTGAATAGACGCAACGGTTACCAAAATAACTCCCTAAATTTATCTTTATATTAAACAGATAAATGTTCATCCTATTTTCATAGCATATTTAATACATTATTTTTATCTATGATATATTAAATTCAAAAACTATTTTTTATTTATCATAAAAAAGCCATGTGACATTTAATGTTTTCATTTTTTAAATGATGCACTATATTCCACCTTATTTTTCCCCTTTTACACTTTCTTCAAAAAGAAATATTTCTTTCTGAAAGTTCCATTTGCTGTGGAAATGATACAGACGTTTTCATAAAGATAATTTCAGAGAAGAGTTCGTAAACATTTGAAAGTAATTCAAAGTTCTCAGATAACAAACCGACAAAGAGCCTCTTGTAATAGCTTTGGCATTTCTTTTTTAAACCTAAATATCATATACATTTTAAGAAAAGTATAAAGTAAGAAAATATTTGTCCTTAAAATGATACTTTATTCCAAAAATAACTAAGAGTAGGACTGATAATTAAGCAACGAAATCCATTTATATAATTGTTACATATTGTTACGAATTTCGCAAGTTGGCATGTATTTTTGCCGTATAGTATGTATTATAATGGGTAAATCATGTATTTGGCGAGATATTGGCTCGTAGGCAATGTTTTTGGCGACTAATTTTTGGCGCCAGGTTTGGTGATTTATCGCCAAATTTGGCGACTTGTTGACTTTCTTGGCGACCGTTTGTACCTAGTACTTTCTAGAATATTCCAGTTTCTCTCCAGGATATAAATACCGGGGGCCGATCCTGATCGAGGTTGAGTTAGCTGAGAAATTTGTAGAGGTAAAGACCTACGTTGTTTGGCGCTAAGAGTTTTAGTGAACTATCGCCTGTGCTAGCCAGTTCTCGCGGTGTTGGCTGCTGTATTCGTGTTTTCCCTGCATTACGAATAAAGTGCTGTTATTTTTGCTGTCTTAATTCAAAGTCTACTCAATCCACGAACGCTACGCTTCATAAATTGGTAACAATATGATTACTAAACTAAAGGACTCGATACTAACTATAATTGAGCGAGATTGCATTAGAGTGATTTTTTAAACTCAACTCGTTATTTGTCTTCTTGTTGCCATTTTTTAAAAACAATTACTTTCCTGTAGTGAATTTATGTTACGCCTGTTTAACGGAGTAAAATTTTTCCTAAATCATGTATAGCTGCAATTTTAATGCATTTTTACATTGAAAATGATTTGAAAAAAATTAAATTTTCTATAAATATTAAGAACTTTATAAATATAATCAATGTGTTTTGCATATTACAAGTTTTTATGGAAAAAAATTTAATATTTTTATGTATATTTAATGAGAATCATTCTAAAATATAAATATACAATAATTATCAACAAATTACCCGAAATTAGAATATCTCAATAAAAATAATTACAACCCTTATGAAGTGCCTCTTAAATTCTTTCATATGCAATAGCCTTTTGTTTCGTGATTATTAACATGAATAAATATTTTAAGCTTTAATTAGTATGAGGAGTAAGCATGCTACGCTATTATACTGAATGACACTTAGTTACTTTATATGCGTTAAAAAAAAGAAAAGTTATTGATTAGAAAAATACGGAGCACAACATTGGTCAAATTATTTTCTTTTTTATGAATTACTTAATTCATTGTATATATTTAGCTTTTCTAATCAATATTTAGTTGTAAAAATGGTATTTTATGTTTAGCAACAGTTCAAACACTTTTACTAAATAAACTTTAATAAATCTACTGTTATTTATATTATTTCTAATTAATGTACTATTATTTATTTACTATGCAAACAATTTTATTCATTTTTTACTAATATTAAAATTATTTAAATCAATATTAATTAAATTACATATTGTTGCAAAGATTTGAATGAACACATCGTTTAACTTAACGGAAGAATTTATCGAAGCTAAATAGCAACTCGCAACTTTACAAGATCGAGAAGTTTCCTACAGCTAGTGGGTATCAGCTTTTATACCCGAACAGAATATTCGAGAAATAACTAATTTACATATTAAAGAAAGATCTAGAATGTTCGAGAACATAAGGAATCAATAAATAACATTTTGAAATTAAAAATCCGTACTTTGGATCAATTGCCATGGCAGGCATCAAACCCACAATCTTCGGGAATGGATCTCGCGCTTTGACTATTCGGCCACTGAGCTCGTTGTCAAAGCTTCTTTATGCGGCAACATTTTAAAACTATATCTAGAACAAATTCTAAAGAATTTAAACTGGATATCTTTGCTCTATGGATTAGAATGTTTGTTTATATCTTAATATTCATTACACAGGGTGTCCCGAAACGACCGCACGAACGCTGCACAACTAGATTCTCGTTGGAAGTACATAAAAACTGTCCAAAAAAGCTTTCCTGTACAGTCCATAGTCTACGAGAAGAATACGAAAAACAGAGTATGATGTCACTGCCAATGAATGAAAAAAAACCACTTTATTGGACATATCAACAACAGTATTTGCATATCTTTCAGGATGATAATGTTTAACTCCGCACATATCACGTCATGCATGCACTCGCCATGGAAGTACGTTAATCTACAGTTGAACTGGTATTCAAAAGGTTCCATCTTGCAGCTACCGGTAGTCTTCGTATGGTGGCTATGTATTCCGTTCGTGACTACTGATACATGTACTGCAATGTACTTCAGATGTAATGGAAATACCTTACGAACTGTTAGGAAGTATCCCCGTGCATATATTACTGTTGATATGTTCAGAAAAGTGTTTTCTCTTGCACCGATAGTGACGTCATACTTTGTTTTTCGTATTTTTCTCTTAAACTATGGATTATACAGCTTCTTTGGGCAGTTTTTAGGTACTCCCAATAAAGACTCTGGCTTTTCAGAGTTGATGTGGTCTTTTTGTAGCAATGTATAATTTATTTCCCATTTGAATCCATTTATTGAAAAGTTCAGGTTTTAATTCTAGATTTACTTTACATTGTTATTCAGAAATAAATGTGTTAAATATAAAAGTAATACTATTTGATGAGATTAATTCTTTTAAATGCTTAAATATTTTTATAAAAATGAATTAAAGCTTTTAACCCTTTCAGACCTGATTTTCGCTAATCGATCTGAAAAAAATGCCTGCAACTAGGCTATTGTAAATAGATCTAAGGAAAAATAAATAAATAAATCCTGATTACAAGCTTTTCAGGGAAAACAGCTTTTTCTTTTTGTGTACAAGTGTACACATCTGTCCAACTTAATGAAAATATTATATGTGAAATTTTTATATTATATGTGTACAATTGTGTACACCAGGTCTGAAAGGGTTAAAAAGTTTTATTGAATTTCTTGTCTAACCAAAATGAGAATACCTCCAAATAATCTCTTTCTAAAATATAGTATCTTAAAAACTTTACATTCTTACTCAGAATAAAATTAAACATGTTTAAAATATCAAGAACATTGCATGCATTTACAAAATATTACATAATTTCCTTCCTAACTTTATTGAATTCCGTGTCTAACCAAAATGAGAATACCTCCAAATAATCTCATTCTAAAGTATAGTTTCTTAAAAACTTTACATTCTTACTCAGAATACAATTAAAAATGCTAAAAATATCAAGAACATTGCATGCATTTAAAAAATATTACATAATTTCCTTCCAAATTTTCTTGAATTGCTTGTCTAACCAAAATAAGAATACCTCCAAATAATCTCATTCTAAAGTATAGTTTCTTAAAAACTTTACATTCTTACTCAGAATACAATTAAAAATGTTTAAAATATCAAGAAAATTCATACATCTTTTAAGATCTTTTAAGATATTACGTAATTTCCATCAAAATTTTATTGAATTGCGTGTTTAACCAAAATAAGAATACCTCTAAATAATATCACTAGTAAATTTCATGTAGTCAAGTCCTCACTAGAATAAAAATAGACTTGCATGAAATAGTTATATATATAATTTATATGTGTATATATATAATTTATATATATAATATATATAAATTATATATAATATATATAATTTATATATATATAAATTATATATAATATATATAATTTATATATATTATTTCAGTACTTCGTAATTATTTCACTGTTATTCGCATTAGTTGAGAAATGTATACCAGTTTTCATATTAATTCCTTCAATCTTTATTTTTATCTTATTTTAATAGATAAATTTAATGAAAATTTAATAAAAACTGTCAAGAGACACAAATTTATTTTAACAATTTGCAAACAGTTTTCAAAATTAAACAAATTCCTCCTTTTCTAAACGTTTAAAGTTTCGTTTACTTTTATTGTTACTATAAATAACTCTCGATATGATTAGAAACATGTAAGATAAACCATACCACAGTAAGAAAGATACAATTTTAATGGAATGCGAAAAAACATGATAAATTCTTTACAATCTTGCACTGAATGAAAAGTGGCAAAATTCTTTTAATAGGAAGTAGCACATTATCGAAATATCAATTTCATCCTGTATTTCTTTTAACATAGAAAGGGACGTCACAGGTGTTTTTCTTTTTCATGAATGCAAAAGAAATATCAATGTTCCATTATCCTCGTAAATATAAAAGAAATATTTTAAAATATTCTTTTGTGATCTTTTGGTTCAAAAATGTGTGAGAGATATTTATTAAAAAATGTTAGGGAATATATTAGAAGGGTAATCAATAAGATGAAAAAATACAATTTTTTCCAAGTGGCAATGAACAGTTTTTTATAATTTTTAATTCTTTATAGAACGGACGTGATGCTTTAAAAAATTTAATGGAGAAAAAATGTCTTTAATAATCACCTTACAAATATTTTGAGTGAAGTAAAGGAAAGATATTTATAATATTCTTCACTTTGACAATAGAATTTTGTTATTACAAATTACTATATTTCTGACTATATATATTTAAGAGTAAAAAAAATAAAATGTAAAATATTTTAAAATGTAACAAGAAATACTAAAACTAAATCTCTTTCTTCAAAAACTGTATATATTATATTTTTAATCTGCTAAATTTTATAGACTTTCTTTAATTGCTTTTTAATTAAATAATTAATAAAATATTACATATTCCCCACAATTTTTTAATTATATTTGTCTGATCATTTTTACTTTAAAATATTATATCTTCAACAATTCCTCATAAATATTAATTCGCACGTTCTTCGTAATTACTACAGAAAGTTTTTACATAATTTTGATAAACGTATCTCAAATAAAATAACTTTTCATTAAATTATTTTGATTAAAATTATTTTGATTTAGTTTTATTACAATTATTTTGATTAAAATTGTTATTAAAATTAGTTTAAGATTTCTAGCAGAGAAATATTTAAAAATGTATATGTGTTTAAAGTGTTTTCAAAATAGAATAGCGAAAATATTCCAAACTCAAAACAAGACGTCATATGGTTATGGGGTTCCTAACTTATGTTTCGAAAGACAGTGGTCGACTTGTTATACTGCTGGGAAATCAGCTGATTTCACCCTTTCTTTTCTAGCAGGTGTGGCCAGCGTAACAATGAAGACATGAAATCTAGGTTTGTGACTTTATAACATAATGGGGTCAAGTCCATGATATCTGGCTGATACAAATTAATAACAACGCTTATATATTACCTGCATAAACTCTTAAGTCAATGAGGGCCGTGTAAAATGAATGTTGTCATGATCAACCGACAACAGGATCTTAAAAAACGCGAGTGAACCAGCTCTCGGGGAATTTTTTAATTTGGAACCTTACGTCGAAGGGAGAATGACGTCTAGAAAGAGAAAAATTTCTATGCGAGTAGCTAAGACTTAGTTTTTGCAAACACCTGGATGAAGGCCAAGTCATGATTGTAATACAACTAGAGTCTAAGAAGAGAACGTTCTGTCCCTTTTGCGACCAAGTTACCAAAAAAGTATTAGGAAGCAATTTGCTTCATCTTGACGGTAAGAAGAGGAAGAAGAACGGATTTATACATCTGATATCGGCAATAGAAGACTTCCGACCTGAGGATCATTGTATATACTCATCTTAATACTATACTTTAATGTATGTATATATATATATATATATATATATATATATATAGATATATATATATATATATAACGTATACCAAGACTTTGACGTATAATAGCCAAGACCTGACGTATGATACCTTGGACTTATCCAAGATAATTTCAATAAAGGGAATTTAGTTGTACTGGTTGTTTTATATGGTCTCTTTAAGCACCTGTGCACTTTAGTCTAGACGCTAAATACGTTTCATGGTTGAAATATTTCAATCCCGTATTTGATAACAATGGATTTTCAACTTTTTTGCAATCCAAACTTCTATAGAACTCTGCTTTTCAATATCGGAGGTCAAGGGTTTGCATCTTACTGATCGAATGGAGGTTCTTAGAATTTTATAATTTTCTTTAAACAGTAGGTCTCGTTTACGTTAGCTCTAGTGTAGCAAAAAAGTAGACCGTTACGCTCCAAGCAAATCTCTTACAGCTTAAATATATTCGCTTGTCTAACTAGAAAGCTAACATTTCAAAATAGTCTGACCATTACTAATATTTTACACACAGTACAGAAAAAAGTACGATTTCTCTAACTACAAAAATTATTTATATGTTTAACTAAAAGAATGATACTTCGTAATATTGCAGTTTATAGTATTTTGTACTTATTGGTCAAAATATAAATACCTTTTTTATTATTAATTTTTCTAAACGTTATTTTTATGCCACATAACCATCTAAAACAATTATAGTACTGTTAATAAATAATTTCTTGAGAGCCATTCTCATAATTTGAAATCAGTTTCCTAAAGTAAACATAACCCATATATTGCAAATCTTTAAAGTTTATTTTTTTTCCTGTAAATAGTTCTCGAAGTGATTAGAAACGACAAGTAGGAAAAAAAAACATCTCTAAGTAAAAGTGTTACATTCAATGAAAAATGCCAATTTTTTTTTAATGGAAAAGAGTGAATTATCGAAATATTAATTTCACGCCATATTTCTTTCAACATATAAAAGAATGTCACAGGTGTTTTTCTTTATGGATGAATAGAAATATCTACGTCCTATTATATTCGTAAACATAAAAAATATTTTAAAATATTCTTTTGTGATCTGCTGCTTCAAAAAATATGTGCGACGTATTTATTAAAATGAAATATTAAGAAATGTGTAAGGTTAGATATGAATAAGATGGAAAAATACATTTTTTTTCTATGTGGTGTTGAATATTTATTTTTAAATTTAATTTTTTTTCTAGTACCTGTCGTGCTACGTTTGAAAACTTAATGGGGAAATGGTTTTTTTTATCTTTTTATAATCACGATAAAGATATAAATTACAAAAATATTTTAAGAAAAGTGAAAAGCTGATGATAATCATGTTGGTTTTTGTTTGAAAATGAAGTAATTTTATTTATACAAATTGTTGTGTTTGAGGTAATTTATATAAGGTCAAAAATAATTCCAAGGAAACCTCTCCCGTTGAAAACATTTTGGAACTATGTAATTATTTTTTTTCTAAATTCATTTTCTTAAATGTATCTTTCACTAACATTTTTTTTAAATTTATGATGGTTTACCAACATTATATTAAAAATTATTCAAATCTTTAAAGAATTCAATATGACATAGGAATATATTTTAAAACAGATTTTTTTAGAACTATGTAAATCTTTGTTTCCCTTAGATCGGGAAAATATTTCTTTTCCTTACGAAAAAACGTTTTCATTTGTACTTTTGTACAAAACAATAAATCAGTCGAAATATTTTCTCCTTGCCCACGTCATTAAATGTGGCCTTATTTAAATATGTACTACAATTATTCTTTAATTTCTTCAGTTTATAAACACTATGTCTTTTGTTGGATTTTAAAACTGGGATTTAACTTTAGACTTTTGATACATCTTACCTTTTTAACAGAACTTTTATAATATAAGTACACCATTTTAAATAACATTGCTTTTACTGTATTTAATTTATTACCTTATAGAATAGAAAAATTAGCAACAGCCTCATATTGTTCATTTAAGTACAGTTATGTTCAAAATGTGTGATATTGATTACCCCCCTTTATATTTCTTTCTTTGTTTGGATGTGTATGTGGAAATTGTCATACTTGTGTAATACAGAAAGGCATATGTATCGAAGCTTTCTGTCGAAAATTTCGGTCAAGTAACAAATGATATACAACTGACTAGTACAAATAGGCAATACAAAAAAAAAGCCACGAAAGCATAATTTTCTTTGTCAGTTTTACCCTGATAGTTCTTCAGTCTTGCGTTTTCTATTTATCTTATTCCTTTATCCGAGTTTCCAGTCACTTGTGGAGTGCATTGTCGAACGTACGTACAGTTTCTCTTCCCCTAACTTTACTACATGGTTAACCTTCCTTTGATTCTCTGTTGATACTCTAACTTCCTAACAGTAGCTAGCTACTCAGCAAATAAGCATTTGATCCTACTAAATTAACGTCATCCAACATCGCCTCGCGGTTCATCTTTTTTTGGATGTTTTATTGGTTCTTTACTTTCTCTTCAATAGCCAGTCGTTTATTTAACAAATATGCTTGTAATAAAAACATATCCATCCAACGTTACCGAAATATGTATTTAGAGTATGCAATTTTTTCTATACATTTTCCAAATATGTGGAAATCCCGCAAGTATTTTTCTATATACAAAATTATCCCATGTAGCTCACGTATACCATACATTGTAAATATGCTCCACTAGACATTTTACTTTAGTCGTTTTAATTGTACTGAGTCTCTATTACAACTAGTGTAATAAATAGATTAGAATGGTATATGTCCTTCCAGAACAATTTCATGGCACCGTTTCAAGTGTAAATCCACCATTACAGGAGACAATGAATGTTTGTAGACAATAGCCTTCTCAGGCTGTATTCTCATCCTAATTAATATCTCATAGCTATATAATCCTGATTTTAGTAGAAAGGTTTGTATCGGTGGAACTCTATAGAAACCTAAAGTAATGTCTTTTTGTAAGAGGATTTTAGTGGTTTCACAGCCAGATTATACAGAAATCAGTCGCTTTTATTTAAGCTACTGAGTGCAAAAGAAAACTGCATTTGTTGCATTGTCCCTGATTACTCACTAGCTCACTATATTAAATATTTCTCTTAGAATGTTTTTAAAAGTTCCATTCAGATGTAAGATTACCTATCTGATCCTCATAAAGACGTGGGATGTAGCGTAGCTAAGTTCATATATTTTTTTTTCAAATCGATAACTGTATATTTTATCTTACTAGTTGAAGTATATAAACCCTTTCAAGATGTTTTTTTTTTATATATTTAAAATTTATATAAACACATATGTCATATAGAAATACAAAAAGGTGGAATAAGTGAAAATATATATTGTCAATTACTTATTTACTTGGGTAACTTATTTACTTTTAAACTGAAATATAATAACAACCTATAATGCATTATAATGCATATGAAACAACCAATAATGCATTATAGTAGTATTTCATGTTAAAACTCCACACGTCAATTGAATAGAGGATGTCATATAGTCCATAATACTGTTTTTCTTGGAAAGAAACCTGCGGCAATATATACGCGTTGTTTCAAGTGTGTACTTAAAAAATGTTTGGGATTGTGTGATTGGTTTTGTTTGGAGCGCTACGGTCTACTTTTTACAACAATGGGCTAATGAGGGCTAATGAGACCGGGACCTACTGCTTAAAGCCGATTCCCAACGGCTACAAATATCCATGCCACTGTGAGATTCAAACCCACGAACTCCGGTTCCAAAGGTCAACATTCTAACCATTCTGACATCGTTCGGCTGGGATTGTTTGAATTAACTGAAAAGTTCATTGGAATAAAATTACCTTCTTAATTAAATAAATATAATCCTAAAGGTTAAATAAAAATTAGTGAATTCTATATGGATTTTTAGCTCTATGGAAGTGCTATTTTAATGTCTTATATCATGAAAACATAATTCAATAGACTTTTTATAACGATATAAATGTTTTTTATTAAAAATATGAATTAAAACCACATATTTTTACCTGACACACATTTTTTAACCTGAATTTAATTTTTGAACCTGGAGTACTGGACCTTCATTAAGGTTTTATCAAAATTATTATTCATACATATAAGTAAAAAAAAAGACTTTTTAAAGGTTGTCTTTTTTTCACTGCATGGTAATATAAGTTAAGTGATTATTCATGTAGGAAATCCATAATTCCTATATTTTCAAAAGGTCAGAATAATAAATGATAAAATACAAGAAATATTTCCCGGAGAAAATGAAAAATTGACTTTCATGATAATAAATTATTTTTTGTTTTCTTCGAAGGAAATTTCGCTTCGAAACAAATCACAAAAAATTGCAACACATATTAGAATATTCCAGTAAATTCTAACATCGAATGAAGAAATTTCATTTGATCGTTCATGCATTGAGTTCAATTTGACACAAATGAACTCAGAATTGTTTGTCATTGTTTGTGTGAGAAATGAAAAAAATTAAATTTTACCCTATTCTATAATTTTCTACACTCCATCGTCAATTTATTATTTTCATTTGTCGTGTTTTTCAAATAGAGATTTGATTCATATTTCAAACAGTTCCATATTGTTTTTGTTTTCCTGTATATTCAGTATCATTTTTTGACGTTTTCCAGATAAGAACTTTATTCATCATAGTTGTTTTGATGGGAAAAAAATTGACGAGGAAATTTAGAAAAAGTAAAGGGGACAATCTTTTGAATTATATTTTTTATAACTTGTAAGATCCACGCAATATTTGTGTTTTTATGATTCAAACAAAAGATTATGTAATTACGTGGAATTTAAAATGACCTCAAACCCTTGACTTATTTAAAAAAAAAAAGTGTCACTGTTTTTATATAAAAATTGTTGAAATTGAAAATTTTTAATAAAGTTTAGATTCAGCATTATTTACTTGCTATGAAATTATTTTTAAATCGAAATGCTTTTTTACATTACTTTTATACAAAATTTTACCATATTTATTTAGAAGATACATTTTAGAACCTAGAAAAAAGCTTTGTCCTTGTAATCATTCAAAGAAAACAGGAGAATAGTGAAAACTGCAAGGTAAAATTTCCAGTAAGTGGAAATATCCATATTTTCTGTACAAAATTTAAATTAGTTCTCGTATTCCCACTATGTCACATGTATTATATTAAAGTTTTTTTAAACTTCTAGCTTGTGCTTTCGCACAATATTCACGAGCAATTATCTTTTTAATAGCTTTTTCATACCCATATCGTAGCTCAGCTGTTGAAGGTGATTTTCATTCCTCCTTTGAACGCTTCCTTGAATTATGGAATGGGCAAGCAGGAATTCCTATGACATTTTTTATCTGGGTTTTTGTGCTATATGGTAGCTTGTTCGTGCAATTTATGACATGATAGTGCTTGAAACTCAGAACTTTGAGCTAAGTTATAAAAAATTTTGAACTTTTTAATAGCTTTTTCACACCAATATCGTAGTTGAAGTATCTGAAGGTTATTTTCATTCCTCCTTTCAAAGCTTCCTTGCTTTATGGAATGGGCAAGCACGAATTCCTATGACATTTCTTAACCGGGTACTTGTGCTACATGGTAGCTAGTTGTGCAATTTAAGACATGGACTTGCTTGAAACTCAGAATTTTTAACTAAGTTATAAAATATTTTGAACTTTTAAATAGCCTTTTCATACCAATAGCGTAGCTGAGGTATCTGAAGGTTATTTTCATTCCTCCTTTCAAAGCTTCCTTGCTTTATGGAATGGGCAAGCACGAATTCCTATGACATTTCTTAACCGGGTACTTGTGCTACATGGTAGCTAGTTGCATAGTTATTTATAAGATACATTTTAGAACTAAAATTTTGTCCTGATATTCAAAGAACAGAGAACTCTATGGATTTTTCTATAGTGAAAAATCCATATTTCTGTACATTTAAATTAGTTCTCGTATTCCCACTATGTCACTTGTATTATATTAAAGTCTTTTAAACTTGTAGCTTGTGCTTTCGCACAATATTCACGAGCAATTATCTTTTTAATACCCTTTTTATAACCATATCGTAGCTCAGGTGTCTGAAGGTTATTTTCATTATTCCTTTCAGAGTTTCCTTGCTTTATGGAATGGGCAAGCACGAATTCCTATGACATTTCTTAACCGGGATTTTGTGCTACATGGTAGCTTGTTCGTGCAATTTATGACAAGACAGTGTTTAAAACTCAGAATTTTGAACTAAGTTATAAAATATTTTGAACTTTTAAATAGCCTTTTCGTACCAATAGCGTAGCTGAGGTATCTGAAGGTTATTTTCATTCCTCCTTTCAAAGCTTCCTTGCTTTATGGAATGGGCAAGCACGAATTCCTATGACATTTCTTAACCGGGTACTTGTGCTACATGGTAGCTAGTTGCATAGTTATTTATAAGATACATTTTAGAAACCTAGAAAATAGCATTGTCCTTGTAATCATTCAAAGAAAACAGGAGAACAGTGGAAACTATAAGGATAAAATTTCCAGTAAGTGGAAATATCCATATTTTCTGTACAAAATTTAAATTAGTTCTCGTATAAGTTTTATTATATTAAAGTTTTTTTAACTTCAGCCTTTGACAATATTAGAGCAATTATCTTTTTAATACCCTTTTTATAACCATATCGTAGCTGAGGTGTCTGAAGGTTATTTCCATTCCTCTTTTGAACGCTTCCTTGCATTATGGAATGGGCAAGCAGGAATCCCCATGACTTTTTTTATCCGGGTACTTGTGCTACATGGTAACTAGTTGTGCAATTTATAAAATGATAGTGCTTGAAACTCAGAACTTTGAACTAAGTTATAAAAAATTTTGAATTTTTAATAGCTTTTTCACACCAATATCGTAGTTGAAGTATCTGAAGGTTATTTTCATTCCTCCTTTCAAAGCTTCCTTGCTTTATGGAATGGGCAAGCACGAATTCCTATGACATTTTTTAACCGGGTACTTGTGCTACAGGGTAGCTAGTTGTGCAATTTAAGACATGATCTTGCTTGAAACTTGCTTGAAGAATTTTGAACTAAGTTATAAAATATTTTGAACATTTTAATAGCCTTTTCATACCAATAGCGTAGCTGAGGTATCTGAAGGTTAATTTCATTCCTCCTTTTAACGCTTTCTCACATTATGGAATGGGCAAGTACGAATTCCTATGACATTTTTTAACCGGGATTTTGTGCAACATGGTAACTTATTTGTGCAATTTATGACATAATAGTAGTTGAAACTCAGAACTTGAACTAAGTTAAAAAATATGAATTTTTAATAGCTTTTCATACCCATATCGAGCTAATGTCTGAAATTTTATTCCTCATTTGAAAGCTTTCTTACATTATAAAGGCAAGCACAAGTTATGACATTTTTAAAATTTTTGTGCTACATATATTATTGTGCAATTTATGACATGACAAGTTGAAACTCAGAATTTTGAACTAAGCTATAAAAAAGTTTGAAACTTTAATAGTCTTTTCATATCGATATCGTAGCTGAGGTGTCTGAAGGTTATTTCCATTCCTCCTTTGAACGCTTCCTTGAATTATGGAATGGGCAAGCAGGAATCCCCATGACTTTTTTTATCTGGGTTTTTGTGCTACATGATAGCTTGTTCGTGCAATTTGTTACATAGTCATAGTTGAAACTCAGAACTTTGAACTAAGTTATAAAAAATTATTAACTAGTGAATTTACTCGCTTAAACAAATTTCCAACAGTTCGTTATGTCCTACACAACATTGTATAGTATTTTCCATAGTTTGAACTGTAAATGACTTTAAGGTATGAAAGATTAGTGATGCATACCTTATATATAGGAGCTCTCGTAATTGCATAATACACAAATTATACGCTTTAAATACGGCTTTAAAAAACTATGTTTAGTATTTTATTCCAAACTATGTAAGAAATAAATCATCAATTTCAACTATAAATAACAAATAGAAAAATACCTGAAATGTTAATTGTTATAAAATGCAAAAATTTCCATTTAAAATATACATTTTCTATTATTGTGGTTTTTTAATTACCTTTTTTATAAAATAATACATTCAGCTTTTTTATAGTAAATATTACTGTTCAACTAAATATGGTGTATATACTAATCGTTCAGGCAGTTAATCATCGAGATGTATGTCCACTGTCGATTTGAGGATTTTGGAAACTCCTGTAAAATTTTACAAGACTAAGTGTATGTTCAATCATATATACATTTTATGATAAATAGTTATGATAAAAAGGAAGATTTTAAACCAGACAATCTACCAAATTGCATAGAAATTTGGACCAAACCAATCATTTGTTTTCAAATTCTTCCACTGCAAAAGAAAAGACAAAGTAAGTTACATATTGACTAGTAAGATGTTACTGATAGTTCTTGAAATAAGAGAAATATCTATCTTAATACCGCTATTAAATATTATGAGGAAAATACAAGTTTGAAAAGATTAAAATCTTTAATTCTAGTTTTCTGTCGATAATGTATATAGTTAAACAATGAGAATGCTCGTTCAGTAATGTGAAGCTGTTAAGAATAATAATTAATAGATTAAAAAATTTCAGATAGAGCTGCCTCATTTGATGAAGCCAAAATCTTACTTTACTTTAAATTTGTATCTTACATTTAAAAAATTGCCGAACATAATTTACTTAGTGAAGCACTTACTCATATTAAGTGTTAGAAACACCTAAATAGCCAGTATTTGTTTCAATTATCTTCGATTGAAAACAAAAATCTTTCGCTGAACTTCAGGAAGTTGGGTAACTATAGCCCAGAAGACAGACAATATTTATTTTAAATTTCACATTCCTGCTGAGTTAAAATTTCATCACATTTCTAACACTTTCACATTTTTTTGTATCCACGGACAGATAATTACATTTTATATAAAATAATACATTCATCTTTCTTATAGTAATTATTACTTTCCAATTAAATATGGTGTATATACCAATTTTACAGGCAGTTATTCATCGAGATGTATGTTCACGGTCAATTTAAGGTTTTCCGAAAGTCCTGTAAACTAAGCGTATGTTCAATCTTATAAACATTTTATAATAATAAAGGAAGATTTTAAACCAAACAATCTACCAAATGGCATAAAATTCGGACCAAACCTATCATTTTCTTTTCAAATTATTCTACTGCGAAAGAAAAAAAAATCAGAAATTACACAGTGGCTAGTATGATGTTACTGGTAGTTCTTCAAATAAAAGAAATAACAATTTTAATACCACTATTGAATTTTATGAGGAAAATCCAAGCTTGAAAAGATTGAAATCTCAATTCCTAGTTTCCTGCTGTAGTGTATATAGTTAAACAATTAGAAAGATCGTTCAGTAATGTGCAGCTGTTAAGAATAATAATTTCCCGAGATGAACAAATTTGAGATAGAACTGCCTCATTTAATTAAGCCAAAATTTTGTGTCTCACATTTAAGGAATTGCCAAACACAATTTACTTAGTGAAGAGTTTACTCGTATTAGGTGTTAGAAACATCTAAATATTCAGTAATATTTTTTTCAATTACCTTGATTGAAAAAAAAATCTATCGCCTAAACTTCCGGAAGTTAGGCAAGTATTGCAAAGAAGACAGACAATGTTTATCTGAAATTTCACAATCCTGTTGAGTTAAATTTCCATCACATTTCTAACACTTTCACGTTTCTTTGGATCCACCGACAGATAACAGAAATTTACACCTCCTTGAGACAAGAGAATGAGGCTAAAATTTCGCTTTGTTTCTTGCAATCTAATTTAATTACAGCCAAATGTTTTCATATATATGTTCTAACAATTAGGATGTGATTGTGATTATTTATTCATTTTAACTGATGTTAATTAACGTAGAAGAAAATAAATAGATAAAACAACATCCTTACCCAAAGGTGAATGTGAATAATTAGTAAAATGTAAACAAAAAGGAAAATCATTAAATGAATTATCTGCTTCTCATACAATTACACAAACCGGGTTCTGAATGTTCTTTAACTACAATCATCGTTATGAATGCAAATCTTACACAGAAGTTGATGTCATTACCTTAAGATATTTTAATTAAGATGCCAGTAATTTACGTAATCTAGTGTATAAATTAGTCTAAAATTACATATTATTTCTAGCAGCATCCTCTAATTTGATGACTCGAATAAGCGACACAGGAGAAATTTCTAATGTTACGTATTATGGAACGAAATAAAAGAATATTTAATGTGTCTAAATTTAGTACTAGTTACATAGGGTTTCCGTTATAACTAAAATTATTACAGGGAACGAGTTTGAATTATGTGGATTTGAGCGGAGTTTTTTCCCTCTAGTCCTCTTGTTCAGTTATTATATGAAACTTTGAAAAACATAATTTATTTGATTTTTATGCTATATTATGCTAGATATAATACTTATTTATCATGCTTTCTTACACTATTATTGATCATTTCAAATGAAATGAGAAAATAAGGAAGAAAATAATATTTTTTTATCGAAACATCTGATTTCAGAACTTTATTATTGATCCAGTATGACACACGAGTTATAATAAAAACTAGATTATATGCAGAGAGTATATCATATTTGAAGATCAAAAATTTTTAAAAGTAATATTTTTAAAGGAAACTTTTGAGACATGTAAAAATAAATAAGAGTGTTGTCATACACGTAATATTCGAACTTCTAAGATCGTACCACATATACACACCAATTTCTTGTTATTTAATGTTATATAAACATAGTTTTATGTCCTAAACATAAAGTTTGGTAAAATGTTGATTGAAAAAAAGAAGTTACATATTACTTTAAACTGACTAAAACATAAGCTTCCTACCTTCACTAAAAAGAAAATTCTATTTCCAGGAACCACAAAAACACTCTACTAACTATTTTTTAAAAAAGAAAGCTGTATGTTGAGCAGTTTGTACATTAATGTTTGGTTTGAAGCATTGTAGTTCAGTTTTTGCTGTATCAGTACTAGTAAGACCAGTGTTGTAAACAAGAATAAGTCTCTTAATAAAATGATTTCATTCAGCTACCCGTATCCCTTTTTCTCTCTCGCTCTCCTTGTGTTTCGGTGCACGAGGGTGCGTATGTTTTGTAGAAACCGATGTTTAAAGGAAAGTGTTTCTTATAAAGGAAATTATATTAGTATATTTTTGTCTTATATACAAATCCATATGGCTTGTTGAAGTTGCAACAAATTTTGGGCAGGCTTTGTTTTGGTATCACCATACGATCCATTATGAATATTACATTCTGAACTGGCCATGCTATCGCAAGATGTGCAATAACTTAGACTATCAATAAATGATTATATATGATTTTTAATTTTAAAATAGATACCAACAATAAATCAAATAAAAAATGTATGCAAGTACTCATATGCCTGCCTGAAATCCCTCCTCTTGTTTCTCTCCGTCTACTTCATCTGACGGTGTCGATTTCCTGGTAGATTAGATACAAGTGTTGTATTCTTTGTCAAAAGGGATATGTGCAGTTCTTCCTGACAAACTCCCGAGGTGTGTAACTTCTTGAACTCTTTACTGATTCTAGTAATAGTTCATCTTCTATCATAGGAAAGTGTCTTTGCTCTTTAATGATAATTTCAAAAATTACATTTTTTAATGAATGTAAAATCGAAATATCAAATAGAATCGATCTACCATTAACATATGTGTTATTACTTACTGGTACTTAAATTATCGGAGAACATATTTGTAGACCTAAAATTTAGTGTTATATGTGGGAATCTCAATAAAAGTTCTTTATACACATTTTTCATTAACATTTAAATTGACGAAGGTGCATACTAAACCCGGGGTATGTAAGTTAAATATCTTACCTGTTAGTTACTCATAACTTATGTAGTCCATGTTAATAAAGGGATATTTTACACTTGCAAGTATTTTTTTTATATTTTATTTCATAATCAGATATCAAAAACTACGCATAAAAAACATAAAATACTTCCTATTAAAATAATCCCAGGAAAATATTTTCTACATAAATATAAAAATACAATAAATATGTAGATAATTAAACCGTCTTTTTAGATTATCTACAAATTTAGTAAATATAGACTATTTTGATCCTGTTAACTTGAGAGATAAAAGTATTACGTTTCTTTATTTGGAAAAAATATTAACATTTCAGAGAAGATCGAAAGAACTTTTAATCTCTCCAAGCCATTTACTTTTTCTTAATGATGGCTGATAAATATTTCCGTTCGAGTTTCTCAAATTAAATATTCTATCAGTACTCCATTATATACAATTGTACTTAAATAATACAAACTATAGTACTTATATAATACCATATTCCATTGCACTACTAATGACTAACATATATTAACGTAGCTGTATTAACGTTTTCAATCTAAGTACACCGGATATATTTTTTTATAAGATTTAATTTTAACTTTATGTAAACACAACTTAAATTTTGATGCATTAGTACAACACTTTGATAAGTAATTTTTTTAAAGATCTCAGATAATTAGAAAAAAAATTGAAAAAAAGTAACGTATTTTATTTGCAATTAAATTTGAACACAATAGAAAATTCACTTTGAAAAATATTTTGCAGAACAGAATTTATATACCCAGTTATATAGAGTATTACCTTTGCAACTTACAGTTAAATTTATAATCTTTTTTGAATTTAAAATTTTGTTTTTAACCTCAACAAAAAAGTGTTACGGAAATTTTCTTAATTCGAATACATGAATGTTATTATTACTTAGCCACATAATAAATGTGACATTAGCAACTGATAAATAGAAAAATTATTCCGAACAGAAAACTTAACATATATAAATCTGATTGTATTTATAAAGGAATGAACATACAAAAATATTCACAATCTATTGTTTAATAGGAAGTGTATAGTTAAAATAGAAAAAAACTAAATAGAATTATTCATGATTTTTTTTATAAATTTGGATAGTAGTAAATAATATGGTGTAAAAAGTACCCTTTACTTTTGCAAACCAATGTGACTTACGCATAATACTCCATGATTTAGAGTGCTTGTCAAGGAATTTCAAAATGCAGATTTAATAAAAAATTTTAAAAATGAACCGAAGTAAGAACACTTTTCAACTTTTCCTATTTTATTCAATGATTTAGACACATTTTTAAAGAAATATTAATAAAGAAATACACTTTAAAGAATTATAGCTTCAAGAGTGATAAAATTCTGCAAGAAGAGTAAAATTAAAAACTGTAAAATGATGAAATCTTAAGAATAGATATTCGGTAGTGTATATTTAGGAATAACATTTCAAAATACAAAAAATAAATAAGAAAATATAACCTTTTACTCTAATAGTGTTAAAAATGCTTTCTTGCATAAATTTCATTTTTATAAACATTATCGGTAACATTTATAAATGTAATATTTTTAATCGAAATCATAGCAATATGCTCTACTTTGTAGTCAAATACTTCCTTGTATTTGCATTAAACAAAAATTTCAATCTAAATTCACCAAAATAAAAGAAAACTGGACAACACAAAAATATTTCACCTTTGCTACACTCTATAAACCCTTTGAAAATCTGGGAAATATCGCTGTCAATTTATACTTAAACATAAAACTCCGGCTATGATAAATTTTATATGCTCCGTTTATAGAGGTGTTATTTCCCGGATCATTAAACAGGATATTCTTTCCCAGATATAAAAGATACATAGCCAATAGTCGCTTCGAAAGAACTCTGTCCAAAAGAGTCGATCTTAAATCCACTGATGCATGTACCATTAAATTGAAATCTTCGTCCTCAGAAAATATTCATGACAATGATATTACAACATTGTCTGTCCTAATATTTTTCCATATACGTTTGTAGGATAAACTTGAATCTTAAGAGAGTTTAATATGTTCTAATGTTATTGTAATGGAAATTCAGTAAATATTTTAAAGTTAATTCTTAATAAAGAGAATATTTAAAAAGGAGCGTTTTCTTCTTCTTCTTGCTTATCCCTCTGATCTGAATCGGAATAAATCCAAATTATTGTTAGCTTTAAAAACATTCAACACAAAAGCAGATCTCATATCATACCAGCGTACCAAGTTCATGCAATCGATAGTGTTATACAATGGCCTCTTTTATATTACGCTTGGTTCAAACAGAGAAGTTTCTAGTATCATTGGAAAACCTAAAGGTTTCTAAATGCTCTGAAATTAATCGAGACCACGTAGTTTATTCACCTTCAAAATCGATGAAAGCACTGTGTTCCCCACTGGAAAGTTGTGGGTGTTATGGTGGTTGCTTCCAAGAGATTTTTCTAGATGATTTTGTTTAAAACATTACGACTTACTCTTTTGCTACACGAGGACTAATGCGTTTGAGACATACTGCTTAAAACACAGTACCTTAGAAAAGTGTCTACTACTCGACCACTCGCCTAGATATTTAAAGAAGCTTTAATTCTTTATTATAGCTCAAAGTTCGTCAAAGTATCTCCAATGACCTGAGTCATAGTTGAGTCCTTTTGTCCAGTCCATCCTCAAAAAAATATATTTTATGCATTTAAAAAATTATACCCTTTAATTTTATATATGGTTGTGATTTTTATCTATTCTTTTAAAATATTCGAATTTTGTTTTATTTGTGCATTTTTCAATAAATTCAAAACACTTTTCATTGTATTTTTTAAGATTTAGAACTATCTAACATATTTTTGTTTATTGCAATACACACTGTCTATAAGGAATAATCTTCATATATTGGATATTGATTTTCGCTATGTACAACAATACAGTTAAAGGTATGGAGTATACATTTACAGTTGTAAAGGTATTTTTTAACATTTGACACAAAACTTAAAAAAAATCACTTATAAAAATTAAAATAAAAATATTTGATGATAATAATTTAGATATTATACTGTCTTATTACTTCCTTGGATGAATTAAAGAGAATTTTACAACAGAGAATACTTTCATTTTATGAAGAAATATTTTTATAAGACAAAAAGGTAAAAAGTTTGTCAGTAGCCATCAAATGGCAATATTTTCTGTGTACTCCGAAACCACTTTTATCTTGAGAAATTAAACTGTATATCAGCCTTTAATGTTACGTGTAAATGCTAATTGGTATAACGCATTATACGAAAAAAAAAGTATAAAATGAGAAAATAAAAGAGGAATTAGAGTACGTAACAGAAAGTTATGCGGTTTTGCGAAATTTCTGTCGATAAAAATTTCTTGTATTACATTCTTAAGCAAATAATCTTTTACAGAACTAAAATACGAATTTTAGTTAAGAAAAGATTCTATTTGAAAATTGCTAAATTAATATATAATAAGAGAATACTGGAGTAAATGGTTTTATTTGTTTACTGTAATATGTATGAAGTATAAATATATTACTATTTTATTCGTTGCATATGTAAGTAATATTACACAACAATATTTATGTTAGTAACATTCTAAACTAACTTCTGGATAAGAGAAAACTATATGTTTTTAAAAACATTTTTCCAGAACTAAGTTCTTGCAAAACGTCTTTTAAGCAACATTATAGTTATGCACAATATTTGATTTTAAAATGTCTTTTTGAATCAAAACCATTGTTATATTTTTTGATTCAGACTGGCAGCTTAAAATGGTAGATTATGTTAAAAATATTCGAGACTATACTGTGAAATATATAAAATTTCTTTTTATATAGCACTTTATCTAAATCATGCATGGATTTTCACTATTTTGTCACACCTATTATAACATAGAATATGTCCTATTATAACATAGAATTGAAAATTTTAGCTCTAAGTATTCGTAAAGAATGAAACAAGTATAGTAAAATCTTTGACATTGATATAAATGTGCATAAATATTATGCACAATGCCATAAATATTATAGGAATTCTTACACAATGTCATAAAATATATAAAAGTCTGTTTAAAACCTATAGTTAATTGTGTATCACATTATGATATACAAGCTTATAAAGCATGTGTATATCTTGTGTAATGTTTAAGACAGGCAAAACGTTAAATCTACAAATGAAAAATCTCAAGTTTACAAATATTGGAGATTTAGTTTATTATTTATGAGTATACTATTTCATTTTAATTATGAATTATTTTAAGTTTTTCTTTGTTTTAAAATTTTATTTTATTTAACCAATCAATACACATATATTACGATTAAAAGTAGGTGTGTGCTTAATAAAAATATTGAGTGCTTCTATATGATATGATTTTGTTTTAAATCCTCCTTTTCTAGCATGTAAAATTCCAATTGTCTTCTGCAATTCAAGCTGTAGACTTTTCTATTTCAAAATGTACATAATCTCATGTATTTTATTAGAGAATGCTACTTTTAACTTCAGACTCGTGACATAAAATAAGTAGATAAAAATAAATCTCCTAAATAAAAAAATAAGTCAATATTTTAAAGTCTAGTAATGCTGTAGTCGAAGGAAAAATATTTATGTTTTAACAAAATAATATAGTTATATGCATATAAAATTTTAGTGCTTATGAAGGCAACAAAATATGCGAGATACTTAATACTAATCAAGTAATAAAATCCAAAATAAAGGTAAAGTATTTTAAATATATTTCATTTTGAAAGAAAATTGTACAATCTGTATTTAGTAATACAATTTAATTATTTGTAATAGAACTCACAATCATTTTATTTCAAGAATAAAAATATTTTAAAACAGTTTCAGCAGACTTTACCTCATATCTTACAAATCATGTAATCTAAAAAGCTCATTGTCAAATTAAAATTCGCTGAGTAATCTATTTTATGATAATGCAAATTAATTTGTCCTTATTTAAATTTAGTATTTTAGAAAATTGACGATTTATCTATCACTTAAATTTTTAGAAAATAAATTAATTTTTATTTCTTATATAATTGATAAAAATATGAATAATTATACATGAGTCTATTATTAACAAAAATTGGAGATACCGAGTTAAATAGATGTCAATTTAAAATAAATTAAACAGTGGTTTTCGTATCAAAATTCGGGTATTTTCGTCGACTTCCTTGGATGGCGGAGTTGAACTGAGTCCCTTGACCACTAATATTTTCTGTGGGACCTTCATGTGTTTTCTTTTCCTGATGTTTCTCTGCCTGCTCTCTCTTTTTTATTAGCTTTTGCGTCTAGCTGCTTACACATTTTATTTAAATCATAAAGCCTCTTCTTCGGAATACAAAACTCGAATTGCCATCTATCGCCTACCTTATTTGCTGCATTAGATCATGTGTTACCTATGATCATAAAATTGCCAACTTTGATTACAGCCTCCTTTCTGATTTTCATTTTAGCCGTCACTTGTAAATCTCTCAACGCCTTATTGAATAATGGTGTTCCTCTTGCAGACGCTGTTCTTATCTTCGTCTCGCAATCTTAGACCTTTCTGAAGAGTCTTAAAGCATTCCTCATCTTTTATAAGACTTCTTCAATCCTCTTTTCTCAATTGATTCAAATATATCAATTAATTGCTGACCACAAAACTTTTCGACATTTTTTATATAATTAAATTCATTACCGAAGTCTTATTTAAACTTAAGTAACGAATTTGTCTCATGAAATAAAACAATAGTGAAGACTCGCTGATTTACGCAAATGCACCTGGTTCTGTTGACTGCTCTTAAAACTATGGTTAGTTTGTTTGGAGTTCTACTGGTGCACAGTTTTGCAAGAAAAAGCCTGATTGTATCACGACACACTGTTCAAAGTCACTTACACAAGCATCTATGCGAAGTGTGGGATTCGAATCCCTGAACTCCAGTACTGAAGAGTAGATTCTTGTGATTAATAAAGGTTTCATAAATTTCTTAACAATTTTCTTATGACCGGATACCCAATCAAATATTTAAATTTGATCTCAGTGATATATTTCAAATTATATTACATAAGAGATAACACTCACTCCCATGGTCAATCAAAACAGTTTACAACCCACAAAGCTACGGTGGGAGGAGAGATTCATATCCACAATGAAACAAATTAATATTTTTTACAAAGAATAATATAAGTCAAAAGGCTGTTGACAAACAATATATTACAAATTACAAAAACAATTGCAAATAACAAACTTTAAAATACAATATTTTGAAGTGAAATGATTTTCAGTTTCAAAATAAATTTTTCGCTCTATTATAGAAGAAAATACTTATTAATTAACTTAGCTGTTATTTAAGTTTATATTTATATAACAGTAAGTTGCAGTCGGTGATTCAACGCTTGTTTTACAACTTCCTGTCAGCCATCGCTACAAGCACACAGACCAGGACCGGTTTGAAATAGAACGAAACTTCGGACTTCTCCAAACCAATAGAAGGGTCCCTTTGGTTTGGGGGATTCTGACCCTTCGCCTTTCTGGAGTCGACCCCTGCTTTTCTCCTCGAGGCAGTCTGATTTTTTTTTAGAGGGCGAGGTCATTACCAGAGAAGAGAAGAAAGAACGCTGATGGCATCCGCTGCTTGCGGGATAGACTTTTTATGGAGAGTCCCAAAAAAATGACGCCATATGGCGAGACCGACGCCAAATACAGAGGAGTCTCCCCTATCTACAAATGATAAGTTGTATTACAGTTATATTCCTTAGGCATTTATTTAATTGTTTAAAATCATTTAATTAACCCTCTAAGCGGTTCGCACGTACAATTCCGCCAAACCAATGATGTCTTCAAAGCGGTTGTCACGTACGATTTTCGACCTCCAAAAACTTTCCGAAAATGGATGTATTGTACATTTCTGCCAGTGTTTTCCCCCATGGAGTTTTGAGGTAGGAGGGTCAGGTCGATTGTTTAGGAACTGCACACCTACTCCCTGAGGCACAAAGACGCTGATAGCTTTTCATGGCTTTGTAAATCTCTATTTCGAAGTATTTCGTTTGCGGTAACAGATGTATCTCTAATTGCACCACTTAAATACCTTGGATGACTTTCGTAAAAAAGATAGAAATCATTCTCTTAAAGAATATTTTTATTTGTAATTTTAGAACCCATTATTTCTTATGGTATAATATTCGAGACTTGACGAGCTTTATGTGTATTAAAAATTAACAATCTATAATATCTATTTATATATCTATTTATAACCGGAAGTAAAGGGACAGTAACGAGGGAGGGTTTCCCGTATTCCAATCTAGTCGACAAAGGGTGAAGTAAAAAATCACAGAACACTTTGGTCACTGACACAATGTAACTTTAGTGTATTTTTAGAGACTTTTTTTCCTCGGTGTGTTCCACTCGGAGGGTTAAAAGACAAATTTGTCCATGTGTTTTTTAATAAGTTTAAATTTCTTCTTTCTCAAACAGTAGGCCAACGTAACATTATTTTTACAATTTACTAAACATTACTTCACTGAAATAATTTTTAAATTTAAACCGATTAAAAACATGTAAAAATAAATAAATATTCACTATTTAAATTATTGTATATTTAACTCAAGATTTTCAAATATCTATTGTTATTTTCTACGAGTTTAAAGTACTGCTGCAGTGTTTCACGTTTAGTTTTCTTAATATAATGGAGGAAAATTTAGGGTAACTAAAAAATTATATAAATGAAATATATTTGTAATAATGTGATAATATTTTCAGATTTTAAATTTCATCTCTGTCATTCTCTCTGCCATTATAATATTATATGCGTGCTAACATTTCCTTCTAAATATATCTCCTTTTAAACCTAATTCCCTTCTACGTGAGATATGAATAAAAAATGTCGCTAAGTGTTGAAATGCCTCATATTTCCTCTCACAGCATGTACATTTATGTGGATCCATTAGGACTTTAAAACGTTGCATTATTAATGAACTCGGAGGAGATTTATTTAACTGCTTCTTCAGAGACTTTATAAATCAAACAAAACATTATCTGAATACATCGTTTATCTGAAGTCTTACATCAAAGTATTATCATAGTTTATTGTCGAATATTCCATTTCTCACATGATTTACGTGACAACGTTCTGCAAATCCCAGGAACAAGAATTAATGTTTAAAACATTTTAACTGAATAATTTGAAAACATGCTACTGCATACATATTTTAATTTATAATTTAGTCTATATATGTATATTTCTTTTTATATTTAGAATCATAGACAAATAGTAAGTTTCTACTCAATTAAAATTGATGCAGCGTTTTAAAATATAAATGTGGATACATGTATAAATGTAAGCAAACATAAATAACTCGTTATTTAGATTGTTCTCTGGGGTTATTATTCAATTTCCGGAATCCTAAATTAAAATTTTAAAATATTAGATTTTCAAAGTATATTATAAAATTGTTAAAAGGTAATCACATAGATGCCAGTAGAGAGAAAGAAACTTTTTTACCTACTTCCTGTTTGAAATCATTTGTAAATAATTACTGTAGATGTGTATATATGAATGCATGGGATGATTTTTGAAACTGAGTATCAGCACAATTGCCAAACCCTGGAATGTCTTGAAATAATAATGGGAAATATTATTTGAGACTATTGTTCTAATAATTTGAATAATACTATTAATAATAACAATGCTTTATAAAATATGCTTACGTATTTTGTAAAATGTTATAAAATTGTATAATTTTGTTGGTTTTTAATAAAGTGTTGGTAATAATAAAAATGTTAATGTTATAAAAGCTTCCCGAGTGGTCTTAGAAAAGCTACTTTGTAACATCTTCAACTCCCAGAGTGTTTTACCTCTTAATACAGGATTCAGTTCTGTAAATTACATATAAATTCATATGTTAAACCTGATATATTACTGGCTGCACAGAATAAAATATGAAATTTCAAAAACTTTGTAGACTAACGCAAGTCATGTGGGTGATCATTTATCTTTTTAAACACCATAGGAAGCTATTTATGAAAATTAAAAAACTTCATAAAACAAAGTATTTATTTATTATTACATGTACAATGAGTACTGTAAAATTGTTCGACCTCTATTCTAAGCTCATTTCTAGAAAAGAATGTTTTATTTAATAAAAATATATTTATTATTATTAATATTTAATAAAAATTGCATAAAAATAATAAAACAGTACAGTAAAACACACACACGCACACACACACACACACACACACTCACACACACACACACACACACACACACACACACACACACACACACAAACATATATATATATATATATATATATATATATATATATATATATATATATATATATATATATATAGAAATATATATATATATATATATATATATATACATTGGACATAAAATTGATATTTTATTTATTAACATTAGTATATTATTATAAGATACCTAGATGCTACAATAAAAAAATTAAATACTGTAGTCTAAAAATCGGTTTGAAATGGCAGTTTTAAACATAAGAAGATAAAATATTTTCAATTTAGCTAATTGTAAAATAAATATTACTTAATAGTTTTTATTATTATCAATACAGTTTACGGTACATAATATTGTTTTTAATATTACAATTACATAATTATGTTGCAAAAAGTAGTAATTTTTAAGGAGCTTTATTATTAACGAAATAAATTTGATAATCCCATGTAGCTAGAAATAATTCAATGCAAGGGATATTTTGTTGCACTTATTCCCTTCTACTCAATAATTTAATTTTAGTAAAGTAGTGTTCAGTGTAAGCATTCGTAAAATATCTTCTTATTGTCCACTAAATTTAAAAGACCAAAAAAAAGGGGGGGGGATCATTATATATAAAGTAACGAGTGAGATTTATGTAGTGTATTAGAACATGCCTGAATTCATATTTGTCGAAGTAAGAGTAGTTGCCTCAATTTACCTTTGCTAATCCAGTTTATATTATATCTCATACTGATTATAGATATTTCTTGAGAAAGTTTGTAACTAGTAAATATTAATTGAACAATAGACTTTTTGATATCATTACCGTACGAACATTTATTAGATTCGCTAAGAAGCAATTTCAAACCTCACACTGTACTTCTTCCAAATGGAATACACCATGTTCATATTTTTTTTCGAAGCACTAAAAATTTACAAGGAGGAAAAATCAAAACTGTAGGAATACTACCTCTAAATGTTTAGTAGCTGATTTTTTCTTATTGAATTTGATGTATTGAGTGGAGAGCTATCGTGTAGGAGAATAATGATAGTGCAGTATAGAGATTTATCTGCGCCGCATGATTCTAGATTCCGTTAATTGGGAAGCCGTTTTACTCGGTAAGTAGTACTTCCCTACTATTTCAAAAATAAAGGAGAAATAAGTCTGAACAAATGCTCTTGCTCATGGAAATTTATGAAACGTAAAGCTAGAGACATTATTGATTATGCTTTAACAAATCTATTAAATGTGACTGATATTCTACATAAAGTTAATAATCTACATATTTTAAAGGCATACGATAATTAAACACACGCATACAGTTTTTAAAGGATTTATAAACATTTATAAAATGATTTATAAAATATTAAAAAAAAAACATTCAGAAAAGAAATGTTATCTGAAAATTTCATTTTCGGAATAAGCATTTAAATGAACAATTATACGTATCATGTAAGAATTTGATTTATATTACATGCAGGGCCCAGAACTAATATGTCGCAAAGTGCGCTTGCATGCTTGGGTTTTGATTGGCTAATGGTTTGGTTTGGAAAGCTACTGTATTTTTTCAACACGGGAGCTAATGAGACTGGTACCTTTGATTGTAGCCGATTTCTAACAGCTACAAACATCCGTACGAACATTTATTAGATTCGCTAAGAAGCAATTTCAAACCTCACACTGTACTTCTTCCAAATGGAATACACCATGTTCATATTTTTTTTCGAAGCACTAAAAATTTACAAGGAGGAAAAATCAAAACTGTAGGAATACTACCTCTAAATGTTTAGTAGCTGATTTTTTCTTATTGAATTTGATGTATTGAGTGGAGCGCTATCGTGTAGGAGAATAACGACAGTGCCGTAAAGAGATTTATCGGCGCAGCTTGATTCTAGATTGCGTTAGTTGCTTCGCCGTTTTACTCGATAAGTAGTACTTCCCTGCTATTTCAAAAATAAAAGAGACACAAGTTTGACCAAATGCTCTTGCTCATGGGAATTTATGAAACGTTAAACTAGAGACATTGATTATGCTCTATCAAATCTATTAAATATGACTGATATTATATATAAAGTTAATAATCTACATATCTCATAGGCATACGACAATTAAACATACGCATACATCGTTTTAAGGATTTATAAACATTTATAAAATGATTTATAAAATATTTAAAAAAAACATTCAGAAAAGAAATGTTATCTGAAAATTTCATTTTCGGAATAAGCATTTAAATGAACAATTATACGTATCATGTAAAAATTTGATTTATATTACATGCAGGGCCCAGAACTAATATGTCGCAAAGTGCGCTTGCATGCTTGGGTTTTGATTGGCTAATGGTTTGGTTTGGAAAACTACTGTATTTTTTCAACACGGGAGCTAATGAGACTGGTACCTTTGATTGTAGCCGATTTCTAACAGCTACAAACATCCGTGCCACAGGGGCATTGGAAAACACGAGCTCCAGCGTTAAATATCAGCGTCCAAATTTTTCGGCTATCGTTCGGCTGGCGGCAAATGCAATAACTAACAGTACAATAAGCAAACTGGTGAATTTTTAGAAAGAAAAGAGATTTTCATTGAGAATATTTCTTGAGGAATTCTATTTCATTTTTCTCTCTTTTTTAATTTTTTTCTTCTTTTCTTCTTATTTTATTTTATTTTATTTTTCGTTCGGGAATAGTTGTCAAAAACGAGATTAGTGTTTAATGAATACGTCTTCCCAATTACTGTCATTTCAACGAACTTGCTTTAAGGTATAAAATGTCAGTTATGTAAAACATTTTTTAAACCAAATTGTACTGTCAAAATATTTCTGTAGACATTAACAATGGAAGTAAAAACTAAGTAAAAATTTAGAATTTCTAGATTTTACTGATAAACTGACAAATAAGAATCTTAAAAATGCAGTTTATTTCTGCTAATTTTCTACTGAGACATTTGAACAAATTTTAAAATATATAAATCATATTTTCATTAAACTTTTGATCTCAAGTAAATTATGTATAATTCATGATAATAAGTTACTATGTACAGTGGTAATTTATGAGTCTACTCATTCACGAGCTCTGATGACAGGATAATAAATATAACAAAACTTTTAAATTTACAGTCTAATATTGTATATCTCAATTTGAAAAAAGATATATCGGGTTTTCAGTGCAGTATTGCCCGTGTAAATGTCCACCATCAATTAAAATACGTATTATATTGTTAACAGAATAAAGTAAATCAAAAAAGTCAAAAAGTAAATATTTTTATTATTTATTACTTTTAGTTTTATAAAGACATTTCTTATCTATTCTTATCTTTTATTATATATATTTCTCATATTTCAATTACATGGTATTTTCTTAAATTTTATATTGTATATTGTTTCCTTTGGGCTATACCATTAAAAAAAATAAAATTGTGAACTTAAATATATTTCATGCTTTTACATTAAAGGCATTAAATCAGTTTGAATGAGCCATACAAGCTGCGTCAACAGTCTGACATATAGCTTAACGGTCATTAAGAAGAAAAACTTCTTTTATTGTTTCCATAGTCGTTTCGTTAAAGTATAGTCATATGGCGTTCTAAACGATGCTCATTTCTAAAAGCAAGGCACCCGACATAAATCATACTTCCTCCTGTTACACTCGTGCTAAGTTTACACGAGGTTTTCTTATATATATTTGTTTTTGTCTTTTATATAAGAGAAAAGGGCGGCAAATGCAATCACAACTTCTCTAGTTTTTTTATCATTTTTTTTTTATATTTTAGTCTATCTAAAATTTCAATTTCAACGTTTTTATTATATATATATATATATATATATATATATATATATATATATATATATATATATATATATATATATATATATATATATATATATATATATATACATATATATATATATATATATATATATATATACACATATATATATATATATATATATATATATATATACATATATATATACACATATATATATATATATATATATATATATATATATATATATATATATATATATATATATATATATATATATATATATATATATATATATATATATATATATATATATATATATATATATATATATATGGCCGAACGATGGCCGATTGGTTAGGGTGCTGGCCTTCGGTACCGGAATGTGTTAGATTATACTTAATGTGTATTAATGTGTTAGATTTATACTTATCCCTCAATTTTGATTTAAACTTTAAAAAATAAAGAAATGGTATAATTTAGCAGATTTGTAATTTCTGCTGGTTATGTTTTTTTATATTCCCTTGTTTTATTATTAAATGCGTTTTATTTATTTTTGAAACAGTTTGTAGTTATCGCTATAATAAATAAATTATATTTTATAAGAAAATTTGCTACCTTTTCATATATATATATATATATATATATATATATATATATATATATATATATATATATATATATATATATATATATATATATATATATATATATATATATATATATATATATATATATATATATATATATCACATACATATATATATATATATATATATATATATATATATATATATATATATATAATAAATGTATCAAATACTCTGTAACTAGCTTGTTATTTTTACCTGTATTTCCTCTTTTACTATATCGGCATAAATAAGAATATTTTGTTTCATTTTACTAATAAATAATAATATGATTTCATTATGTTGCTTTAAAAACAAAATCTTGCATTTTTTTTAAAATCCTTGGTATGATAATTAAAACACATATGTACTTCAGGTATGGAATTAAATCATTAATTATTGAAAATCAAGTGAACACTTCGTGAAGCGAACGAATAAAATAAACCTCTTTAAGAGCAGAGCGAGCCAAGTTTTAGAAAAGAGCAGATGCAGAGGCATCACAGCTCCAAATCAGCACTTAAGACTTACCAGTACTACTTTTGTGCCGCCACTTGGCAATAAACTAAAAATGTATCCGTACAGATTATTGTTTATATACAGATTATATAAAGTAGCGCGCATCATCTCAGTTCCTGTACAATCGTTGTGGTTCACTTTACTCTGGTAGTCCGCATTCATTCTCCTTATAGCAACGTGTGCAAGACCTAACTATTATCCTTATTAAATTTTTTTTACGACTATCATATGTATCTTTAATTGTAACTGTTTATTTTCTTTAACTTTTGATGCACGTTTAAACTACCGTGCTTCACAGAGAAACAATTTTTTGGATGGTGTTCTAGTGTTTCATTAAGTCATGTTTAAAAGAATATGTCTAATGCGGTTTTGATAGTCGAGTAAAACTGAAACGCATTGAATGGATGTCTTTTTTTGTTTTTCTTATCAGGACTTGAGTTTGCCATATATATTTCTTGCTTTCAAGAACTTCGATCTATTCCATAACTTTTTACTTGATTATTTTGCATATTTTAAATGCATACGCTTAATTTTCAGAAGTTTTATTGTGCTATTTAAGAGATTTTTATTTTAATGGTAATAAGCATTTTAAATATTATATATTTAAAAAAAATAGTAAGTTCATGTGCTACACTTAATTTTATTTGAGGATAATATTAAACACACTATTTACATTTATTGATTATGAAAGCATACTTAAACATGTACTTTACTAAAGATATATTCTGCTTCTATTTGATTCTACAGCGGAAGGTCACTCTTTTATTACCTTGTTTTATAGTTTTCATGCCGACTAAGTCAAGCGAGTAATTTTATTATTGAATATCGTAAAACTCTGAATTTCTATTTCTTATGTCTGCTTCTGAGCATCATATTAAATGTATCCAATATCTATACTCTGTTTGCAAATCCAGTTTATATTCTACAATTATTTTTATACTTTACAAATATTTAAAAAGCTGAAAAAAATTCTACTTTAAGCAGAATTTAAAAGATAAAAATCAAATATATAGAAAGCAGCAGACTTTTCTATTTTAAATTTTATTAACTGCATAATTTAGAATTTATCATTGCAATGTTATAACTACATATTTAATTAAAAAATATATTTGAATTCTTTTCTGTTGATTTTGTAAAAAAATATTCTTTTAAGATCTTGTAGATTATTTTATTTTAAGTATATAATTTCATATCAGCATATTGCATTTAATTCTTACACGATATGAGAGAAAAAATAAGAATTTTGCAAGAAAAAAATTACAAAACTAAATTTTCACATGTTGTTTACTAAAGTTATTAATTTTCTAATTAAACTACCGAAAGTAATAAGCAAATTTTTATATCTTTTAAAAATAATAGTCGGTATGTAGTTTGATAAACCTTGTAGTTTTCAGAATTCTAACATTTATAAAGGCTAGCTAAAGAAACGATATTGAAATTAGGTTGTAATATTGCCGAAAACGAGATATTCCTTCGATATAAATAATGGGTAATAAAGGGGTGGAAATACAAAATACTCTGAAAGTCATAAACAGCGCTACTTGGTAGTGACAGTTGTGAAAATTTGGTATTTGATTCATACTAAGATAAGACAATATGCGAACTCGAAAAGTGTTTACAGATGCCAAGCATTTTGTACCTAAACCATTAGCCTTCTAATTGTCCAATATTTCTGAACAACAAAAGTTACTTTAAAAAAATTACAGAAGATTCTACAATATTGGTTTCCAGACATTACATGCCTATGAACTTGGAAACGTAAATAATTACAAAAAAATAAAATAGTAACAAACTCCATAAAAACTACTGTAAAAAACAAGAACACTAAAACACGAACAATAAAATATTAAAAATACTTAAAAGAAAAAAATCAATTTCTGGGTGTCCCATGCATGATCTCTCTTTCCCCCTCATATCTATTGTAAAGGTTTTCTTCTTTCAAAGATGGACCCTTTGCAAGGTAATCTTTGTCCATTTCAAAATTTTTAATCCCAGAATGCCCAAGGGGCTATTATAGATGTTTGTGCATTAAAGGTGTTTGGCAAGACAATTGTGATCATTCTCCACACGAAATGCCGAAACTGCGATCAATTACGCCAGAGATTCTCTGGTTGGATCTTCTTTGCCTGTGATCTGTCTCGAGCATTCCAGAGCAAACAAAAAAAGCTTTCAAGGTGTATACATTACTCAGATCTTGCAAAAAGTCGTTACTCAATAAGCACTATACAAGATGCACGTGTAGGTTAAAGTATGGTACGGACGAGAGTAACATTACCACCCTGAACAACAGAGGTAAAATTATACAATTCTGTGCATTTGTCCAAATGTTCCTAGTTCATAGGTCGTTTTGAATATCTTAAACTAATCTACAATTAGAAGAGTCATTAAGTCCAACCTTAAATAAATGAGCACAATGTCCAGGAAGAAAACGAAACACTGGAATAAGCATGAGAAAAACTAGTATGTTGGAAGCCAGGCACTCTCAGTCTTTATATTTAGTATAGTTAACCAGTTGTAGCTTCCATCGTATCAAATTAGAACTGTATAATAAGTTTTGCAAGATGAAAGCTCAACGACGTAATTATTAGGAGAATGGCGATAAATTTTTTATCAAATGAAAAAACCCACTCATTTCCTTTCACACCACTGTGAGAAGTGAACTGGAAAGTTGCAGAGCATCAGTTAAATAATACAAATCTAAATTTCTCTCACAAGAAATGGTATGTGTCTAATCAAAATTGACAGATATTGATGAAAAACATTTTATGCTGACTATCTTGCTTTGTTTTAAGTATTATAATGTCGGTCTATAAATCATTTAACTATATTTTAACCAAAACCTTAATAGGGAAAAATCTGGAAAAATTCAGATATTTGAAATATAATATTTTGAAAATATTCAAAATTTTCAAGTTGAATATACGCTTTTTCTTATCACGCATTGATGGAAAATATTGAGTAATAATTTTTAAGACTACTGCATATATTATATAAATAAAACTATAATGAAAGTGATATATAAAAACTAAGCTTTGTAAGTTTTAAACAAAGATTTACTAAATTTAAAATTCTGTAAAGTAAATGCTTATATTCTTAAAAATTTGTGTTTTGTACTGTTGAGATTTATTTTGAAATATTTGATTTGAAATATGTATCTACGACTAACACCTACACAAAAACCAACAATTATTAAGAACATAAATTTACTTTCTATGTAGGATGTATAGGTAAGAGTTTGTATGCTTTTAATTATTAGTAACATAGCTTAAAATTAGTATAACCTATTGCTTGAAACAAATAATCAAATACTGTTACTTTGATTATTTGATTAATTCGTATGTAACTGAAGAAGCATTATTAATATAACAAATTTATAAGAACAATATAGAAGATAGCACCATCGTCATATTTTAAGAACAGTTGAAAAAGGAAGGAAAAGTTCTTCATGTAGAAAATAGTCTTCTATAAATCTTCTGTAATAAAAGCATTAATGCATAAGTTATATGCATACTTTTTTCTATTATCACAGACTTACAATCCATATTTTTCTAGATGCATCTACTTCGGTTATGATTTATACTGCACTTAATTACTAAAATTAATCTTAAGTATAATGCTTCTGCAGAGAAAGTGATAAAACTAATATATTGAATACTTTCTTTTTGAATATGTCTTTGAAGTATTTTATAAATACTTTCATATAAATGACACATCTATTTACCCCCGAAAATGTTTCGTATATAATACTTTGTTTATTTAGAAACATGTAAACTTAAAAGACCCATTTAATTTCCAAATCTTTAATAATATACATTTTTATGGAGTGTATTAAGCTCGTTGAAAATTTTAACAAATATTGAATCAAATATGTATATATGACATACCAATATTTTACATACAGAAAAAGTTATAATATTGTTGTTTTAGAAATGAAACACAAGTAGAAAATCTTCTACTAAACACTCTAGAATTGAGATATTTAGGATACAAACACCATAAAAGGCCATTATAGTTTTATGAAACTATATTTCTCATATTTAAAGCACAAACTTTATAATTTCAAAAGAATAGTTTTGTGTCATTTTACTTATTCTGATAGCTCTTTTTATTCTCTGTATAATGCTTTAAGATACATATTTTGAAAATTTGAATTTCAATAATAGATACAAGATTTAAAACTATCGCCATTCCACTATTAACAAAGCTTAAAATTCAGAGTACTTAAAACTTAGTTTTATTAACTTACGTATGTGATATTTAAACATTTGCATATATATGAACTTTTGTTCACCTTTTACTAATGGATAATGAAGAAAATTATTACGATAATAGTGAAAAGTTTATAAATAGTCATTATATAGATACCGTTAAAAACTCAGTTTTATTAAAAACCTTTACATATTTACATGTGTATCATTTATGTGCGTGTTGTAAACATTTATAATAAGCACTTGTTTCTTTATAGTATGTAAAAATACAATTTTATGTAGATACCAATCCAAATACTTGAAATATAATACATGGACATCTTTAGAGAAGGGATACTGAAATATTAACACTATCAATTGAATAAACACTTTGATATATAAAAATTTATTGAGCAGATATTGAACTATACATAAACACTGTATTATATGAAGAAGCAGATTAAAATGTATATATTTAGCGTGATAATACTGAAACATAAATAAATACTACGACAACCAGATGTCTGAATGAACATGTTTATTACTTGGTTTAATAATTTTTGCAATATATTCTGGACTGGTTTTTCATAGACATGCGAAAGAAACAGCACAAATATTTGAAAACCGTGAATAGATTACAACAGATGTTTGTGAAAAATCTACACATTAAATATACTGAATAGTTCATTGATTTGTTTGAAGCTCTACTGTTTACCGTTATATGGTTTGCTACTATAAATGCTCCAAATATAAAGGGGGAAGAAAATAAGTACACAGATAAAGTTAAATGAATTTTCCGACATATGTACAAACAAATCAGAATAGTATATTAGTTATAAACTAATGAGATACGGGAATATCTGTGAAATAGTTAACTTTTAGAAGAGCTACTAACAATGATGGCAGAAGGATTTGAAGCAAACACCACTTCTGTTTTGGTGCCAGTAATCTGATAAATTTATGATTATCGCACTTTTATAAATCAATAATATAACCAAGTAGTAGATTTCACGTTTGATTTATAAGTCGAATGTTTTATAAGTACTTATGTTTCAACCGTAATTTTCGTTACATTTGTCTATTTTCTTTATATTACATTTTACATCGATTTACGTAAAATGTATAAAATTGGAAGTAAAAATACGAAAATTATAAAAGATTGCTTGAAAGAAAAAAAAAATATGTTCGAAACTATTATTTTTTTCTTTTATATATTCCCCATACAAAATTCTACATAATAGTTGATTTACATAACTGTATTATTCAGGGTTTTTTCTTTAAAAATGCTAAAGATTATTAAGTATTCAAATTACTAAGCCAAGCGTTTATATAAAACAGATGCCGTAAGTCAGAAACAAGCAGTTGCATATAATTTACCTTGTACATACTTTCCAGAATGGTTTCAGAAATTCACTCTCAAAAACGAGATTTAAAACTTAAAGTTATTGAAGCAATTTAGATGTCGGGATTCGACTCCGTGCGAACAATTTGTTTATACAACACTAGAAAGTCGAAAGCGCCGCTAGAAGTTACGAAAAAAATGCTATTATATTCATGAATGTCATCTAAAAATACGTTTTGAAGATCGTTAAAGCATCCACTGAGCTCACAAATAACAGCAAAGATATATTTAGATTACATTTAGGGACGGTCTCACCAAATCGTTTAACTGCCAACCACGATTAATCTGTGTTTAAAAACAAAATTGGGTCTCACCATTGGTTGGCGCCATAGATTAATCGCGGTTTGTTGTTAAATGACTTTGGAGAGAACGATCCTAAGGCTAAAATATATTTCAAAACCCTACATAAGGTTACCGTTTGAATTTAGGATAGACACTCACCTATAAAAAAAGCAAGATTGAACATTTTATTATTCGAATTACGATGTTTAGTTTATCCTGCTTTATACTTCTAAACTCAACACTTAACTGAATGTAAGTTTTAGCAATAAACTATTCATTCACAATAAGGGTCGATCTCACCAAAGTAGTTAACGGTTAACCGTTATTAATCTCTGTTTAAACGGAGAATTGCATAGCATCATTGATTGGCGCCATGAGTTAATCACGATTAGCTGTTAAGCGAATTTTGTTAATCTACAGACTAATAGAAGTAAGTAATATGTAGTTATATAATAACATATTGATAAATAGATTTAATTTAATATAGTAGAGTTCACACATTAATCTGGTCTCAGCAGTCTAATAAAGGTATATATCATTTACCTATTGCAAAAAAAAGAGCAGTTATTCGACGATTAGAGGATAATAAATCATAGGATATCAATCATAGGATAAAAAATAGAGATTCTTTAAAAAAAATGGTTTTCTCAACCATCTAATTTTCGACATTTTTATGTTCTTCTGTATACACACACATACACACGAAAAGTCACATCCTTTTTTTATCTAGATATTTGATTTAAATATTTTTTATAGTGTACGGATCTTCCTTTTATACCTAAATATATCATTTCTTATTTATATCGACGGGAGGGATGATAACTTTAGTTCAGATTAAAAATAGTTTTTTTTTAATTTCAATTTAAATCATATAATCATCGAAACCATGATTCATTTAACATTTTAATGATAAACAAATTAATGTCATAAATGCATTTAATAATCAACGAGGAAAATATTCTTTTATATAATAAACTCTACAATCTAACGGAGTTGAAATATTTTTCTTTTTTCTTTCTTTTCATTTAAAAATCTGTAAACATTATTATTAAGCTTTCAACAAATAATATTTTCAAACAAATTGTAACATTTAATCAGTTTTAATTAATTTCCCTTCGATCGGAAAAATAAATGATTTCTTAACATAAATATAAATATTGACTGAAAGAAAACTTAAAGCGACATTATTACATTCCATCTTTTAGAATGTATTGTAAAATATTAAGGAGTGTAAATTAATTAAAAAAATATTACTGATGTTTTAAAATGTTGATATCTATGTTTTCTTTACGTTTCTTTAGAAGATTTCTTATAAATGTCATACATGAAACTTTTTTTTATGTTTGAATTAATATAAAAATGATTCTTGTACACCTTCTTCATATCACCATTTGCTGAATACTCTTGTCCCAAACAAAAGCAAATTTCACCTTTTGTGTAAAACGAAAAGTAAAAGAATATTTGTCTACTGTAAAATGTCACCAACTCGGAGCATGCTGTAACGTATTTGATACGAGATTCTGTTATACAGTTGTTATAGTTATTCACATAGATAAAGTTTACTTATAAATGATAACTTTTTAAATAAATTCTTACATTTGCTAAGTATTTTTAACCATTATTTATTACATAACTTTTCATAGCATAGTTATGTGTGGGGATTTTGACAACTTTATAATAAGCAATTGTTTCTTAATATTATAGAAAAATACAATTTTATGTAGATACCAATCCAAATACTTGAAATATAATACATGGACATCTTTAGAGAAGGGATACTGAAATATTAACACTATCAATTGAATAAACACTTTGATATATAAAAATTTATTGAGCAGATATTGAACTATACATAAACACTGTATTATATGAAGAAGCAGATTAAAATGTATATATTTAGCGTGATAATACTGAAACATAAATAAATACTACGACAACCAGATGTCTGAATGAACATATTTATTACTTGGTTTAATACTTTTTGCAATATATTCTGGACTGGTTTTTCATAGACATGTGAAAGAAACAGCACAAATATTTGAAAACCGTGAATAGATTACAACAGATGTTTGTGAAAAATCTACACATTAAATATACTGAATAGTTCATTAATTTGTTTGAAGCGCTACTGTTTACCGTTATATGGTTTACTACTATAAATGCTGCAAATATAAAGGGGGAAGAAAATAAGAAAATAAGTACACAGATAAAGTTAAATGAATTTTCCGACATATGTACAAACAAATCAGAATAGTATATTAGTTATAAACTAATGAGATACGGGAATATCTGTGAAATAGTTAAAAGATATTTAGAAGAGCTACTAATAGTGATGGCAGAAGGATTTGAAGCAAACACCATTTCTGTTTTGGTGCCAGTAATCTGATAAATTTATGATTACCTCACTTTTATAAATCAATAATATAACCAAGTAGTAGATTTCACGTTTGATTTATAAGTCGAATGTTTTATAAGTACTTATGTTTCAACCATAATTTTCGTTACATTTGTCTATTTTCTTTCTATTACATTTTACATCTATTTACGTAAAATGTATAAAACTGGAAGTAAAAATACGAAATTTATAAAAGATTGAGTTAAAGAAAAAAAAAATATGTTCGAAACTATTGTTTTTTTTTCTTTTATATATTCTCCATACAAAGTTCTACATAGTAGTTGATTTACATAACTGTATTATTCATGGTTTTTTCTTTAAAAAATGTTAAAGATATATTAAGTATTCCAATTACTAAGCCAAGTGTTTATATAAAACAGAAAATGCAGTAAGTCAGAAACAAGCAGTTGCACATAATTTACCTTGTATATACTTTCCAGAATGGTTTCAGAAATTCACACTCAAAAACGAGATTTAAAACTTAAAGTTATTGAAGCATCAGTCTAGATGTCAGGATTCGACTCCGTACGAACAACCTTTCTATACAACACTAGAAATTCCAAAGCGCCGTTAACAGTTACGAAAAAAATGTTATTATATTCATGAATGTCATCTAAAAATACGTTTTGAAGATCGTTAAATCGTCTCCTGAGTTCACAAATAACATCAAAGATATATTTAGATTACATTTAGGGACGGTTTCACCAAATCGTTTAACGGCCAACCACGATTAATCTGTGTTTAAAGGGAAAATTGTGTCTCACCATTAGTTGGCGCCATAGATTAATCGTGGTTTGTTGTTAAATGACTTTGGAGAGAACGGTCCTAAGGCTAAAATATATTTCAAAACCCTACATAAGGATAGACACTCACCTATAAAAAAAGCAAGATTGAACATTTTATTATTCGAATTCCGATGTTTAGTTTATCCTGCTTTATACTTCTAAACTCAACACTTAACTGAATGTAAGTTTTAGCAATAAAATATTCATTCACAATAAGGGTCGCTCTCACCAAAGTAGTTAACGGTTAACCGTAATTAATCTATGTTTAAATGGAGAATTTCATCCCATCATTGATTTGCGCCATGAGTTAATCACGGTTAGCTGTTAAACGAATTTTGTTAATCCACAGACTAACATATAAAAATAAGAAAGAAGTTGTAACATATAAAAATAAGAAAGAAGTTGACAAGCCTAGCATAAAAAACATATGTAGGAAGCTAATAAAATGTACCACGTATAACATCCTTTCGTTCCGGTAGTCCACTGGTCTAATAAAATGGTTTCATTAAAACATTATTGTTGAAACTCAGACAGGGGATCTTAAATCATTCTGAAGGGTCTTATAATATACATAAATAAGCTAAATTAATTTAATCCCACGTGATTTTTCTTTATTTCGTTGTTTCTTGTCGTTTTAGCTCCAGCTCGTCAGTTGACAATCATATTCAATGTGAAAACTAAACTTAGAGGATGAGCTATTTAAAGTTTTCTAGAGCCTTGGCCATCAGATTGAACAGAGAACGCACACTGTAAGATATTGAGAATTATAGATTTTTACGACACATATTATTACATATATTTAAGTGATTTGTTAGTAATTATTAACTTTATAAGTTCAGGATGTAGAATACACCGAAAATTTACCCTACTTAAGTTAGTAAAACTTCTCTCTTTGAAAGATATACTGAACTTCATATAGTAAAAATGCTTTTCTATATTAAAATATAGTCTATAATCATAATATAAATATAATATAAATAATAATAATAATAATATAAATATAGTCTATAAATCTTTTATAGTAAAAATGCTAACATATGCCTTTTTTCGTTGATATATATGACCAGCTAAAAAAATCTAACCTCTTAGTATATTAAGTATGTACTTCTATACACACAAATATTTATTTTTTTATTTTTTATGTGGAGTAACATATAATTATAAATCCCAAAACAATTTATTTTCATAAGCATACATCAAAGAAAAATGTTAGCGATGTTAAAAATATTACTTATATATTATTTGGTCATGACTCAGCAGTTTAGAGATACATTAGCTGTAATACCTTAAATAAGATAAAGCATACATCCAAATAGCATTTTTATGTATTAATAAATATTGATACAATATATAGACAAAAAGTTACGAAGAACCTCAAGCGTCTATTCAAAGAGCAGTATGTAGCTCAACACCCAGAGTCTATCGAATCCTGCTCCAAGTGCATTAAATATTTAGATTTTTTTCAATCAACAGTCAACGGGAATAGAAAATATTTGATTTAAGAAAAACCCACTTGGGGTATAATTCCTCCTGAAATCAAAATACTACATTACTTACGTCCTTTGAATATTGCATCAAATTGTGTTTTACTTATTACGAATGAACATTTCGTCTTTATAAGAGCAGTATGTAGCTCAACACCCATAGTCTATCGAATCCTGCTCCAAGTACATTAAATATTTAGATTTTTTTCAATCAACAGTCAAAGGGAATAGAAAATATTTGATTTAAGAAAAACCCACTTGGGGTATAATTCCTCCTGAAATCAAAATGCTACATTACTTACGTCCTTTGAATATTGCATCAAATTGTGTTTTACTTATTACGAATGAACATTTCGTCTTTATAAAAAAAAAACGTTTCAGACAATCCTAACGTAAGAGAACTAAATCCCGCTGATTCACGAATGATTTTATATCACTAGAGATGCATTCTCAAGGCAAAAGTTGCAATTCTGAGATAGAACGATGTACATAAAGGAGGAAAGAACCCAAGGAAAAGAAAATGAAAATAATTTTTCCGCGAAAGCCTGATTCTCATTTTCTTTTGGGACATTTCCTTGTTTCTTCGGAATTGGAGTTTTTCAAACCGTGCTGTCTTAGACCCATGCGATACAAAAGAAAACTATAAGGACCAATGCACATGACTTTTCGTTTGTGTTTAGAATAGTAACCTGAAAAGTTATTTCGCATGGTTAGAGGGATATAACGCTGAGCTTGGTCGGATGGATTCCGAATAAATGTTCTTTCTAAATCACTGTGCATACGTCTAGTATTCTGTAGGAATGCATTAAACATAATAGAACATTTGTATGGCTACATTTAGAAGAAAAATTTATATTTAAATAATTATTCTACGGTGGATCCGACTCTTAGATTACGTTGTAATACTTATTACTTTTAAAATATCGCATACAAATATAATTAAATTGAACATGTAAACATTAATTACTATCATCGGATTATTTTTCTTTTTTATTTTGTTCACTATAAAACTTTCAAACTTATTTAATTTAGAAATATATGAAATATGCTACTAAATAACTTCTTTAAAACTACATGTATACACTATGTAGAGTATTTAAGGTGTTATTTGTGTTATCTCACAGTATCATGTATTCATTGCGAAATCTTATTGATTTTATAAATAATGGTAAGTATTAATCAAAGAAAACGGAAATAGTTGATATAAGGACGAACTTAATCTGTTTAATGACATTAAAGTTCAAATATCAGTTTTAATGTAAGTTTCTGAAATCGTTTTTTAAATACCTGCCTGCAGTTTTAAATTCACATATAATTTTATTATATATATATATATATATATATATGTGTGTGTGTGTGTGTGTGTGTGTGTGTGTGTGTGTGTGTGCGTGCGTGCGTGCGTGCGTGCGTGCGTGCGTGCGTGCGTGCGTGCGTGCGTGCGTGCGTGCGTGTGTGTGTGTGTGTGTGTGAGAGAGAGAGAGAGAGAGAGAGAGAGAGAAAATAACACCTAATTATTTTGAAGTCTTGACAGCTAAAGTAATACAAGTGTAACATATTGACATATCTTAGTTATGTGGATTAAAAACGCAACTATCTAAGTGGGCGTCATTACATAGTAAAAGAATAATACATCTTTGGCATTTCGAAGTGAAAAAAAATTCATACTGTTTCCTAGAGACTAAATATTGTTCAGCACTTTTGAGATTCAAGAGTGAAATTCAGTTATATAATATAGCTCGAAAAAGACCCAGGTTTGAAATTTATTTCTTAGAGATGCAAGACAAATTTTATTTGTCAGTTAAAAAATATAGTCAATAAACTGAAATTCAGTATTTGCAACCTCATTAGTTCTAAGAGGGAGTTATGTTGGAGAAAAATCCTTTATCTGACATTTTATGGCTGGTAAATTAGTTATAAAAATTTAGAATGTCATAAAAGGAGAATTGTAGACATATTTTTAGAGATAATAATATTGGGATATATGTATATATATATATATATATATATATATATATATATATATATATATATATATATATATATATATATATATATATATATATATATATATATATATATATATATATATAAGTAAATTGCATAGGGGAACTAATGTAAGTATTTTATATAAAACCTCAAAATTCTCAGGGGGTTTTATATCTTAAGTCAAGAGCGAATATCCCCGCGTTCTTTTGCATTCCCCTTTTTAACTCCTAACCTTAATTGGCCACTGGGGCTATAATGTACAACCTCAGAGAAGGGGTCTAACCAATTATAATTCTACATTTCCATAGCGGACAATTTAGGAAATTTACAAACAAAAAGAAGATGCATGCTATCGAAAGATTTTTCTAGAGGTTTTAGTTGTTGACTTAGGTGTTAAGGGCATTTTTCTCCTAACTTCATGCTATCTGATCCCTCAGTATGTCCTGTCCCTATGTTGAGGTGGGAACCCTTCCTCCAACGATATGTTAATAAATGTGTATAACTAATATGGTTTCATTTTTATGGGCCATGATTGCAACCATCCATCGTGAAGTAAGTCTTATTACATATCTATCTATCTATCTACCTCTCTCTCTCTCTCTCTGTATATATATATATATATATATATATATATATATATATATATATATATATATATATATATATATATATATATATATATATATATATATATATATATATATATATATATATATATATATATATATATATATATATATATATATATATATATATATATATATATATATATATATATATAAATAATATAAAAAATATATAAAATGGTATATAAAAATGTAAATTATACATTACTTCCACCTATTAAATGTACATTCAGAATCATCCTACTTATTATGAATGCAAGTTTCATATACAAGGAGAGAAATTCTATATAATCCTCTGTAAGCTATAAAAATGCAGTAGTTCACGATTGATTTTATAGAGTCTTGGGTCACATAAGGGCAGTAAAAATTCTAATTTTGTGATAGAACATGATACATAAAGGATAAAACAATCCAGAGAAAAGAAAATGGCAAACAATTTTGCCAAGAAAAGTATGATTCCAAATTTCTTTTGGGCTATTTTCTAATTTCTTCAGAGTTATGGGTAAATTTTTAAACCGTGCTGTCTGACGTCCATGCGATCGAAAAGAATATATAAGGTTCTATGCACATAACTTTTCGTTTGTGTTTCAACTACGAAGTTGAAATGTAATATCGCA
>CM063505.1:27951198-27966198 GCA_032207245.1 Pardosa pseudoannulata | reverse complement strand
ATAATTTTCAATATATTTACAAAAGTAAAATGTAAGGTAAAAATAATGTACTAATAGATTTTGCATCATTTTAAAAACTTTTACTTACTTCTTCTCGTGGAATTTTGAAACTACTTATTTACTTTCCTGTAAAATTTGGATAACTTGTTTCTTAAGCAATTGCAACATATTTAATAAGAGTATTTCTAAATAACTCTTCTTCATAATTTGCTAGAAATGAGCTTTAACTTTTGCATAACAATTATTTGACTTTTGACAATATTTCTAAAAATATTTTACACAGAACAGTAAGGCTCAAATTGCTAGTTTATAATTTTTAGTATATTTACAAAAGTGAAATGTAAAGGCAAAATTATATACTAACATATTTTACATCATTTTAATACCTCTTACTTACATCCTCTGACATCATTTTAAAACTACTTATTAGAGTCACAAATATAAAAGCCATATTAATATCTGTTAAGGAAATATCTGCAATTTATTTACTTTAAAGTAAAATTTTATGTAAGTAGTTTTTAAGCAATTGCAACGTATTTAATAAGAGTATTTCCAAATAACTCTTCATAAATTTCTGTAAAGAAGCATTCACTTTTTCAGAACAATTATTACAGTTTTGACAATGTTTGTGTGATTTCTGTGAATACATATCATATACACCAAACAATACATAAATGTTCCCTTAAATTGCTAGTTAATAATTTTCAGTATATTTCCAAAAGTAAAATGTAAGGTAAAAATAATATACTAATATATTTTACATCATTTTAATAACTTTTAATTACGTCTTCTCATAGGATTTTAAAACTACTTATTTACTTTCCTGTAAAATTTGGATAGCTTGTTTCTTAAGCAATTGCAACATATTTAATAAGAGTATTTCTAAATAACTTTTCATCATAATTTGCTAGAAAGGATCTTTAACTTTTGCATAAGAATTATTTGACGTTTGACAACATTTCTAAAAATATTTTTCGTCATAATTCCTCAAACTATTATGGACATCTAACGAAATTTAAAGAAAAGATGTACATCTGAAAAACTGTAATTGCAAATTAACTTGTCGAATAAATATCTAATGGATGACAAATGAGTATGCAAAGGAAATGCAATTTTACTGCACATGCATGACGTATGTTCATGCATCTTTTATACAATTTCACAGTGTACACAACATGACTACTTATTACCAAAAGCCCAACAACAAATTATCAAATTTTAAAATATATCTTCAATATATTGAGTTGTATTTCTTCAAAATCAGAGTTTGTATCACAAATTAACAAAATAATATATTTGAAATCATAAATATTTTCACTCTGAAGAGAAAAAATGTGGAATCAAAAGGTTTTTGACTCTTTAGTAAATAATCAGAAAATATTAAAATTTATAAATTACTTTTCTTTCAGAATATATTCTTACACTCATGTAAAGTATTTCATAAATGTATAGATAATTTAGTTGTGTACATATGTAAAGGATTAAATAGTCGGTTCTGATTGCAGAATTAAATCTCATTTCTGTATCACAGATTTAATTTTCTCTACTGATTTTCATTTAGATTATTATTAAAATTGTTTTAAAATGGGAATTATCTAAAGAATAATAAGTATAATTAACAAATGTAATTCTCTGCAAAATTTGATTTTTCATACAATAAAGAGCCATATCTTAATGGCAGTTTGTTGTGGTAGTTATTTAATACAAAAATCGGATTACAGACAATGCGACACAAATATAAATTTTAACTTAAAGTTTTCAAGACCGATGAGTTACATAATAAAGTGTTTCATTATGAACCACGGAAGATCAGTCGGCAGAGGCAACTCTTTCGTATCTGAAGGGTAGCTGGTTCGGAGCATGAGACTGACTAACATCCATCGTGTTCGTTAAAGGTGACTGGAGCACTTAAAATATGTTCATGCTCACAATGTCATTCATCTTCTCAATAATTACAACCCTAGAAGAAAACCCATAGGCCAGGCCTATGGGTTTTCTTCTAGGTCCCTCCTTTTAATTAGGATTTAAGGAGGAGCGACATCATCATAAGTGGTACTTTGACCCTAGCGGTACTCATAAAATCGAAACGCTCGAACTTTTGCCTTAATACCAGTAACGTATCCCTCAATAATGATGAGATTGACCAAGTGACATAAGAAACAACAACAGTATTTCTGTAACCTTTTACCCTCCAATATTCCAATAATGCAACATGATTTTTAAAATAAAAAATTCACAGGAAAAAAAATCTTATCAATATCTCTTTTACATACAATTGAACATGAAATTCTAAATTATTTTTTACAATAAGTTTTATTTTAATTGGATAATTATTTATTTTTTTACATTTTTTTTTAATTTTACTATATTTTGTCAATATTACTCTCCCTTACAATTAAATTTACTAAAATTCAAGTTTAAATTGAAAATACACTATACTTTCAAATATATCGTTAGACAACTTATCTTACTGGAATACTACAACAAAAGAAAAAAATTATTTTTAAATTTTAAAGGCCCAATTTACGTTTTTATTTATCTGTTCCGTTATTGGAACATTGGCGTTTCAAGGATTCATTTTTCGGTTATGTGCAAAGCATTGTATGATATTGCAAACATTATTTTCTTTTGCATTGGCATAAGAATTGAAACTTTTCCAAAGAAAGTAAATAGATAAAGTTGCAAATGAAATCTGCGATACTTCGAAAGGATTATAATAATGGCACTGGACATTGATGTTCACTTTAGTAAAGTCATAACAATAAAAAGAAATTCTTTTTGATAAGGTGGCTAAACATGTGTATGCGTGTCTGAGTGGCGGGGGGATTTCACCTATGAATTTATAGACAGTTGCAATTTCACATAAAAGGTGTCTTATTGCATACATTTGCTGAAATAGTTATCAGTTTACCTCGAGATAGAGTTCTTGTTATTAGTTTTGTTGAATAACAGTGTAAAAGGTATGTGTGTGCTTTCTATGTGTTACATAAATTTAATAGTATGTCTGAAAGATGCCTTTCAATACAAGGTGCTGTGGCCTTTCTAGAAAATCTTTCGCATTCTGTTTCGAAGATTAGATATTTGTCAGTTCGAGCCCGACGAACCTGGTGATATAGCAGGTGAAGAAGATATTGATGAAAATAATTTAGATACTGTTACGCCATTCGATGTGAGAAACGGTCGAGAACATTTAAAAAAGAGATGTAAGTACTCCAGATGAAGACAAATTTAAAAAACCTGATCCAGGGGCCAAGAAGAATCGAGAAACTGAAAACCCTGAAGAAAAATGGAAAAAGAAATTCGATAGAAAACTGAAATTCGATAATCCAACAGAACTGGAAAAACCGGTACCAATATTGTATAAAATATAGTTGCATAATATTTATCAAGTGTACAGTATTTATAGATAAATAAAACAGCTAATATTCAGAACATGTTATGATTATTAGACTTTAAATTAACTATTTTCATGAGCTTTAAATAATATGCAAAAAATAATCATGCAACATGCGTATGTTATAATAATGGAACATGACTAAAAACACTCTCAAATTTTTTCATTTAATTTTAAAACTTTATTATAAGTTATACAGTCTTAATTAATATAATAACCAAATTTCAAGTCATTAGGACTATTCTTTCTTGGTTAAATACAGCAGTCATATCGTTTGAGAAAAAATACAGAAATAATTTTTAAAAAAGTAAGATAGTTTCACAACAGAAATTGTAAATTTCAAATCTACACATATCATTGTTCTTAGTGAACTAGTCACTGTACCCGTTAGTTTAAAGAATGAGGTAATTTTGATTTTGAATGAGATAGTTTGGATGTGTTTAGTTGTTCTTTGTTTCATGTAATCTGAATGAAAAGTCGATTACAACCTAAAGGAACCCATTTTGAAATTTTAATTTCATGACTGTGGTGCCTGAAAGTACTACTGTATCTATACTATACTATTTTCCATAAGTAAATTTTAGCTTAAAAAACTAGTTTCATTTCTTATTAAACTTGGTTGTATGTAGAAATATAATGTTTCTATCTTATGTCTTTTACAAAAATAAATGATTTAAATTTACGTTTGAACATTATATTTAATCAAATACTAATTAGCATCTTCCAATATTTAATGTTAAACAGTTTCAGTTATAATATGGATCGACTATTTGTAATAGTTTTTTAATCTATCTACACTCTGCTTGTAAAAAAATAAATTCTTTCTTTCAAATTCCTTCTGGAATACTTCAATTAAATCTCTATTCAAAAATTTTTTTCACAAAATACACACAGTGGGATTCCTAAAAAGTGCAATTACAGAAACATTCACGGCAACTTAAGAAATTAACTTTTAAATGTCAAATATTTGCTTGAAATAAAGAAATATTTTATTCGAGTATATAAAACACTTCTTCAAATATTTATTTTGCAACATTAGAAAACAAAATTTTGCTTTAAAATTTATTAAAAGATATCTCTGACCATATTAAAAAATAAATTTTTAATAATACATATTTTTTTAAAAAGCAAATTTTTATTCGTTTTTTTTTTGTTCATTTTCTTATTTTATCACAGCAGAATGCTAACATTAACTTGCACAAACAGATGTTGAACTTTAGATAAGTTTTTAATTGTAACAATAATTGAAATATTTCTTTAAATAAACATTTTTAACGACAGTTTAGTATCAATATATAATATTAATACATAGTGAAAAAACAAATGTTTTTTTCAATAAATATAAAAAAAATTGCCCATTTTGTAATTAGCTATGTAATTTGTCAACATCTATAATATACAATTAAATACATGGAATATTATTTAGTACAAAAATTAATAGTTTAATCAGATTAAATGAAGCCAAAAGGAAAAAGTATGACTCAAATAGCATTTTTTCTAAGGAAGGAGAATATGAAGCATGATATTTACTGATTGAGATTTGTCAAGGAAAATATTAAAATAGTATATATTGATTTTTTTTACTATGTCTTAAAGGAAAGCTAATAATCATTTTTAAACATAATAAACATTTCTAATAATACACACACACACACACACACACACACACACACACACATATATATATATATATATATATATATATATATATATATATATATATATATATATATATATATATATATATATATATATATATATATATATATATATATATATATATATATATATATATATGTATATATATATATATATATATATATATATATATATATATTTGTGTGTGTGTGTGTGTGTTATATGTATATACTTATAAATACACACACACATATACACACACGCACACACACACACACACACACTTATATATATATATATATATATATATATATATATATATATATATATATATATATATATATATATATATATATATATATATATATATATATATATAATTTCATTTTTCTCCTAAAGCTGTCATACATTTGTAAATATCTATTATTACTCTGCATATTTTAGTGTTCAAATTAAATTAGTTTTTTTATGTAAAAATAAATCTTATTTGGATATTTTTGTTATCAAAATGTTGTATTTTTAAAATTTAAAAAATACTCTACCAATCGTTACACTTTAAAAATAATTTTATAACTGAAAATTCATTCAATAACACAGGCCAGCAAAATTGAAATTTTTGAAAAATACAAGAGAAGTTTTCCCTTATTTTTAAGTTATTTGGTATGCTGATTTCGAAAATGACCTCTATTGTTTTCCATCACGTTTTTGTAAAATTGATGTATATATTACTGGTAATGTCCTATATGGAAAAAAACGTTCTCGAACTGTTGGCTTGTACTGACCGGCAACAGTGGGTTTTATCTATTCATGTGAGTTTATTTAATCTCTTTATGATGAGGCATATCAATTTTTAAACAACAATTAAAATTAAAAATGTATACATTTTGTATATAAAGAATGAAAACCATCGCAACCAGAACGCATGAGTTGCACCAGGGGGAGACAAAAAGTTTCCTCGTTATTAAATTTTTTACATTAAATTTATAAGAAAAACACTAATAGAAAAACCCCCAACAACCTGTTTTTACGTTTTATTAAGGTTTATACATGAAATTAATGTACGTTTGAAATATATTTGAAACTCAATACAAAACAAAGACATTTAAATTTAGTTAGGTGGAGTTCTTCTTTTAGGTTCAATCTTATCCTCATATCTTGCTAACATCCAACAATAGTTGGCAAGCATATTCTTATTCCACCTACCTTGATATTTTAGCTCTATATCCTTTATGTCTTGGTGGAACATTTCTCCCTGTTCTTCGCTGACGGATCCTAAAGTCCAAATGCGATTGGAGGAAATGCAATTTTACACTCATGGAGCAACCCAACACTTGAAATTTGTCTAGTATATTGCCAACAATTGTTTTTAAATTTGGGATCTTTGTGATTGCCCAGAAATTTTCTCCAAACATCTCTGAAGGCAACCTAAGCTTCTCTTTCCTTTAATGTCATAGTTGTCTCAAATTTGTTATCCTTAATAAGTTTTTGGATGTCTGTTCCTACGAAGACTCCCTCTTTCAATTTGTTTTCAGATAATCCAGGAAACTTCTTGCACATATATTTAAAGCAATCACCATCTTTTGGAAGAGCCTCAACAAACTGCTTCATAACACATGTAAAATGAAGAATAACCTAGAACGGAACAGGATTATTAATTATTCTCTATTTGTACACCGAGTTAGTCAAATAATATGTGTAATATTTTTGATATTTAGGAAAATTGGTAATATTTTTCCTCTGTAAAAAACACATCATTATTTCAACTATAAATTATTAGTTTTCCGGACTTACATATTGGGTTTAATGAGCCAAAATATTTTTCCATTAACAAATTTAATTTTACATCTTAAGTTTAAAAAATGATTGTAGATTTTTTTTGTGTGTAGGTGAGTAATATCTAAATTATTTTATCAAACAACCATGTAATATTTAAAATATCATCTTATACCTTAAAGTTAAAAGAAATATGTAGATTTTTTTGTAGGTGAATGATATCTAAATTATTTATTGTAATAGGCGTTTAGATGAAATTTTAATGTTTCTTTTCATTTATAATGCGTACGTGCTCATATATGTATTTGTGATAGCATTCGTATGTTGAACATGAGCAATAAAGACACACGAATCCCCTATATAATAATAGCCTAAGTTATCTGTACGTCTGTCCTTGATTTTATGAAGCGGTTGGAAATGGAATGGATAGAGGCATCCATAGTTAGCAAAATTCAAAGAGAGTAATGTTTATCTTCTCCTAAACTATAGATCCGATTCTAAAATAAATTGATATAAATATGCTTCATATCACAGCGAAAAATATCACATCACAAACTTCATATCACAGCTTCTTTAAAACGTTCGAAATCCACCCCATCCCCTCTTTTCGAGCTTTTAATGCCATTATTGCAACTCCTATTTTCCACGGTTAAGAGCAGGCGATTAAATTTATCAATTTATCTCATAATAAATAGGTAAAAATAACAGTTTTCTAGCATTATGACGTCATTCCTTTAACCATCTCATTGAATCATTTCTTATTTTAAATTATTTAAATTATACCTTATTTTCCCACATTTTATGATTGAACTTAGATATGACGTCAATAATTTTCTTTCATATTTGTCTTAAATAATATATTAGATACATATGTGATCATTTTAAATTGAATCATCGATTAGTTTTTTGTTTCAAGATAATTCTCAGCCAAAAAACAAACCATTTTTTTTACCTGCCTCATAGCGCACTTTACAATTTTGGAAAATTAAAAATTTTACTGATCCCGACATATGACGGGCTATATGCTAGTTAGTTAATAACTTCAGTATATCCACGTGGCAGATTTAAAATTTTAATCAATTCTCTACCAGTAATCTCTGATGGCACTCAGCTACACAAACTAGATGTGTAACAAATCTTCTACTTTGGGCCAAATTATTCTTTGGCTAGTGTATGAAGTCGAAACAAATTAAGACCTCAAAACGTTAACCTGAATACGGGGAAACGAACTGTTAAGCAAAAGTACGGCAGTGCAAATTAATATACGGCTTTGAGAAGCAAGAGCAGGATTTTGGTTGAAACAAAGTTTACTCCTTTGACATTTCCAGTCAACTAATTCAATTACGAAACAAATAAACGAGTCCGTCTTAACGGTACAGTGTGCGGAAAGAAGTCCAAAAGATAAAATGTCCCTTAAGAATGCTTTGAAAACTCTCTCGTTTAATTAGATTCTTTTGTGGGATAGGCAAACCATTCAATAGTTAAGTATTTGAAATAAATAAAGTTAATGAGCTCGGAGAATAGTTATGAATTTAAAGGAATTTAATTATTCTGTTTTTAAATATTTGCAAAGACGAAAAATAGATACGCATAACTAATGTATATGCTTGTTGCGTAAACACTTTGTAATAAGTAGATGAGTGTATAATATTAAATAATCGTACTACATACATACATAATAATCATTACCTTGTCCTTTGTACATAATTTTTCTTCATACTCTACAGCAAAAAAAATTACTTTAAACTATGGTATTTTCAACGATATGAAGTAATTGAATATATATAGATAATAATTTTGGAAGACTAATTTGATATTTATGCTAAATCACCATACTTTCATGAACTATTAAATTACCTTATTTAACGATTTATTTCTATTCTTCGCATTGCTTTTATTCCAGGTATTGTAATAAATCTTTTAATACACTTTACGATATGTATTTTCCTCACACTTCTTTTTTGTATTGTATATTAGACTAACAATATTTTTATGTCCATGAAGTATTAAATCGCCTTATTTAACGATGTATTTCTATTCTTTGCATTGCTTTTATTTCAGGTATTGTAATAAATCATTTTAATACACTTTCCGATATATGTTTTCATCACACTATTTTTTGTATTGTAAATTATACTAACAAATTTTTTATGTCCATGAAGTATTAAAGCACCTTATTTAACGATTTATTTCTGTTGTACGCTTTGCTTTTATACCAGGTATTGTAATAAACCATTTGTAATACTTTTTTTGATATATATTTTCATCATACTGTTTTTTTTTTTTTTTGTAAATTAGACTAACAATATTTGTATGTGTGTGAATGTGTGTATTACACATGCATAAATTGTCACGATAGGAGGAATTAATTTTATAGAAATTATTATTAAAATTTAGATAATCAGAAAGTAGGATAAATAAGAAAATCAATTAGTCTAAGAAATAAACTAAAACAATGTTATTATATCAAGAGATACATTATGGGGTTTTAAGGGAATAAGAGAATTTAAATCTCTATTTTTAATATAATCAACCAAAGATATTTTATAATAATGCTTAGAAAAATATATATAGAATACAGAAATCTAGAAGAAAAGATTTTGTGATAAAATTGCAAAGTTATTGAAAGAAGTAAAAGATATCGGTACTTCTGTTATACTATATATTATTCAACTGCTTTCAGTTGTTTTTTTACGTATAGAGTAAATAAATGGCAAACAAAACTGGGTATCGAAGTTTTATTCATTTAAGTACAAATTATATAAAATATCATTTATAATTTGGAAATTTTATAGTACACTGTTTGGTAGTTTCATTCTATTAATACCGTATTTCACAAATAGCTGAACATTTTTAATATATATAGCCAGTTTTATGACAAACACATTAATATAGGATGTCCAAAAATCAAATAATTAGAAAAATTAAAAAGAAAATATATTAATATGCGCAAGTTTAATAATTCGGTTTAGAATTTTGCAAATGTTGAGACTTTAAATTTAAAAATCATTCTACAATTTGCATTGAAATAAACGCTATAAATTGGCATTGTCTGTTACTGCAAATTTTTAAAAACGGGCTGCATATAACACATATCGTATTATAGGATTATCTTTAAATAGCTCAACAGAATGGATGTTTAGATTAATAAAAATTTTTGAGTAGTAAATTGAATGCTGTTCCAAATCAATAAAGAGAATATCACTGCACTTATATCATATGAGTAATATTGAACAAATAAAACTTTTTATGTGTAAGTAAATTACCGTGTTTCCTTTTCTCATTCTATGATATCAGATTTGAGCTGTATAATGTTAGATTTGAAATAGTGTTCGCAGATATAAATTCTTTTTAGCAACCTGCCAATCCTGACACTAAAACAAATGCTAATTTTAGGTCCACTGGCCCCATTTTCCAACGGTTCCAGAAAAATATTTTCTCTCCCAATGTCTAAATTACTGCATATGTGGTTTTAGTGCTAACCCAACTACTGAAAGTTAATTTCTAACTGCCAATAATGCTGAGTTTTCTCTTTCTGGAAAAAATTCGTGTGATCGCTGGCTGTTATGTAACGATGCAGTCGGGCCATTGAAAGAGATCGGCATGTTTAATTAAAACATTATTTTAGAGCTGCTAAAACGGACATCTTTCTTAGTCAACGACAGACAAATAAAAGACACAAAGATAACTATGTTCAAACAGAGTTGCACAAAAGGGCGGAGGCAGAAAGAATTTTCCCAAGATAGAAGAAACTTACTCAGCGAATTAAGTGTTAAGAGCCATTTGCCGGCGACAGCTGGAAAACGTGCTGAAAAGACAGATAATTTACATCTATACGATATACAGCGTTTAGAATTCTATCGAAAGAATTTTAAGTCGAATACACTCCTTTGATTGTGTGTGTGTGTGTGTGTGTGCGTGCGTGCGTGAGTGTGTGTGTGTGTGTGAGAGAGAGAGAGAGAGAGAGAGAGAGACTATTGTCTGAAAATATACTTTGATTAACATCATGAACTATAACGGTTACAATGGAAATATGCCATGACAATGAGCTAATATATCTCAGTCGTGATATATCACAGGTGACTTCATCATTATAATTTCAGAAGTCGTTAGAGAGTGTAATTTGGGATACTAAATTCTTTTCTCTGGCGACATCTGGCATCATTATGTCGAGACAAATCTTGAGCTTTATGACTCTGACATCATGCGTGGGATTAACAGTTCATGCGCAATATAGCGTTCCCGATATATACACATCCGTTTTTGATTTTCCCGCTTTCGAACAAAGATGTAAAAGCACATGCGTGATTTAAACTACCACCAATTTATCTACATTTCTATATGACTTTTTCTTAATAGCAAGAAAGAATAATAGCACATGCGTGACAGATATTTCTTGACATATAAACATCGTCTTTTCCTATTCCTGACATTCTGCGAGAGAACAACAGATCATGCGCGATGTAGGGGCTCGTATATTTAGCTATTCCAAAAAAGTCCTTTTTCTTACTGCAAGTGCTGCCATTATATTAAAATTTGATCCTTATTAACAAATGTATCTCATGAACCATAATTAATAAAAACAGATCTTAATTACTGCCCTAAGTAGCTACATGCATTTTTTCATAAAAGAAAAATTAAGCTCATGTATTGTAAAGCATATTATTATTTCAGTTATCACAAAATACAATTAAAATGTTTGTCTTGTTTTAATATCTTACTGTTTCGTATAAGTTCATGGACAATAATTTAAACATTAATATACTATATTTATATAATACAAAATATTTTTAGAAAACTATTTTCTAAATTGTTTTATTTTAGGCATATTATACAACTCTTATAAAACTTTAAAAAAGCTTTAAAGATATTAAAATATAATTTCTAATAACGATATATCATTACATCGCGATTCAAAATTTGTTCTATATTTTCGATGTAAAATTCGTAGCATTACCCAATCCTAACACATAAATTTAATTTAACATATTTATATATATATTTATATATATATATATATATATATATAATATATATATATATATATATATATATATATATATATATATATATATATATATATATATATATATATATATATATATGTATATACATATTTATGTATGAAATAAAAATTTTAAAATAACGACAAAACTATTAAGTAAGATTTAAAATATTAAGGGGACAAGGGATGTTAAATTTAGTTTCTTTTTATTTCAAATTTAAGATATTTTTATAATGAGAATGCAGTATGTTGTTCATGAAACATATAGGATTTTTGCGATTTTCAAAAGCATACCCAATTTAATAAAAATCACATTAATAAATTTTTTTTAGATTTTTCAATAAGAAACAATTAATTATCCTGAATAAATCAAAAAATTACTAATTCGACTGAAAACTAGTGAAATTCGAATGTATTATTTTTAAAAGATGTAAATAAGGGTGTATGGCAAAAACTATGATTAATGTAGTAAATTATTTGGGTTATATTAAAAATAAGAATATGTATTGTATAAATATATGTAGTAAATATTTGGATTATGTTAAATAAGAATATGTATGATTAACATGATTTTTTAGAAAATAATTTATTTAATATTTTTGGTTAACATTGGTTATATCAAAGACTTCTTGTTCACTTCAGTTTTATAACAGATATTTTAAAGAGCAAGACTGATATATATGTATATATCACCGAAGACAATACAATTGGTGAAGACAGAGAGTAAAAATCATTTCATATGTAAAAAGATTGCATTTGAAAGGGAGATCAGAGGAGAAAAGACATTTATAAATGGTAGAAAAATTCTCTTTTACAACAACATATGGTTCCTCTGTTTGAAATTTAAATGTAACCTTTAAAATAATAGAAAGTATTCGAAGAAATCAGAAATGAAGTATTAATAAATTTTTGAGAAAATATATGAATGCTAGCAAACGTTTTGAAAAAAATAATGAAACTGCAAATTAATCTAACAGGTTTCTTAAAATAAGATTTATAAATGCTTAAATTATAGTAGACAAGAAATGGGAGATTGAAAACTTTGAGTAAGTAAAAAAAAAATACTAGTTTTAATGAAACTGTGTGAGAGGGTAACTATTTAAAATAATCTTTTTAAAAAGTTTTGTATTATCCTGCAAATATGCTTAGTATTATTTAGAGGAGGGTTTCTCGAACTGTGCTTCGTGGAATAATTAGTGCCTTGTAAAATAATTATGAGTATTTTACTGAAAGGTAGAGATGTTTACGATTAAAAATATCTTTATCAAAGGTATTATAAAATTAAAAATTTCAATATTATAGCGTTTTGCAAACTTAAGTAGAAACAAACTGTGTATGATTCATTTATCGCCAAATCCGATGTAATATTTATATATATATATATATATATATATATATATATATATATATATATATATATATATATATATATATATATATATATATATATATATATATATATATATATATGTATGTATGTAGTATATGTATGTATGTATATATCTTAGTATACCTTAACTTTTGAATTCCAAGGAAATATAGAAATATGTATCAATGCAATTTCATTTTTCTCAATTAATTTCTGTTACATCAAACCAAGAAAAAAAGTTAGAAAATAAGTAATGACATATTAATGAAATAACAAATTGAGAATATTTGTACTAAATTTACGTACATTCTCCTGTATATTTTATATTATATATTCTATTCCTGTATATATATATTTTCCTGTATATTCTATAATTTTAATAGAAAATTAGTTCAATAAAATGTTAGACTGTGAAATCTAATGTCATGCAGGCTTAAATGAAGGAAATTTGTCTTTGGAAAGCTATTATGTTGATATAGATGTAATGATATATTTATTGCTTTCGGTTCTGACAATTTCAATGTTAATTCTTTTCTAGCAGATTTAGCGAATGTTCTCGAATCGACCCTAGTAGCATTTTATGATTGCATACCAAAAAATATAGTTCTAATCCTTAACGTACGCCATCTATGTGACTTGTAGTGGTAGCTAATTTGCTGTCACCGACAACTATAGAAGAAGTGTTCCAACATTTGAGTTGACAGTTTAGACAGTTTTGGTTTGTCATAGAAATTATGAATAGACTGCGATAGTTTGATATTCCATTTTTGTTTATTTCGTTGTCCTTCTCGTCGTAAGTTCCCCGACTGAAGATCTGTAGCTTCAGCTCGGGGTTTCATTTCGAGGTGAGGCAAAAAACATCCTTTCAATTATACTTACTACAGTATGACTCCGGAAACGATTTTAGTGTCCAACATTAAGTTTCCATTGCGAAAGCTTATCCGTGACTGATAAATTTTGATAATCTCCGATTAAGCAAAGTTAAAAATCTTATTGAAATCTCTCTCGTAAGTTACGGAACTGAATGAACATTGGATAAGCCACCACAAAAAACACCAATTTATTAGCAAACATTTTACAACTCAGTACTGCTAATACCAAAAAGACATCTCAAAATAATCTAATTCAGCTATAGTAAAATAATTAATTACTGTCTTGTACAATTGAATGTCCAACACACTTATACACAGCTATCACTAGTTCGGAACAAATGCTATATCTACGCTTTTCCGGGAGCCATAATTTTTTCTTGACAAAAAAAAAAATATATAAATCTCGCCAAACAGAAATGGCGTCAGAAAATAGCTTTTTCTGAAAGATCCCCCCAAAAAATATAAGAAACCTTTTAAGAAACCTAAGATATTACAAAATTCTAAAAAATTGACACAGCACATATTTTACAGGTTTTTACTATTTAACAACTATATGATCACACCAAAACTCATTTTTGGTGTGATGCGTTTGTATAGAAAATAAATGTTTGAACATTCTTTAAAACAAATTTAAAATTTTTGAGGGGAGGGGTATCCCCCCTCAACGCCCCTTAATGATTATTACATATAACAATAAATGCATATTACAAACATTTTGTACAACTAAAATGATACAAACTAAAAAAAAAAACATAAATTCTACCACCTGAACATGCGAGACGTCAAGTCCGAACTCAAGGAATCCCGTAAGTTAAACGGATATGGAAATAACTAGAAAGAATTTATTCGAAAGAGACGGTTGGTGACGTCAGAAATGACGTGTACCGATGGGGCTGACAGAACGAACCAGGGTTGCCACTACAAAGTTCCAATGTCAGGGTTGAAAAAG
>CM063505.1:27938698-27941198 GCA_032207245.1 Pardosa pseudoannulata | reverse complement strand
TTATTTTAAATTAAATTTATGAAATCCTGTCCTAAAATGTTCTTTCTGAATACTTCTAATAAAAATTATTTTAATCTATTTAAATTTAATGTAGGTTTATTTAAAAAATACATAAGATATTCATATACCTTTTCTTTTTTAATTATTTAATAAAATATTACCAAATATGTTTAAAATGTATTTGTGTATAATCAAAATGAAAAATTTAGAGCTAAAATTTAAGATTGAAGTATAATAGAGAAATACGCCTTCTCCATTTAGTTTGTTCTTTTATCAATTACGATTACTTTAAATTGTTCTATCGAAATGCAATCAAATTTTTGAAATTTTATCTGTAAAGATTAACTATAAAACGGGGGAAATGCCTAAAACGGTCATTTATATAAAGAATCTCCTATTCTCACTATAAATCTATTTCCTCTGTGATAATAGTTATAATTCAGCAGAAAAAACTTTTACATGCAACTTTATCTATTTTTTTTTCTTTTCTCTTTCACACTGTCTTAAAATAGTGTAAAAGTTCTAAGGATTATAGGCCATCGAATAAAACAGAGGAAGTTAGCTGCTCAAAGTTTTTAGATTGTAATTAGAGGTACAGTTCTTTTGATTATTTGGGATTTTTTAAGAAAATGAAATAGTTCTTCACCCTTGATTAGAAATGATTGATTATGACAGATTAAGATGTTACATGTAAGAAACTGTAATAATGCACAGATTACGTCTCCTAGCATTTTCACTCTTTTTACTCTATAAATGATACGTAAGCATAATATGAACATTTAAGCTATTTTTACGAATTACTTCTGTATGTTTTAAGAAACAAATAGATAACTTCATTTTTTTTAAATAACATTAGTTTCAACTCAATTCACGCAAAGCAAAAAAAAAATAGTTTTTGACGAGGCATTTATTAAAACCGGGTTAAACGTCAAACATTAAATTATCAAATTAAAATATCAAATATAATTAAAAAAATAAATTTCTTTCAATATTATTAGAAAGTATTAATTATATTTAAACACAAAAATGTAACTAATAGTTTAATCTAACTAAAATTATAATTCATTCAGTCTTGTAAACAGGATTTTCTACTAATAGATAAAAAGAATAGTTAATCATTTACACTTGTGCTATAATCAGAGTAGAGAAATAACTGTTTAGTAACATATTAAATATTTTCATTTAAAGACCATGTGAAATTCTATCATCTTTCTTTAAGAGAAATTATTTATTGAAACTAAATTGTCGTCTATCAGCATAATTATAAAAAGGTTTAAATTGTTTAAACTTTTATCAGAATATAAATTACCCTGTATCGTTCGATATCACATTTACGTTTAAGAATACATAATTAATCTCAAAGTGCTAAATGTATATGTGGACAGTTCGCAAAAACTCGTTCAATGGAATTTGAACTCAACGTATTAAGAAAATCCGAATTATGTTATTTTAAAATCCATCATCATTACCAATAACTTTCCACCATGTTACAGGATTATTTAACTTTTCAAAGTCACTAAAAGAGAAAGTTAAAACAAATAGGAATTATTTTTTATTATACACATGACATTTTCGTCTTTTCTTACTTATTACAAATTGACTAATAAAATTGTGTATGAGCATGCAAGTTAAAAAAAAAGTTACATTCAACATGTTTCAAGAATATATATTGTACTTTTTTTTTACTTATTGATTAGCAATTTTTTGATAAAAATATTGTTAAATCCCAGTTAAAACCCTAAAATGTCAACAATGTCTATCAAATCTGCCACAAATTAACGCAAAAACATTACATAACACAAAATTTTATAAATTATTGACATTTGTGCTCATATGCATTGAACTATAATTAAGTTTTTACGATTTATTACAGAATTAAGTTATTTTAAATTGAATTTATGAAGTGCTGTCCTAAGTTTCATAGTGCTCTATATAGTTTACATATCCATTTGGAAATCACAAAAAATAGATATAAACAACGAACATACAAATACTATGATATTCATTATTGCTAATAAAACTAATTAATTTTAAATAAACAAGATTCGGATATATTTTTCAAATATCGTACTTGAAAACAAAACTGTTAAACTGTGACTCTATCAGGTGCTTCGATAGAGAACTATTACACTTACTTTTATATAAAATTTTTGCAATAAAAAAATATATGCAACATGAGTTAAATGTTTTAATTAATGAACTATAGTAAGTTTTATTAAAATCCGACATTCTCTACTGTCATATCTAACTGAAAAAATAATTTAAAATTCATCACAATCCATGGAATTCTGTGATAGTTAAAAAATTAGGCTTGAGATTCCTGTGAAAGTAAACTATCTACTTATATATGTTAATGATTCTAAGATTATTTAAAACTAAATTTTGAAAAAAATATTATAAGCAAATAAAAATATAATATACTGCATCCATTGATATTAAAACCTCCTGGTGCAGCCTGTGAGAATTTAACATTTCAGTAGAGAATTATAATGAGTTTGCA
>CM063505.1:27923698-27933698 GCA_032207245.1 Pardosa pseudoannulata | reverse complement strand
GATTTTTTCCCAAGCAAATTTCTCCGTTGAATTTCTTAATATTTCCTTAACACTTTGAATTCCGAGTACAACACGTATGATGTACACATCTTACAATTTATACACTTGAATACCATATGATATATGCAGTTAATTTTTTTAACCTTAAATAATTTATAGCAAATTGAATTTAGTTCCATTTTTTAGAGACTCAATAAACTTTTTAAGCTTTATATCTAAAGTTTATCATTTAATTGCTAGAATTTAGCCCGTCATATGACGGGATCAGTAAAAGTTTTAATTTTCCAGAATTTCTATAAAGCAGGTTAAAAGATGGTTTGTTTATTGGCTGAGAATCATCTGAAACAAGCTCAGTAATTTATTTATATTTTTACTCCTCTAAAGTCTCCCGATACTGTCATTGCAGTTTAGAATAATGATTTGCAGTTTAGCATTCATTTAGTGAAACTGTCTGGTTATGCATAAAAAACAAAAACACAAACTAACAAACTTTTTAATTAAAAAAAAAAATATATATATATATATATATATATATATATATATATATATATATATATATATATATATATATATATATATATATATATATATATTATATATATATATAATATCTAAGTTCAGTGATAAAATATATGAAAATAATGCAGACGATATTTAAATAACTTAAAATAAGAAATGATTAAATAAGATGGTTAAAGGTATGACGTCATAATGCTAGAAAATATGTTATTTTTACTTATTTATTATCTAATAGTTTAATAAATTTAATTGCCTGCTCTTAACGGTCGAATATAGGGCTTGAAACAATGACATTAAAAGCTGGAAAATGGAGAAAGTGTGGATAAACTTTATTTGCTTTGAATTTTGCTAACCCTAACTCATCAAAAATACAAAATGGATGCCTCTATCCATACCAGGTCAAACCGCTTCATAAATTCGAGGACAGACGGACAGATAACTTAGTCTATTATTATATAGGGGATTTTCTCATAAGGGTGTCAAAGGGTTAAAATATCTTGACTGAAGATTTTAGACTTTCGCATAAAAACAGGAAAAGGATTTCCACGTAATTTTAGAATAAAATTATGAGGCAATTCATTTAATATTTTATTATTTTTAAAAAAACCAAAAACTGTTATATCCTTAGTTAATAATGAATAAGATGATATATGTCAAGAAATTAAGTAAATCAATTGCTTTTAAATTTTTAAAGGGTTCTTACAGCTTAATGTCTCACTTAAAAATAGAAAAAGTTTTTAAATAACGGAAAAATAATTCTACTAGACGGATGTTTGGATTGTTTTCAAATACTTCTGAATACTTATTACTTATGTAGATATTTATTTCATTTCATGTATATAAATAAATTGTTTGGCTGTGTATTTAATAGTGACAGAAATTACTTATAACAAGAATATTTCCTAGTAATGGATGAATGACATAAATTCACAGTAAAAACCAACCTGCTCTAGTTTTTATAAATTTTTCTCATAATTTAAAAATTTTTTGATCTACTACATGATTTTTAAAAGATTTTTTAAAGGGTTCTTACAGCTTAATGTCTCACTTAAAAATAGACTGAAAATGATATTACCACATATATAAAATGACATTACCACACGGATGTTTGGTTTTCAAATACTTCGGAATACATTTATTACTTATGTCGATATTTATTTCATTTCATGGATATAAATAAATTGTTTGGCTGTGTATTTAATAGCGACAGAAATTACTTATAACGAGAATATTTTTTAGTAATGGATGAATGACATGAATTCACAGTAAAAACCAACCTGCTCTAGTTTTTATCCCTTTTTCTCATAATTTTAAAATTTTTTGAGATTCTACAAGATTTTTACAAGATTTTTTAAAAGGGTTCTTACAGCTTAATGTCTCACTTAAAAATAGACTAAGTTTTTAAATAATGGAAAAATGATATTACCACACGGATATTTGGATTGTTTTCAAATACTTCTGAATATTTATTACTTATGTAGATATTTATTTCATTTAATGGATATAAATAAATTGTTTGGCTGCGTATTTAATAGCGACAGAAATTACTTATAACAAGAATATTTTTTAGTAATGGATGAATTACATGAATTCACAATAAAAACCAACCTGCTCTAGTTTTTATCCCTTTTTCTCATAATTTTAAATTTTTTTGAGATACTACAAGATTTTTTTAAAGGGTTATTACAGCTTAATGTCAGCCTTAAAAATAGACTAAATTTTTAAATAATGGAAAAATGATTCTACCAGACGGATGTTTGGATGGTTTTCAAATACTTCTGAATACTTATTACTTATGTAGATATTTATTTCATTTCATGGATATAAATAAATTGTTTGGCTGTGTATTTAATAGCGACAGAAATTACTTATAACAAGAATATTTTAAGTAATAGATGAATGACATGAATTCACAGTAAAAAACTAACCTGCTCTAGTTTTTATCCCTTTTTCTCATAATTTAAAAAATATTTTGAGATACTACAAGATTTTTTAAATTGTTTTTACAGCTTAATGTCAGCCTTAAAAATAGACTAAGTTTTTAAATAATGGAAAAATGATTCTACCAGACGGATGTTTGGATGGTTTTCAAATACTTCTGAATACGTATTACTTATGTAGATATTTATTTCATTTCATGGATATAAATAAATTGTTTGGCTGTGTATTTAATAGCGACAGAAATTAACAAGAATATTTTTTAGTAATGGATGAATGACATGAATTCACAGTAAAAACCAACCTGCTCTAGTTTTTATCCCTTTTTCTCATAATTTAAATTTTTTTTAAGATACTACAGGATTTTTATCAAGATAGGTAAGTTATAAGACTTGGAAATTTTTCTTGTAGTTAATTATAAGCGGAAAGTTTTCCTCTTCTCACTTGATGCCTACTTACTAGTTCGACTAAAACGTTTTCTCCACACAACTTTCTCCCTTTTTTTAACATTTCCTTAAAATATGCTGTAAAAAGTTTGAGCATTTTAGAACACCACATAAAGAAGAAAATTGTTCTCCACAGAATTTTAGATTGCAGTTATAATTTCTTAGAGTTTGAGATTTTTTTAGGGAGAATGAAGAAGATCTCCATCCATGGTTAAGGATGATTGATTATGACAGATTAAGATGTTGCGTATAAGAAAATGAAGTAGAACGTAGATTTTAGATATATGTCTCCTATGAATTTACATTTTCAAAGAATTATTAAAATAAATTGTATAAGGCACGCTCTTTCTATTTGGTTTTTGGGTGCAGCATGAATACTCCAACCTTTTTGCAAAATATTTTCTTTTCATTTACAGAAAAATAATACGTAACCTTATAATTTATTTTTTCAAAAAATAAATAAGGTACACCTAAAATTAAAATGACTTAATCATTAGCAAACTTGTTTTAGAATTATTTACTGAAACATAAGGAGATTTGAACGTATATACTCCGAAATATGACTATTATTACCGCTTGGCATATTAATTCAGGTTGTATAAATTTTCTTTATTTAAATTTCTTTTCATTTTTATAAATGTCCCTTGTGGCCTTATTTCTCTCTTGAAAATCAAACAATAAACATGGACTTAAAGATATAATAATAAAAACCATCAAATGGATGTTTGAAATTATTACTTATACAGAACACTTTATTTGTTCTTTGATTTAAGTAGCCTTCTTTGATAAATCTTTATGTATTTTATTTTTTAATTAAAATAAAATACATAACCTTGTAATTTATTTTTTCAGAAAATAAATAAGGTACACCTAAAATTAAAATGACTTAGTCATTAGCAAATTTGTTTTAGGATTATTTACTTAAATATAAGGAAATTTGAACGTATATACTCCGAGATATGACTATTATTACCGCTTGGTATATTAATTCAGGTTCTATGAGTTTTCTTTATCTAAATTTCTCTTCACTTTTAGAAATATCCCGTGTGGCTTACTTTCCCACTTGAAAAAACACAATAAACATGGACTTAAAGATGTAATAACAAAAATCAACAGATGGATGTTTGAAATCATTAATTATAAAGAACATTTTATTTGTTCTGTGATTATAACACAACTGTTCGTAGTGTTACACAATTTTTATATAAATATGAAAAAACCTACATCTGTACCATAAATAAAGTTTTGTAAATGACAACATCTAGTCATATTGAAAAGTAACTTGCTTTTCTGTTTCTCTCAATATTTTAAATACTTAAATTAATTTATTTTTTCTTTAAAACGTTAAAGTTTTTTATCCCAGTGTAATGAGATACTCACAGGTCAAGACTAAATTTATCAGGAGATGAAGAAAACATTTCCAAATGTTACTTATAATTGAAAGTACCTCTTCTCATTAAAACCTTACTTGGCTTTCCAAAACTTTTTACAAATTTGCAGGGAAAAGTTTTGATAAGCAACTTTTACATTTATTTTCTTTAATTCATTAAATTAGGCTGAAAGTTGTTCAAGATTTTAGACAATTATATATAAAAAAAGAAAATTAATAACAAAAGATTTTTTGTTTTAATTATTCGTAAAATTTCTTTAATATTTAAGGTTTTTTTCATTTTTCATTAATGGTTTTTAAGAAAGATCGTGTATGTCAAATCAATATAGTACGCTTGAAATTTAAGCAATGTACAGAAAATTAAGGAATGTACTGTTCCTGACACCTGTGTCTGTTCATTTTCATTTTGAGAAATATCTTAGACGCTGCTTTTATATTTGATTGTTTTACGTATATATGTTTTCTTCAATGCTTAACGTTTGTTACAGATTTAATATTAATGTTGCTAAATAGAGAAACATAATATTTAATACTACAAAGTTAGTTCAGAAAAATAAGTTCACCTCATATGAAAAAGATAATATACGTAATCAAAGTCATTTTGGAAATAATTAGTACAAAAGTATTGGAAAGTAGCCCTCACGTAAAATGAGATATACAAAATTAAAGGTATCAAATTTATTAAAAATATTTGTTAAAAATTGTTTTTTTAAGCTAAATATACAAATTGTTCTTTTTTTTTTTAAATAATATTTTTTTAAATAATTTATAATTCTTTTCCAAATAATCCTATTATACATTACAACAGCTTTTAATTAAAAAAAACTATTAATTTTTAGATTTAAAAAATGAAATTTTTAAGGTCATAAGGGATGTGTAGAAAAAGAAACAAATTCCCATTAGATGGAAAGGGGTTTCAATTTTCACAATCCATTAAAAAGGAGACAAGCTGAACCGTCGCAACAACCAGGGCATCAGAATGCTTAATGTGGTCTTTAAGATTTTTCCAACATCTATTCTGTAGACTATTTCTGTATGTTAAAAATATTATAGGATACTATGAATGTGTCCAGTGTGGGGAGTCTACCATAAAAACACCTTTACCTTAATCACCACCAAAATGTGGCCTTTAAGATTTTTCCAACATCTATTATGTAGACTTCTCCTTATGTTGAAAATATTATAGGAAACTATCAATTTGTCCAATGATGGAAGTCTACCAAATTCAAATGTACTCTATCATACAAATCTTGGAAAAGACAAAAAAATACAGAATTGATACTTATCATATACTTTTGACATTATGAAGTGTAAAATGTAGAATAAAGATAATGTCTGAGGTATCGGAGGATTTCTATACATAGAGAGGTCTTGACAGGGAAACTCCCTGCCTTGCATTTTATTTAATAAAGCCCTTGAAAAAGTTATAAGAGATTCGAATATCAACATTAAAGGAACATTCCTGCAGAGATCTATACAGGTGCTGGCATACGCTGATGATATAGATATAATTAGGTGAAGAAAGCAAATTGTGGTTCAGTCATTTATTGCCCTTGAGAAAGCTGCCAAGGATATGGGCTTGACAGTAAACGTAAAAAAGGGCAGCTTTAAGCACTAGAATGAATGATGTACAATCGCTTAGTATTGGAAACTACACTTTTAAAGGAGTCGCTTGGGTACGCTTATTACCAATAGAAATGAGGTATGAGTTGAAATTAAGAACCGAATTTTGATTTCTACTTTATCTTAAATAGCCAATAAATTCTAAATTTATGTCCATTAATACAATAAAATTATACAGAACCGTCATAAGAGCGATAATTTTATATCGTAGTGAGACGTAAAAATTTAACAACACAGAGGAAAACAGGTTACTAATTTTAAAAGAAAGATCGTTTGGTCAATTTTTAATATAATAAAAGACAACCTAACATCTCTAGAGTTATTAAATCCAACAGAATTTGATGGCTGGGGCACATGTTTCGAAGTGCAGGTTTGGATCCAGTAAACAAAGTAACTTTTTCGAAGTACAAGGTGAAAGTACAAGATGAAAAAGGAGACCAGTAACAAGGTAACTGGATAGTCTAGAGAGAGATTTGAAGATCTCGGGAATAAATAGATGGAGAAACCTAGCTGAAAGTCGTGTTGTCTGGAGGAAGTAAAATGAAAAAGCATTGGAAAGTATAAGGAAATAGTGCTGTTGAAGAAGAAAAAGAAGTGTGAGGTTTTGAAAACTTACGTTCAAGCGGATTAAATATTCGAGTTGAGGTCTAAATGTAAATTATTACCTAACCTCTCTATATAAAGCATAGTTATCAAGTGTAGTTTTTTTTATTTTAGACGGGGGGACTTGATTAATACAAAGAAGGAGGAGTTGTAAAAAAATTATTTTTCCTCAATTAAACATTTTGTTTTAATGATATGAAAACTAGCATAAATTACCTGCAACATAAAAGCTAAACATAGGTTCTAGTAAAACAAAATATAATCTATTGCTTCCTCATTTAAAATAAGCGAAAAGAATTAAATGACATGCAAAATGAGAAATTGTAAACAAAAGGGCGAGACCTATGCTTGCAACGAAACCTTTTAGTATTTTCAATATATGTAGAATAGATTTCTATGGCTGCACAATATGTCAAGATGGTCCTGGGACTTATGCCTTCATATATTTTGTATTCTATGACGTGGTCTGCTTTCCCGTTTCTACACCTAGTTTCTATGTTTTACTAAAAATTTCAATTTCTTTTCATAAGATTTTCTTTTCATAATTTTTTCCACTTTTAAAGAAAATTCTATAAACCACATAAGAATATTTCTCTAAGAATCATTATTTACATGATAGATATTTTGCGATCTTAGACAAAATTCCATAATAATATATTGTAAAAACTTTTAGAAATTAAATTTAGCTTATATTAAAGTTATATATTACTTCAAATAACGTGTAAAGTGTAGCTGAAAATCTAAATCAGATAGAAGAATGTGATCCTTTTTTATCTTATAGTTAAGTTTGATTAATCGTTTGTCGAATAAATTCTAAATTGGATAAATGTCAGCCAAGTATAACTATAATATAAAATATTTTCTTTCATCAAGTATAGTGCTGTATATAATATATTGGAAGGCTAAAATTTCATACATTCATTACCCTTATATCAAAGTTTTCAAATATAATTTATGGCAAAATATGTAAATGGTGATAAAATTACACGAAAATAAATATATTAAAAAGCGGTACACAATAATTTATAACTATTTATATGGTTCTTTAAAATCCATCAGAATAGTATAAGGGTTAAAGTAATGATATTTCCTCAGAAAAGCTTCAGTTTCGAGTAAGGCCTGAAAGGTTTTTAGTTGCCACCCCATTGGCAAAGAAATGATGCCTGGATACTGATTGGACGTCATCGCCATCTTCGGATGCAATGGGCCAAAAAACATCAGAATCGTACATTATAGAGTATGAAAAAAAGTTGAATGGTCAAAGGAGCACGTTTCCTTGACGATGACATGGACGGGCGTATGCGAATACGCCGAGTTCCAAAGGAAACCTTGCTGCTGGATGCACAGTTGGCCATAGATAAGCCAGTGGTGGATATATTATAGAGACGCAATGTTTTCATTAGAGCACATTATGACCCATAATCCCCATAGAACAATCCCCGATGTCTGTGCACTATGTGAGTATCGTTGCAGAGCAGGTTCACTCATTCTTGACAGCAATATTTCCGGCGAGGGATGGTATTTATCAACAGGATAATGTCCTATGTCATTAGGGTCGAATCGTCAGATAATGGTTCGGGAAACATTTCAGTGACTTTCAAGTCATATCTTGTCTTCTAAATGCAAATGGCATTATGCTATAGAGCACTTGTGGTCTAATCTGGAAAACTAAATTCTTATTTCCACTCTACTCCCTCGCAATGTTCAGAAATTTCAGGACGTTGTTGAGCGTTTAGTATCAGATAACTTAGATTACCTATTAGCATCTGGTAGAGTCACTACCACTCAAGGCGATGGTGGTTTTAAGGGCTAATGTGGTCCTGCATCTTATTAATATAGTGGTCATAATTTAATGGTTCTTTATGTATATATATATATATATATATATATATATATATATATATATATGTATATATATATATATATATATATATATATATATATATATGTATATATATATATATATATATATATATATATATATATATATATGTATGTATTGTGCCTTCATGTATGATGTTTCGCCACGAATATTGAAACACTCATCTAAAATTCTATCTCATTAAAATCTATCATTATAATTTGCCCCTCTACCAGTCGCCATTTTAAAAAAAATCCTCAGATTAACCTTTGTTTATTACCTGTTTTACACCCTTCTATTAGTTCACTGACCTTAACACAAAGTTAAAATAATTTGATAAATATCGGATTTTAAAACCATTCTTAAAGGACATGTTATATTTCTGACTTCTTGCACATTCTAACGTTAAAATGAATTCGTTTATTTGTCGAGAAATTGAATTAGTTGTCTGGAAATGTTAGAGGATTAACATTGTTTCGACTAAAATCATGCTCCTGCTTCTGAAAGCCGTATATTAATTTGCACTGCTGTACTTTTACTTAACAGTTCTTTTCTCAGTATTGAGGATAACATTTTGAGGCCTTACTTTTTCGACTTCATTCAGACTATCCAAAGTATTATTTGTCTTAAAGAATAGGATTTGACGTAATTTAGTTTGTGCAGTTGAGTGCCATCAGATGATTTAGGTAGAGAATCCTTTAAAACTATTAAATCTGCTGTATGTATATATTCATGATATGACATTATTTCTGTTATTGTTGGTCATACTTAAATAAATGTAAATACATGTGTTGATTTGTACGAGGAAAAACCTACAATAGTAAACAATAAGAAATATACAGCAGTGAACAAAGACATCAAGATATCACGCCAAATCTGGATATAGAAATTGTTCTATGTATTTATTTCTCTGTAAAATTCCAGACTAAATTTATATTTTATAAAGTGGAAATTAGGTGCTCACATATCCTAATATTTTCCGTCTTTGAGAACACAGCACACACAACTTCTTACAATCTATTTTTCTGGTGTATATTGTATTTTCTTCAACATTGTTTTATTACTGAGATTGCTTGAAGTTCATGAGAGTTTAGTACACGCATCAAGATATTGGAATGTTAATTTCAATTATATAACGGATTATATAACGGATCATAATTTCAATTTTATTTTCACCTACACCTTGTATACATGGATGCATACAAATACACATACATATATATGTGTGTTTGTATAACTTTTATCCATATTTTAAAAATCTTGTTTAGCAAAATAAAATATACTAATTTTGCATAAAGGCTAGATGAAACATGGTGTTATTTACATTTCCTTGTAACCAAATATATTAGGAAGGGTTTTGTTTGGAGTGCTACTGTCTACTTTTTGCAACACGAGAGCTAATGAGACCGGGACCTACAGCTTAAAGCCGAGTCTCATGGCTACGAGCATCCATGCCTCGAACACATGAACTCCGATATCGTATTCCAGCAACCTAACCAATCGTCTATCGTTCGGCAATATATTAGGAAGATTTTCAATACTCAAATGATCTATTAATTGTATTATTGTAAAACAGTTCCTCTACTTATTCGGCTATTGTTAGGGTATAAACATAACATA
>CM063505.1:27911198-27921198 GCA_032207245.1 Pardosa pseudoannulata | reverse complement strand
TATTTATATATATGTGTGTGTGTGTGTGTCTGAATGTGAGTGGGTGTGGGTGTGTATATGTGTGTGTGAGTGCATGAGCATGAGTGAGTGTGTTTATGTATGTATACATATTATGATATTCCATGATTTGCAGAAGGATTTATATTTTGCACAAGCACATTTCACTGAGATTTATACAAATAATTATAAGTTTCATTAAAATTCAGAACAGAATATTGTGTGTACTAGAATGTATGGTGTAGTACCGGAGAAAAAGTTATATCAAAATATTTCTGTTTATAAAAGACGTTCTATGATGTTAACAATTTTGACAAATCCAAAAATAAGAATGATTAATATTTTTAAAATTTACATGATAGTTAATCTATTTTATATTCTGCTCTTTGCATATTGTATTCTCTTCTCTCCAGCCAATGTAATTTATATTTATGTTTTATTTTATTTAACAATAAGGAGAGTTAACGCTGTTAAAAAATCTAAATATTTATATAGAGAGAGTGAACCTATAAAGATATATTTTTAAATGCAGAAAATGTCACAGAAAAATGCTATAAATATTAATAAAATATAAATAAAAGTTGGATTTCAGACAAAGAATTCTCATTCAAATTTTTGGTTAAAAGCTAAAGAAAGAATAAAATGCATATGGTTTTTAGTTAGAAAACAATGCATAGTACTTTTATTTGTCTTTCTTTATAAGAAAACAAAACCAACCAGTATTGTTTCTGCTTCTTGGTTAGAAAACATAACATTCTCCATTTTCTAGCAAAACAGTCTGTGTTAGCTTCGTACGTTTTAACTTAGTTTAGCTAAAATAAGAATAAAGTACAAAGGTTTCGGAAATATAAGGTGTTAGAACAAAAAAATAAACTTGGAAATGGATGCTAAAAAGTGAGTTTATTAACAACCAAAAAAATTATTCTAAATTAGCTGTTGTCCTGATTTTTTGAAGCACAGAGATTTCATTTTTATTTACTTTTAGGAATTACAGGATTAATTGTAATGGAAAGAGTATAGATGCGTAGATTTCATAATATAATATTCATTTTGCTCATTATTGAATCTATTTTTCCAGGTTTAAGTGTTGTTTATGTAAGCACGTATAAAAGAAACTTAAATTTGAAATTTGAAATGCTTATTTTGAACAGCCTTCAGCGAATTTTTACTAGTATCTTCGTGATGTTTATAAGTATATATTTTGCGTAACCCAAACACTATTAGACGAAGAATGTACAAATGTTGTTCTTAGGTTTGTTACAACATCAAGTTGTGCACTTCCATTTACTAACTTAAAATCGTAATATAATGTCTATTAGAACAATAGCTCTAAAATAAAGCAAAACTAAGATATCCACGTATTCATTGCAATAATACATTTGTCAGAACTTAAACAATATCTTTAACAATACATTGAGAATGAAACAAAAAATTTTGAGGATACTTTTGTATATTAACTGTTTATTACTATATGGTACAGAGTATCTGGAATATTGTATTAGCTAAAAGTTTAGACTTAGAATGAGATATCTATACTGATTAATCTCTATATAACGTATATTAAGGATTCCGGCTTTTCCAGATGTCAGTAATTGATCTCTGCATAGATACCGCTATTACCTTAAGAAATGGAACATTCTTTGAACCTTGAACTAAATGCGGAAATAATACATATTTCCTCTGACGAATTGCATTAAGTTATTCAGGGTATATTAACCCTCAAGAAAGAGTAGTTTGTAATAAATAGCTTAGAAGCAACACGTGTTAAAAATGTTTTAAAAGGAAGTATACTTAAACAGTAATAAGGATAACTTAAAGTTTATAGTAAATAAAAATACTTCACTATTTTATTAAACACTTTGATACTAAAATCTATACTTAAAGACTTACGACTATTTTGATAAAAATTATCTCATCAAGTTTTGTTTTTTTGCATTTGATTTTACTAAGAGATAGGGATAATTGCCTATTTTTAGATATAATTTTAAGTTAACACTACACTTTAAAGTTAATTCATATCATGCGAGAATTTGTGTACTACCACATGAACTTAGTGGAAGATACATATGCTTAGGAAAACAAATTATGTAAACAGTCATTAAAACTACCCAGCAATTTCTACAAAGGGAAATAAAAATGATTTCACTACACTATATAATAAATGCATTCTATAACTCACTATATATCAAAAAAATTAAAAACAAAATCCAGTATTGGCTTTAATGCTAATGCTGAGATAAAAAAACGCCATATATAATAAGATTCTTCAGTTTAAATTTTTAATGTGATATCCTTTTTTAAATAAAGTAAAATAGTAATTCAGTTTAACCGTTTCATTCACTATTGAAGCACATGCGCAACTTTGCTTAGTAAAGACTAAAAATTTCATATATTTGGTCAGTCTCTATTATTTTCCGATTCCTTTTAATTTTAAAGAATACGATAAAGTATTCTCAATGAATACAATAAACAAGAAAAAAAGAAATTTAAAAAAGTGTAACATCTAGTAATTTACCCAATTTATTTAGTAATAAATTGGAATTGTTACAGTTTGTTAGCTCATTTGTTAATTACTTCAGATGTAAATGTCCTTTATTTAATGATTTCATTTTACTTTGTGTTAATGCTATTTCAGTTTGAAGACGAATATTGAGGATTTAAGACAGTTGTTACTTATACAAATAATGGTGCAACTGTACTGATGAATGTGAGAAATACACAATAGCTGGAAAAAAACTCAGGGATATTATACCACTTTTTTATAATTTAAAAACAATAAGCAAACACAAGGAAAGCAAAACATCTTACAGATCATAAATCATCTTCAACATTCACCAGAATAAGAACTTACAGTATAAACACACCCACACACCCAGATATATATATATATATATATATATATATATATATATATATATATATATATATATATATATCTATATATATATATATGTATGTATATATATATATATGTATGTATATATATATATATATATATAGTACAATATGTTAAACGTATGTGTACCACTCAATGTTGGTTTTAACTTTAAAAAAATAAAGAAATGTTATAATTTAGCAGATTTGTAACTTCTGCTGGGTATGTTTTTTTTTTATATCAAATATTGCCTTTTTATTAAATGGTTTAATTTATTTTTGAAACATTTTGTGGTTATCGCTATAATAAATAAATTATGTTTTAAAAGAAAATATATTTTACAAATATAATTTCTGTTTATTCTGATGACAATTAAAATATACATTTCTTGTATAAAATTTTGCAAACAAAATAAAATATATAGTATATCAAAATTTAAAAGAAAAACGTATTTGAAAGTCTCATTCGATTTTTCATCAACTTTTACAACTTTGTGATGGCAAGCATTTAACCAACTTTTTTTATTGCAAGCCACATTTAACGGTTGATTTTCTACGTTTATAGTTCTTTTTACTGCACAAAGACTTTATGGTTAGTTTCGAATCGTCACAGTAAAATTTTAGCCAAAATGTCGTATAACATTTACAGTTTTTCCTATTTAAAATCATTTATAATTTTTCGCTAGTAACATTTAAGACAAGCATTTTATACGTACTTCATATGTTCATGTATATTTAATCTCTTAACAATTTAATTTTTTTCGTGAGTTCGGTCCAAAAATGTCCCATTTTTATTTAAATTTTTTCTTAATTTTACATTTGTAAACACGTGCTACATTTGTGAAAAATGCTATTCAAAGCAATATTCTAAACTGTATGTGTATAATTCTAAGTGTATAACAACTGTTTTTTTTTACAGGAAATAAAATATTTCCCCGCAAGTTGTCTTTTTTCTCTCATGTATGGCAGACACGAAAGTTACATTTGCAATTGTCCATATAAAAAATACTAATATTTTCGATTATAAATACTATTCAATTATTTTCGACTGCTATTAATACAAAAACATTTACTTAACATTTTTTTTCAAAGAACATATTTAGTGCGATAAATCTTGAAAGAGGGTAAGAGGCATACTCCTCAGACTCACAGTCACAGTCAACAACTCCACAGTCAGGACAAAAATACCTAGTCTCTTTTCTAATTCTTTTGCTGCTGTCGTTTTTCTTCAATAAACACATTAGTTTGCAGGTCTTAGTTTTAAGTCTATTTGTGGAATTTCCTCTAAAGTTTATTTGTCGGTCAGTCTCTAAAAATCTCAAGCAAAGTCAAGCCTAAAACTCAAAGAAAAAAGCACGCTGGGTAATGCAATATACACTTCAGAAATGCAGAATACACTCCAAGAACTAGCATCTTTTGGACATCTATACGATTACCTTGGCAGAGAAAATACAATAGATACCGCCAAAACAGTGAAAATAACAAAGAAATCAGATTGTCTGTACGATCTGCAGGTAAATCATTAAAGACATGAAAACAGCGCCCGTACTTTGCACGTGAAAAACATACAAAAAGTTAATAATTAAGTATACACATAAAACTCTTCCAAACTTTCTTTAAATGAGAATTTGGAAACTTATTTTACCAATATAACAAATGCTTGATTATTCAATTATTTTTGTCATCCTAAATTTAAGAGTATTTTACTTTAGCCATTTTATTGTATTCTACTTTTCATCGTATAATTGGTCATACCTTCTAAGTGAACAGTACAGAAAATGTATTCAGTCAGTGTTTTACTTGTTCGAATATAGTATAAAGTTTTTATGATATTACAATGAAATATACATGAACTTATTTATGATTCTTTCAGTGAGTAACAAATAAAGTAAAACAATTGGAACAAGATTAAAAGGCAATAAATCTACCTGTAGAAATGTGTGTATTTATTTCAAATTAAAGAAAAATGTAAGATCAATCTAACATTCATTATGTATTTATGAAAATTTTCATTGTTTGGAGTCGTTCAAGTTAACATAATTAATATTTCCTGAATTATAAGAAAACAAAAATGAAGTTAGAATATTCCATTTATACTAGAAAACTTTAATGCAACTAAATTTTAAGCATTTTCAAAATTTAAAAATATTTACAGCCTCAGGGTATCATATTCCGAATTTGTATTATTTTATTAGGCAATGATTAAAAAGTATTTTATATTACTTTAATTCCCCTTTTGATAATTAGTCATTTAGCAAATTAACTATTCACTAGAGGTTAATCGAAAGTAATGCATTAAGAATATTTCTTATCAATTCATAACTTAATTTGGGAAATAAAAACTGCATTTAAAACTATAAAAAGTGTTGAACTTTTAATTCTTCTTTCCTTTTTAAGAAATCCCTTGTGAATATTTCAACAAATTGAACTCGGACTCAATTTAAGAAGAAAATCCGAGAATTCCCCTCTGCTTTTCTATTATATATTTTTAATTCCTTTTAAAGAAATTGAAAAACAATGAAACCTACCATATTACTTTTCCCGTTTCTTTGTTTTAAGCTTCCATAGAAATTCTTGTGAAATCGCATAACTAACTTCTGGTGCTCTGATCAATTTACTAGAAAATTGAATGTGAGAGTTATATTTATGTAAAATTGGATAATTTCGAAAGAGATTTATTAACTATATTTGGAGTCATTCATTATAGATTCAATAATTTTGTTGTTAAACATTCATTTATACATCTTTGTAAAGAAGTTCCCACTTTATTTTGGGATCACCACATTGGTTGTCATTATAGTTCCTTCTGAAAGGGCAACACATATGCAGCATACCTTTAGTAAGGAAACTAACCAAAACCCAACGATTGGCAGCACGATATGTTAAAAATGAAAAGTGTGGAAGGAATTCGTTTTCAATTAAGGAATATGTTGAACATATATGCAGCATACCTTTAGTAAAGAATCTAACCAAATCCCAACGATTGGCAGCATGATAGGTTAACCAATCTAGAGTGTACTAGGGAATTTATTTTCAATTAAGGAATATCTTGAGCACATATGCAGCATACCTTTAGTAAGGAATCTAACCAAAACCGAAAGGATTGACATCACGATATGTTAACCAATGTAAAGTGTGGTCGGGAATTTGTTTTCAATTAAGGAATATGTTGGACATATATGCAGCATACGTTTAGTAAGGAATCTACCCCACACCTAACAATTGGCAGCACGATACTTTAACCAATGTAAAGTGTGGTCGGGAATTTGTGTTCAATTAAGGCATATGTCACCAAGAGACCTTATTTGTTTTGTACCAGCTATCCTTAAACAAGAATCTAAAACAATTTCACAAACTGACATTGTTTGTAAACACTCAATCTTACAGCATCGAGAATTTGTGTTAGTTTATTATGGGATCACCAATTCGGTGATCGATATAGCTCCTTTTGATTTATAAACAAAAATGCTTTGAATTCTGACTCAGTAATCAAACTCAAACTCATCGAGAGGAAGCGAGATGTGTTTACAAATGTAATGAATGGGAGAGAAAATCGAATAATGCATATGAAGCGTACCTATCATCGAACATCCCATTTATCGTTTTTTAACCAGTGATCATACCTATAGTGCTCATGTGAACACCAAAAACGGATATATTCAAATTCTTAGACCCACAAGGTTTGGAAGGGCATGTAAACATCATAAAAAATGAGATAAAAAGCTGTAAAGAAGAGCATGAATTTATTGTTATTTGAAAAATTTTGTAGTTATTTACTCTTAAGTAACAAGGGAACTGTCATTTCAGGTTTGAAATATTGAACAACTACACTATTTTATAAGGATCATAAACAATAAATTTACATAAAATACATAAAAACTAATTTTATTAGAAAAATACTTTTGATTAAATTACGTCTTTCCCATAAGATTGATTTTTCCATCAATTCTACCAGCACTAAATATTAACCAACTACTTACATTTTAACTACAAATTCATTACTTTTTAAACAAAGCTAGATAAAAAAATTTATTTATGATTAAACAATATTTTAAAAATAATTATTTAAAATCATACAAGGTTTTAACATTTATTTTTGCTGTTCTATTGTACTCTCTATAACATTGTAAAATAATTTATAATTTAAAAAATGCTTACCCGATTTTATTAAAACCCATTCACAGACAACATCGAAAATATTGAAACAGATTATCTCAAAAATAATATCCTGTAATATTTTTTACTCACTGATTCAGTCACAAAAGAGTCAAATTGAAAAATAACAATTTTAAGTTTAATAATGAGAATTTAAGACAAACATATGTTTTCCTGAAACAAAATAATCAATCCATTGGAAAATGTTCATTTGTTTGTGAATTATAAATTTGATCTTGAATTTTGAAAATTAATATATTTCATATTTCTCGTATTTTGTATTTTCTTTGTAACCTTTGATTATTTATTATTTTATTAAAGCTGTATTTATTACTCTTTCTATAAAGGCCTTACATATTATAAAAACGTTTACAATTTTTTTTTGTAGTTTATAATAAAAAAAGAGCAGTTCATACACTTTTCGCTTCCACACCTTTCCATGATTAATTATGTAATAAAATATGTAATGAAATGAAGACACATTATACGGTACCATCAGAATTTATACTATTCCACACTATAGTAAATTGTATTAATTCATTATTAATAAATAAATTAATAATTATACGATAATCACACAAGAATTCATATTAATATATTTGGCTGTATTTGCATAAATTACTTTAGACATATTATTCTTTCCACCAAACAAATTGAATGTCCATAGTGTTCGAAACTGACGTTAAACACTAGGTCTCGATCTCATTAGCAGTTGTCATGCAAACAATTATGCATACTGCTATAACCAGAATAAAACATTCATATCTCACATATTGCATAAATGAAGCTTTAATCCTTAAAATGAATGTAATTGATACACAAAGCCCGTAATATAATTGATAATATGCAGAACTCTTAAAACATCCACATTTCCCTAAATTTTAGTTGAGTAATGGAATTACAATTTTTATACATTTGAATTTATAAAACCTTTTATAAACTATTTTGGAAGACTATTACACACCCTTTTTCACGAAACTTAAAAAAAAAAAGTTTTTCCCCAAGTAAAAGCATTTCGCTCGTTGGAAATTTAAATAATGAAATTTAAGATTAAGGGGAAAGATCAGTTGCATTTCAATACAATAAATATCTAAAATTCTAAAGAAAAATCATTCTTATATTTTATCAATTAAAGCATATTAATTATACCAGAATTAATACCAGGGCTTAATTATACCAGACTTTATTAATCTCTCTCTTTCTTTCTTCCCATATATATATATATATATATATATATATATTATATATATATATATATATATATATATATATATATATATATATATATATATATATATATATACATATATATATATATATACATACATACATACATACATACATACATACATACATACATACATACATACATACATACATATATACATACATACATATATATATATATATATATATATATATATATATGTATATGTATATATATACATATAAATCTATATGTATAAATGTATAATGTTTTGTGTATCTATACTTATTTATTAATATACATAGGACATATGTGGCTGTAGTAGAATTTCTTATATAGAGAATAATTTTTTTTAAATTGACTACTTGATACAACCCTATTGATCACACAATTGTATAAAATTCTGGGAACTTAATTTTCGAAATATGTTTTCTAAATAACTTATTCTACAACGTACACCTAAAGTATTTTAATACAACTTGAATGAAAATATCTTTTCAGCTTTCAATATTGGAAAACAAGAAAGATAAATTGCACAAATACTTAATATAAAATGTTCCACAAAAAATTAGTGAGGCAGAATAAATAGGTAGAGATTATTCTATAGCATTTTACACAAAAATATAATAAATTTTAAAATTCAGTATTCCATAATTTAGACCTAGTATTACGCAAAATTTTTAAAATAATTTTTTGTGAATAAGCAGTTTGAAGTTAAATTGTATAAATATGTTATACATTTTTAACCATAAATACTGTTATAATCCATATATAACTTTATTTTTTAAAAATAATTTTCCTTACATCACTTTTTTAAATATAATATTTTCTTCAATATTAAGGATTTAAAGATTTAAAGGTTATATCGCTTTTAAAGTTTTTCCGTTCAATATATAAGTTTTAAGAGTGTACCTTACTTTAAACTGTTACATAATTTCACAATTGTATAAGGATATATTGGGCATATTTTCTCGTACATACAAATAAAATAATACGAATAAAATAAAGAGAAACTGCACAGTGTTTGATCTGGTCCAATTGCAAATACTTTTCCTATCTAAGTTTGTTTAAACATGAGTTCTATCGATCAATTCTAATGCATTTATGTTTCATTATATCCTATCAAGGAAGTGAAATTTTTCTAGTAACTTCGCATTAAATTTTCAACAGTCGTAGTTTTAATATTCCTTTTTTAAAATATTATTTCTTAGCTACTGAAAATAAATCGATAAAAAATGTTCAATAGGAAGTTACTTAAAAAGTTTCCTCTCAAAACTCCTTTTAGCTTCTTCGGATAGTGGCAACTTAGGTTGTGTCTGGAGAGGAAAAACTTTCTTTTATAAAATGTCTGAAGCAGATAAAAGTTTTCCCACACAACAAACTTTCAGATGTGAGAATGAATTCCTCAGGACGCCTTTTCTATGATAAAATACTATGGAAGTTCGATAAAACAGAATAATATCTTGGGGAAGAAAGTTTGGGGATGTAAATTAAATAATATCGTCCCTTGTTTATGTTTTACTTATATATCATATATATATATATATATATATATATATATATATATATATATATATATATATATATATGTGTGTGTGTGTGTGTGTGTGTGTGTGTGACGGTTAAAGTGATAAATCTTAAATCTTGTTTTTCATAATACCCACGTATTACGTAAATGTGATGCATATTGTACGTTTATCACCTCTACCCGTTGTTATTAATTTGGTTATGAAGTTTCTTAAATTAGTTAAGCATAATTAATTGAAA
>CM063505.1:27891198-27906198 GCA_032207245.1 Pardosa pseudoannulata | reverse complement strand
TTTTTTTTTTGTAAGTGAAAGAGAATTTTATATCACTTTTTTTCTCTTCGAAAGATTAGTTCCGAGAATTCCTTACTAAATTATTTTGCTGTCTGATTCAAAAAAAAAATTTTTTAGTTAATCTGAATAAAATAAATTAAGTCCTAATGATTAAATAGTCTTGGTAGGTTTGAGAGAAAAAAATCTTAACCATAGAATTAAACTTTTTATAGCTCCTCTGAGAGATTTCGCTAATTATGAAAAAATTATAAAAAAGTAACAAGTTATTTTATCCAGTAAATAAAGTTAACTATGTGTGGTCACTTGTCTTTTTCAATTTTTTTAATCTATAAAAAATAACACACATTTTATAAATTTCCATGGATTAAATAAGATTTAATTCTCGTTTCGGAGGTTTAGAGTTTTGTTTGGAAGTAAGTTTTAATACTTTATATAGTGGATACTGACATCGAACTTTCTATTTTTTGATATATTTCAGTATTTACTCCTTAAAAGGAATTACTACAGTAAAGCAAATGTGATAAATAAATGCTTTATGTCAATGCTTTTGTTCAATTCATATTAAAGTATTAATTTTATAAAGTTTTATAAAAAAAAGTGAAGTTTCATAAATAAAGTTGTTAAACATTTTTAATTCAGATTGTATTCTACCTTTGAGAATTAAGTTACACGTTGTTACTTTATTTGTAAACACGTTTTGAATACCTCAAAAATCAGATTCTGATATAGAGCGTTGTTATTTTTATGTATTTTAGTATTTATGACTTTCTGTTTTAACATTATTAAACGTAGAGACTAAGGAATATTGTAAAACGTCGTCTGGAATGTGGAAGTAATTTCATGAATAAACTGACTTTTATAAACTAATCTGAAAAACCGTAAAACACAATTATAATTTACAACTAGTACGTTTTAAAGAAAATTTTTACTGTAACAGGAGTGGCAAATGGCAGAAAATAAGCACATTTGTCTACGAAACATTATTTAAAAAAATCTTTCTTTGTCTATAGAGTTTTTAAAGGAGATTTATTCCATATTACATTTAATGTGTAACACAGTCTTAGAAAAAAATTCCAATGGGATGAACATTGGTAGATGTAATGTACATCTGCAGAAAAACAAATAATAACAATTTGAGAAAAATACAATGATTTATTCAAGTGATAAAACTTCACAAAGTTAAAAATTCAACAACGAGTTTGTTCACCTCTATCCCTTATGCAAGCAGTTATTCGGCTTGGTAGTGATTGATAAAAGGAGCTTGATATCCATCAGGATGGCCTCCTGATGGATATCAAGCAAATTGTGTTTTACTGGCACGTTAGATCTTTAAAATCGCGAGATGGTTTGAGGGCACAACTCATAATGCTCCAAACTTTCTCAATAGGAGAAAGATCCGATGACCTTCCTGTCCAAGTTAGCTGTTCGCAAGCAGGAAGAGAAGCAGTAGAAACACGTACAGTATAAGACATAACAATATATTGCATAAACCCCTGATGGTCCTTCATGAAGGTCAACACAACGGGACGTAGAATTTTGTCTACATACCGCTCTACTGTAAGAGTGCCGCGAATGACAAACAAAGAGGTCCTACTATGAAATGAAATGGCAACCCAGACCATTACTCCTGGTTGTCGTCCTGTATGAAGACAATCAGGTTGGTATCCCACCGCTGTCCGGGGATTCTACAGACACGTTTTTGCTCTTTATCGGGTTTTCAGTCCCAAGAAGTACTCATCACTGAAGACAAATCTGCTCCAGTCAGTTACATCCCTGTTCAGCCCGACACCATTACCAATGGGATTATCGCTGTACAAAATTCATTGGTTTCCGGCGTAAAGGACCCTGTGATTTCAGCCTCCTTTCTGTAGACCGCTTAGGAATGCTCTTTGAACGAACCACAAGTTGTAAGTACAGTCGATGATAATGATGCATCTAGGGCTATAAGTGCAGCACTGACAATTTTTTAGTCGTCACATTCTGTCGCTTCTCTAGGCCGACCGCTTCTCACTTGACACTGTGTTCGGCCATGGTTCACCCATTCCTACCAATATCGTCTCATTGTGGCACGATTCAACTCAAATTTCGAGCAATTTGCCGATTAGACCAACTGGCTTATTTGAGCTCATCTACATGTCCTCTCTCAAATTCTGATATCTTCCCATATCTTTCTCGCACATGTATGAGTGGCATTGTTACTGTCTATTTGAGTACATGGAATGAAATTCGAAAAGAATTTATGACCTGGAATCAAAATTTTTCCTCTTAAATATCCTGACAGTTTTTCAGATAAGATGCGGTGCAGCGACACACGTTCATTCATTCCACCAAATTTTAAATTTTTGGATTTTGCATCAAAACCCGAATGCTTATCAATAAGTGTCCAATTAGCTTTACATCTTTTAGGTGCGACGACCCTTATTTTCTTTCTTTTCTTTTTTCTTTTGTCTAAGATTGTAGATTGACGAATACTCAAGAATTAAAAAACCCCGAAATAATTTGGCCAGAAAAATAAATGAATCATCGAAAACTTTCTCTTTTTTATTACAGAAATAACGTAAAAATAACGTTACAAAAATAACGTAAAACAAAAATGAAGTAAAAATGTATAATATTTAAATTGAAAATTCATAGATTGAGATTCTAAGCTCAGAATTAATAACTTAAATAGGGAATTATGCACTTCAATAACATGATCCTGAGAACAGACAAGAAAATAAAATATATTTTTCTAAAAAATGAGATCACTTAAGTCTGACATCTTTTAAAAATGTATTAAAAGAAAAGTTCTCAGAACTATTTTATTTTTGTTCGTCCACAAGAAACAAGTTAAAACTGATAATCAGCAAAAGAGCCCACTTTCTTAAATAGAGTAAAGAAATAAAATATTGATGCTGTTTTCTCCATGTGTTTATTACAAGTATCTTATTTAAGGATAATTCATTCCATTAATATAAAATATAAATAAAAACAATACATTCCAATGCAAAATAACATGGTAGTTAAAAGTACAGGTTGATACTAAACTACTTCAATGAACAACAATGAAGTGATACCACTCTCAAAAATAGATATATATTTTATAGATATGTATAGGATGGTTTTAGAATTATGATACAAACACACATATACACAAATCGAAATTTGGGTGAAACTTTTTATTTATTAAATCTTTCTTACAAACTAAATGGTGATATACTAGGTGATATACTAGGATTATACTAGGGCCAAATACTTTAAATTTTTAAGACCCAGAAACTGAAATTTCAAACTTGTTTCGATTCTCAGCTCAATAGATAAAACATTGTATATTTAGCTTTACAACCTTTTATTGTTTAGCTATTTATATGAGAAACCACGTTTCACCAGCAATAAACGACTTCTACTTCTCTGTATTCTACTTTTTCACACTATTTCTTGGTTGGCTCCACTCCTTTATCTATCAGTGTTCTGAGGTACTGAATTAGAATCAAAACCAATAGATAACTTTTAAACGCTTGACTGGTATACTAAAATTAATTATAAGACATTTTATAAGACAAACGTAATATATGCATTTTTTCCATTAACGGTAAAAATAATAATAACATGTTTTAGAGCAGCGAGTAGTTTCTCTCCATGTTCTAATCACCTGAGAAAAAAAGGAGAGACAACCCTCAAGTTTATACAACATAGTTCTCTGTGCACCTTTATTAATGTATTTCGTAGTCATCAACAGTCACACCGCTAAGTAGAAGAAAATTTTCTCTGGTGATTTCAGATTTTCTGTGATTCAGAGGCGTTATTGAGGACTATTTTAGAATCAAAAAAGTTAACCGAAATTAGAACAGCAACGGTTAGTCTTGTCAGAGAAGGCATTCAAACTTATAAACTCGGATATCGAAGAAACTTCATACCAACTTCATACTCTCTTGCATATCACAGATAAAGTGATTCTCAAAGATATGCATTCACAGTGCAAAATGTTTATGTAGGTTCAATGTAAAATGCTTGACGGATGTCCAAATGTATATTAACAATGTTTACATTAAGTATTTGGGTACTTATTTGAAACGAATACCATAAGGTTTCCAACTCTTCAAGAATTATATTTAGCTGATGTTTTAGAGATATTGTTCTATTAGAACCCTGAAAGTTCTGATTGGGTTTCGTAAATAACTGTGAAATAGAAATGCAGGTCATTACAAAAATAATATCCACAAAAACGTTAGCATTCAAGGACTGAAATTAATGTACATTAAGGTAATTAAAGCCATTTTCGATTAGATAAATATGACAATCAATTACCAAATTCATCGAATATAACCCTTTTTAAGGTCATAAAGAGGGCGTTATTTTAAAACATGTAGTTTAATTTTTAAAAGAACAAATTACTTAATAATCCACTGCAGCTGTGCTATAGCAAACATTACCTGGCATGTTTGAAAGTATCCGCATTAACTCTAGAAACATTTAGAATGCTTTTTTATTGTTTTCAGAGTATTTACAAACATTTCTGTTATATTGTAAAATTCAGTAATAATACTGTAAGTAAGCTCTGATATTACAACCAGAGGTTGTGAATCGAGGCTCGAAATGGCCCTAAATCCTTCGTATTCATTAATAGTGGCTAGGACATGTAAAATAGATTTCTGTTACAAATGTAAGTGCAAATGATATCTTTCGTAGTGGCAGCCGACCTTGAGGTATTCTAATTGATACCGGCTTCTAAATTATGATAACCAAAAAGGTGCATTATCACTCATATCAGTAGGTTTCCTTAAGCTATACTGCTCTCCAATATGTGCTAAATGACTAACAACTTTGTAGTTTTTTTTTACATAAAATATATGTGTGTACTGCCCATTGCATTAAAAATATTTATATTGTTTTCTTGCAAAATTCAAATAATACGAAATTAAAAATAAAACGTTCAGTAGAAGAAATGATAAAAAACATTAAAAAATTAAAGCATACATTTCTCTTGTAAACGTAACAAGCTCCAAGTAATATCCTCTTTGTATTAATTATAATCATACAATGGACAGCAATATTAGCATGGTAAGTCATGAATAAGAATGAGACTAATTTTCATTCGCAAATTATTATTTGAAATAAAAATTTTTTCCTAAATAAAGTATTGCGAAAAGAAAGTATTTAAATACGAAAGTTAAAAGCAAACAAAATGAATTCTAATGTAAAGTAAGCATAGACAAGAAAGTATTAATGTATTTTCTCATAAGCGGCATTACCTCTTTACATTATTTGCTATTACATATATTAAAGCATTAGATGATAATATTATTTAATCATATGCCATGCTTAAAATAGCGTTGAGGTTTTTTTATACACTTCAGCTACTAAGAAATATGAATAATATTATTAATGTGCAAAGTTGACCAGATAGTGTTAAACAATCATTGATTAATCTGCGATTTCAAAGAATGAATCTTAGATATCTAGTTTTAATCTGAGCCGCGGTAGCTCAGTCAGCAAAGGTCGTAACTGAAAGGTTGAGGGTTCGGTGATGGGAACAGTCTAAGATCCGCCGTTTTTGCTAAAGGTGACTGAGGCACATAAAATATACTTGTGGCCACAAAGTCCTCGAAGTCCTCAAAATATATCTCTGGGGAGTGACAGGCCAAGCATGGCGGCCTTGTTCTTGGTCCCTGCTTCCTAATTACGATGACCAATTGGAGGTAATGTTATTCGAGTCCATAGCATACCTTAAGCTCTCCGTGCTCTCCATGTGGGGCTAAATGAGTAACAGGTCCAAAGCCAAATTAAGGCGTTAGGATAATTTCAGTATCGACTGTTCCATTGGAAAAAATTTAAACTACTTAAGTATAATTAAATGTGAAAAAAGTAAATTCCATCCGTTCTCGCATCAATATGGTGACAACCTTTCAATATGCTAATTAACTCATTTTTTTCATTAACTCACATTTTAATATTAATGATATAGTAAAATATTTTCCAAATAGACTCATTTCAGAAATGCAATTATTTCAGATTATTTAAATAATGAAAAAAATATTTTATTTGTACCTTGATAAAAAAAATAGGGAAATCCTTAAATATAATAATTTATATTTTAAATTTGTTCCTTTTTTTCTTTGGAATGTAATATTACTATAATTTTATATTGAAATTCATTGAAGAAAATAAATCAATTTAGATTTTCAAATTAATGTGATTGTAGCTTTTTTGTGCGGAAAATAAAGTTTTCTATTTTTACTTACTTTTAGTAGGAAATTAGTTGATTAGATAATTATATTTTATTGGTAGGGAGCATGTTTCCACCACCTTTTGTGTACTATTAAAAGGTAGGTTATTTTATATATATATATATATATATATATATATATATATATATATATATATATATATATATATATATATATATATTTAACCAATTAATTTTTTAGTGTTGTCTTTTCTGTATCGAAATATAATTTTAATCGTTAAAACCATGGCTTCGAACATAATTTTTTTCATTCCAGTTTCCGTTTCGGTTCAACCAAAAGAATAATTATCGATAAAATTCTTGTTTTAGTTCTGCTAAAAACAACAGTTTGCGGTGCAGCAATTTTACCTGTAGATGGACAAAACTCTTATTTATGCTAAAGGCCGTTGTTAAATAAATAAGTCTAGATTCTGGAACCATTTTTTATTCGTTGGTTAAAGCACACAGTACAAAGAAACACAGCACAAAAAGCAATATCATAGACAAGCACATACAGAGAAGTCAGTGGCACCATGGGAAAAGTAGATGGCTCCCGTAGCGCCACCTATCATAAAATGAGAGGACAGCAATTGTATCTGCTACATATGTATATACTTATTTGTACTTATATGATAGACAGGAAATAAATTCCTATTAAAGTTTAGAACATTTTATTCTTTTTTTTATTGCTACACTATGCGAACTTTCACAATTAATCAGCATGCCTGATAAGCCGAGCATTCGTATCGTTATACATTATGAAAATTACATTTGACAACTTAAAAATAATTATAAATCTATCTTTTACAAGTAGTTTCATTCCAAACTGAAACAAAAAACAACAAAACAAGTAAAAGCTCTTGAACATCAAAACAGGAAATCGAGTGGCAGTGTACATATAACTTGGTTTGGTTTAGAGTTCTAAGATCTACTTTTTTTAAACAAGAGGGCTAATGAGACTGGTACCTAGTGCTTAAAGCCGATTACGAAAGGATATGAACATCCATGCCACATTAGGATTCGAACCCACGATCTACGATGTCGAAGATCAGCGGCCTAACCATTCGTTTAAAGTTCGGCACAATGTACATGTAAGGTTATAATTATACCCTTGACATTAAATTAGAAGGTATTGATAACTTAGTTAACGTAACAATATGACTAAAAATATATCGAACCGGAAGAAACCGTTTTTTTTTTCGATTCAATTACTGTTTTTGTTCGATTGAAAGTAACCTTTTTTTTCTGATTTTGGTTCAGTTTTGGTTCGAAGACCTTGTTAAAAGAATTTTCAGGATATTTAAATTTCATCAATTTTCTTTGTTATTTCTGAAATTGAATGAGATGACTGATTCAAATTTTCAGAACTAAATTAGTATATTGGTTTTAATGAATTTCCTTAAAAATAAAGTTGTATTCTGTTACTTTAATTTTTATAAATATCTTGAGGTCTCATTAAAAGACAGATATTTCATACTAAAACAAATATGTTAATATTTCAAGTTTATAAAAGGAAATTAATTAGAAATAAAGTAAAATGTTTAGTTTCAGAAAACGTAAGATAAATTCATTGCAACAGTAAAACTTTGGCCTTGAGAGCATAATAAGCTTCAGGCAATATTCGCGTTTTATTAATTAAATTCATACAAAAGACCGTTCAACGCAAAATCTTGGAAACCCGTGAATATGAGTGAGACGAGCATTCATTTGCAAATTTCCGTTTCAAATAGAAAATTTTGTCTCTAACAACCTGTTGCTAACAGAAAGTGTCTGGGTTACGTAAGTTGCTAACAACCAAAATAAATTGTAATGCCGTCACAGAAAGCATAGACAAGAGAACGTTAATGCATTTTCGAAGAACCTTCATTTCTGCTTTACATTATTTTCTTTTACTTGCATTAAATCAGAAAATGATAATAACAGTTAATTATATGCCTTGGTTAAATCTGCTTTGAGATTTTTTTTAATACAAGTATTTTAATACAAGTATGAGAAATATAAGAGCCTTATTTAAAGCTCAAAATTTACTGAAAATCCTCTATATAATAATAGCCAAAGTTGTCTTGCCGCAATTTCTGGAGCGGTTGTACCTGGAATGGACACAGGCATTCATATTGGATTTTTCATGAGTTAGGGTTAGCAAAATTCAAAGCGAGTTCGAAATCCACCCCATCCCCCTTTTCGAGCATTTAATGCTATTATTTCAAGCCTTATCCTTCCTCTTATTCTATACTAAATTCATTCATGATAGGATGGCAAAAACGGAGAGTAATATTTAAATTTCTGGACTGTTTCTACTTGACTACCTGACCATATACTTAAATTAAATTAAACAGCGTGAAGGCATTGTACGTTTGGTAGAAAGATCGTCGTACTTCTCGGGTTGGCGGTTCTATCCCAGACGCAGGCAATTTTTTTTTTAATGTCTAATAAATTTAATATTTTCTGTTTTTCTTTTAAATTCTTATTCCGAAAGTTGTTTTATTATTTTTAAAATAAATTTTTACTATTTTTTCAACTTTTTATAATTTTTATTATTTTTATTTTATTAAATTCACGTATTGATTTACGGATGTCCCTGGCCACATAAACATTTCATGTTGTGTATCCTTAAACTTTCTTCGCGTAATGTAATAATACCCCCCCGTCTGTCCTCGAAGTTATGAAGCTGATGGACCTGGAATGGATAGAGCATCCTTATTGGGTTTTTGACAAGTTAGGGTTTTCAAAATTCAAAGCGAGTAAATTTTACCTTTTCTTAAACTATAGATCCGATTCTGAAGTAAATTGGTATGAATAAGCTTCGTATCACAGCAAAAAATACTGTCCTCTTTAAAATATTCGAAATCCATACCGTCCCCTTTTCCAGTGTTTAATGTCATTATATTAAGCCCTATTATAAGAGCAAGCGATTAAATTTATAAATTTAAAACGTAATAAATAGGTAAAAATAACAGTTTTTTCTAGCGTTATGACTTCATTCCTTTAACCATTTCATTTAATCATTTCTTAATTTAAATTATTTAAATATCCTCTTCATTATTTTCATACGTTTTATCACTAAACATAGGTATTGCATAGATAAATTTCTTTTTTATTTGACTTAAATAATAGATTAAGTACATATGTGATAATTTAAATCAATTATTTTGTTGAAAGGTAATTCTCAGAAAAAAAACATTTTTTTACCTGCCTCATAGGATTTTTTACAATTCTTAAAAATTAGAAAATTTACTGATCCGATCATATGACGAGCTATATGCTAGTAGTGTTAAATCTAAGATTGGAAATCCCTTTCCAATCTAGAAATCTAAGATTGGAAAGGGTGTTTCTCAGATAGATTCATTCTCCTTAAGCAGCTGGATTTGATTAAATGAGAAAATGATAAATTTCATTTGTATCTCTCATCAAACTGGTGATATCCTATAAATAATACACTGATTAACAAATTTTTTCCATTAGTCAAAACGTTTTTAGTAATGGTGTATCTTTTTAAATTAGATTGATTCAACAAAAATAATTCATTAAAAATTATTTGATTAATTAGGAAAATTGTAAATTCTATTTGTACTTCGATTCAAAATGGGGAAATTCATTAAATATATTGCTGAAGTCGTATTTAAATGTTTCTTTTTTTTCTAGCAATGGTATATTGCAATATTTTTATATCCAGATTTATTTTAAAAAATGAAAAAGAAAATAGTTCAGAAAATTATAAATACATTGATTTAATAAAATATTTTAGATTATTTAATTACTATGATTAAAGTGGAAAATTAAGTTTTTATGTTTTTAATTCACTTTAGTGGGAATTTACAAAATGGGATTATTAAACTCAATTGGTAGGGAATACTACTATTCTCAACTGCTGGGGAATATTAAAAGGTAGGCCATTTTATGCTTCTTGTTTGTTTTTATGTTGTATTTTATACTATTTAGAAAGCATATTTTGCAAATAATGCTATCTAAAAACAAATTTGTATAGAATTGTTTAACATAACTAAATGAATAGCGTTATGTGCAAAAAAATATTTTTCCTAAAGTTGTCTCTTATGTATATTAATATAAGATTAATTGTTTAGTTTTCTTTGTTATTTCTGAAATTAAATGACTGATTCAATATTGCAGTCCTAGTTTAAATACTTTAATATAAAAATTCAAAATATTTACTTTAAAAAATAGAGTAGTAATATACATCTGGTTGTATTTAAAAAATAACCTTGAGGTTTTGTGCCTTGTTATAAAAGAGATATTTCATAATTGAATATCTATCTAAATATTCTCAGTTTACAAAATGGAATTAACTAGACACTAAAAGAAAGTTCAGTTTAAGATACCGTAAAAAGAACACGTTGCAAGAATAAAGCATATACTTCTGTCTAGAGATTATAATAAGCTCAAGGTAATATTCCTATTTTATTATTAAATTCATACAAAAGTCAGCGCGGTGCAAGAGCCTGGTAACCCGTTGAATAAGAATGAGACAAACATTCATTTGCAAATTATCGTTTAAAATGGGGAATTTTGTCTTTAGCAACCTGTTGCCACCAGAAAGTATTTTGGATGCGTAAGCTACAAACAACGAAAATAAATTCTAATAGCATTCCAGTAATCAGAGACAAGAGAATGTTAATGCCTTTTCTGAGAAGCTACATTGCCGCATTACATTATTTGCTTTGCTCATTAAAGCAGCAAATGATAATAACTGTTAATTATATGCTTTGGTTGAAATTGCTTAGAGGTTTGAATTTTTTTTATAAGCTTACGTTACTGAGAAATATGAAAGACATAATTAATGCTCAACGTTAGCGGAAAACAGTGTTAAACAATCAACGAGAAGTCTGCCATTTGGAAGCATGTTTCGCAGATATCTGGTTTTGTTCCTCATAAACAGCTGGCATTGATTAAACGAGAAAAGGGTAAATTTTATTTGTAGTTCAAATCAAAATAGTGACATCTTTGAATACATTGATGAACTATTTATAAGTCATTTTCTTCTAGCAGTGATATCAAAAACAATAATAAAACTGTCTTTTATTTAAAAAAATAAATCTATTTAGACTGCTATACGAGGGGTTTTATAAAAATTAGGACAAAAATAGAATTTGGGGGGAACAAAGTTTTTTTATTGCTTTTCAGAATATTTGCCTCTAAATTTATATACTATTCCATCCGTTCAAACCAATTCTAGAAACAGTTTTTCTACTCTAAATGTAATATCTTAGAAACATGATTTTGGAAGTCATTAACAGCGTATTCAGGTGATGAAAATCGCTGCCTACGCAACTTGTGCTTGACATAAGGGGACAAGAATAAATCATTAGACAACAAATCAGTAGAATATGGACAATGGGACTATAATTTGATATATTTGTCCTTCAATTAATCAATTGGTTTACGTGCTATGTGGGAGATGGTGTTTTGTTGTTTATCTTGATTTCATTCATGACTTTTTGGCAAACAAATTTCTGTATACCATTACGTTAACAACATTCAGATCCTCTAAAGGAATGGTTGCAGTATGTCCTGTAAGACAGAAGAAACAATCATTTTCTTGGAAGTCCTTCATGAATAAACAACTTTCGTGGTATTCAGTTCATTTGAAACACCCAGACAGTGGACTATTGTTTAGTTTTCGACTCATACGATTAAATCCAAGTTTCGATGTTGTATACGAATTTTGCTGTTCAAATTTGATTTTTTTTATTTCCTTACATCAAATTGCACTACTCTCTTTTTGAGCTTCTGTCAAATTGTGCGGAACCCAACTGAAATAAACCATTTTTTTTATTTTAACAGTGAGCAGGTTTGCATCTTATGCAACTCGAATGTTTATATTAATATTAATTTAATTTTATATGTATCTTCATACTGTCCTTTTAGATTTTTATGTATACATTTGCAAATGAAAAATACACATTATGTATATATTTTATTTTAATATTGGCTTTTTTTATTCTATTCTTAACTATTATTTAAAAATATTTAATACTCTACTACTGCCGTTGGTAAAAATGATTAAAGAACTATAATAGAAATTGCATTATAATAACACATCTGATAAGTGAATTGTTAAAAGAAATGATGTTGTTAGAAATATTTTCAAACATTATTTGAATTACCATTATATATTTAATTATTATTCTGCTAAAAACAAACTTGAAAGGGTACGTTAAGTGTTTGATGTCAAAGTCTACTTCCTTACAATTAAATATTTGCTACTTTAAACTAAACAATAGATTCTTTACGAAAATTAGTATATCAGGGATGTTGATCTCTAGTTAAATCACGAATCATATACTAGTATTCAAAGAGTGATTTTTTTTCTCTCTCCAAACGAATGCATAAAAATTTGAAACTATGGATTGAAAATAATGCAAGTTAAATTTCAAGTGACTGATTTATATAGTTATCAAAGAATCTGTTCTTTTAAAATGAATATTTTAAAAGGAAAATATAATTAATTTTCCAGTGAAGTAAACCATTTTTAAATCACTTGAAATTCAAGTGCATTAATTTTTAAAAATGCCTCATTTTTCATTCGGTTGTTTTCCTTAGTATTCAGGTTTACATTTTTATTAGATTTTATATTCGTTATGATGTTTAGCACAACAAAATATAAATCCAAATGATAACAATAAACTGATCAAAAAACTAATCGTTTACAAATAGATTGAATATTTTATATCATAATGCATTTCATTTGTAAACACTCACTTGTTAAGAAATAAAACTTAATTCCAGACATAAAATGCCAATAAAAATTTTAAAAAATTTCATTGCATTGTACTTTAGTGATAATGCATTCTAATGTTTTTAATGAAGTAAAATTTAACAATAGTGACCTGTGTCAAAATTATGCATCATCTAAATTATATATCTTGAAAATAAGGAATAAACATTTAATAAAAGTATAAATATTAACTTTATATTTTTATGTCCCATGTTTCAAAAATATAAATTGAATTTTTAGAAAAAAAGTTTTGAGATTTAAAAAAATTGAGATCTAAATTGTTTAAAGCACATCCTTTTTTTAACCAACATCAGAACTTATGCAGTTTTTTTCATTTTATTTCCATAGATACATACAAACATAATGACTACTATTCCAAATTTAATTTATTCTATCTATTTCAAAATGAAACAAGTGAAAAGGATTTAAGTCATTGATATTCTCTATCGTTTTCGTAATTTAACACTGAACACACGAACTGTCATAATTCCCGGAAAGTGATCCTTTTCAATCAAATCCAATCTATTTAAATTCAATACTATGTTTAGGTCACCTATCATCTTCTAATGTTCACTTCTCAAATTGTAAATGAATGTATGGTGCAATATATAGTTTATGGTATAGTTTATATAGTTTGATAGTTTATTGCTTTATGAGAATATAAGGTATCTATATGTATATATATATATATATATATATATATATATATATATATATATATATATATATATATATATATATATATATATACATATATATATATATATATATATATATATATATATATATATATATATATATATATATATATATATATATATATATATATATATATATATATATATATATATATATATATATATATATATATATATATATATATATATATATATATATATATATGTATATATATATATATATATGTATATATATATATATATATATATATATATATGTATATATATATATATATATATATATATATATATATATGTATATGTATATATATATATATATATATATATATATATATATGTATATATATATATATGTATATATATATATATATATATATATGTATATATATATATATATGTATATATATATATATATATATATATGTATATATATATATATATATATATATATATATATATATGTATATATATATATATATATATATATATATATATATATATATATATATATATATATATATATGTATATATATATATATATATATTTATATATATATATATGTATATATATATATATATATATATATATGTATATATATATATGTATATATATATATATATATATATATATGTATATATATATATTATATATATATATATATATATATATATATATATATATATATATATATATATATATATATATATATATATATATATATATATATATATATATATATATATATATATATATATATATATATATATATATATATAGAGAGAGAGAGAGAGAGAGAGAGAGAGAGAGACAGAGACAGAGAGAGAAAGAGTGTTAGAGAGAGAGAGAGACTTAGATTCGTGATTAAACTTCTTGACTAAATATATAAGTCATAATAATGAATAACATATTTAGTAATTGTTAAAGTATAATAAAGAGCCTCAGATCGCAAAACACCTTTTATTAAAGACACCGAAATAATAACAATAATAATACTGATAATACTGATAAACCGAGGTATATTTTATAGTTCTATAAAGATCCTGAGCCCAGTCAATCAAATTACAAGCACAAGACAAAACTAATCAAACACAATGAAATCAAAAAGGATCAACTCAAGAAAGCCTCGTACGTCCGCGAAAGCTATTAAATAATAATAAGTAGACAAAACACCAAGTCACCAAGTATGAGTGCGATTACATATTTCAACATTAAAAATTTAATTAATGAGATACTATTTCAAGATCTCCGTTTTATCTCGATGTATCATGCTGGTAAAGAAATAAAGAGACTAAACTAAAACTAAATTTGATTCACTATACTACTAACTTCACTATACTATAAGCTACTATTACTGAAATGTTGA
>CM063505.1:27843698-27886198 GCA_032207245.1 Pardosa pseudoannulata | reverse complement strand
TTTAAATTATCACGTACTTCTTTCCGCATAAAACAAAAAGGAAGCACCGGTAAAACACAACACACCGTGCGTACTCTGTACACGAAGAAATCTATTTAACGACTCTTCTCGTTCCGAATTATAGCTTGTTTGGGGCACCTGGGCTTGATCCGAATCTCCAATGGTAAAGGTGAAAATTACTCTGTATGGTGTGCATCATGAAGTATGGAAATATATTAGAGGTGAAAATAATTTGACTGAATAAAGTCTTAAAATAAAAGGGAAAGTAATGAGGGGCAATAAATAGATGAATTTAAGGAAACAATGAAATGAAAGTAAAAAGAAAGTAAACAGAAAAATTACGATAGTGTTAGTAAATTATATTGATAATTTATTTACTAAACAAATGTTTCTGGTGGATGCAAGCATAAAATATTTTTATAATTTTATAATTCTTTTTTGTAAATTTTTATTTATTTTTTTTATAATTTTTAAAAAATTATTTTTAAGATTAAAAGTATTAATTTAATAAAATAGAGGAAAAGTGAAACTTAAGTAGAGAAATTAAGGATTGATGATGATGATGATAATTTTGAGGGGAAGCAAGAGTCGTTGAGGCGCCATCTAATATCGGTGACTCTCTTCGTTTGGGATGCAGCCTGCCTTATATAGGCCCGAAGAAACTCCTCGAACATTCCAGATTAGACCAGAAACCGGAACAGGAAGTTATCATGTATCGCCACATTTGGCAACATTTGGTGACACTTGTCGATGTTTGCCGATGAACTAAGCGACAAAAATAAGTTGCCAAAACTGTCGCCAAAGAGCCGATATCTCACCAGTTTGGGGAGATACTGAGAAAGTCACATATTAAATGCAAGGTTTTCTAACAAATTCGTAACAGCATTATGTGTACGTTATGTAGGGGAATAACAGAAAAGCGATGTGAAATTATTTAGCTTTTAGTTTCGAGTTCAGTGGTTTTTTTTCCTGCATTATCCTGTTTATTAACCAATCCTGATAGAAAAAAGACTTTAATTAGTTATATTTCTTAAATGATTTGTGAACTAGAATAAGAAATGATGTTTAAAAGTAGGGGTTGACATCTTATATACGGCTGTCAATTTGACAGGTGTTATAATTTGTTTCCTCAGTAGGGGAATTTTTTTTCTCCTGATTCCCTCCCACATGTATATAACAAACGAAACTCTTAGCAATAGGTTTCGTTTGTTTTGGAGCTCTACTCTTTTGCTCAGATGTTCTACCGGGATCTACTACTGTAGTCAATACCGAACAGCATTGAATAGCATCGATGCTAGCGATGGGAATCGAACACGCGAACTCCGGTTCCTTAGAGCAGTGACTCATCATTCAGACCATTCGTACTAATAGGACATACCTACCCATAAGTTTAACCTGCACTTTCTTTGGTATACCGAGAATACCAATTGTACTCGATGATCACTATCAGAACGGAGATAAAAAATGAAATTTTCAATATTACTGTGGTTTCCTATTATTATTTTCCATACTTCAAAGTCTATAAATAAAATTTACCACATTATGTGTACAAAAAAACATACAATATTTTTAATAAACTTATTTTATAAATAATATTTCTAAAAATAATTTTAAATAATGTCTCTAAAATAACAAATAATTATTTTCTAAAAATTTTAACAACGTCTATAATATGCATGAGTTACTAATAACATGCTAAATACTCAAACATATTAAATTTAAAAAATAATAATGTTTAGAAAGTCCACAGTCGACTAAATCATTTTTATCTAAACAGGAAGTTATAAAAACAATTTTAAATGAAAAGTATAATTTAAAAGTTTTAATACCTAAACGTGAAAAATTTATTGTTGAAGAAATTCATTTTCTACAAACAATAAAATGTGTGTTTCATAACAATATTATGAATTGCTTTACATAACGGTATGTTTACATACAGAATTTGAAACTACCTTCGTAAGAAATCTACTTTTGTTGTCTGTTATTTAAACATTTTGTAAAACCAAATGTTCACTTGATTGAAAAATTACAAGATTTTTTATTAATTGCAATTTTAGAAGGTAGCATCAATCAAAATAGCCATTTCTTTTCATTTACTATGTTAGATAAATCATTTTTTTTCTGTTTGAGATCGCTAACATGGTGTTAAAATTTGTCTAGAGATTTACTAACAAATCTCGTTTTTTTATCAATTTATACATACACCCACACAAAATACATATATTAGAAATATAGTCATGTCTTTTATATTTAAATATCCTTATACAAACGTAAATGATCTGTATATTCTAGAATGTCTATACTCAGATAGAAAGCATATACAAAATTTCCTTTTTCAATCCAAAGCATGACATACAGAAGAATAATGACAAATGTATAAAAATAAATAAATAAATAAAAATTTAAAAACAGCAAAGTTTTATTTTACGGAAGGAAGGAAACTAAAGCAATTTTTCCTCCATGGGGATTTTTATCATTCCAGGTGTGTTTCCGTATAAATGTAAAAAAAAAAAAATCATCATTGCGTCAATTCGTGACTTGAGATTTTCGATGTATTTTAATAAAAATCATTTAGAGTGCTCATTGATAATAAAAGGTTTAAAATTAATGCATGTCAGAATACTGTCAGAATGTGTAACAGAAGTGAGTAACAAGTAATCTGGAATATGCCATCTGGAATATATATATATATATATATATAATATATATATATATATATATATATAATATATATATATATATATATATATATATATATATATATATATATATATATATATATATATTATATATACATATATATATATATACATATATATATACATATATATATATATATATATATATATACATACATATATATATATATATATATATATATAAATATATATATATATATATATATATATATATATATATATATATATATATATATATATATATATATACTGTCTACCAATAAGTATTTGGACACCTATGCAAACCTATCTGCGGAATGGATTCCTGAGGTACGGCACGGAGTCGTCAACCAGCGAAACTGGGAGACAGAGACCGATGAGTGCTGCACAGAGAAATTTGAAAGAATCGCACCCAACGCGAGGAGTTTCAAGAAGCATCCGGGCGTATTATTTCAAAAAATACCATCCATTATGGAGAACATCTGCTTGGTTGTCATCTGCTTGGTCGTGCTGCTGCCCATAAGCTTTTATCACAAAGTCCAACCACGTTGCTCGGTGAATGTGGTTTAATTCACACATCGAAATTGGACCGTAGATCAGTGGAGACGGGTTCTTTGGAGCGACAAATCAAGGTTCACCCAATACCGTTCGGATTACTGGGTCTGGATGTGGCGTCTGTCTGGTGAACGTCTCCTGTCAGAATGCATTGTGCCAACAGTCAATTTCGGCTTAGGTGGAATTATGATCTGGGGATGTTTCTCTTGGTATGGACTAGGACCCTTGGTCCCCGTTCATGGTAAGCGCAACGTCAATGCATTCTGCACTATTTTGGATGGCAATGTGCTTTCTAAATTGTGGCAGTTTTACGAGTGGGACCCCTGTTACTTTCAGGACAACAATTGCCAGTTATGAGGTTTTGAGTTTAACCAAGGCTTGGCACTACCCGTCAAAAATCGGAGAACATACTTGTATGTCTACTCCAAGCCAAGAGAAAGACAATAACACTAGCTGTAATACAAAGACTTGTGGAAAGTATGCCCCGGAGGATTTACGCTGTAACTGCCTCTTGTGGAGGCTCTACCGACTATTGATTTTGAATAAAGTTAATTTTTCTTTTCTATTACAGGTGTCCAAATTCTTATTGGTAGACAATGTATATATGTGTATATATATTTTTGTGTGTATATATATTTCTTAACCCGTTAAGATCATTAGAGGTAAGTTAAGTTGAGAGGAATGAAGGTTTGGAGTGCTACAGTCTGTGTTTCGCAACACGACGGTTAATGAGACCTAGTCCTACCACTTAAAAAGGATTCCAAACAGCTATGAGCATGCATGACACATTGGAATTCAAACCCATGATCTCCGGTATTGAAGATCAATGTCCTAACCATCCAGCCATCGTTCAGGGAAAGGAATAAAGATATAAAGGATGTCGAGTTGCTGGGAATTAGTATTCCTTTTAACTCAACTTTGGGAGCCGTGGTAGATCATTCGGCAAAGGCAACGATCTCGTAACTGAAAGATTGCGGATTCGGAACCCGAGCCGGCCTAAGATCCACCGTAACATAAGTTCGTGGTCACAAAGTTTCCAATCAATACCTCTGAGGTAGGCAGGCCAAGTCTGTGAGTCTTCTGTCCCTGCATTAAAAGTACGTAGACCTACTTGACCGAAGTCTTTCTTTCACCTTGATGGTGCTCAGTAAAACGAAAGGCGCACCCCTTGGCCTTAATGCGACATCTTTCAGACTCAATCGTGCTTGTTTTGTCCAAGTTTGTTAAAGTTAAGAAATTGATTTCTAGATCTACCACACTTTTTAAAACTAAACTTTCGTTCAATAAATGCTACATATGGCGTTCATAATTAAAAGATCCAAGATTTATTGTTCTCTAGGGATAAATTAATTTAAGAATTTCAATTTCTCGGGTATCGTGCATCACCAGACGTCCGGTAATCTCTTGCTTGCATCAGACGTTACCTGTCAAATTTCTGAGTTTAAGATGAAAACAATGGATTCTAGACCAGTTTTTTACCTTGTCTACTTGCAAAAGTTATTTGACTTTACTACTTCACTACTGTTTAGATTGTCCCCGGTATTTAATTTTGTATCTATATCATTGCCAAGTATGTGAGTTTTTCACATATGACAACTTATATGTTTCGTGTTGCAATGGTGTATAAAATTTTTGTATAGTGTTTTAAATATTTGAATATTTATAATTGATATTTATTATTAATATTTATAATTGATATTCTTTTATTGTATTTTCATTGCTTTTTTTTAAGTAAATAACTATATTTGCTATAAAGCTTCGCACCATTTAGAGAATTTTAAAAATTGTTCTCCATACGTTTGTGAATTTAAAAATTTGGTTCAATCTGTGTATAAACTTTATATACACTGCTTTTTTATTTATTTAATATTTATAGCCTATGTTTTTATTGAATTTTTATTTCTCTTGAGAATAATTGCCACATCCACATTTTACGGCATGTTGGAACTAGTGACGTCAAAGAATGGAAACTCCAAAACAACAATGGGACACACTTAATTTACTTTTAACCGCGTTTATGATATGACAACAATTGTATTATGCTAAAACATATGCTCTGGTAACTAAAAATCTTGGAATTTTTCAGAAGACGAATGGTTATAATGAATTCCTACCAAAGAAATATCGATATGAATACACATGCATGTATACTAGCTTAGTAGTCATATCACAATTACCTGAAACTTTATATAGAAATATAGTTTCATTATCAGCAATAATGTTAGGATATATATTTTTGGAATTTTTTAAATAAATTTCACAGGGAATATCGTTTTCACTATTTCTCTATTTTCTAAAAGCAATATTGCTAAAGCTAAGTTATTCAAGCGACGAAGGCATGTTGAAGAATAACACGAAATATATAAGATAAAAGAAACAACAAATAAATTTTTTAAAGAAAAAAGTTCATTTTATGGGGAAAGGATATCGAAACCTCTTTTTTCACCATTTTTATCATTCCAGGTGTGTTTCTGTGTGAAAGCAAACACAAGCAACACTGGGACGCTTTGTGATTTTAAATTTCTGAGATATTTTATTGTCTTTTATCATTATTCACTTTTTGAAATAATTGAATATTAGGAAAATTACTAGTTCTTTTCTGCACTTGCGGGAACACATGAAATTTCCATGAAAAATTTCAATCCTCTAAGTGTACATATATATATATATATATATATATATATATATATATATGCATGTGTGTATGTGATGTTATAAGTGTTATAAAACGCACTAGTTATTTAGTATTTTCTAAAATGATTTTAAATTTACAGGAATTAATACAGATTTGATATAAAAATTAAGACACAATTTCTGTAAGTTTGTCAAATGAACTTAGTGTAATCTATTCTATATACTCTATACTCACTTTATATATTCTATCCTTTCTATTCTCCTCCTCTTTATATTTCTAAATATATATCTGGTGAATGTAGGTTTCTGTAATATGTAAAATATGTAATTTCTCATATTTTATTTCCCTTCATTTTGCGCAACTGAAGGTATTTCCCAAATTAATATTATTTAACTTAAAGGTACTTAGTTCTGATATAAATTTAAAAAAATTAATTATTTTAGTAATTATTTTAAAATTTAAAAAAAATGTAATCGAAAAAAAAGAATAGTTTCAAAAGAAAAGTATTGTATGAACATCCCATTTTACTACACTATGATCTTATTTAAATATATGGTGCATTTTAGATAAAGTATTTTTGTGTACTATGTATTCACTTAAATATTTAGAAGAATTACTGAAGAATAGTTTTTGTAACTACCGGATAGCCATTGACTGTTTTTAAACATATTAATCTTAGCTAAATTAACTTTATTTTATATCATAGATATTCTATACCATACAAATCTAGATTTTTTATAACATTTACACCAGTTGCACTTGATTTAGCTATAAAGTAAAACTTAGATTGGTTAACCCCTTCCGGTAAAATGACGAGTCTAGCTCGTCATTGGGTTTTCATTCCATACCGCACAATGACGAGCTACACTCGTCATGCGACTAAAGTTCATGATAAATATGACAATTAATTTATTTTAAAATTTCTAGTGTACTGAATGTGGCAACACTTTTATCACTTGTGAAAATCACAAGTCACTATTGCATATTGTTTATTTAAAGTTTCTTGGTACAAGTCACTGCCAAATTGATGAGTCAGAATAAAAGAAAACCTACTAAGAAATGCCGTGTGTGTTACAAGAATCAAATTAGAAGTGAGACTCCCTGGCGATGTAAACAATTCAGAATTCCTTTGCACTTTGTTTTGAAAAGTACCACTAGCTTGAAGACTATTATCTTAATTTTACCGTTTCTGATACTTAACACTATGTAAAAAGTGGATTTTAATTAAGAATATGTAAGAATTGTAAAATAAAACAAGTTTTTTAAATAAAAAATAAATGGTTACTTCATGAACAGTTTTTCATTATTAAATCGTACCAGAAGGGGTTAAATAAAATTTATAAAGTTTATTTCTTATTTTGGGGGTGGTAATAATTTTAATAATTTTTTTTATTTCCAAAGAAATTTTTAACTTATTATTCATCGCTTTCAGCTATCCACGTAAGGTATAATCAATATTTCCCTCCGTAATTTAGAATAATATTTAAGCTACATTAATTTTTTGCCGTTCTTGAGTTATATAATATTTTCCTGTTTTCTAAGTTTTATAACTGTTATAAATCAGAAAATAGATTTACATTTGTTTACCAGTATTTTTGTTATTGAATATTTATTATACTATCTATTTTGAATAACCGAAGTACATCTCTTCCTTTAAATTGTTCTAATGTTTTAAACGTTTCTAAGAAAAAAATTCATTGATAAAATCTCCCATAAAAATGCTCAAAACGGAACAGTATTTGATTGTTCTTTTTTTTACAGACACTTTACGTCGCATATAAACATTTTTTGAATTGAATGCAATTTTCTTTTGGCAAAAAAAATGTTACTCTAAAATTGAAAAAAAAAAGAATTGGAAGGGAAGAAAAACCAAACTCAAATGAGAGTAGTATTAAAATAGCATCGCCAAATGTAAAGAAAGACTTTCAGGGATTAAATTAAACTTTTCTTCACTTCGGGAAATAAGTTGTGATCAGAATCGAAAAAAGTAAAAGTGAAAAATGAATATAAATTTCAGCAATTTATAAATATTTTACTGTTCCGTAATTTAATATAGCATAAAATCAGCTACAAAAAAAGGAATTATGAAGTTAATGAATAATAACTCATTACAGTTTGGATTCTGCGTGTTATACCAATAACGAGTGATTTGCTACTAACTTATTGGCATTAATTACCTGGGACTTTTAAAAATTCCATACTAGATGATGGGTAAATACAGAATCGAGTTTGAGATTTGGATCTTGGTTTATCAATATTACGTACAGATAAATATTCGATTGAGAAATTTATTTTACTACTAAGTAAAAAAAATAGGATTCTAACTCTTACAAAGATGTCTTTTAAAGACTGCATTTCACAAAGCATGAGTATATGCTTTCATGATGTTCAGCCCGACATGATTTATGTGTCTAAGTATGTGTGTCTTCTACCGATTAAGGCCTTAATCATCTCTGCCAAACATGCTTTGAAGAATAGATTAAATGAAATTTCTTGTAAGCTGAAATAGAGCAACACAAATATTAAATTAAAGCACTTTTGAATGTTACAAACAACCCTCATTAGTAATCGTCTTTCATTTTAATTTTTGGGTGTTTCTTAACACATTGTATGCCGGACACGTACAAGTATGTTTTCTGCCGATTGGTACTTGAACGAGGGTCACGTACTAGTACGGGTTAGTGTAACAACATTTTTTGTATGTAGGTACAAAAATAACGGTATATACAGGAAAACGAAGAAAATATTTTTGTTTACTTCATAGATTCTGGAAACATTTAGACTAAAAAAAAACTAGTTTTTACATCAGTCGATGCGGAAGCAAAGAACGGGAAAAAATTAAAACTATATACTATTATTTCTATTTGATTTTTTACATTTACGATACTATTATAAATTTATCCACTAAAAAATATTTTTTTTAATTTTACGGTTGTTATTTATTTATTTCTATTTATATATTTGTTTATATATTTTAATATAAAATACGAAAAGTTGGTTAAAAATTAGATAATTTTCGATCTATTGAGATTTAACTGAATAACTAAATTTAAGCTTAAAACGCCCGCTCCCGGTACAATTGCGCTGCGAAATGTACCCGCACACAATGTGTCAAAACAAATAGTAACTTCATGTTATGAGATTTGGTATCACGTGCAAAAACAATATACTAAAGTAAAGATTTATAACAGGTAGTACTATATGTCAAGGGATTAATTCAGTACACCTGTCCAAAAAAATAATTTTGTGTGCGAGGTTCAGAAAACCATAAAATGTTGATTCAAATAGCGAAATTATAAATAGTAGCAGATACTAGACTTGGTAGAGTGTTGTTTTAGGATTTCTATGTACCTTTGATTTGAAGGGCACATAAACAGACAGATTACATAAAAATACATATATAACTTAAATAAATCAGAAAACATGAAAGTTTAATCTGTTAGATTAGTTGGGTTATTTTAAATGACTGAGCTACTTTTTATCTAAAGTTTTTTAAGGAAAAAACATGTCAAATTTTAAAACATAGATTAGTTTATTACAATAAATAATCTTAATATTATCCATTTTTCTACTATAATAATAATTATACGTCTTTGCCTTACAAGAAACTACAATTGTTATCACTTTATGTATAAAAAAAAGACTAAGTTTAAGGTATACGCATTTTAAAAGTAACTAAAAATATAGTAAAATAAATCTCTCAAATCATTAATGTTCTCATGTTGGTTTTGGAATTTAATATATGTATTTTTCGTAAGTGCTTTGATTAAATTTAGCAGCCTTCATAGAAATTTAACAATCAATGTTAAATTTGTAATCAGGTACACCGCATTTTTTCTTCCGTACTAAAAGTTAACTACAGAATAATCACTTCTCCATAATCTCGCAGTACAGATTAAAGCACTTGAAACAGCGTGTAATAACATAATATCACCCTTAATAAAATTTGATGCTAATTGGAAATCGATGACGTAATCAATGTCTTTCCTCCGTTAATTAGCTAATAAATGAGAAACGTTGTTTTAATAGCATACTTTATTTAATGTTAGTATATACATCTTTGTTGATACCTCTAATATTTATAACATTTTCTTTTGTAAAATAATACATTTATATACAGCCAATAAGAATTATTTAATGGTCTATAAGTTGTAAAAAAACTGTGAATACATTGTACAATTCAATAATGGGTTGCATTTTTATTCAGGGAAAGTAATTCATGTCGTTTAAAATATTTTATGTTTTCAAAAATGATTTAACTTTCCTTTATCAATAAAACTCATTAATGTACTAGGTTTAAACAATACAAATTCAAAATATCATTTCATGTTGAAATTAATGCAGTATATAAATGTAGTATTTTAAATTATTAAAAAAAAACTGAACATTCTAAACAAAGTTTGATTTCTGAATTATAAATAATATATTGATGTAATATATTAATGTAATATTAAGGCGATTATAAAGAATGTATATAATATATATATATATATATATATATATATATATATATATATATATATATATATATATATATATATATATATATATATATTTCGAAAACTGCAATACAGATTACTTTTTATAACCAATTTTCCTACAACAACTCCAAACAAAATAAAGAATCTTTTGGTTAATATTCGTTCATAAAACTAGCCTTATATAATTCAAGAATTTGAAACTAAGAAATTAAAATACAATGTAAAAATGTAATATCTACAAATGTAGCAATGTGTAACCGGGTAGCAAAAATAAAGTAAGTTGCACAGTTACTTAAATAAAAATGATGTACACTACTACATAACAGTTCACAATTACTAGATAAAATAATTACAAAAGGAAATTTATTAATTAAAGAAAGGTGCAAAAAGATTTACCTCTAAAAAAAAGGATAAAAGCCACGTTCCTCCATGCCACCGAAACTCAAACTGAAGAGGGTTGAAATGTGTTAAAAAGTTCACGAAATTGTCCATTAGGGTGGTACTTTAGGCATAGACCATGGAGGATAGTAAAGTTTTGTCACAGACTCGTACTTGGGGTCTAAAGACGTCTAGACGAAGAGTCCGCTTTGAATCCCTTTGCGAGGTCTACCGCTTTTTCTTAAGGGAGTCATAGGACCTTTGGGTTTTTGGATGGAGGCAGTTCATAGGGTTTCATCATATTTGTATGCTAAATACGTAATAATTCCTCGGGAGTAGCAGGATCTGCAATATCATATGTTATAAGAGATGGTTTGGGATGACAAGATAAAGGATTTTCACGTTTAGACATTTGTTTAGACTTGTTTATGGACTTGCTCACGGGATGTAAATTTATCCAAGTTTTATCACTAGGTTTATAGTAAATTTATCTATTTGTTTTATCAAAGTATTCCTTTCTTTTCTCTTGTTTCTGTTCTGTGATTTGAGAAGTCCAGCTAGCAAATTCTTTTAAATAGGGCGTAATTTCTGCAATGAAGTCATTGTTATCAATAAGAGCTTTTAAATTATGTTCGACATCATTTGTCGTTCGGAGCTCTCTGCCAAACTGAGCGGCAGTGTTATCTGTCGTCTTACAGTTTGCTGTGTTTATTGTGAAAGAAATTATGAACAGTTTTCTTCACAACTATCATGAGCATCACCAACTAATATAACTTTAAATATATGACAAGCGTTTACCTCAATATACCTTAGTTACCTTAACATATTTTACCTTCTCCCTCGTCAACTCGTTTCATAAAAAAATCAATCAAATAAAAATTAACCAAAAATTTTCTAACAAACAAAAAGAAACCCACTTATTATCTTGAAGAAATGATCTCTTATTCACTGAAGAAATACTCTATCAGATAATAGCAAATATTTCTAAGACTCGGTATGTATTAATATAAAACATAAGTGAAGCAGTATTATAAATATTATTTCCTTCAAAGAGAAGAGAAAAAAGGCATTTTCTTTTCTTTTCTCCTAATTACTTTCCCGAAGTTGCGAACACATTTAAAAGCTGAAAGTTGATGATGTACCATTACGCTTTAGGAGTCTTTAGCGAATGGGATGGTCGAAAGATATTAAAGAACGAAGTTGTTAGACGGAGAAAGGGAGCTATTTATTGGTACAACTATATTCTTAGAATAAGTGAAGAATGGATTTATCTTATAAAGTTCTTAAAGAGTTGAAATAATTACTACGTCATTGTTGTGAATTTTTTAATGAAGAGATTTTGATAACTTAAAAATCTCTTTTAGAAAAGAGTTTTATAAAATTTATGTTGATTTAACCTTTAAGGACGCATACATTAGCAATGCAGTAGATTTTAAACTGATTCAGACATACTCTAATATTAAGAAATTCAACTATAGGAAACAAGCTTCACATTTAATAATAAGAAGAAATATTCCATACCTATTCTATCCAAACTGTCATGTATGATTTACCCTTCTTCTAAGTCAATTTCAAATAATTTGCTTGTATGGCAGCCGCTCTCAAAAGTTTAACAGCCCTAAACAATTTTAAAGAAAGAAAGACTATAAAAATTAAAATTAAACGATCTAATTCAATTAGGGACAAATATTTAGAAACAGTAATAGTTTCTTAAAATCTATACTAACATGATTTATTCATATGTATGCAAAGACAAAAAAGTTAAGAATATCTTATTACGGATTTAATTGTTAAAACAAAGAAATAATGGTGGCTTATTCTACATAAATTTTAATGTATTTTGTCTATAAAACTTTTTTGTCTGTTTCTCTGTGTTTCTTACAAATTTATTATATTTTTTTACAAAATAACTAATGTGTTATATATATATATATATATATATATATATATATATATATATATATATATATATATATATATATATATATATATTTCATATTCACTCCAATGGAGTCGAATTACCAAGCCTAAAACATCACAGAGCAAACACAAAAGAAAATTTTAATTAAAAGAAACACAGTTTATTGATGCAAATTCTCTCACGGATGGCTGTGCACAAAACATTTACATCACTGCATGTCCAATAAATAAGGAATTTTAATTGCCAGTCACGTGGGCATTCCTATTATGTAGTATACAAGTCACTAGTTATTTGGACTTGTGCAACAGAAAGCTTGGTTCAAGGTTCCAAATTAATAATAAAAGTGAAAATATTCAGCAATTTTACCAGAAAAGGATAGATTAGAGTTATTTTAAGACATGATTACTTTGGTTAATTTTTAAGTTAAAAATATCAGTACACACACACACACACACACACACACACACATATATATATATATATATATATATATATATATATATATATATATATATATATATATATATATATATATATATATAATATATATATATATATATATATATATTTATATATATATATATATATAAATATATATGTTTATTTAAAGTGTGTGTTATAAAATAATGTATTCAACTTAATTATAATTATATTCTAAAATAAATTTCTAGTGAATTTATAATTAAACTGACAAAGTTTGCAGGAAGTCCTTGCTTTTATTTTAATTCTGGTAACTTTGGTGAGCACGAAAACATAAATTTAATTTCTGCTTGGATGAACTAATCTTATTTAATTCCTTCACCTAAAGTAATTTCAATTGTTAGCATCCCCAACATGGTAAACTACTAATAAATCTCATTGGCTGGTTTCTTTTCGGTGATATAAGCAAATAGATGCCACCATGAATAATGTTTATACTAAAAAGAAATATTTAATTACGTGCTGTGAATTTTTAATGCCAATCATTCGATTTCCATTGGTATTAGAGATTAAATCCATTAATGAAATTGCAGTATATAAAAATACATGTATATATATATATACATATATATACCTATATATACATATATATACATATATATACATATATATATACATACATATATATATATATATACATATATATACATATATATATATAGATAGATAGATAGATAGATAGAGAGAGAGAGAGATAGATAGATAGATAGATAGCATAAAGCATTACAGAAGCGGTATAATAAGCATTAATTTAATCATACGGAACTGACTAATGCATGTCGCATTCTTTTCTCATAATTCTTTTTTGAAGTTTCGAACACATGTAAAAACTGTAAGTTGATGATGAACTATTACACTTTACGATTATTTAGCAAAAGTGGATATTAAAGACCTAAGTGGTTGAAACGAAGTAACGGAGTCATCTATTTATAATACCGTGTTGAAAATTGTAAATGCATCTTCTAAAGATTACAAAACCCTGGAAAAAGTACTGAGAGGTACTACAGATTTTTTAATGCTTAGTATTTGACGCTTTATTACACTTAACTTTAAATACTGAATTGAATTTCAATCGATTAAGACTGAAAGTTGCATACTAGGTAATAAAAGCGTTAGATATCTCTTATAATATATCTTAAAAGCAGTAATTTGAAAATGTCAACCAATCTTATAAAAGTATTCCTTTGAATGTAAATTAAAAATAGAAACAAATAAGATAATAGTCGAGAATTATCCTCATAATTATATTATTACAAATAAGATGATTATTATTGTCAAGTAACGAAAACTCTCAATGTCTTGCTCTATAGTATATAAACGCACAAACACACGCATGGCCCTATCTTTTACGCACCGTCATATCAGGAATTACAAATATTTCCTCCAAACATGAAGAAAAAAGTAGTTCAAGGCGAACTTCAGCCGCTCACTAAACTCTTCTTTTCAAACCACATTTCATTAAAATGTTTGTAGTCAGTAGGCTGCACTTCCGCATTCCGTATTCGATTTTTCGCATTTCTCGTCCCACTCGGCAACCTCTCCTAACACAGACAATTTCCCTTAATGTGTGTACTTAGCTTATTACAGGAGTTTGTGAATGAAACACCAGAGATTTAAGGTAAAGAAACTTGATTGTGATTTGAATGCAGATGGTTTAATTTTAGTTTTCTCTCAGTTTAAGTTTCCTGTATGCCTAACATTTTTAAAGTGTTAATCAAGTTAAAATATTAAATTACTGTTTCCAAAGAAACCAAATGTAATGCTTTACTAAGAAAATGGATTAATTGTTCCCACATATACAATATATAAAACGGAATAAAAAAGTTCATATATCAAAGTCTAGAAAGAAAATTTAATTTATTTCAAATCCATATTATTAAATTTTATGACAAAACGTTTTCATTTCCATATTTTTCATGGTAAAAATTTTAATTAAAAGTGAAACTTTCTTAATGTACAGTATAGGGACAATTATAGGTAAATCTAGAATGTTTACAATGACAAAAATTAAACAAATATTTGAAAATTATTCTTGTAAATGATATCTAGAGATACACTTTACGATAAATCTAATTATATTTTATATAAATGCTCCTAACACAGGCAATTTCCTTTAATGTGTGTACTTAGCTTATTAAAGAAGTGTATGAATGAAACACCAGATATTTAAGGTACAGGATCTTGAATGTGATTTGAAGAGAGATGTCTTTAATATTAGTTTTCTCTCAGTTGAAGATTCCTGTATGCCTAACATTTTTCAAAGTGTTATTCAAGTTAAAATATTAAATTTCTGTGTCCAGAGAAACCAAATATACGACTTTACTAAGAAAATGGCTTAAATGTTCCTACATATACAATATCTAAAACTGAATAAAAAAAGTTCATATATCAAAGTCTAGAAAGAAAATTTAATTTATTTCAAATCAATATTATTAAATTTTATGACAAAAAAGTATTCATTTCCATATATTTCATGGTAAAAATTTTGGCAATAAAAAACAAATGAAATTTTTTTAATGTACTCATGAACAAGTTAGGGAAATCTAGGATGTTTACAATGACAGATATTAAACAAATATTTGAAAATTATTCTTGTAAATTATATCTAGAGATCCACTTTGTGATAAAATTAATTATATTTTATATAAACGCTCCTAACACAGGCAATTTCTTTTAATGTGTGTACTTTGCTTATTAAAGGAGTGTGTGAATGAAACAACAGAGATTTAATGTAAAAAAACTTGAATGTGATTTGAATAGAGATGGTTTAATTTTAGTTTTCTTTCAGTTTAAGTTTTCTGTGTGGTTAAATTTTTTCAAAACGCTATTGAAGTTAAAATATTAAATTACTGTGTCCAGAAAAACTAAATGTACGGCGTTACTAAGAAAATGGCTTAATTGTTCCCACATGCATAGTATCTAAAACTGAATTAAAAAAAGTTCATATATCAAAGTCTAGAAAGAAAATTTATTTCAAGACAATTATTGTTTAAATTTATGAGAAAAAGGTTTCATTTCCATATTTTTCACGGTGGAAATTTGGGCAATAAAAAGTAAGTGAAACTAGCTTAATGTACTCATGAACAAGTTATAGAAATATAGGATGTTTAAAATGACAGAAACTAACTATTTGGAATTTATCCTTGTTAAATGATATCTAGATATGCACTTTATAATAAAATTAATTATATTTTATATAAACGAAAAACATATTCATATCTATTTTTCTCTTATGACCTTGATCAAAATTTTGTAAATCATATTTTACATAATAAATTATAGGTTGATAATTATCATTTCTTTTGTAACTAAGACTTGCATTAATATATTCTGAATGTAACAATTTTCATAAATTTGTTTTAATGTGTTTCTCATGTAATACAAAATATATGATGTAAATATAAAAGACATTTATCTGGTTAAAATAGTGTAAGAATAAGCTAAACGTAGCAATTACCAATTCAGGCTTTAGCTTTGAAAAATATGGAAGGAGAACAATTTCAAGGAATCAAGACCTCGATTCAATTCGAGTGACTGGGAAACTAAAAATTAAGAAAAATAAAGGTAAAACTTTAAAAGCAGTAATGTTTTATGTATGCACAGACACACACACACACACACACACACACACACACACACATATATATATATATATATATATATATATATATATATATATATATATATATATATATATATATATATATATATATATATATATATATATATATATATATATATATATATATATATATATATATATATATATATATGTATATATATAAATATATATGTATATTCTTTAAAATGTATATATATATATGTATTATATATTCTATTATATGTATATATATATATATAAAATATATTTAATATATAGTATATATATATTTCCATATGTATATATATGTATTATATAGATGAATTCTTCTGTTTCAACACATATCCCATATTCGCTGGAAAATATATCTTACGCATAATAAACACAATATAAGTTGGAAATTTTTCTGTCTGTCTTGGCTGCACCTTGTGTTCGAGCAGAGTGGTTTTTGTGTCTTTCTCTTGTCTATCGTTGACTAGTAAAGACACCCATTTTAGAAACTATGAAATAAAGTTTTAATTAGACTTGTTCAGTTATCTTCAATGTCGGCGAATGAATTTTTATTATTGCTAGCTGATTGTAGATTTCACTCCTTGCCCATTAGCATGGGCAAGTAAAAACAATACATAATTATTGTGACTAGAGGAAATATATATATGCTATATATATATATATATATATATATATATATATATATATATATATATCCGAAATTTTTATGCACTTCCACATCAATAATTACAAATATTCTCTCTAAAGTAAAAGACAAAAGTAGTTTAAGGCGAACTTCAGGCACTCGCTAAACTTTTCCTTTGAAATTTCATTTCATTAAAATGTGTGTGCTCAGTGGGACGCACTTCCGCATTCCGAATTCGATTTTTCGCATTTCTCGCCATAGCCGCCTCCCTCTTCTAACACAGGCAATTCCCTTTAATGTGTGTACTTAGATTATTAAAGGAGTGTGTGCCAGAAACACCACTCATTTCAGGAAAAGTAACTTGAATGAAATTTGAATACAGTTGCATTTAACTTTAGTTTTCACTCTTTTTAAATTTTCTATGTAATTTGTAGACCCTTAACACTTTTTTAAAGTTTAAAACTTTTTTGTGAAGCTTTACGTAAGTTAAAATGAGATCCATATATTTCTGGAAAAACTAAGTGAACCGATTTGCTTAAAAAAGGACTTAATATTTTCCACATATACTACATGTCTACCACTATAGAAATTGTAAAAATATTTCATATATCATAATTATTTAGAGTGAAAAAAAATTAGACTACTATCTGAAGACGAATGATTTCAATATTTCTATGGGGTGTGTATTTTCATGTTATAAAAATAAGTGAAACTGCATTCTTTTATGCATTAACAAATTCTGAAAAGATTGGGTCTTTAAAACTGGAAATATTCAGTAAGTTTATGTAATTTGGTTCATTAAAATTTAATCTAAGCATTCGCGTATTATAATGAAATGCATTTTCTAATTTAATTAAGTGTGTTTAACCCTGTCCCGTACAGTCTGTATGAATGGTCGCCACGACGGTAATCACCACACCACAAGGTGTTGCTGACCTACGAGAGTTCCGCCATGGTTCGAGAATGATGTTGACGACCCCAGTAAGGAACAATTACTACATCTAATTTATTTAAAAGACTCATTCGTTTAATCCAGTCTTTGTTGTATAACCCAGTTTAATTTTTTTAACCATGTTTTGCATGATTTCTATGTTTATTATCAATTCTTTTGTGACTAAAAGCTGCATTATTGGTTTCTGACTTCCAAAGTTACCAACAAAACATTATAATACATTTGAATTGTAATATAGAGAAAAGATCAAAATGTCTGCTAAAATCCCTAATACATTAAAAAAAACGTTTTACAAAAACCGCATCAGTAGCAGCAAAATTTAATATATTGTTGTTTTGCACATATATACTAAACATACAATAGCAAATTGAAAAATTTAGTTGATGCACATAACCCTAGAATTTATTTTAGCTAATTTGGTTGGAAGTCATAATTTTTCAAGAGCTTTATTTGAATCCAATACTTTTGTTTCCAATAAAAATATTATTAGTTAGACAAATGATATGGTTTAAATTTTCTACTCACTTACTTGTGAATATTATTTCTAAAACTTTCTTCGAGTGTAATGTAATTAAACGTTGCTAGAAAATGTAAAACAATATATATTAGGAAGTATAATTAATAGCAAAGAAATCTTTCTACAGCAATAACTTTAAAATTTTATAGGTTAAAAGTTGATAATACAATTTCTTTTAACCAGAATTCCCCTTTTGTTTAGTTTATTTATAATTAATACTTTCTATTTTAAATTTCTTCAGTTATATGGGAAAAATATTTTTGCTAAAAATCGGTTTTTCTCAGCGGTTTTGCACTTTTTTAACAAGGAAAATACAAAATATAATCATAAAATTTTCATATTATTTCTGATTTATCATGTAATATGTCTGTTAAAACATATAAATGTTTTTAACCCTTTTCCAGTCCTGTACATTACATATGATATACACAACTACTACTTTACATGCTTCGGTATGTCACGTAATAGACAATATTATTTATTTAATATACAAGCTTTTTATATATTTTGCTTCATTGTGTATCATACATGATACACAAGAATATGAAGTATTTGACATTTTTGCCATAAATCCTGCATAGGAAAAGGTTTAATATTTAACATTTGTTCATATTTTGATCTTGTATTACATTATTAAATTTCAATAACAAGAGTAAATTTAAAGGTTAAAAGAACTTGTTTATAAAGAATTAGAATGATAGTCTGGACCTAGTACAGAGTAATTCTCATGTCTTAAAATATTCTGAATCAAAGTCAAAAATGGCAAAGGAATAAATGCTCTAATTTTTAACCTTTAATGCCTGGCTTATCATTTTAGATATGGCTAAAAAATAGCTTGTAGAGTTTTTATGTTTTCTTAGAACAAATTTTCCTTTTGATAGTATGTAATGGGCAATCTTATAAACAATCTACGAAATTTTCAAGTAATTTCTATTCTTTATATTATTTTCATTTAGATCTAGATTTTATGATTTTTCGATCAGCGGTCATAAATTTACTTTTTCCCCAGGTACAGACTGAGATATGACAAATTTGCTTTTTCCATATACTACAGCATTTTGCAGAGATTATTTTACCTGCAATATCAAATAAATCTTTTTTCAGGAAGTTTTTAAAACGATAACTGATCACTAACGTGACATGCTCTAGTATTCAAAATTGTTTGATATTCAAATTTATTTCGTTCTGGACAGTCCATATTAACTTAGATTTAAGATAGGCCAGAAATGTAATCGGCAGAAATGACTTGGGCATTAAAAGGTTAAAGGTATTATTTGAGCATACAGTATAGTAATAACAGGTACTTTGTAAACGGACATTTAAGGCATTAAAATATCCGATTAACATTTTTGACATTAAATTTTAAATAAACCAATATATGTACCGATGCATGTTTCTTAAGTAATTTAAAATTCTATGCAGCTATTATTTTTAAAAAAACTACTTAAATAATTTATTTATATTGATATGACGCTGAGCTGTCCCAAGAACAACGGTTAAAGGATGAAGTATTTCAAAAGCAACGTAGGAAAAGTTTGCTTGTAAATCAAACGCAGCCGATAAATCACCAAGGCGACGGAGTAAAGAAACTCTTTCTCAGTCACAAAAAAGTAGTTGATATTAGAATCTGCAAAAACACGTTCGATATATAGACATATTGTAGAGCATATCAGCTTCGTAGTATTGTGTAAAATTCTTCTAGGGATTTAAACTTTCGCACAAAAGAAACGACGCTGTTTACTACAACCATATATGAAACTTTCGTTTCGTTTGCCTAGCAGCCGTAAGTAATATTGAAATAAAAATGTCTTTTAAAAAAGCGCAGTCTCATACAGTTTTACGAGAAAAAAAAGGAGGCACGTGGAAGACAGAGAAAAAAGTTATTAAAGTTTTTTCCCTATTTTATGAAATGTGTGTAGTATTAACTACTCCTCTAGGGTAGACAGCTTGTGTTTATGAGAAAGTTAGCACACTTGGATCTGTCTCGTTCACTGTGGAGTTTTAAAATTCTTTATGATGACAAACATGTAACACTTCTGGGTACAGAGTTTTAGAATGTGTTAGAAGGTAACAGAGTTAAACAAAGTAAACATAATTTTAATAAAACTTTTGTTTAACATCGAACTTTCAGAATTTTTTCATGTAAGTCAAACTAAAGTAAAAACATGCATTTTCATCTTAAGTCTTTATGAGAAAAATCCCCTATATAATAATAGCCTAAGTTGTGTGTCCACGAATTTAAGAAGCATTTGTACCTGGAATGGATACGGACATCCGTATTGGATTTTTTATGAGTTAGTAAAATTCAAATCAAGTTCGAAATCCACCCCATCCCCCATTTTCGAAACATTTAAGTTTTATTCTCCCTCTTATCTATACTAAAGCACATTCTTGATATGAATTTAGTATAAAATAAGAGGGAGCAGCAAGGGCGGAGCGTAATATTTAAACTGGACTGTGTTTACTCGAAGCTCATATACTCTAATTCATTCCTTCAACATGTGTAGGCCTAACGCGTTCGGTAGAAGTTCTGCCCATTTGATCATCGTACTTCTCGGGTTGACGGTTCTGTCCAAGACACAGCCAAATTTTTTTAAATGTCTGATTAATTTAATATTTTCTGCTTTTTCTTTTAAATTTCTATTCCTAAAGATGTTTTATCATTTTCAAAATTGTTTTATTGTTTTAAAATAAATGTTTACTATTTTTTAAACTTTTTATAATTTAAGCTTTCTTCTCGTAATATAATAATAGCCTAAGTTATCTGTTTGTCTGTCCTCGAATTTATGAAGCAGTTGGACCTGGTATGGATAGAGAATCAATATGGATTTTTCATGAGTTAAGTTTAGCAAAATTCAAAGCGAGTAAAATTTATCTTTTCCTAAACTATAGATCCGATTCTAAAATAAATTGTTAAGAATAAGCGTCGTATCACAGCAAAAAATACTGTCATATTTAAAACGTTCGAAATCCACCTCGTCCCCCTTTTCGAGCTTTTAATGCCATTATATCAATCCCTATTTTAGAAGCAGGTAATTAAATATATCAATTTATCACATAATAAATAAGGAAAATCAACAATTTTTCTAGCATTATGACATCATTCCTTTAATTATCTCATTTAATCATTTCTTTTTTTAAATTATTTAAATATCATCTGCATTATTTTCATACGTTTTTCACTGAACTTAGATATTACGTAAATAATTTTCTTTTATATTTAGCTTAAATAATAGATTAGGTACATATGTGATAATTTTAATCGATTATTTTTGTAGAAAGATAATTCTCAGCCAGAAAACACACTATTTTTTAAATGGCTCATAGGGTATTTTACAATTCTGGAAAATCAAAAATTTTACCGATCCCGTCATATAACGGGCGATATGCTAGTACGTTAATATTTAAACATTAATATTTAATATATTCTTAAATATATGTACATAAAGAAAATGTAACATTTAGCCATAGAACATGTGTTGTAGTTTTATACGTGTATTTTGCTTTATTTTTTATATAACCTAAGTACTAATCAAACAATCAATTTTAAAGTTTATTTTTCCTCATATAGAAACGAATTAAGAATATTTAAGTCAGTGTCAGTAAGAACAATCTGCGATTTTCAGTTTTAAAGTCTAGCAACAATGTACACAATTTTAATTAATGTATTTATCCTAATTTGTTAATTAGACATCGGGAAGAAAATAACTATTATGGCTCTCCGCAAAAAACAATGTTCAGCTCTAAAATATATGTTTTACTTAAATACAAATCATTGATACTTTCAAACACCCAATATCTCTAATTTGCTTTTAAATGATATTAATGAAACTCTAATATCCAATTGTTTGCAGCATCTACGTATTCCTTTGTATTATCATTAACTAAGAAATCCTCACATACAAATTAAATTAATTAATTAAATTATCCTTTTTCATTTGTGTTAATAAATATTTTTTAAAAAATCATACATCATTCCTTCATATTTTTTTTTGTTTATTATACTCCAAGAAAGCCTTAGCATTGTTTCCTAAGCGTAACTTGTGTTAGTATTGAAAGGAAAATCATCTTGAAATGATGGTCTAATTTCTGGTACAATTCAGATTCTAAACGGAAGTTTTAAATGTTACTAGTAGTATTAAATTTTATGTATTTTCATGTTGTTATTAAAATGAGCATGATTCATAAATTTCTGAATTTTATACTACAGAAAATATTCAATCAAGTCTAAAATTATTTTATGTAAGTATTATAGTAAAGTTTATGAGTATTTTCAAATAAAACACTCCGAACAATTAAAAGTCAAGTCAATTCAATGTTTTCAATATTTAACTGCAAAAGGAATTATTTAAGGCTTGGTCAGTAGTAACAATATTCTGCAATATTGAGTTTCGTCGGGCTAATAACTGTGCCCATAATTCGTTTTAAATTATTATTCCTGGATTATTAATAAGACATTGGGAAGCAAAAAACTACTATAGGGATACCTATGATAGTTTTGCCTTCCTGAGGTCTATGATAGTTTTTTATTTCCTGAGGAATACCTAAACAACCCAGAAAACCAAACGTTAAAAATGTGTGTTATTTAAATACTAAATAACTGCGATCTCACCCCCTCCAAATATTCAGTATGCTTTTTAAAGTTATTTTCACGAAAATTCGAATGAACACACCGTTTAGCCTAACAGAAGAATTAATTGAAGCAAAGTAGCTACTCGCAAATTTACAAGATAGAGAAGTTGCCTACAACTAGTGGATATCAGCTTTTATACCCGAACAGAATATTCGAGAAATAGCTAATCTATATAATAAAGAAAGATCTAGAATGTTAGAGAACATAAGGAAACAATAAATAACATTTTTAAATTAAAAATCCGTTCTTTGTGATAGTCAATCTAATTTAGTCAAACTAAAAATTAAACAGACTTCTTAAACAGTCTTAAATTGTAAAAAAATGGAATTGTAAAAGTTATCGTTGCAGAGTATCAGCAATGTGTTTTAAATGTAAATGAACATAAACAAACTTTTAAAAATAAAACTAACGTTTAATTTACTTAAAACATACAAAGAAAAAGGTTTAAGGCAAATAAACATGGTATAGAATCCTTTAAACTGGTAACTTAAACTGTTAAACAATATTACTACTAGTAAAAGAAAAAAATGAATACATTTGACCTTACTAAAACTTAGGCTAACCCAGAACCAGGCACGAGCAGAACCTCATAAAGCGAAGTTGTTTTGCACCCCTCATTACGCAGATCGACTTCTCAAGCAACAAACAAGTTAAAAATGAGCCGCTTAAGTAAGAACTTGTATTATTAAATTCGTTGGGATAAATTTCCCTTACCCAATTAGAAGCTGACTATTTTATGGAGTTGAGAAGTCGGCCTGGCCAAAGGTTAGATTAAGACACGTACTTTTGACTAGTATTTTGTGTATGAGTGAACAAACCAAGGTGTTTCATTTGACAACACTTTGGTACAACCGCCCTGGCAAACACCGAACCCATTAACTTTGGGTCTGGATCTTATGCTCTCACCATTCGAGAGTGAGCTCGTTGGCGAAGGTTCTTTATGTGGCAATATTATTTAAATTCTGATATCCAATTGTAACAGTTTCCACGTATTCATGTGTATTATCAGTAAATATTAGATCTCAGCAAATTTAATTAAATGTATCATTACGCATTTGTATGAATTGATATTTTAAAAAGAATCCTTACATCATTCCGGCACATTTCCGATTATTATACTCCATTAAAGCCCCAACATGATTTTCCACACATAACGTGTGTGAGACTCGCATATTTAAAGGGAAATCCTCTTGAAATGATATTCTGCTTTCTTATGAAATTCAGATATTAAATAGTAACTTTCAGTGCCACTAATAGTATAACAGTTTATTTCCATAATATTGTAAAAAAAGGGTAAAAATGTTTGAAAGGATTAAAGGCTATATAAACAAAAATATTCTATATAGTTCAAAATTATCTTACTTGAATAATGCCATTAAATGTGAGAAATACTTGCAAATAAAATAAGCCCAATAACAATGAGTGTCTAAAATTTAACATTTTTAATATTTAGCTATCAAAATTCGAGACAAAGGATTAGAAAAATAAGAACAATTTCCATATAATTAAATATAGTCATTTTCAAGCATTACAAATTTCTGTAAATTTTGCAAATATTAAACTAAACTATATTTTATGAAAATATAAAATATAAAGGTTTTAATTAAAAAAGGAACTAAATATCCTATTGTTAAACAACAACCTTGGAAATGGGAGACAATTTTTACTTATAAAATATACAATTTAAATAAATATTTTAAACTATGCAGCTTTAAAATTTATAAACTATATTTTATTATAAAAAACCAGTTATAGTTTTAAATAGAATATAATTAAATTGTACACAGAATTTCGTAATGGCAAACAGAAACTTTAGAATCATCAAATTTAAAACAGCTAATTTTAACTGAATAAATTCTTAAATCAATTTGTTATAGAGTTTATGTCTACTTTTTGTGTACTTAAAGTACAAGTTTTTTCTCTGCTGATCCAACGATTTCAAAGTTTGTTTTTTCCTGGAGGGATAGCTGGAATTCTTAACTTAAAGTTACCCTCAATGGAATCAACTATCGAATTCATCATAGTTTAAAGAATATTTCATGAAAAAGTTTACACGAGAAAATTTTAAATTATTTAATGATAAAGAATATATACTATAAAATACTGCAAATTTTTTCTCAGATTTGTTGTCAATACTTATTAAATTTGTACAATAATTTTGTACATTTTTTTCTGAGAGTTCTGCACATTTTCTATATAAATAAATACTGGATTATTCAATATATATGTAGAAATACAAAAATTTTAATTCCGCTATGTTTTAAACACTATAATTTAAAAACCATCCACAAGATGAATTTTGTATTTTCAATATTTTGAACTTGCATTTTGTAAATACTGTTGTAAATATTGATAAATAGCATCTGCTTATAAGTCGAACTATACTAATTATCATTTAAGCTCATGTAAAATTTTTATTATACCAAAATTATAATAAATCTACAAATTTGATTATTACTTAGTACAAAATGTCATATGTACTGTTTTTATTATTTTATGTTATTTACAAAAATAAATATAATGTTTTCTGTAATATCTTCACAAGTTCGTGACAATACAATAATTTTGATTTATATTTTTCTCATACGTCAAACCATCAACAAGATGAATTTTGTATTTTTAATATTTACAACTTGCATTTTGTAAATACTGTTGTAAAGTTTGAAAAAAAGCATCTGCTAGTAAGTCAAATTATACTAATTATCATTTCAGCACATGTGAAAATTATATTATTCAAAAATTATATTAAATCTATAAATTTAGTTATTTTTTTACTAATAACTTAAATTTGTAAATTATGTTATCCCCTTAGATCTCTAAATTAATTTATCTCTATTTATTACCAAATAATTACTTTTTCAATTAAAAATTATGTATTACCCATAAAAAATGTCCTATATAATGTTTTTATTACTTTATAGTATTTACCAAAATAAATATATTGTTTTCTCTAATATTTTCACAAGTTCGTGGCAGTGCAATAATTTTTACAAATAATTCCATTTAATATTTTTTCATACGTCAAACCATCAACAAGATGAATTTTGTATTTTCAATATTTATAACTTGCATTTTGTAAATACTGTTGTAAATATTGAAATATAGCATCTGATCTGATAGTAAGTCGAATTATGCTAATTATCATTTCAGCACATGTAAAAATTATATTACTCAAAAATTATATTAAGCCTATAAATTTGGTTATTTTTTACTAATAACTTAAATTTGTAAATCCTGTTATCCTCTTAAATCTCTAAATTAATTTATCTCCATTTACTACCGAATAATTACTTTTTCAAGTAAAAATTATATATTATCCATCAAAACTGTCATATGTAGTGTTTTTATTACTTTATATTATTTACCAAAATAAATATATTGTTTTCTCTAATATTTTCACAAGTTCGTGACAATGCAACAATTTTGACAAATAATTCCATTTATTTTTATTCATACGTCAAACCATCAACAAGATGAATTTTGTACTTTCAATATTTATAACTTGAATTTTGTAAATAATGTTATAAATATTGAAATATAGCATCTGCTAGTAAGTCGAATTATACTAACTAACATTTCAGCACATGTAAAAATTATATTTTTCAAAAATTATATTAAGTCTATAAATTTGGTTATTTTTTACTAATAATTTAAATTTGTAAATCCTGTTATCCTCTTAAATCTCTAAATTAATTTATCTCCATTTATTTATAAATAATTACTTTTTCAAGTAAAAATTGTGTATTATCCATAAAAATGTCATATGTAGTGTTTTTATTAACTTCTAGTATTAACCAAAATAAATATATTGTTTTTTCTAATACTTTCACAAGTTCGTGACAAAGCAGCAATTTTGACAAATAATTCCATTTATTTTTTTTTATATATCAAACCATCAACAAGATGAATTTTGCAATTTCAATATTTACAACTCGCATTTTGTAAATGCAGTTGTAAATATTGCAAAATAGCATCTGCTTGTAATTCGAATTATACTAATAATCATTTCAGCTCATGTAAAAATTGTATAATTATTAAAAAATTATATTAAGTCTACAAATTTGGTTATTTTTTACTAATCACTTAAATTTGTAAATCCTGTTACTCTCTTAAACCTCTAAACTAATTTATCTTCATTTATTACCAAATAATTACTTTTTCAAGTAAACATTTTGTATTATCGATAAAAAATGTCATATGTAATTTTTTTATTACTTTATATTATTTACAGAAATAAATATATTGTTTTTTCTAATACTTTCACAAGTTCGTGACAAAGCAGCAATTTTGACAAATAATTCCATTTATTTTTTTTTATATATCAAACCATCAACAAGATGAATTTTGTATTTTCAATATTTATAACTTGCATTTTGTAAATACTGTTGTAAATATTGAAAAATAGCATCTGCTTGTAAGTCGAATTATACTAATAATCATTTCAGCTCATGTAAAAATTGTATAATTATTAAAAAATTATATTAAGTCTACAAATTTGGTTATATTTTACTAATCACTTAAATTTGTAAATCCTGTTGCAATTTTAAACCTCTAAATAATTTATCTTCATGTATTACCAAATAATTACTTTTTCAAGTAAAAATTTTGTATTATTTATAAAAAAATGTCATATGTAGTGTTTTTATTACTTTATAGTATTTACCGAAATAAATATATTGTTTTCTCTAATATTTTCACAAGTTCGTGACAATGCAACAATTTTGACAAATAAATCCTTCTATTTTTTCATGCATCAAACCAGCAAAACTCTTTTTTTTCAGTCTAATGCGTGATATAAAGACGGCCACAAGCTGTTAAACTGCAGAAAAATCTCTTCAAAGATTTATTCTCTTATAACTGAAATAAATCGACTTTAGCAGTGCTCATAGTATTTCACTTGAAGAACCGGTTCTTTCTCGGCGTCTATGGAATGGCCTTAAGTATTTTTTTTTCTATTTACTATAGGAGGGGGGAAATACTGACGATCATTCTTTTTTTTCCCTAACAGTCAGATTTGTGGATTACTTCACTTCACTTGGATTTTCCCATGGAACACAAAGTATGGTTTTACATCTTACTTTCAGAGATGAATTGTTGCGTTGTTCGAAGCCTGACAGTCTGAATGTATTCTGCATATGTGTTAAAAGAGAAATTCATCATGCATCAACCAAATTCCCTAAATCGGTAAATTCGTTGCCAAAAAATATAACTACTGACTCTAAATATAATCTAACCATCCAATTATTGCGATAGTCTTAATTGCTGAATATCAAGAACAAATTGATCCTAAGTTATTTCTTTTATTTACTGAATTGAAGACACATAAGATGCCAATTTTTATCAATAAAGGTCCATCTTTGAGAATTATTTCTCCTAATTTAGGTGTTGACAAACAAATTAGAAATTCACATCTCCAAATACAAGAGAAATTGTTGTTCGAAAGCTGTTCGAAAGCATGAGGAAATGATTGCATGAGGAAATAACTACTGTCTAAAATAATCTAACCATCCAATTATTGCAATAGTCTTAATTGCTGAATATAAGCACAAATTGATCCTAAGTTATTTCTTTTATTTACTGGAAAGACACATAAGATGCCAATTTTTATCTATAAAGGTCCATCTTTTTATTTCTCTTAAGTTAGGTTTTGAACAAACAAATTAGGAATTCACATCTCAAAATACAAGAGAAATTGTTGTTCGAAAGCTGTTGAAAGCATGAGGAAATGATTGCATGAGGAAATAACTACTGTCTAAATATAATCTAACCATCCAATTATTGCAATAATCTTAATTACCTGCTGACTCTCAATCACGAATTGATCCTAAGTTATTTCTTTTATTTTCTGGAGGGAAGACACATAAGATCAATTTTTATCTATAAAGGTCCATCTTTGAGAATTATTCTCTTAAGTTAGGTTTTGACAAACAAATTAGGATTACATCTCAAAATACAAGAGAAATTGTTGTTCGAAAGCTGTTCGAAAGCATGAGGAAATGATTGCATGAGGAAATATAACTACTGACTAAAAATATAATCTAACCATCCAATTATTGCAATAATCTTAATTACCTGCTGATTATCAATCACGAATTGATCCTAAGTTATTTATTTTTTTATTGGAAGGAAGACGCATAAGACGCCAATTTATATTTATAAACATCCACCTTTGAGAATTATTTCCCTTAAGTTAGGTGTTGACAAACAAATTAGGAATTCACATTTCAAAATACAAAATTGTTACGCTGTTCTAAAGCATGATTAAATAATTGCATGAGGAAATAACTACTGTCTAAATATAATAAACCATCAAATTATTGCAATAGTCTTAATTGCTGAATATCAAAAATTGATCCTAAGTTATTTCTTTTATTTACTGAATTGAAGACACATAAGATGCCAATTTTTATCAATAAAGGTCCATCTTTGAGAATTATTTCTCCTAATTTAGGTGTTGACAAACAAATTAGAAATTCACATCTCCAAATACAAGAGAAATTGTTGCGCTGTTGTAAATCATGATTGAATAATTGCATGTATGGAAATAGGAAATATACTCCATTGCCTAAATTCACTAAATTGGCAGATATTGCAATAAACAAATGTACCCTCGGAGTTAAAATGCACTCTTAACAGTTCAGTTAATTCAACAGCCATAATAACCAACTGAATATTAAAAATGAAACTTCCCAATGAAATTTTTATTGTTTATTGGGGAAGATGAAAACTATTACATATTTTTTATAAAGATCCAGCATTTTGAATTACTTTTCCTTTACACGGATGTTCTCTTGGAACACAAAGAAGGATTCTTCATCTCACAACGCAACAATTTATCTTTTCAGAGAAAAATCATTGCGTTTTTCTAAGGCAGGAAGATAAGTTTTTCCATACCCTCTGAACATGCAAAAGGAGTGTAATTTACTAAATTGGAAAAAAGTTTAAAAAAATTTGAACTTCGGAGCTAAAATTTATTATAACAGTTACTATAACAATTCAATTACTTTCGCACTCTTAACTCATTGTATGCGGGACAAGTACTAGTACGTTTTCTGACGATTGATACTTTAGCGCTGGACATGTACTGGTGCGTTTTCTGACGATTGATACATGACCGCGGGTCACGTACTAGTACGGCTTAGTGTAACAACATGGTTTATTTGTGGGTACAAAAGTAACGGTATGTACAATAAAACGAAACCGAATATTCTTGTCTTCTACATAGATTCTGGAAAAATTTAGACAAATAAAAACTTTTTTTTCATAACCAGTTTTATAATTTGCACTTTTCATTTTTTTACAATGCAAAAATGTTTATATATAACATAATTTTGAAAAATTAAAACAATATACTACTATTTCTATTTGATTCTTCATATTTACGATACTATTATAAATTTATCCACTAAAATATTTTTTTTTTGTTTACAAAAATGTTTTGGTTGTTATTTATATATATCTATTTATATATTTGCTTGTATATTTCAATATAAAACCGAAAGGTTGGTTAAAACTTAAATAATTTTCAGTCTATTGAGATTTAACTGAATAACTAAATTTACGCTCAAAACGCCCTCTCTCAGTACAATTTCACTGAGAAATGTACCTGCACACGTGTTAATAACTTAAGAAATAGAAAAAAATAAACAGATATAACACTGTTTCTCCACTTATTTTACAATGGAAATGTTTGCAAATGCTACTTTCTTTAGAAAGCTACTTGAATAGCTTCTTTTTTATTGGATTTTTTATTAAACAAATGGCATAGTTTGATTTTCAGACAAAATATAACATTCTCTGGAAGCTTGACTTAAAAATTAGAATTTAGTTTAGCAGTTTTACAGTTTTTTAAATTACCTATAAAAAGTGAAGTTCATATAAAGTATTTTGAAAGTAATTATTATTAATCATATTAAGTAAGTAAAAATTCCCGTCTACAGTACTAAATACGGTATTACTTACCTGGATGAAGTGTTAAAGTTTGTAGTTTAGATTAAACCTTAATTAATCTTCTTAACTTAATATAAACAATATTTATTTTACATTACATTAAAAATGAATTAAATAATTAGCCATAATAGCACGGAAATTGTTACATCAAAATCTTATTTCTTATCACTTCCGCAACAAGATAAAAAGAGAAAAATTGCATTGCTATAAATATCATCCGATTCCTGACTCATTTAATTAAAACATTTTTTACAATAATTTGCGAGGAAAACAGCATTATGGTTTCATAGTTTAAGTAATAACTTCCTAAAATATTTAAATTAACTTAAAAAAACGCATAATAAATAAAGGATATTCTACCAAGTGCATTTCCACTCATATAAATGACCGGTTTCTTAACTTTGAAAAACAATTATATATAGGAATAATATATAGAAACAATTATATAGAGGAATAGATGACCTTGGCTTACTCGGGATGTATTCCCTCATATATAGGTCTATAGAGGTGTAGTGTCGACAAGGTATATCGCATAAAATATGTAGGGTACAAAAACATTACCTAATACTTTAGACGCATTGACAGGTGCCTGTTTATGTGTTTTAAAATAACTCAGTTTGAAGAATATTAAGTACATTCGTACCTAAACTGGAATATGATATACGTAGTCGGATCATATCTCTAAACAGGAAAAAGGTATAAATGTTGGTAATATAATCCAAATCTAAATTAATTGCATTGTTAGAATCTAATGCTCTGTCCTAGAAAATATTCCAATTATTTTGAGAATAATACGAAGTCGCATTTTTATTTTAACAGCGCTTAGCTGTTTAAACACAGCAGCATTTAATTTGTTATTCTCCAGAACTGATACATTTCATTAATTATGTTTCCTAGTTCTGTTTAATGAATTAAATTACAATGATCTTAATTTTTAATTGTAACATCACGAACTGAAAACATATTTTTAATTAATGATGGATTAAATACGCGTTTCTGAAAGATGTTTTGTGATGTTTATTTGTCTTTTATTGTCATAAAGAATTGATCACCTTGCTGTGAAGTTGAAATCTTTATTTTCTATACTATCTTATTGGATACGAATTTAATAAGCTGTTTAGCGTAGGTTTTTTAAATCAATCTAATAATCATATAAGTAATATATAACTTTTAGTGTTCTATTGGATTTTAAATCAATAGATCGCTAATATATCCTCAATCGACTGTTTAGTGTAGGTTTGTAATACTTGATCCTTTCAAAGAAAGTTGAAATATAAGGAGATCCGGACATAGCAAATCGAATATCTAAAACTCGTTAGAGTATTCAACTTTTAAAGAGCAGTAATGCTGTAACGAAAGAACAATTAATGACATTTGACACTTTTAAAGAGCAGTAATGCTGTAACGAAAGAACAATTAATGACATTTGACACTTGTTTAGGCCACACAGCAGATTTTTTTTATATAAATCTTCTATTTTTTATAATTCAAAAATACGATGCGGAAACGAATAAAAAGCGCTATAAACAGGTATCACACCAGTAGAAACCTATAATTTACTGTATGTACTTGAGAGGACTTGCAAGAGTATGTTATTTCTCTTGTGTCCAGGTTTTTCCAAGAGTAAGTCAAATGTTTGGCACTAAACCTAGCCAGCTTTTTCAGTCTATATTCTATCACACAGACACAAACGGCAGACAATTGTAAAAACTATCCCAGACCCCATTATTTTACATTGAACTACAAATCATTGCCCATAGCGTTACAATTCCGGTGGCTAACATGATGATATGTAACTTATAGACGAGTGTGCCTTTTACATTAAATTGCTTTCCAGGTAATACTATAATGTTTCTATGTATATACGTATATACGTAGTCGGATCATATCTCTAAACAGGAAAAATGTATAAATGTTGGTAATATAATCAGAGTCTGAATTAATTGGGTTGTTAGAATCTAATGTTCTATCCTAGAGAATGTTCCAATTAATTTGAGAATAATACGAACTCGCATTTTTATTTTAACAGCGCTTAGCTGTTTAAACACAGCAGCATTTAATTTGTTAATCTCTAGAACTGATGAATTTGATTAATTATGTTTCCTAGTTTTATTTAATGAATTAAATTACAATAATCTTAATTCTTAAATGTAACATCACGAACTCATAGCATATTTTTAATTAATGACGGATTAAATACGCGTTTCTTAAAGATGTTTTGTGATGTTTATTTCTCTTATATTGTAATAAAGGATTGATCGCCTTGCTGGGAAGTTAATATCTTTATTTTCTCAACTATCTTATTGAATAAGATTTTAATCCGCTGTTTAGCGTAGATTTTTTAATCAATCTAATAATAGTATAAAAAATATATATTGCCTTTTAAATTAATAGATCACTAATATATCCCCAATGGACTGTCTAGTGTAGGTTTCTAATACTTGGTTCTTTCAAAGAATGTTGAAATATAAAGAGATCCGGACATAGCAAAGTTAATATATAAAACTCGTTAGAGTGCTCATCATGTAAAGAGCAGTGATGGGGAAACGAAAAAACAATTAACCCCTTCCGGTATGATTTAATAATGATAAACTGTGCATGAAATAACCATTTAATTTTTATTTAAAAAACTTGTTTCATTTTACAATTCTTACATATTCTTAATTAAAATCCACTTTTTACATAGTGTTAAATAACATCAGAAACAGTAAAATTAAGAAAATATCAAAGCAAAACATTAATAAGGTATACAGATAATAGTCTTCAAGCTAGTGGTACTTTTCAAAACAAAGTGCAAAGGAATTCTTAATTGTTTACACCGCCAAGTAATCTCACTTTTAATTTGATTCTTGTAACACACACGGCATTTCTTAGTAGGTTTTCTTTTATTCTGACTCATTAATTTGGCAATGACTTGTACCAAGAAATTCTAAGTAAACAATATGCAATAGTGACTTGTGATTTTCACATGTGATAAAAGTGTTGCCAAATTCAGTACACTAGAAATTTTAAACTAAATTAATTATCATATTTAACAGTAACTTTAATCGCATGACGAGTGTAGCTCGTCATTGTGCGGTATGGAATGAAAAATTAATGACGAGCTAGACTCGTCATTTTACTGGAAGAGGTTAATGTCAGTTGACTTTCTTTAGGAAGCACAGTAGCACAGTAGTATAAATCTTCTTAATTAATAATTCGTTCTCTTTTGAATTAAAAAAATGCGTCACGCAACCAAATAAAACACACTAAAAAGTGGTATCACACCAGTAGAAACCTATAGTTTACTGTACGGACTTGACATGACTTGAAAGAATATGTCTTTCCTCTTGTGTCCAGGCTTTTCCAAAAGTAAATAAAATGTCAGGGACTCCAACTGGCCGTCTTTTTCAGTTTATATTCGGTTACACAGAGACAAACTGCAGACAGTTGTAAAAACTATCCCAGACGGCACTTTTTTTTACATTGAACTACAAAGCATTACCCATAGGTTTACAATTCCGTTGGCTTTCATGATGAGGTGTAACTTTTGCAATATACGACGAGTGTATCTTTTGCAATAAATTGCTTTCCAGGTAATAATATTTTGTTTCTTTGCCTTGGGAAACTTGCTTTCTTCATGACCCTCGTATAGCAAGATGAAGTTTTAAGTTTTGATCTGGATAACAGAACATATAGCTAACAAGACAATATGTATGTCTGATGGTACATCATCTCCTATTTTCGTTACAGCCGAATGATAGCCGATTGGTTAGGGTGCTGGAATTCGGCACCGGAGTTCGTCGGTTCGAATCCCAAATGGCTTGGATAATCGTAACCTCTCTCGAAATCGGTTTTAATCCTCTAAGCGGTTCGCACGTACAATTCCACCAAACCGATGATGTCTTCAAAGCGTTGTCACGTACAATTTTCGACCTCCAAAACGTTCCGAAAATGGATGTAATGTACATTTCTGTCAGTGTTTTCTGTCAGGTCGATTGTTTAGGAATTGCACACCTACTCTATGAGGCACAAAGACGCTGATGCCTTTTCATTGCTTTGTAAATCTCTATTTCAAAGTATTTCGTTTGCGGTAACAGATGTATCTCTAATTGCACCACTTAAATAGCTTGGATGACTTTCGTAAAAAAGATAGAAATCATCTCTTAAAGAATATTTTTATTTGTAGTTTTAAAACCCATTATTTCTTATGGGATGATCTTCGAGACTTGACTAGCTTTATGTGTATTAAAAATTAACAATCTATAATGTCTATTTATATATCTATTTATAACCGGAAGTAAAGGGACAGTAACGAGGGTGGGTTTCCCGTATACCAATCTAATCGACAAAGGGTGAAGTAAAAAATCATAGAAAACTTTGGTCACTGACACAATGAAACTTTAGCCTATTTTTGTAGACTTTTTTTCCTCGGTGTGTACCTCTCGGAGGGTTAAGCAGGAGGTCTCGGTCTCATTAGCCCTCGTGTTGCAAAAATTAGACCGTAGTGCTTCAAACAAAAAAAAACCTATTTTTGTTACACAAATATCCATTTTGTATTTATTCTAGAAGTTTAATCATGAAGTTCAGATGAATTATTTCAAACCTTACACTTTCTTCACATTTAAAGATTTTTTTTTCTATAATTAAATTTAATTCTTAAATTAATGTTGGAAAATATTTTTCAGTATTACTTTTGTTTAAATAAGAAACGTTAAAAAAATAGCATTTTTCTATCAAAAAATGTTAACAAACTATGTTAAAAAAGGTAAGATATAAATTTTGTAAAATATTTATAATTCTGTAAAATATAGGATGATCATTTATTATTAAAACATTTATTTTTTGGGAAGAAAACTATTTTTTATGAATATAACATCATGCTACTTTTTCCTTTAAACAAAATAAACTATAGATTTCATATTGTAAGTATTTAGATATCTCTAGCTGAACGTTAAAAATCGAAATGAGTTTCCTGAACAGTTGTTATTTATTTCCAAGAAAATAAAAGAGAGTTTTCCTCCATCTGGGGTAGATTTTAAAGTTGCTTTCTATCAAAGTTTACTCTATAAGTGTATTTTTTTATTTTTCCTTCAATGCATTTGTTGCGTTTAGAGAGAAGATACAGATTGTTTCTCTCTCTGTAAGAAACAGCCTTAAAAACGACAATGGAAAAAATAAATTTTTCTTAGTTTCCATAGAACATTGTATTGCGTATATTTCCGAAAAAACTCCCTACTTCATGCTTTCCTGTATTTCTTTATCCAGAATAATCTTACTTTTTTTTCTTAGAAACTTATTCTTAGAATGTTAGCAATGCTTTTTTGAGAATAAAATAAATGACTAGAGTTGCATATATTTGTGTATTTTTCTGTAGTTTGTAGTTTGATCTATTTGCTGAAGATACAAAACCATAATTATTAACTTTCACTTATCATCCTACATTGTCTATTAATCTACACGTTAAGAATTATTTATCCCTCTAAGCGGTTGTCACGTACAATTTTCGACATCCAAAAACGTTCCAGAAATGGATGTAATGTACATTTCTGCCAGTTTTTGAGGTAGGAGGGTCAGGTCGATTGTTTAGAAACTGCATCCCTCTTTGACTGTCATTTATTGAGGGATGCACCCCTACTCCCTTAGGTACAAAGGCGCTGATAGCTTTTCATGGCTTTGTAAATCTCTATTTCGAAGTATTTCGTTTGCGGTAACAGATGTATCTCTAATTGCAACATTTAATTATCTTAGAGAACTTTCGTAAAAATATAAATAAGTCTTTCAAAGAATATTTTTATTTGTACTTTTAGAATCCATTATTTCTTATGGGATGATCTTCGAGACTTCACGAGCTTTATGTGTTTTAAAAATTAACAATCTATAATATCTATTTATGTATATATTTATAACCGGAAGTATATTGACAATAACGAGGGTGGGTTTCCCGTATTCCATTCTAGTCGACAAAGGGTGAAATAAAAAAATCATAGAACGGTTTGGCCATTGACACAGTAAACCTATACCGTATTTTTTGGAGACTTTTTTTAATCTGTGTGTTCCACTCGGAGGGTTATGTAACACATGTATTCTTCAAATAATTATTAATAATTAACGCAAAAAGAGATTGCATAAAAATAATTTTGATTTTGTAGGAACTAAAATTATTTTTATGTACTTCTTTAACAAAACTTGTCAATTTTTGAAAAAGGTATAATTCTATGTTGCTAATACTTTTTGTCAAATGACGTTGTCCTATAACGAATATAATTAGGAAACTAACATTATTCGGTTGATGAAAACAATAAAATAATCTTTAAACAAAAGTTATTGTACTCATAAACTTTAAACTATTTTAGTTACATTTTTAACCATTAAAACACTTTGAAACTTATTAGTTATTTAACTTTAGATAGGTTTAGTTTAGTTGGAGTGCTACGTTCTACTTTTTTTACAACACGAGGGGTAATGAAACCAGAACCTACAGCTTAAAGTTGATTCCGAACGGCTACGAACATCCATAACGCAATGCGATTCGAACCCACGAGCTCCGGTACCGAAGGCCAGAACTCTAACCCATCGGACATCGTTCGTCTTAACGTTAGCTAGAGTTCTCTCAAAACGTGTAATTAGTACTGAGAACAATTATAGAAATGTTGTACAGGAAAAAACGAATATTATCACTAATGAATATTAGTTCAATATGCTTTCAATATATATTATTTATATTTTTCTAGGATGCTTACAATTAGTACTTTAAAAAATACGGTTTTCTAAATTGTAAATAAAAGTCTCATTTCCCTTGAAGTTAATTTTGAAGTAATTATTTAGCAGCTCCAAATGTAATTATCAATTTGCTTTCCAGTTTAAACCACTTTTACATAAATATCTTTCTAATGATATATTAGGTTTCAAAGAAATTTTCTTAAATGAATAAAGTTTAACTTTGAGAAATTATAGTAGCTGAAATGAAAAATATGTCATAGGTTCAATATACAGTACATTTTTAATGTATACTACCTTTGATATATTACATATGAATACTATATATCTAATATTCCCTGTTTAAATAATTTGTTGTTATGATTATTACTCTTTATGTGTAAGCTTTTTAAACTTAAAATATTTTTTGAAATCTACTCATAACCAACAATATTTTTAATAATATAGTTTAACAAAGATAATACGTACCATTTAAAAATATGTGTTGCATATATCTTCGATGATATTTAAGGAAAAGCATTTTTGAAAATTTGCTATCAATATTAATTTTTCAGAAGATTGTTGTAACTAAACAAAATAAAATGAATTGTTTTAAACCACTATTGTTTAAGTCATTAAATGAAATAACTTTCTAATAGCAAAGTGCAAATAATATTTAGAATTTCAAATATTACTATAAATTTCTACGCATATTACTTTTCTTTCTAACCACTTCATCAACTTCACATTATATTTCATTTTGAATTACTTGTTATTCAAATAAAGATACCATCCAAAGTAATATGTATTTTGAAATTTGAAAAGATTAAGTAAGTAAAATAACTATTCGTGTAAAATGTTTATTATTTGTTGTGTACAAATAATTATTGTATGCAATAAGTCTTAAATAAATATTTGTGCTCTTTGATCGCATATTTCTAGAAAATGTGATCAAGATAATATGTAAATTCATGTTATATATTCTGAAAATAAATTAACAAATATAGTGAGATAGCATATACTGCTGTTACGTTTTCTACATATCTCAGTTTCTGTTTGTAATTGTTTGGCATATTCTCCGACAAAATAAAAACTCTAATTATTAACTTTCACCTGTCATATTACAATTTCTATTAGAAGTTATGTTCTCAGATTTATGAGCTTATTATATTAAATGTATTATTATATGTATTATATAAATTATTATATGTATTAAAACATGTTAAGTAACAATCCAATATTCTGAAATAAACCTAATTTTTAAAATTTTACTTGTTGCCTAATAGTGGATTTGGGTAATGCACATTTAACATTTTCATCTTCATTTTTGTGAATGAAATATATAGTTTTATATACAATAAAGATTTTTGTATTGGTTTCGTCAATAAATGCTGTAACCTATTGTAAATATATTAAATAAAACAAGTTACAAATAAATCAATTAAAATACTTTAGATTTTCTAGATTTTTCTTATTATTTTAGTGTTACTCCTGCAGTCATTCTGTACTTTTATTTAAATCAGCTAATTCTGTAAAGCCAATAATATAGAGTGGAATTGTATTTAAAATTCCACTTTCAAAATGCTGTAAATAACTAGTCAATCGGACTTCAAATTTTAACTCAATATACTGAAAGAATGAAATGGTATAGCATATAAGTGTATCCATAGATGGCGCTATGACTGACATTCTATAATCAACGACACTGATATACAAGGCATACTGCGTGTGTTATCAAAAATGTGTATGGGGCATTTTTTTCGTCAGACAATCCAAACACTGCATGTTGAACTGTTTGTTTAATGTCCAAAACTGACAAAACTGTGCCATGCAGAAGGATCCATTTTCATTATACCGCTTACAGTGCCATCTATTGACACACGATGGAACTTTTTTGTGTGAAACAGTTTTCTACTTTTTCGAATATATTCAGTGTATATTTGATCATTCGAGCTACAGTACCTCATCATCGTTCTCGTAACTGAAATGTTGCGAGTTCGGGGCTGGAGATCTGCCATGTGCCTGGGGGCAAGTAAGATGCGTTCGTGGTCACACAGTCCTCCAAGTTGTCAAAAGATAACCTCTAGGGGTGGCAGACCAATCCTGGTGGTCTTCTACTTGGTCCCTACTTCTAAACTACGTAGATCCATCGAGAATAATGTTACTAGAGTCCGTAGCATACTTTATGCTACACGTGCTCTCCGGGTGGTGCCAAAGAAGTAACAGGTTCAGAGCCTTGTTAAGGAGTTAAGATAATGTATGTATAGCCTGCTGAGTGGGAAAAAAATATTTGATCATTCTGACCAGCGGTTTTTTACAGCATTTCGAAACAATGTAATACTAGACTCAAGACTCGAGTTGGTTTTACATGGCCCCTGGATTTTTTTCGGCCGAAGACGGACACCCGACAGGGTTGGCAAGGTTCAACAGGAGGGGGGCGATGGATGCCAGCGCCCGCCAGCTGCAGAAAAGGACATTTTTTCCCGTGGAGGCGAAAACTTGACCGAGGGGGGGATTCCCCCCGGCCCTCACGAAGGAGTGAAAAGGAGATGCCCTGTCGGTGCGACGAAAAACGGACATTATTCTTCGGAAAGCAGTAGAGACCGAGAGAGGTGTTTGTCCGCTCGGCACAGTTTATTTTTTGTCCTCGGTCTTATTTGAGCCCTGTTCGAGTATGAACGGAAGTGTATTTATGTTTTATTTTTAAATCTTCTTAATAATAAATGGTTAATCAAGAGTTTTGTCGCTGCTGTGATTAATTGTCGGCCACATAGGCTTTAAACGAACCCAAGATACCTGCCCCAGTAAAAATAGGCGGGCAGGTATAGAACGAGGCGTGCGGACTTAAGAAAGTGCAGCCGGGGACGTGCGAGGCGTTTTTACAGGAAGTTTAAAAAAAAACTTCTTATCTTATGTTTACTTTTTTCCCAGTTATTTTGCCACAAGACTGTACACTTTACTACAGATTATAGATAGATATTCTTTCCCGTGAAAACTTCGGCAGTTTCCAGCCATTTGTCGCTATTTCTATACTGTAAATGATTTGAGAAATTCAAAGGAATCTTGACAGTTGATATAGATAATAATATTTTTTAATTCGTTTATCTTAATTGTTGAGAAAATATTGTCAACTGATTTATTTTGCTGTAATTTGAGTAAAAATTACTGTTATCCATTAACATATCCCATATAAGTGAAAATATTGAAAATAGTAGCTATTTCGTATAAATATTTTTCAAAAGTAATCTATTTGTAACATTTTGAGAATAATAACGAACAAAATTAAAGATTTTTGGCACATTTTTCTCAAATCTATTCGACAGGCAAGGGGTTGAAATCTAGACACATGAACTGATAATTCTCAATTTTAAAATTTTAAAATTCTTTTTAGATTTGAAAATTGAAAATTAAGAGGTTCTCAAAAAGACAATTTTTTATATATAGTTCCATATTTTCACACACAGTATATTAGATTTGACACAGAAATGATTAATATTATTAAATTAAGTTTTTCATTATTATTATATATTATGTTTATATTTTCTGTAAATGTTTACGAATATCATCAGATTTCATTTTGAAATCTAAAATTGTATAACATAGATTTAAAGAAAGTCATACTGTATGCAAAATAGTTGTGTCAGGGATATTAGCAAAAGATCCTTTTAAAACATTTATCATAACTTCCAAAATAATTTGATATTTTAACCAGTTTTACAGAAATATATTCCTTATAAAATATTATATTTTTTACAGATTACTTAAAAATTTATTTTTATATTAGATAATTTATATATTAGATTTATATATTTAATTTAAAGACCAGAATCAAATTTACAACATCCATTCTTAGTTTTTCCTCCATTTGACTGCTCTCATAAAGGGACACATTCATCTCTTTCTGAAATTTAAAACAAATGAACCAGAAAAATGCAATATTTATATTTTGACTGGAAATGGAACATTGCAAAAACCTATTTTTTATAAAGAACAAGACATGCTGAACTGAGAGTTGAAAACTTCAAATATTCCTCAGCTGAAAAGAATGACTTTTGCTTCAGTCTCTAGAAGATTTATTTGAACTTACCTCGTAAAAAGGGAAAGGTTAGGTGGCAGATATTTATATTTATTTTGCTGTATTCCTTACAGTTAAAACAAGTTTTTAGAATAGGAAACCAAGTTTCCAAAACCGAAAGATGGAAAAACGAATCACTCACCCAAAAAACATTGGCTATTTTAAGATAACAATCTGTATGTTTCACAAATGTTTTATTGTAAACATATACTGGTAGCGATTTTTTGAAAATTATATTAAATATATAAATAGAACATAATTTGTTTTAAACACATATACGGGAAGTGAATTATATTCATGAAATACACTTGTAATGTAGTATTATATTT
>CM063505.1:27831198-27838698 GCA_032207245.1 Pardosa pseudoannulata | reverse complement strand
TAAAAACAATCAGTAGAAAAAACAGTGCTTAAAGATGAATTAAGCTTGAATTTAATCTTGACTTAATATTGATTTTGAATATATATATATATATATATATATATTATATAATATATATATATATATATATATATATATATATATATATATATATATATGCTGAAAAAGAACCACTGATCAGAAGTTTTGAACTGAATATACTAAAAAGGGAGAAATGATTTCGCATAATAAAAATAATAATAATAATAGTTTCAATGTATCAAAAGATTGCTGTAAAGCGGCATAGTATGCAAATTGCAAAAAGACAAAACGCATGCTATGACATATTGCATTGGTATAACAGAGCAGTATGTGGAGTCCCCATCAATCGTATGTGATACTAGCATGAGTTTTTAATGAAGGATTCTCACGTTGGTGAAGCTCTCCTGCAAGAACAACGATACGGCTTCACTTCAAAGAATTACAGTCATTAATGAGAATAAAAAAAAAGGACGTGGTCAGATTTCTACAAATGGTCGAAATTAATATGATTACAGGATTTTGAAGAAACGGTACTTTTGAAGGAAACTGGCAGAGGGAGGTTAGTTGCTTCTAAGTCAGTAGGTAGAAGATGGCCACAGCACTAGAGAAAGAACGAGCATGTTTGCAACATGCAATGCATGTGGTACTCGAGGTTTGACATACATCCAGTTAGACATATTCCGTTTGCCTGGAATTCCTCGCTCACATAAGTGAACATGAATGCAAGAAATTTTTGTAAAAGATGAGTATCACCTGCCCGGGTTTGTCAATACAATAAACTGCCGGATTATCGGAAAAAAACCCATTCAACTGCATCAGCACCGACGCATTCGCCAGGAAAACTGTGTGGTACGTGAATGCGTTGTGTATGGTAGGAACCATTTTTTTCAAGAAGATTGGTCCTGTGTGCCTGTTAACTGTCGTGAATTGTAAACGTTATGCGATTTTGTGCGGGCAATGGAAAGAATCATTTTCATGCAAGTTCCCAGATAACAAACTTAGTTTGCAGCAGTCTTATTTGCAAGCCTAAACTTGCAGCAAGTTCAGCATACAATCTGCAAGTTTGAAACAAGACTGCACAAGTCTACGCAAACTTCGAGTATACACATCCAACTCGCAGCAAACTGGACATGCAAGTTGCAGTACACTTGTCGTGCAAGTTTGCCGCAAACTTGTCATATCAAACTTGCAGCAAGTTTCTTTGCATGGTTGAGAAAGTTGAGATTCACTTACAACACATTTTACATAGGTTTAACATGGCCCAATACTGCATGAAACTCTTTGCTTGTGAATTCCCTCCAGTGGAAATAGAGGATATCTCCAAAAAATACGCTAAATGTACTATCAGTGCCAAAGCGTTCCATGATTTTTTCCTTCAGCTTGTCGACAAAAAGGAATACGGAAAACCCAATGACTGCCTCTTTACTTCATTATATATAGATAATATAAAATAGATATTATAGATTGTTAATTTTTAATAAATAAAGTGTCATAGTCTCGAAGATAAACCCATAAGAAATATGGATTCTAAAAGTAAAAAACAAAAATATTCTTTGATAACTTATATATATTTTTTAAAAGTCATCCAAGATATTTAAGTGGTGAATTAGATATGATCTTTAACAAACTTCGAAAGAAGATTTACAAAGCCATGAAAAGCTATCGGCGTCTTTGTGCTCAAGAGGTGCATTAAGAAATGTCAGTGAAAGAGTGCATTTCCTAAATGAAAACAAAAATTGGGGAAAGCACTGGCAAAATGTACATTATATCCATTTTCGAAGCGTTTTTGGAGATCGAAAATTGTACGTTTTGAAGTCATTATCGGTTTGCAGAATTGTACTGCGAACCGCAGAGGGTTAATAAAATTAACACATCTATTTAATTTAGGAAATTTAGTAGTTGCAAATATGAGAAATGCTACTTTAAAAAACAACCATACTTGCAAACATGAACAATTAAAATAATATTTGCCTTTTTAAAAATCCATAGCAGCTTGCTGAATGGCGCGTCTGCCATGTTGTCATTCTTGTCTGCCGGAAGAGTTTGCCATGCGTTCGTTATCTTAACTCTCATGCAATGATGGGAATTTTCTCTTGTCCGTTTGTCATACACAAGATTGCAAGGATTTTGCAGCAAAATTGTTCGCCAAAGGAAAGTGGTACGTTTATGTTGTATAACTTGCAGGAGTTTAGCTGCAATTTTGTGCCTCAATTTTGTTATGTCACATATTATCCAGAAAAAATCATTTTCATGAAAATTGGTGCTTCTCTCTACAACACAAAGCCAGTCATACATCTGCTCAAGACACATTTTGGAAATAATCGACTTATCAGCAGTAATTGACCAGCACCCTGGCTTCCAAGTTCACCTAACTTCTATCCTTATGACTTCTTTCTGTTCTTCATTTATACAGCATTTGTATCTTAAAAATGCTGTATAAATGATTGAAAATTTATCTGAATTGAAGACATGAATTACGCAACACATTAGCAACGTTACCTCAGAGACACTTTGATCTGTTATGGAACATGTTGTTTATCGCTTTCAACTTCTGGCGGAGAATGGTGAGAAGTATTTTGAACCTGTCTGCCGTAAGTATAGCGATAATTAACAGGTGTTTTCATCATGCTATTTATGTGGTTTTTGGTCCAATAACAATTAAAAACCAATTTTTTCACATTCAATGAGGTAAGACCTTTCCGTGGTGGATGGGCTTTCAACTCAAAGTACTACAACTGTTGAGTAACTTGAAAGTCATTTTTTCGTTAAACGACCCAAACATACATGCACATCGAACAACACTCCATTTGTTTCACTGTGCAATTAATAACAAATCCGCCGTAATTCGATTCAAAATGCCACTTGTAGCTGAATACATTTTCGTTATGCTACCTTCTGATACATTTAGGAACATCTTTTATTATTCCAAATCGTTTAACCCTTCATCTTGTATATTCTGTTCAAATTTGATATCAGACCAGTGGTTCTTTTTTTTTTTTTTATGCTGCCTATAGAAAATGAAACTTAAATTATGGACATCCTGTATGTATATATATATATATATATATATATATATATATATATATATATATATATATATATATATATATATATATATATATATATATATATATATATATATATATATATATATATATATATATATATATATATATATATATATATATATATATCTATGTGTATGTGTGTTCATGTATGTTAGTTTACATGTATGTGTATGTAAATATAACTATAATATAGCGAACTTATTTATTTAACCACTTACGAACATTTTACCGAATCAAATTATTTAAATTCTCACTATACGGGTGTAAATATAATAATTAATTGCATAATTAATTAATAGCACATAAACATAAATCTATACGTTAAATTTTCCTACAAATACCTTGAAATTGATATGTTAAATTATATTTAATAAATATTAGAAGAACTTCCCAAAAACTTTAAAATTTAACAAAGCATTGAAAATGAAGAAGTTTTTTTTTTAATGATTCAAAATGTCTATGAATATTTTAACTTTTAGGACCTCAATAGTTTAAAAATTCAAATAAGTAATAAATTTTTGTAATGCCATTGATCACTTATCAATTTCTGTATGCATTTAAACAAATCAATTGATATAAGAGGTAAAAAACAATCGCATATGCGAAAGAAGATATCTTAAAAATATGTTATTAGGTATTCAAAACTATAAAAGTATGTGGAACATACAAAAATGCATGCAGATTAAAAATGTACTCCTTAATCTTAAATAAAATCTAAATTTTATGAATTCTTTGCTTTGTATGAATAATAAATCCTACCTCTTAAAAGCTGATAAAATTGAAAAAAAAATTGCAACGAATCTTCTTTTTTTTTACATTTTGTTCTTTTTCAGTACTTTGTCGGTAAAACTAGAAAACTTTACAAGTTAATCACGCAATTGTAAATAATTCACCGCATCGGGTAGCATTTGCATACCATTACGCATTCCTACAGAGAGAATTTAAAATGCATTCAAATGAATTAGAAAAAAAAATCCCAGATCCTTTTGTTATTTTCCTCCCCTAGAAACGCATTCATAGGCCCAATCGAAAAAGTAGTTTAAATGAGACTTTTTGAAGTGCCTGTTATGGTAGTTTGTTTTTAAACATTGTGTTAAATTAATTAAATAGATCTGATTTCATTGGGTTAACATTAAAAAAAATTGTTACTGCTTTGAAAGAAATACTTATAGAATGCAGAATAATAATGTTTGATTGCAGCTTTCGAGAGATAATTACTATTGTGTTATGTAAAACCGAAAACAAAATTATGGATTTTTTTATACTCCAGCGAGAAATGAAATATAAATACATGAATTATTTTATAACAGTTTCCCTTTTAAATACATAGATCTTGTGAATACGAGGCTTTCTGTTAACATTAATCCAAATGGAATTAATTTGAATTACACTTGGAAAAAAAGAGAATATATTGATCGAGTTTATAATTTAACAAGAATTATGTTTTAAAACTGTTTAATGTTTCAAATGATTTTAAAAATATTTTTGTCGAATGTAAAGAAAACATCTTTTATGCCTAAAAAGTATGTTCAGATAGCTCTCATGTACATTGGACTTATAAAGCTATTGTTCCATTGTTGTAATGTACATACAACCTATACACCAGTGTTCGTTACAAGGGGGAAACACAGAATGAATATAATACTTTATATAGATTCAGACATTTATTCTACACATTTATTTACAAATAGATCCTTGGTTATCATAATGATCAATCATTTATATCTTCTATTTACACTATAATTATCCCACATCACTTTATAAGGAATTATTATTATTCACAGAGGCCTAAGTCAAATGACTGTAAATATTATTTTATAAATTACCTCCATTAAAGTCACAGGGGAGCAAGCAGGGGCTTTACTCACAGGCATACGGGACGAGTTGGTGATAGTAAGCGGGGCGGTGTCGGTCCGGGCGCACGGGACGAGCTGGTGCTAGTGGATCCTTGTCCCACTTCTCTTCACTGCCCACTTCTTCTTCTTCAACTCACTACGTTTCCAAAAACCACACCTCGGTCCCAACGCCCCTTTTTTTCTTCTTATCCAATCCCTTCTCTTCGGGAAATTTTCCCACATCAAATGCCCTTCGGGAGTGCAGATGAGCTCATTAAAGTAGCCCCTTTTTATTCAAACTGACATTACTTTTTAGCTCATGCTACCATAACTCACGCTTACAGCTCTGTGCGAGCTTGACCGTTATGCTGCCATTCCGTGATCTATCTTCTCTGCAGGGGACCCTAAACTTGACGTAAATAATTGGGGTCCTAAATTCCTCAAGGAAAATCCTCCCACGGCTATGCATGCACGTGCAAATCACCGTGAGAAAGTACCTCGGTACATCCATAATTTTAATACGGTACTTAACATATTTAATAAAAAGGAAAGTGAAGAATAAATCAAGCTTTGTTATTTAGGACATATTATAAAATTTATATTTAAGTTTATATACGAATGTTATATGTTATGCATTAACAAACAACAATGTTTATGAATACATTCATTTTTAAATACAGAGAATTTTTCAATGTTATGCGTATAGTCTAGAAAAATATTTTGCTACACCGTTCCTCACTAATCAATTTGTATGGAAATTAAGAAAAAAAAGAACTCTATCAAAAGGTAAAAGGAATAAATTTACGATAGTTGGAATCTAAAATATGTGTTTTTAGTAATTTAACCCCTTCCGGTACGATTTAATAATGAAAACTGTGCGTGAAGTAACGCACACTTTATTTTTTATAAAAAAACTTTTATATTTATTTAAAAACTTGGTTCATTTTACAATTCTTACATATTTTTAATTAAAATCCACTTTTTACATAGTGTTAAATAATATCAGAAACAGTAAAATTAAGAAAATATCAAAGCAAAACATTAATAAGGTATACAGATAATAGTCTTCAAGATAGTGGTACTGTCAAAACAATTGCAAAGGAATACTGAATTGTTTACACCGCTAAGGAGTCTCACTTCTAATATATTCTTGTAACACACACATTTCTAGTAGGTTTTCTTTTATTCTGACTCATCAATTTGGCAGTGACTTGTACCAAGAAATTCTAAATAAAAATAGAGAGAGTGACCTGGTATTTCCAAGTAACATTTGCTAAATCAGTACACTGAAATTATAAACTAAATTAATTATCATAGTTAACATTAACTCTAGTCATGACGAATGTAGCTCGTCATTCGGATGGAAAGAAAACCTTAAATACGAGCTAGACTCGTATTTTGCGGAAGGTTAATAATTAAAAGTAACCTAGTACTTAAATAATGCATAAAGATTAAAGAACACTAACCATTTCTTGCACATTATTTTTTCTAAAATTTCTGTTTGTATGAATAATAAAACGCTTCACTTAAAAAAATTGCCGAAATTAAAAAAAAAATATGAAGCATCTGCCTCAACATTTATACTTTTTGTTCGTTGCCGGTACTTTGGATGTAAAATAAGAAAAATTTCCAAGTTAATCACGCAATTGTAAGTACTTCACAGCATAGATCAGCATTTGCATGTCATTACGTATTCCTCAAGATTTATTTTAAAATAGATTCGATTGAATTAAAAAAAATCGAATAGTTTTCTTATTTTCCTCCCATTGAAACGTATTCATAGGTGCAAACAAAAGGTAGTTTAAATGACACTTTTTGAAGTGTTTGTTGGGGTAATTTGTTTTTTATAGTTGTGTTTCTTTAATTATATAAAACTAATTTCATCGGGTTAAAATTAAAGAATAATCGGTACGGATATTAAAAACAGCGTGGGGAGTTCCGAATAAGACTGTTTTATGCTAGCTTCTAAGAGATAAGTATGATTGTAGTATGTAAAACTAAAAATATTTTTTAAACTATCAATGATGAATCAAATAAAAAATTAACTTGAATGATTGAATTGAAAAATTAACTTAATGAATATTTAAACATCAATGATGAATCAAGTAAAAATTAAATTTTTCCATTTTAAATGTATCATGTGAATAAAAGGAATTATTTTAAGTATAATCCAGTTTTAAATATTCTGATTACTTTTGAAAAGAAGGAAAATATTTTAGTTGATTTATTTTTAATCCTTTAAAATAGTTTATCTACTATGTGAAAGGATTTAAAAGCAAATTTTTTACTAAAATTATGCAATTTGCTACCTGAAAGTTGTTTTTATATTGTTTTCATGAACATTGGGGAGATATTTAGGTAGTTTTTATTTCATATTCATTTTAGTGTATATTTTCAGATGATATAAATAACTATTTTAATGTGTTGCAATATTTCATAGTTTCATTATTAAAAAGGAAATTGTAGGTAAATGTTTGTTACGTATACACATGATATAAAATTTATGTTTGTTCATGAAATGCAGTTATAACATGTTATATGACATGTGTAAACATTCAAAAGTGTTTATATATATA
>CM063505.1:27806198-27828698 GCA_032207245.1 Pardosa pseudoannulata | reverse complement strand
AAAGATATAGTACCTGATCCCAAGGATGTAAAGTATTATGAGGTCAGGAATGCAAAAGGCTTTAGTATCATATACTTAAATTTATCTAAACCTTATAGAACACTTTTAACCAGAATAGATGATGCTTGTATCGCATGGGATATGTTACAAACTCATTTTAGGCCTGATTCCCATGCCCGCATTATCGGGTTGACTGATAGGTGTTTTAAATGCAAACCTAATGAGGAGGAAAGTATATGGCTTTTTGCTGCTCGTTTAAAAGATATTGTTAACGACATGAACGATGCAGGTAAACCTATCGATGACTGGTTTGTTGCTTTTCAACTTATTAGACACCTTCCGAGTGATTTTGCAAGCATTGTTCAGTCTATCTATCGATATCCCGACTCCGAATTTAAATCTGATAAAGTTCGACATGAACTTTTAGCTGAGGAGTCTAGACTTTTGCAGGTTAGGGGTGACCAAGAAACAATTTCGTTACAAACAACCCAAAGTGTTGGTTCTAAAAGTTATGAAAATCGCAAGTGTTTCCGGTGTGGTAAAAAGAGTCATCTAATAGCAAACTGCAGGGTTAAAATTTTAAACAAACCGTTGAACCCATCTAAACCAGATGAACGAGAAATAGCACCGAAGATCAAACCCCATCTAAAAATTTCTAAAAAGAAAGTACAGGGTAGTTTTGTCGTTGAAGCTTCTTTGAGTAATAGTAATGATCGAAAGACTGCCTGGGTGTTTGATACAGCAGCAAGTTCCCATTTTTGTTCTAATAAGTCACTTTCTATGGATTTTAAAGAAATCTCTGGAACCTCAATAGCTGTAGCCATAGATGGGATTGATTGCCAAATTGAGGGGATGGGTAAAGTCAGAATGATTTTTGAGCACAAAAATAGGGAAGAGGAGGTTACTCTTAAAAATGTTTTGTATTCGTCAAGACTTGGACGAAATTTAATAGCTGGTCATTTAATTGATAGCAATGGGGCTAGTTTTGACGGCAAAAAAGGCCAAATAAGAGTTTTTGGGAAGTAAAGTCGCGTAATTTTTAGAGTTAAGAAATGTCAAGGATTGTATTATGTTTACCCTAAGTACCCAAATGTCAAAACCCCGAAGTTTTGAGTACTATTGATAACTCTCTAAGTAGTTAGTATTGTAAGATTAATCATGTTATTGGGAAGTATATTAACAAAACTAGTAATGAACATTGTGTTCGTGGCTTACCAAGTTTTAAAAATAAGGAAGAAGTTAAATGCGAGTCTTGCCAACTGAGTAAATCCAAACGAGTGTCGTTTAAACCTATAGCAAAGGTTAGATCTGATAGACCCTTAGAGCTTTTGCATATGGATTTATGTGCAATGCCAGTAAGGTCAAATTATGGACATAACTATTTCTTGAGTATTATTGATGATTACTCAAGGAAAGTGTCAGTTTTCCCTCTTAAGGAAAAGACGGAGGTTTTTGCTGTCTTTAAAAAAGGCAGAAAAGGGTCGAAAGGTTCATTGGTAACGAAGTACTAAATGTTAGAACCGATCAAGGGCTAGAATTTTGTCACAAACGACTTGAAGATTACTTAGAAGATCAGGGTATTCATGCTGAGAGAACAAATACTTATTCCCCTGAACAAAATGGAGTCCTTGAAAGGTTCAACTTCACAGCCGTAGACGGAGTGCGAACCTTACTAGAACATAGATCTTTAAATAAATATTTTTGGGATGAGGCCGTATTATGTTTTACCTATACCTGGAACAGACTTTGCCAACACAACCAGGTAAAAAAAAAACCTTTTAACTTCTTGGAGGTAAAACTCCTTCAGTAAAACATCTAAAGTGTTTTGGTAACCCTGTATATGTAGGGATCCCTAGAAAACTTCGTAAGATGTTAGACTCCCGTGCCAAGAAGGGCATTATAGTTGGTTATGTAATGCGTACTAAAGGGTACCCTATCTGGATCCCAGAAGAACGTAGGGTTATTGAGACCATTAATGTAAAGTTTGTAGAGCCCAGTGGTCGCGTACTGGACCCTGTTGTACCGAAACCTTGTTACGTTGATGCTGACAATGAATCGGATAGTGATGGATCTGATGCTGAACACATGACCAGGGAAGACTATACTAGTGATGGTCAAACTGAGATCGAAAGTTCATCTAAAGAACTTTACTCAGATTCCGAACCTCCCTTAAAAACCACCACATGGACTAGACGGGCCGTTGCCCTTTTTATGGGGGGGGGGCAGGTATGACATATATTATTATCCTGATAATAGTAAAGCACGCTTAAGGTCGCTAAATGATGTTGACAAATAATGTCTTGCAAATAATATAAAGTATGATAAATCCCTCTTTAATTTTAGTACAAAAAGCACTTGCTCTGGACCAGCAGAAAAGATTAATGAAAACTTAGAATTAAGTGATGGGGAATCGTGTAATTTTTCAGCATGACTAGGTGACAAAGATATTCCATTAAGTTTTAATGCTGCTCTAAAAACCCCTCAAGCAGTTGAATGGTATAAGGCTATGGGGGATGAAAACAAAGTGTTACATGATCGTCATGTATGGGATCTCGTAGTTAAACCTCAGAACGCCAAAGTTATAAGGAAACGGTGGGTATATAATGTAAAATGAAATACTGAAGGAAAAACTGTTCGATATAAAGCGCGCTTAGTTGCACAAGATTTTCTTCAGAGAAGAGGAGAAACTTACGATGAGACTTTCAGACCTGTCGTAAGATTTTTCCCTCATTCGTCTATTCTTTGCTGTTTTAGTTGGTTTCCTTGGGTGGCGACATAGGCAGTTAGATATCAAAAGTGCTTATCTGTATGCCCCATTATCTGAAACTAGTTACATCAGGCAACCTCATGGTTTTGTTGATTCTGAGAAGCCCATTTGGTATGTCTATTAAAGAAAGCGTTGTACGGACTTCATCAGAGCGGTCGTGAATAGTTTCATGAAATTAGTAATAAACTTGAAGAAAAACGCTTCTGTAAATTATCATGGACTAACTGTGTTTTTACGTACGAAAATAGTGTAGTGCTGTTATATGTTGACGACTTACTAGTTTTTGCTAAAACTAGTAGTCAAATTGACTTAGTGATAGGTATTTTGAGTGTCGAATTTGATATCAAAGATTTAGGGAGCACTAAAAATTTGCTTGGAGTGGAGTTTGAAGAAATTGATGTAAAATTATACATAAACCAGAGAGGATATATTAAAAAAAATACGTAACATGTTTAGCAGTTTTAAACACCCAATAACATCACTTCCCATCGCGAAAAGTATAATGCTGTCTAAAACCCAATGTCAAAGTACTGAGGTAGAACAGAAAGAAATGGAAGCAATTCCTTATAGGAGTGCGATAGGCTGCTTGTCATTTTTAGCTTCACGAACTAGGCCTGACATATCATACGCCACTAATATTCTTTCCCAGTTCAAATCAAATCCAGGCATGGTGCATTGGGATGCAGTTCTAAAGTTACTGGGATATGTATGTCACAGTGATAATTATAAGCTTGAACTATCAGGTGCAAGGAATTTAATCTTTAACTGCTTCAGTGATGCTGATTTTGCATCCAACAGGGATGACAGGACATCTATGGGTGGTATGATACTCTTTGTTGATAAAACCCCAATTTCAGTACTTTTAAGCAAAAATGTGTTTCTTTGTCATCTATGGAAAGTGAATATGTCTCACTGGTAGAAGGAGCTAAAGAACTTGTTTGGTTTATTCGAATTTTTGATGAGTGGGCTGAAAATGGAATATTAAGTTCAAAGCCTTTAGAAATTAATTTATACTGTGATAATCAAGCTACTATTAGTTTCTGTCAATATCCCATAGAAAATGACAAATACAAACATATATCGGTTAAATTGCGTTTTATCAGAAACTTGATAAATGATAAACTTTTTGTGTTAAAATATATTAATGCAAAGGAAATTCTTGTTGATTATTTCACGAAAGCAGTACCTAAACTGCAACTAAAGAAATTTATGAGCTGTGTGTTCAATATTTAAACATGGGAATTTTGCTATGTTAAATTTTATAAAAAGTATCTTTTACTTTGTATTTAAGATATTTATAGACATGTGTAGGGAGATATTTGTTAATGTACTGTGTGTATATACTTGTTATCTTGTTTTACTTAGAATAAGAAATGTAGTTTCATTTTCTTGACATGTGTCATAAAGATATTGTATAATGTTTATAAAGTTTTATCATTCGTGTTTAAAAATATTTTTAGGGGTAGATCAGGTTTTTCTCCACATTTTGATAGAATAAGTTATACTGTGTTTTTATAACGTGCTGTAAATGTGTGAATTAGTATTTTAACTTATTCAGAACAGTTTTCACTTGCATGTTAATGTTTTTTTGAAATGTTATTATGGTTACTTTGATGTCTTGACCAGGATTGAGTATCCGAATACAACTTGTTTTTGAATGAATTAAAGACTGTTTACCTTTACTATTATAGCTTTAATTGTTTTTACGTCTAAAATTGTATAGGCGGGCCACTTGTTAGGATTACTTGGACTTAACCAGCGGTTAAGTATTGGTCTGATTATATCCAATTTTCGACGCTTTAAGATTGTAAACGGTTTCAAATGTACTAGTCATCATTTGTAATTATATTTTCTTTATTTAGTTACTGTGTGTGTATTTAAGTTTCTTGCATGTATTAATTTTCAACTTTATGCAAATTTACACGTGTATCTGGTCAGCCCAGTCGTATATAAATAATTGTAGTTTCTGTGGGCTCTCTGACGGTTGGTTTTTGGATTCCCTGTGTGGGTTTCACACTAGTCTTATTTTATTGCTCGTGGAGCAATGTATAATGTTATGTTTTTTGCATGTTAAATAAACGGCATGTTTTTTAATGGTTTCACTCTTCACTCACCATACTTGACACTCTGCGTTAACCCTTTAAGGAGCGGTGATTTTGCAGCTTAACCACCTCTTAAAAGATTCTTTTTTATACTTTTTAAGCCCTTCCGGTACGATTTAATGACAAACTGTGCGTGAAGTAACCATTTATATTTTATTTAAAAAACTTTTCATTTTACAATTTTTGCATATTCCTAATTAAAATCCACTTTTTATTTAGTGTCAAATAATATCAGAAAAGGTATAATTAAGAAAATATCTGTATACCTTATTAATGTATTTCTTTGATAACTCTTAAAGAGAGTGGTACTTTTCAAAACAAAGTGCAAAGGAATACTGAATTGTTTACACCGCTAGGGAGTCTCACTTCTAATTTAATTCTTGTAACACACACGATATTTCTTAGGTTTTCTTTTATTCTGACTCATCAATTTGGTAGTGACTTGTACCAAGAAATTCTAAATAAACAATATGTAATAGTGAACTGGTATTTCCATAAGTAACAAAAGTCTTGCTACATTCAGTATACTAGAAATTATAAACTAAACTATCATATTTAACATTAACTTTAGTCGCATGACGAGTGTAGCTCGTAATTGTGCTGTATAGAATGAAAAACCAATAAAGAGCTAGACTCGTCATTTTACCGGAAGGGGTTAAATACATACGAATTCTTAAAATTTCCTATGTTCATGACATTTTAAATTTACATCAGATAAAAATATTATACTTAATTCATTTTTTCATATGAAATATGCAATTTTAAACTTTCTTTACCCAGAAAATTCAGAAATTAGATTTATCTTCCTTGTGAACCCAAATACTTATATTTATCCAAATAACACTTAAAAAAAACTGCTTAGATATTTTATTATTATACACGTTTAATGATAATCATTCATTGTACTCCCACTTAAACAAAAATTTAAAAGAAAGTATTTTTACACAGTACAAAGGGATAGTTTTGCATTTAAACCTGCCCTATAACCTTTCTTCCTCCCAATGAATGCTGGCCTTCGGAACCGGAGTTCGTGGGTTCGAATCCCACTATGACATGGATGTTCGGAATTGGCTTTCAGCAGTAGGTCCCGGTCTCATTAGAATTCGTCTTGCAAAAAAGTAGACCGTAGCGCTTCAAACCCAAACCAAACCTCCCAATGAATGCCCCTTTTTTCATGTATTTGATATTTTTAAGGTTTATAGGTAACATTTATAAACCAACTTCATTAAATGCTAAGAAATTATATTAGTGTCTTTTAAAGAGTTGAATGTCGTATGAGACTGGCAATATATATGTATATATATATATTAATTTGTAAAAATAGATATATTATCAAAATACAAAGTTTATTAACTTTATTTAAATGTTTTGCATTGCAATTTCTAACTAATTAATTAGTTTGAGATTTATAAAATTATACCTCTTACAAAAATGTAATATAAATGAATTTACGAAAGAAGATATCTGAAAAACAATTACTTTAATGATACAGTTCATTAAAGGTAAAATAACATTTAAATAATACATTGAGATAAAAAAAATCCACAATTCTTAGACTTTACATTTTATAAATTATCTGCTCTGTATGGATAATAAATCGCATAGCTTAAAAAAATTTGAAACATTAAAAAAAAATGTGAAACATCTCCCTCAACATATATACTTTTGTTCTTTGTTTGTATTTTGGAGGTAAAATGTGTGAACTTTACAAGTTAATCACGCATTTACAAGTATTTCTCCGCATCGGTCAGTATTTGTATGTCATTACAAGTTCCTGCAAGGAGAATTTAAAATGAATTCAGCTAAATTAAAAAAAAATGAATCCTTTTGCTATTTCCAGATTTTGGAAATGCATTCATAGGTCTGACCGAAAAATTAGTTTAAATGACACTTTTTGAATCGTATGTTATGCTAGTTTGTTTCTAATCATAAAATATATTTCTGTTTTTACATACCACAATCTCCTATACAATAATAGCCTAAGTATTCTGTCCGTCTGTCCACGAATTTATAAAGCAGTTGTTGCTAGGATGGATAGAGGCATTCATATTGTATTTTTGATGAGTTAGACTTAGCAAAAATTCAAAGCGAGTTCGAAAACGTTCGAAATTCAAACCTTCTCCCATTTTCGAGTGTTTAATGCCATTATTTCAAATTGTGTTGTCCTCGGTTAAGAGCAGTACATCAAATTTATCAATTTATCGCATAATAAATAGGTAAAAGTGCATTTTTTCTAACATTATGACATCATTCTTTTAACCATTCCCTTCAATCATTTATTTTAAAATTAAATATCGAAGGCATTATTTTTATACATTTTGTCACTGAACTTGGATATTACGTAAATAGTTTTCTTTTATATTTGTATTAAATCATAAATTAAGTACATATGTTCTAATTTTAAATTTAACCATAGATTAATTTTTGTTGCAATGAAAATTTTATCACCGGTATTAACAACTTCTTTTCATAAAGGTCTAGGAGTCTATTTATATTATATCTAGCGTTTAAGTTATATATCTTTTAAAAGTTAGTTTGTTCGTTTGTGCTTGTTTTTTATACATAACCACACGGTTTGCAATCGATTCGTTAAATTTTGGACATCATTCGTATATACCACCAAATAATCACTGTCAAAATTTAAACCTCTGATGTCTAACCTATCACGTAATATGACAAGATAAATAAAAATTGCCACCTAACATGTGGTCAGTAAACAAATTATTGAGCCTGTACCAGATAATTCTCATTCAAAAAACAAACCATTTTTTATTAGCCTTATATTGTACTTTACAATTCTAGATAATTAAAAGTTTTACTGATCTCGTCATATGACGAGCTACATGCTAGTAATAACTATTTCTCGAGAGTTAACATAAAACAGTTTTATTCTGAATTCCATAAACTTTCTTTCAGATGAGTACCGAACTTTTTCATGTTAACCCAATCAAATCGGTTCTTTATAACGAATTAAACACAACTATACAAAACAAACTATTGTAACAAGCAGTTAAACTATTTCGTTTCAACCTATGGATGCATTCCAATGTGAGGAAAATAAGAATACTATTCGGATTTTTTAAAAATTCAATTACATTAAATAACTATATACGAATGTGTAATGACATACAAAGGCTGCTATAAATAGTGAATTTCTTATAATTAAGTGATTAATTTGGAAAGTTTTCTCGTTTTACCCTCAAAGTACCGATAAAGAATAAAATATACGAAGGTTGAGGCAGGTGCTTCTTTTAAATGAAACGGTTTATTATTCATACAAAGCAGAAAATTTGAATGCCTTGTGAATACAAAGTATTATTTTAATCATAATTCGAATGTAATTATTTTAGATTTCACTTTTAAAGAATTAAAATATGTTGAGCGAGTTTATCATTTTAAAATGCTTATGAATTTAAATTGCTTAATGTTTAAATGTTTGATTTTAAAATCAACATTGTACAATTTAAAGAAAACATATTTTATGCCTGAAAAGTACGTTTAGACTGCTTTTTATGTGCAGTGGGCAGGTATGAGTAGTTTTTGTTTCCTAATCATGTTAACCCCTTCCGGTAAAATGACGAGTCTAGCTCGTCATTTGTTTTTCATTTCATACCGCACAATGACGAGTTACACTCGTCATGCGACTAAAGTTGCTGATAAATATAATTAATTTAGTTTAAAATTTCTAGTGTACTCAATTTAGCAACACTTTTGTTACTTGTGGAAATCCCAGGTCACTATTACATATTGTTTATTTAAAGTTTCTTGGTACAAGTCACTGCCAAATTGATGAGTTAGAATAAAAGAAAATCTACTAAGAAATGCCGTGTGTGTTACAAGAATCAAATTAGAAGTGAGACTCCCTGGCGATGTAAACAATTCAGAATTCCTTTGCACTTTTGTTTTGAAAAGTACCACTAGCTTGAAGACTATTATCTTAATTTTACAGTTTCTGATACTTAACACTATATAAAAAGTGGATTTTAAGAATACGTAAGAATTGTAAAATAAAACAAGTTTTTTAAATAAAAAATAAATGGTTACTTAACGCACAGTGTTTCATTATTAAGTCGTACCGGAAGGGGTTAATGGATATTTTAGATGATGTAATTAAATAGTTCAATGTAGTGTACTGTATGCTTTATATCACAAATTGATTAATAAAAAGGGAATTGAAGGATATATCAATCTTTCTTATTAGACCTATTATAAAATTTATATTTAGGTATAGCATATAAATTTTACATGGTATTGAAAGACACACAAAGGTACTTTAAAATTAAAATTTAAAATTTAAAAGTGTACTTTAGTTTTAATGTAAAAATATAATTTCGTAAAACTTTTTGCAACCCCCATTGTTCACTAATCAATTTGTGTGGGATTTATAAAAAAAATTCAACTCTTTCAAAAGGTGAAAAGAAATGTGTTTAAGATAGGTTGAATCTAACAAAATGTTTTTTATGGATTTTAATAATTGAAGGCAATTTATCTTTTAAATAAAGCGTACAGTTTAAAAAACCTTAGGCATTTCTTGAACTCTACATTTTAAAAATTCTCTGCTTTGTATGAACAAAAAAATGCTTCTCTTAAAAAAATTTATGAAATTAAAACAACAAATTCTAAAGCATCTGCCTAAATATTTATAATTTTCGTTCTTTGTCGGTACATGGTTGTAAAACGAAAAATAATTTAATCACGCAATTGTAAACAATTCACCGTATCGGGAAGTATTTGCATGTTATTAAGCATTCCTGGGGAGTTTTTTTAAAAGCATTTCAATGAATTTAAAAAAAACCTCCATAGATTTTTGTTTTCCTCCTATGGAAACGTATTCATAGGTCTAAGCGAAATGGTAGTTTAAAGGAGATTTTTTGAAGTGGCTATTGTGGTAGTGTGTATTTAAACGTTCTGTGTACTTAAAGTATGTATAAACATGCAAAAGGTTTTAAAGTATATTTTTTGTTTACACGTACATTCAAAATGTCATGCTTATTATAAATAAAACGGTTTTGAAAGCAATTTTTTTACTAAAAATTAATTTAGAAAAATCAACTTAAAAAAATATATACGAAATAAATTTACTAATGAAAATATCTGAAAAACAAATTTTTAGTGATTTAACCCCTTACCTGTTTTGCCCGTACGGCGTACGGGTAATCTGATTTTTATTTCACTTGCACTGTATCGGCCGTATGTTTTCCAATTTTAGTAACAAATTATTCGTATAGATGGTCAGTAAATGATAGTTTGCAGTTTATTGTATTTTCTACTCTCGTTCAAAAGAGCGGGTTTTTTTCGCATGTTTTGTATCAGAAGAAGAAATGTTATTTTTAGTGTATAGCTGTCTGGTTATATTTTACTAACCGCCTGATAATTTTATTGATGTAAGAGTTGAATAATATATTTTTACTTTTAAATAATGGATAATTCAGAGCGTATGGAGCTAATTTCTTGCGATTCGAACTATGACTCGGAATCAGAAACTGAATTATCTGTAAATGATAGTAGCGAAAGTTTACTAGAGACCTGGATAGTAGTGACTCTGATAGTAGTACAGATGGAATCAGTCAAGAAAGACAATTTTTTTAAATTGTGATAATTCTTCTGATCCATCTCCTAGATTTGCTTTCACCGGAATTTCAAAAATTGACTTGGATATCGATTAGACTAAAGGTAAACTTCAGTTCTATGATGCTTTCATAGAAAGAACAAAAGTTGTAATAAATGCTTAAAAATATTAGAAATGTTAATTTTAATAACATATTTTTACTTAAAATTTTAAATTTAAAAAAATGCAATAAAAAATGTGACACTTTTAATGTGAAGTTATTAAAGGTAACTTAGCATTTAAATAAATCATAGAAGAAAAATACATTAGGCAATTCTTAAAGTCTTTTTTTTATAAAATCTCAGCTTTATATGAATAATGAATCGCATTTTTTTAAAAACTGATAAAGCTTTAAAATAGTGAGGCACTTTATTCAACATTTATAAATTTCATTCTTTGTCTGTATTTTGGAGGTAAACTGAGAAAATTTTACAAGTTAATAATGCAATTGTAAGTAATTCACTGCATCGGGCAGCATTTGAATTTCATTACAGGTTCTTTCAGAGAGAATTTTAAATGCATAAAATTGAATTGAAAAAAAATTCCGAATAGTTTTGCTATTTTTCTTGCCTAGAAATGCATTCTTAGTCCCAAATGAAAAAATAGTTAAAATGACACTTTTTGAAGTGTTTGTTGTAGTAGTTTATTTATAATCGATGTATTTCATTAATTAAATAGAGTTGAATTCATTAGGTTAACATTAAAAGATAGGTACTGGTATGAAAATATGCATTTGGAATTTGAAATAGGAATGTTTTATGCTAGTTTCAGAAAGATAATTACCATTGGGTTGTGTTAAAACAGAAATAATTTCCAATTTTTAAATTCCAGTAAAAAAACAAATTAAAAAAAGCAAATTATTTTTCAACGGCTTTCAATCAATTAGATGTGTCTAGTTAACAAAAAACATTTATTTAAGCATAATTTAAATTTAATTATTCTGAATTACTTTTGGGAAGGAAATAAATATATTGATGGAATAAACATTTAAAAAATATTAATTCTGTAAATCGTTTTTCTACTGTTTGAAAGTATTTTAAAAATACTGATGTACGGTGCAAATAACCCTGTTATGTGTCCTAGAAAACTATGTTAAGTCTGTTGCCATATGAATTGCGTATATTATTTGATTCTTTTTCTTTCATAAAATTTCGAACATGAATTTTTGGATGATATGATAGAATTATTTAATGTATTGCAGACATTTGATTTATTTTTTAACTTGGTTAACACATTGTGTGCGGGTATATTTCACAAATTAATTTTACCAGGAGCTGGCGTTTTGCGAGGTAAATTTAGTTATTTAGTGAAATCTCAACAGATCTAAAATTATTTATTTTTTTAACCAACTTTTCTTATTTTATATTAAAATATATAAATATAAATATATAAATAACAATAAGAGTTTTGTAAACAAAAAAATATATATTTTTAGTGGATAAATTTATAATAGTATCGTAAATATGAAAACTGAAATAGAAATAGTAGTGTATAGTTTTATTTTTTTAAATTGTTATATATAAACAATTTTACATTATAAAAAATGAAAAGAACAATCATAAAACTAATAATGTAAAAATTAGTTTTTATTTGCCTAAATATTTCCAGAATCTATGTAGTAGACAAGAACATTCGGCTTCGTTTTCCTGTACATACTGTTATTTTTGTACACACAAATAAACCATGTTGTTACACTAACCCTTACTAGTACGTGACCGCGTTCAAGTATCATTCGTCAGAAAATGTACTAGTACATTTCCCGCATATAATGTGTTAAGAAAACAGGGTGCAACGGTTAATTCAAACTTGTTATTTTAGCACATTTTATAACATTTGAAAATATTTAGATTGAAATAATGCTACATTCATGTTTTCTTTTTTGTATTTACTAACTTCAGTGCTGAAAAAAATCTATTACGCTTTTGTATTATAGTGCAGAAAATGTAGGTAAAACGATAGCTCTCTTCTTATCAGTATTATATTTACGTTAGATGAAAATGGTTTCATAAGTGAAACAATTGATTTCTTTATATTTTGTCTAACACTATACAACTTCAATTAAGTGGGGGTAATTCCCTACATACTTACTCTGAAGTAAGTTTACCTTAAAGTCAACGCAGTGATGATTAAATAGAGAATAATTATTGCAAATGTGATGGTGTAAAACATATTATTATTATTTTTGGAAGATATGATAGAATTATTCCATGCATAACAAACCATGATGTATTTTTTTACTTGATTAATAAAATAGGGTGAAATGGTTAATTCAAGCTTTGTTATTTTAGCACCTATTATAACATTTCCAAATATTTAAATTGAACTAATGCTACATTCATCTGTATTTCGTATTTACTCACTTTACTGCTGAAGAGAGCTATTACGCTTTGCTGCCGAAAAATGTAGGTAAAACGATTGCTCTTATCAGCACTATATTTACGTTAGATGAAGTTGCTTCTATGCGTGAAAAAATTCATTTCTTTTTAATTTGACTGACATTATACAACTTCAATGAAGTCGTAATAAAGTTGTTAAACAAAATTAGCTGGTAGTACCCTACGTACTTACTCTGGAGTAAGTTTACCTTAAAATCAATTCAACGATGATTAAATAGAGAATAATTGCAAATGCGCTGGCGGAAAAAATATTACTAGAGTGATTGCATGTTAAAACATTAGTGCCAACCTTTGAAGTACTAAAGGAGTTTATAATCATACCTTATAGCGTTTACTTTAAGGTAAACTTACTCCAGAGTAAGTATGTAGGGTATTACCCCTAATGTTGTTTAACAAATTTATTACGAGTTAATTGAAGTTTTATAGTGTCAGTCAAAGTAAAAAGAAGTCAATTGTTTCACTCATGAAACCAACTTCATCTAACGTAAATATAATACTGATAAGAAGAGAGATATCATTTTACCTACATTTTTCGGCACTATAATACAAAAGCGTAATTCATTACCTTAAAGTAAAAAGCATACTATTCATTACCTTAAATTAAACGCAATGATGATTAACTAGATAATAATTGCAAATGCGCTGGCGAAAAAAATATTACTAGAGCGATTGCATGTTAAAACATTATTGCCAACCTTTGAAGTACTAAAGGAGTTTATAATCAAACCTTATAACGTTTACTTTAAGGTAAACTTACTCCAGAGAAAGTATGTAGGGTATTACCCCTAATGTTGTTTAACAAATTTTTTTACGAGTTAATTGAAGTTGTATAGTGTCAAATGAAAAAGAAATCAATTGTTTCACTCATGAAACCAACTTCATCTAACGTAAATATAATACTGATAAGAAGAGAGCTATAGTTCTACCTACATTTTTCGGCACTGTAATACAAAAGCGTAATTCATTACCTTAAAGTAAAAAGCATACTATTCATTACCTTAAATTAAACGCAATGATGATTAACTAGATAATAATTGCAAATGCGCTGGCGAAAAAAATATTACTAGAGCGATTGCATGTTAAAACATTAGTGCCAAATTTGATAATAAAATAGGGATTAATTTCATAGCTTTTTACTTTAGCACTATTATACTCAATAATTATAGAACTAATGTTTTTAGTATTTTGTTTATAGTTTACTCAAGAGAAAGCAATTGTTTACTCATGAAAAACATTGTCTCAACGTAAATTTTACGTTAAGAAGTTGATTTATACATTATTTCTTTTTACCTTAAAAGCGATTTATTTTAAGTAAAAAAATCTAATATGAACATATTTTCTTAAGAAAATATAAAGTACAATGTAAGATTATAAAATTTTGTTTAAATACAGAGCTTAAGAGTAAAAAGTATTATAAAGATTGCTTATAACAAAGTTAAACGATTTTATTACATGCTTAATTTGAATTCTAGACAAAATTTTAAGGGGTTAATTTTCTGACACTATAACTTCAATTAATGTAATACTTTTGTTAAACAAAATAGCTATATACTTACATATTTTACCTTAAAATCAATTCAACGATGATTAAATAGAGAATAATAATTGCAAGTGTGCTGGCGGAAAAAAATATTACTAGATCGATTGCATGTTAAAACATTAGTACGAACCTTTGAAGTACTAACGGAGTTTATAATCATACCTTATAGATATACTTAGTAAAACAGAGTATATGTATTTAATTATAATGTTGTTTAACAAATTTATTAGAGTTAATTTAAGTTTTATAGTGTCAGTCAAAGTAAAAAAAATCAGTTGTTTCACTCATGAAACAATTCATTTAACGTAAATATAATACTGATAAAAAAGTTATCGTTTTACCTACATTTTTTGGCACTATAATGCAAAAGCGTAATTCATTACCTTAAAGTAAAAAAGCATACTATTCATTACCTTAAAGTAAACGCCATGTGATTAAATAGAGAATAATAATTGCAAGTGTGCTGGCGGAAAAAAATATTACTAGATCGATTGCATGTTAAAACATTAGTACGAACCTTTGAAGTACTAACGGAGTTTATAATCATACCTTATAGCGTTTACTTTAAGGTAAACTTACTCCAGAGTAAGTATGTAGGGTATTACCCCTAATGTTGTTTAACAAATTTATTACGAGTTAATTGAAGTTTTATAGTGTCAATCAAATTAAAAAGAAATCAATTGTTTCACTCATGAAACCAACTTCATCTAACGTAAATATAATACTGATAAGAAGAGAGATATCGTTTTACCTACATTTTTGGCACTATAATACAAAAGCTTAATTCGTTACCTTAAAGTAAACGCAATGATGATTAAATAGAGAATATTAATTGCAAATGTGATGGCGGAAAAAATATTACTAGAGCGATTGCATGTTAAAACAGTATTTCCAACCTTTAAAGTATTAAAGGGGATTATATCATTCATCTCCAACACGAAGTGGACATACACAGATTTAAACCATATTTTAAAAAAATAATTATAATAGAATTTTACCACCTGTAGATGATTTCTTGTAGATATTTCTTTCTTTCAATAAGCAATTATAATTTTATAGCCGTCTTTAAACAATAGTATTTTATTATCTAACTAATATGCTTTAGAACATGTTAAACAAAACGTTATGCTAATTCTTTGCAAATCATGCATGTAAAATGCTCAAAATTTTTATTATGACTAGATTATGAAGCAGTTGGATGCTCGTACCTGGGTATAAAAGCTCATATTTATCTTTGCTTCTTTTTTAGGCTTTCGTCGCTTCTGTACCTATAGAGCAAGAATATCTTGATATAGATTTACTTCAGAATGAATTTATATATCTTTTAAGTGGACAATTTCAGTTGTAAAACTCACTAGAATTAACTCTTTATAATTAATTCATGTAAGAATTTTAATGTTAAACAATTATCTATAGGAATATTTTTATTTAACCCTTGAATATTTCTTAATTTTCCAAATAAATTAAGAAAGAATAACTTTAGTAAGAGTTTCCGAACAAATTAAAGTATTTAATTAGTCATGTTAATTCTTACAGGCCGAACGATGGCCGATTGGTTAAGGTGCTGGCCTTCGGTACCGGAGTTCGCGGGTTCGAATCCCATTGTGGCATGGATGTTCGTAGCCATTCAGAATCGGCTTTAAGCTGTAGGTCCCTGTCTCATTAGCCCTCGTGTTGCAAAAAGTAGACCGTAGCACTACAAACCAAACAAAACCTAATTCTTACAGTACACATCATTAAAAATTCCATTACATATTTGGGGGATATATTAGATTTGCATGTTATTACTAAATACCTTCCTTAAGTGAGAATCTGAAATGTCAATAGTACATCTAAATAATCGTCTCTGAGAACAATATTGTTGAAAAGTTTCTCTTTACTGTATTAGTAAAAAAAAACACTGGTTTAGACAGTAAGCAATGTCATGTGAATTAACTGAGGAAGAAATCCTATTTCTCTTTTTGAGGAAGTGATACTAAGAATAGTGATTAATAGTGAGAGTATAGATGATAAATTTATTGAAATAGTGAATGCCCTTTTTGTAATTATCAAAAATTCAAATCTACGCATTCTAATAAAAAAACCTTATTATAAGGGAATTAATTAGAATTTTGATTTAAGAAATAAATTAAAGGGAGATAAGGAGAAATAGATAGTCTCGATAAATAAAAACAAAAAAGTTGTAATACTTTTAAATGATGCTTTCAATGAAGTTTTTTAATTAGAAATAATTACACTTTATAAAAAATTAAAAATGAAGAAGTTTTGTAAATTGTGAAAGCATAATAGGTTTTATCCTATGCTGAGAAACAAACAACGTTTGAATGACAGCTTCATATCATGGTCACAAAAATATATTGAAAATATTCTATAAAAATATTACTATATTTAACAGAATACTTTCAGCTGCCAAGAATGAGTGATTTTTTTATTAATTATTATTTATTAAGACACTTAAACATATTTAAAAAAATTCACTTTTCTGTAATTTCAATTAAAATAAAATGATGTATTCTGAATTACAAAATATTAAATATGTTTATTTTATCTTTACAGAAGGATTGACAAGATTAGTTTACAAAATAAGCTTCAAGTGCTAATTTCATAAATTTAGCTGTCATTAAAATTTGCACCTTGAAAAACAGCATTAAAGTTCCTCATTTTAAGAATTGAAATTTTTATTCTTATTTATATTAAATTAGTAAAAATATTTATACAACTACTTTAGCAACGGTACGCAATATAAATAAAATAGTTGAAATTTTATTTATTATTTTTTTTTAAGATTTCAGGTAAATCTAGGAGAGAGATAGCTGAAAAATTTCAAAAACGAAATTAATTTTTCTTAATGTAAAAATTGTAACGTTTATAGTAATATCAAGTAATAGTAGATAAGTATAAAATTAATAGTATTATTATAGTATTTAATTTATTGCAATCAGATCAACCTCGTTAATAGAAAATTAAAAAATAGAACTGTACTAGGTGGAAAAAAAATGTAAATATTTTTATATTTCAAATAAAACCCTCAAATATATATTTCAAAATATTTTAAGATTATTTAATAGCAAAAAGAAAATGTTTTATCTCTAATAATAGAAACATATATTTTCTTTCTTAATCATATCTTTACATTTTAGGTCCAATTTTGAAAAAGGCCTATAAAATAATAAAGATGTATATTTGTTCATACTTTCAAAATTATATTTGCCTATAATGTAATATTACAGAAGTCTTATTCAAGATTCGTAAAGGTTCTTTGCTGATAAAAGAGAAAAAATCTTTAGATATTTATAGCCTTACATGAATAGATATCTGTCATACCTCAAGATAAGAAAAAAAGATTATATTTCTTCGTTGCTCGTTTCTTGTTTTTGGTTTATGGGTTCTCTGTTGAATTTTATGAAACAGTATTCGAAGGTTACTTCTGATGTCTGTCATAACTTGATTCCGTTTGGTATAGATATAAATTATCCTTCTTTATCTCAACCTTCATTCATCATACAAGATTAAATAATGTCTTATATAATATGATCTACATATATATCTCTAAAGCTCTTGTAACTTACAGTATTTAATAAAGAATTAATGATTCTGCGATCTATTCATTAATAGTAACTTTTTAAGACAAGACAATAAAATAAACATCCTACATTTAATAGAAATATTTTTTTAAAGATATTTAAATTTCCAAATTTATGTTAAGGTATAAGGATATAAAAGAATGATTTATTTTGAGAAGAATTAATAATTATGTATGATAAAACATATATTTTAAGAAGACATGTTTGTAATGAAATATTTAATAGGAAAATGTCGTGTATGACATATAAGAAAATTATATCTAGTTTAGGAAAAGTCTAAGAAAGGGATACACAAAGAAGTTATTAAGATTATGGATTTGAAGTATGTAGAACAATGGTTCATATTAATGATTTAATTTAAGGTTATGCTTAAAAATACCTTAAAATAGGAGAAATGTGTAGAACATTAGGGGCAATATTTTTTATATATTTGCACACACATATACATATACATATACATATACATATAGATAGATAGATAGATAGACAGACAGATTACATGTATAATTTTCTGTTACATTTTGACTAAATTGACTACAGTAGAATAGTGACAAAAATAAGTGGACTTATAAATAAATATAACTAAATTTTTTCCATTAACATTTTAATATATGTTTAAATATTAAGTTATTTTTAATATTAATTTAATGTATTAAAACCCTCTTTTTATATAGAGATCATAAAGTTATAGGATGTATAAGGGTTTTACCCCCTCCCGGTTATATTTATATAAATTATATATATATATATATATATATATATATATATATATATATATATATATATATATATATATACATATATATATTTATAATATATATATATATATATATAAATATATTTATATATAATATATATATATTATGTATATACATATATATACAATATTTTTATATATATATATATAAAATATATATAATATTATATATATATATATTTTTATTATATATATATATGCAAGAATATATATATATATATATACAAAATATATATACACATATATACTTCACATATATATATATATAGATATATATATATATATATATATATATATACAAATATATATATATATATACACTTTTTAATATACATATATACACATATAATATATATATATATTATATATAAATATATATATATATAAATATATATATATATATATATATATATAACACTTTGTGTATGTTGTATAAAGATCTTTAGAAAGTTTATATGAAAGTATATATAGAATTTGTGGGTATGCCAAGTAAAGAGATTTTTTAATTAAGTATTGTAATTAAAACAACTGAATAAATTGTTTTCCAATTTCCTATTGAGAAATTATCTGGAAGAAATATTAACTCAATTCTGTGAGTAATAAAAACAAAAACTTCCTTATATTTAAAATACATTTCTCACCACTTTCTCCACACTTCTATGCATTTAATAACTTACAGATCTTTAAAATCAATATCCTTCCAGTGAAACACATCCAGTGAAGGATATTTTCTTCTCATATAGATAAAAAACTTTATTCTAATTAATGCTTGATGCGTACCTACATTCTTTTGTTTATCAAAACCGTTACATACATATATTGTTCTTCATTTGTTAAGAGAACAATGTTTATAATTTCAAACTTTCTTTTTTCACTTTTGTTCTGTAATTATCTCGGTTATGCACAGTTGCATTTTTTCAAAAAATCCATTATTCTTCCACACAAAGGTACTTTGCCAAATATGTCCTTCTGTTTATGGAAGAATTATTTTTTCGTATTGTTGTAATTTTTATAAAGATTATTTAAGTTAGAATCACTTGCTACAGAGGATACCAACATAGATAGATAGATAGATAGATAGATATATCACAGCTTTATAAAACTATTCCCACTCATTTTATGCATAAATCGACAAAAGATATAAATATATTTTAAAAACGTATAACTATTATATATTACGTCCCACACTGACTCACTAACCTGTATGCATGTGACTGACTGACTGACTGACACACACACACACACGCACGTACGTACGCACAATAAAATTTCATTTTGACTGTAGAGGATTTCCTATAGGATTTCATTTTATCGTCAAATTCGTCTGAATTGAATATATTTGGAATGTTGAATTTGTAAAAAATAAAGTAAGGAAAATGCGATCAATATATTCAATAACTATTCATTGTACAGTAACAGATTTAGCTGTTATTTCTTTTATAACTTAAACGTCTTTTTCTTTCTTTTATAATGGGATCTGACTACTTTTGACAAAGCAACAAATTCTTTTATGTCGGATATATACATTTTATTTTCTCATATATGCAAATTACAATCAATGAACCTATAGGTGTAGCATACAAGGAATATATTAAAAAATATCTTAATTTCTGATTCTTAATTTTACACCAAGGTGCAAGAGGTGCATAATTTCATAGTGCCTAATTATTTTTTCTTCTGGGATAAAGTCATTAATTATCAATATCTCAAAACTTTGCAGTACTTTAAAGTGGTTCTAGGCCATGATATCTAGGCCATGCATTACACAACTATATACGTCGAAATTATGCAATTTATCCACAAGTGATGTATGGTAGTGTGTTTGTTTAGATTTTTTAGGTTTGCTAGGCCTACTTTTTATCGAAACTCTATCATTTGTAGCTCCCAAAAATCTTTAGTTAAAATATTTTCAATCAGAATTGTTTCGAGGTTTATTTTGGGATGATAAATAAAGCTTAATTTCAATATCCTTCTATGTTAACTATTTTCAATCAGAATTGTTTCGAGGGTTAATTTGGGATGATAAATAAAGCTTAACTTCAATATCCTTCTATGTTAACTATTTTCCTGAATTTCAATTTATCATCGGGATGAAAAAAGTACCCCCATAAAACCTCCAGTGAGTAAAACGTCATCCAAAATCTGAACTATCAAGTAAATCAATTTCTACACGATATTATGAAACTATAAGCATGATTTCAAGAAAAACTCTAGTTGAACTCTTGAACATGATGGTTGATGACATATATCATACTGTAACAGAAACGAATCGGTATGCAGCCCCCTCCCCCACAAAAAAAAATCTTTGAGCATTACAAAACTGACATAATTTCTGGGTGCCCTTTTCTTTAGAGGATATCATATTTTAGTACACGAAAAATGTATTGGGAAACTGCTCCAGACACTGGCACTACATTAGTGAGTAACACTATGTCCAAAAAACGGTATTATGACAATAAGCATTTTATTCATTTTAAAGATAATTCTTCAATTGATCCACAAGATCGTTATTATAAAATTCGACCTCTTTATGACAAAATCAACATAACCTTGAAGCCATTTGGCATATTTTCTGAAAATCTCATTATCGATTTAAGAATGGCAAGGCACACTTGCAAGATATTCATGATAAATAAACCTGCAAAATTTAGATATAAATTATGGATATTTGCATACTTCAAAGGATATCCTTTTTCTATTATTCCTTACCAAAAATTCTAGTTCATGAACTGCTAGCGAAAACCAATAACAGTGTGCTTAAAATGTAATGTTAGACTTTGTTTTGATTGTTTCTCCAAATTTCACCTATGAATCAGCCTAATGCAATGTAAGTGATATTTGTTAAATTTTAGTAGTGTATTGGACCGTTGTCCTATTTATAGGACAGCTAATTAAATAAAAAATTAAAAATATTTTTTCTAAATTTTGGTTTTATATGCTTAGTTACACCATATTAATGACATGGATGAAGTTTTAGTAACTTACATAAATATTTAGTTGGTGTGGTACAATATGGGTTAATTGTAGAAATATATTAAACTGAAAAACCAAATACTGCATTATACAATTTTATCTACTTACCAATAAACTGTTTGGGTTTTCACACATCCCATAGAGATTTTTTCGGCTGTCCAACAGAATCATTATTTATACCGTATGTCAAAGATTGTTTCGATTCTATAGCCTAATAAGTATCTAAATTAATTTCCAAAATGTAATTCCTCATAGAGATCCAAACTGCACGTCAATTCAAAGAAAGAATTTACTTCGATTCTTTCAAAAAAATCAATAACTTGATATTCTTGCCATATTACAATTCAATACGCACGGTACCTCATTCTGGTACCCTGCTTTAACCACTAAAGTATAACTAAATTGCTAAGATATTTTTCTGTGAGAAATGGCCCTAAATATCAAAATATAATAGCAGAACTAAAGCTGTAAAGTGTTTCGAGTTACATGAAATAAAAAATCATCCTATTGGTTTTGTCTCCGACTGACCATTATGATTGACTTAAAAGCACTAAATGCAGCCATGTCTAGATCAAAATCCCATATTTAGTATCCAACAAACCAAATGATTTTTTTTTCCTTCGTAATTAACATATCTATGTATTAGGCATCTCTTAAAATCGGATCTTAATAGAATCGCTCTCTTTATTAATATATATTTATAACCGGTAAAAATATTTTTCAACTATTGACTGTGAACTGATACAAGTGTATTACACAAATACGAGAAAAAT
>CM063505.1:27793698-27801198 GCA_032207245.1 Pardosa pseudoannulata | reverse complement strand
AACTACAACATACTTTATAAATTACTTTGAGCTTGAATATTTTTTAGAATTCGTAAAATGAAGAGAGGGGGAAAAATTCTAAATTTCTTTTTCTTAAATGTAAAAAAAAAGTTCATTATTTTCTCCCAATGTTTACGCTTTTTATCCTTAAGTTGTCATGTTGTAGACAGTTTAAAATGGAAAAAAACATCTATTCTAGAGTGAAAGTCTGCCGTAATTCTGATAATATATTTTTTTCGGTGCTACATATTAAGTTTTCTTAAAGGTCATAAAGTATGTAAAATGTAGTTGATAACATTTTACTGTGGTTTTACAAATTCATCAATAAATGGGTAACTGGAAAAAGAAAACAAAAATTAAAAGGTTTTTTATTTTGTTATAGTAGTAGACGAAATAATTTAAACAAAATTGTAACTTAAAATTAGTTTTATGTTATATGCTTATCTTTGACGGATGCACATTTCATAAAATATTTTAAACTAGTTACTTTTCCTCAGTCTTCGTTCTCGATATACAAAATTACTGACGCCAACCAGTGTTTTGAACCAACATTTTGCTAAATATTTCAATATAACGTAAGCTTTTCTGTATATAAATGTCAATTTTGCATTTATTGGGGATTTCCCCTTGCATATGTCTAAGAAATAAATTTTGTTTCCCTTAATACTATCCCATTAAAATCCTGGTTTTACTCCTAACTGATTATCGGAAACGGGTAATTGAACATGTAATGGCATCAAATATCACGTATTCTGGAATAAGTTCAAATAATGATACAAAATCACTAAGACTGACTTCGTGTTTGTAAAACAAATGAAATGTCTAAAAATTACACATTTCTTAACCGTTGTGTGGTTTATTGTTTCACTTTATTTAAAATACGGTAGTCCATTATAACATTTTTACCTGATGGCAGTTTTCATGTAATTTTTGAATTAAAAAAGTTGAAAAATTTTTATTCTCTTGTTAAAATACAAAGATTATTAAGGAGTTAAAAATATTATTATGATAAAATTGCTTTTTAGCATACTGGTATTTTCATAAAATGTAGTTACAGTAATTAAATCATTTATAACTGTTTTTAATAATGTTAAGGATAAAAGCTTCCAAAATATTTTGAAATGTTATAAAGACTTATCTAAAATAATTCGAAAATTAATAATTATTTATAAAATATTCCATAGATATCGAAACATATTTTATACAAAAATATTCATTATATCGAAGCCTAGAACAAAACTGTCTTTAAGAATATCAATAATACATCTAGTTCTGAAATGTATATACATACACGTTTTACATCTACGTACATTTCCTATTAAAAATTATTAACATATACATTAAAACTTTTCCACCAGAAAAAAATTTTTGATACTTTACAAATTTTCATTCATTTTCTTTAACTCAATGGCGTTTTTAGTACCATTAAAAAAAACTAATAATGATATAGATTTTTATGAAAATTCTTAGTCGAAATGTATTTATCAGATATGACTACATTCAAAAAAAATATCACGACCTATCAGCATATATTTCACTATTTCATACAGAAATATAATTTCTTTTGCTATTAATTTTGAGAAAATCATAACATCAGAAATAGAGGCTTTTGTTATTTACTAATATTTAATCAATAAGAAATTAATTTCCGCTTTATTCTATTGACACCTACAAAGAGAAAAAAATGAAATACACTTTCTTTTGAAATACTTTATAAAGTTATTGAGTTAAAGAAACTGAAATATTTTACTGTTATTAGATATTCTTCAGGCTATGAATAAAAAAGTTTTTTTCATCTATCGAAGAACATCTGGCATTTTTTCCTCTCATTCAAGTATATAATGTTCAGTTTTTTAGCAAGTAAAAAAGATAGAAATAAATTTTAAAGAAAATAATATAAAAAGTTAATTTCCTTTCAACATTTTTTATATTATAAACTTCAATTTCAATTCAATATTTACTTTATGATAAAATATATTAAATTTAAATTACTTATACTTAATTTCTCAGTGAATATCCTTTATTGGGTATAGAAAGTAAAGAAAAAAATAAACTATTTTTACCATAAATACATATATTAATTTCATGGGTATATTTATTTTTGACTGTAAAAATAGAGAAAATTAGACATGTTTTCCTCAAATATTAAACTTTTAACCATTTCATAAATCGAAACATACTGACTAGCTATTTTCTAATTGGTTTTTCAAGGACTTCCTTTAATATTTTCTTCTGTTTAGCCAAAGCGTGAAATTTCTAACTGAAAAATGAAGAAAAAAAGTTGTTTACTCGAATAATTTTCCCTCAAGCTTATTGGAAATGTAGTTTTAATATTTTTTCTTTCTCTGTATCTTAAAATACGAATTTCAGAGTAAAATGCATAAATTATTGAAAGCCCAGCTATTCTTTGAAAAGTATGATAGTAGTAAAAATATAGTACAATAATAAAATTGAATTCTTTTTTTTTGTAAGAGAAAAATTCTATGAATTATTTCTTACTAATTGTTTTTTTTTCATTATTATGATGATGGTGATGAAATTGTATTTAATACACAAATTTGATTACCAATTTATGTTGTTTTGTGTTGTAAAGATAAATGAATTTTAAATTGTATTTCAGCTTAAATTTATAATTATATTAATTTACAATGTTTTTAATAATGGTACATAATATAATCAAATACAGTTATTATTTTTTTCCATTTTTCACAATCTAATTTTATATTGAGTAATTCTATTTTAGGTAGCTATTTTATTTCTTAATAAAATGAAATACTTTAATTTTTATTTATTTATGTTTTTCATTTTAATTATAGTCAATATTTATTTTTAAAGTTAAGGAATAAAAGAACTGAGTATAGAATGCTGAAACAAGTGTTTATTCTAATCAGAAGCTTATCTAAATAAAACTTTTCAGATGTTAATGATTTATGTAATAAAAAAAATATTCAAGACAGATTTAAAAACAAAACAGTGTTTTATTTTTAAAGAGGATTTTATTAACATGACTATATTGAACGGAAATATATGCTATATATTTTAATCCTCTAATTAACAAATTTTGAACTTTTTTATCCTCAAAAATAGATATATGAAATTTTTATTTTTTACTTACTTTAAAATTGAATATGCATGCTTTTTAATCATTGGTAGAATAATAGTGTTCCGTTATTCGAGAATTTCATCTATAACTAACTCTTAGTTTTTACAAAGCATCACTTTTTTATTACAATAATACTACTTAGATATAAAAAATTATTAATACGTTAGTTAACAATAAAACACACAAACGTAAAATGGTCTACATTTTGAATAAATTAGTATATATATATATATATATATATATATATATATATATATATATATATATATATATATATATATAATGATGTTTATTTATTCATTCGTCCACAATCGGCACTCTAGCTCTTACAAAAATAAATGCATTTACTATTCTAAAACACCTATGTACATTTTTAAATACCAAAACTGTTATTTTATATCAAACCACATTTCATAAAATTTAGATGAAAAATAATGAACCAAATGTTTTTATTCTAAAATATCAGAACATTCTTTTCCAATTTTTTGTAAAAGAAGATAAAAATAATCGAATATAGTTTTATGTTTTTTATGAATGTTAAGGAATAAGGAGCTATTTTGTTTTACAAAAATATTTTAAAATATATTTTTTGGAAGAACGTGAAGATAATTGCAAATTACATAAAGAAAACAAAATGCTAAATACTCTTTATAAAAATTTAGATAAATCTTCTTTAAATCTCGATGCATGCCAAACACTTTAAAATTTCGAATATTTATAGTCTCTTAAGAGTTATAAAGATAAAAAAAATTGTTATTAAACTTAACAATTAAGTATAAATATTTTTCTGAAATTTTTATAATACTTTTTAAAAATATTAAATATTTTTAACTTTTTACATTCGGAACAGAAAATAATCTATAGGGAATATTTTTAATTTATTTTAAATTAATGTTATTGTAGTTTATATTTTAATGACTAATTCTAATTTGCTCTTTTGAATTACAAAAACATAATCTATTTCTGTCAGAGAACAATGTTTAACATTGTTTGTTTCATTACTTCTAGTTATGAATTACAGAATAAGGGAATTATGTAAAATTTTGGTTTATATATAACTAACTTTGAAACGAATAAATCACAATATAACGTATATGAACGCAACTTCTTATCTCCAGATGGCAGAACATAAGCAATGGCGTTACCATGAAAATCAAACACTTTTTTGAACGTTTACAAGAATGCTCAAATGTTAATTCCAATAGATTATTATGTGCTTAAAACTCGAAAATATAAGAACATTTCAAGTAAACAAATTTGTTATATAATGTCTACATCGGATAATTTTTATAAATGAACCAAGGTTACTATATAACTCTTATTCAGGATTCAGCTTCAATTTATTTGGTTTGTCAACATTATATTATCAAAAGATAAGAAATACATAAATATTTCAAGCATATAAGACAATAAATTAATTACAATATTAATATATTATTGTTAGATTCTTAAAATAAGTTAGAAATAAAGATTAGTCAATGTTAGGTCAAACCTTTGAAATACATTGACATTTTCTAATTTTTTAAAAAAAAGTAGTGCAGAAATATCTATACTTCCTTTCAACTACAAAATTTAAATCAGAATTACACTTTTAAATTAAAATTCTTGTATAAACTTTAATATATTTAATATATATATTCGTTAAAAATGCGTATATTTTATTAAAAGAAGAAATAATTTATATCTAAAATCCTTTGAATATATACAGAAACTTATAGAGCATAAAATGTTTAGCAGACTCTGAACTGTATTTTTATTGCAAAGAATTAAACGAACGCAGTTAATCCCATGCACAATATTATAAAAATGAATTTCTATTTAAAAACACAAAAAAAAACGGATGTAAGAAATATATCTTCATTGTATATGCATGTCTAAAATTTCTTGATTCCATTAAAATGAAGAAATACGAGCCAAGTTTTAAACTAGTATACATATTAATATTCTATTTTATTAAAATTTTTATAACTAACAAATTTTTACAATATTCTTTTTAAAGAAGGTAATCATCAGTAAACACTTTTTCCATAAAAGATTTAAGTAATAGAATACAATTTTATTTGTGTATTACGACTACAAATAGAATATGTATTGTTAAAGATAAATAAGGAGCAAAAATTTTGCTTGAAAAACTTTTGTAAGGATTACTTTTGACAGCTTATGATAAATGCCCCTTCGCATTTCCAAATGCTTTGGAAACATATATGAATAATATGAACATTTTTTTGTTTTGCTATGATAAGATTTAACAAAAACATAAGAATAGATTTTTACGTTTTTCTATCACCTAAACAATATTTTTTACCTAACCTAAATGAGTAAATGTAAAGTAATTCAGCATTTAAATTAATATTAATATATCTTACCTCTCTGAACATAATCTTAAGATTTAGTGTGAATGAAACACATGTATTCGTTCAAGAACAGAATTTAAATATGAATAACTGTTTAAAACATCTTTTGGGACAACTTTTTTGGACCATCGAGTGCATGAACTAATCTTGTAGCCTGTAATTCATTAAAAAAATAAAAATATTTTGTATTTTTATCTAAAAGAATTTTATATTCTTTAGATATTTCTATTGGGTTCTTGATTTTAAAAACAACTTTTTGGATTTGCTACCGAATTACTTTTAGGAGAGTGTTTCTTTTATAAATTTTACAGTAAAAGCAAAACATTCGTAGTTATTTTTAAATTCTACATAAGTTTTAAATAACTGTTTAAAATAATGCTTTGTAAATCTCTTTAAAATGTTTTTAGTTTTCCACGATCAAATTTTGGAAAAATATTCATCTAGAGTATATTGTAAAATACTTCCATTATTAAGAAATAGCACTCCATATTTCGATGCTAAAAATTATGCTTATGAATCTACAAGAAAAACCAACTATTGAATTTAAAATTAACTTATTCCACTCAAACAGTTATGATTTTAACTATTCAAGAAGTTTTAAGTTGTTTTAAAGACTTTATAAATAATTTTTCAACAAATAAAAATATCAAAGTTTTACATTGTTAAACATTTATTAATTAATGACTTTTTCTCTCATTTGTACAAGTAAAAAATATTAAAACAAGTTTGTGAAATTTTACATTGAATTTTAAACCTTTATATCTTAGCTGGTATAGTTTTACTTCTAGTGTGAAATATTATAATTTCATTATAATTTCATTAGAAATAATTTTCTGTGAATCCAGTGATTTCACGATAAATTAGTAATATTTAAATTAATAACATGAAAAAAAGTTTTTCCTTTACTGAATTTTCAGTAAATGAAAGTAAATTAAATAGTTCTATATTTGTGCTATTTGCTTATATTACATACAAATATTGGTCTGAAATATAATTAGCTGAAAACCGACATAATTTTCTTTAAAAATTGAATGCTTTATAAAGTTGAAAATGAACTGTTCCAACTGAAGAAAAAACTGAAGCGATTGAAATAATCATTCATTATATGTCATTTAATATTAATAATAGATTTATATAAATAGGATAATATATCTAGGGGAATTAAATAAAGAACTCTTTTAAAGCAGGAGAAAATTGTAGTTTAAATTACTTTTAAGAAGCTTCGAAGATTTAAAAAAACTATAATAAATCAAATTTTCTTTTAAATTTAATTTGAAACTAATTTATTAATTACGGACTTTTTCTTTCATTTGTGCAATTAAAAAATATTTAGAGTAAAACAAGCTTGAGAAATTTTACATTGAATTTTAAATCTTCATAGATTAGATGGAATACTTTACTTCTAGTGAAAAATATTAGCATTCAATTAGAATTTCATTAGAAATAACTTTTTTACGAATCCAGTGAAATCACGATAAGTTAAGACCATTTGACATGAAAAACATTTTTTTTCATTTACAGAATTTTCAGTAAAATAAAGTAAGTTGAATATTTCTATATCTGTTTTATTTGCTTATATTCAACACAAATATTGGTCTGACATATAATTATCAGAAAATCGACATGATTTTCATTAAAAATTGAATGCTTTATAGAGAACGAAATTTTTCAACTGAAGAAAAAAAATGAATGGAGGGAAATAATCATTCATTATATGTCATTCAATATTAATAACTATTTTATATCAATAGGCTAATATATCTAGATGAATTAAATAAAGAACTCTTTTAAAGCAGGATAAAATTATAGTTTAAATTACTTTTAGGAAGCTGCTAAAATTGAAAAAAAAATAATAAATTAAATTTTCTTTTAAATTTAATTTGATAGTACAAAAGATTTTATCAGGTTTAAATAAGATTTCACTCAATCGTCGAATTTTTCTTGCTCCAGTATATTCGTTGCATTAGATTTGTAAAAGACGAATACAAGAATGGATAGGAGTGATTTATTTAATGCCAGTTCTATGTACATAAATAGATTTTA
>CM063505.1:27738698-27788698 GCA_032207245.1 Pardosa pseudoannulata | reverse complement strand
TGTGAGTCTAGAATAAACTAATTTAGTCGAAGCTGTTGTTCCTATTGGTGCTTCTGCATGCCACTCCCAATGGACACGACTACATTCCGTTGGTGTTGATGATGTGAAGGCTACGGGTCGTCCCAAAAGTCGGCAGGATGTAAGTCAGCGCTTCGGCCTAACTGCAGTCCCCGGATTGGCTTGTCATAGTAAAATTCACCGAAATGTTTCCCTACCTTCCTGCCAGAGTATGGGTCTTCCTCATTCATCATTTCGTTGCTGCTCGTTACCAGTATTGAGGCGAGAAGTGATTGTTTTATTTTTCGAACAAGATTGATTAGGCCTCGTGTTGCAAAAAGTAGACCGTTGCGCTCCAAACTAAACTAAACTAAACTAAACCAAACCGAACAAGATTGGATTATACTAAAGAGTCTTCTTGCCAGAACTAATCCAAAACTAACAGAAAGTGTGTGAAGATGATAGAATACAAGAACCAATGAAACAGATTATCCCTAAAAATTCGGACGGTTTTACCCTGTCATTAATAAAAAAGAAGATAATTTTGATAAATCCTATGATTACCTAAGATTATCCGATGATTTCTAAATTTTGTATTTTTTAAAAACAAATAAAATGTACTTATATGCTGTCTAACAGTTTTTTTAATAATATTTATATTTTATAAGCAAATTTTAATAAAGTACTAATTATTTTAAAGTAATAATTCAACTCATATACTAAATAATTTACATTCACAAAAATGTATTTTTAATAATCCGTCAAAAGACAAAAAATGAGTCATAAATTTAAATTCTTATCGCAATCAGCTGCACATAAATTCAAAAGAACCATAAATGTAAACAAATAAATATATATCCTAAATTCTAAAACTTTTTTAAAACCTAAACAATTTTTAAAATTAGAAACAAAATTTAGAAAAATTCCTCTTTACATTCTTACTAAGTAACTCTATAAAAGTTTTATGACTTTAAAAACTCTATAAAAGTCTATAGAACTTTAATATTTTGTTCTCGTGAAGCACTATAAATTCACATTGCTTGAATAGAAGACAGAAAAAAACCTATCAAATACATTATTGTCGCATACATTATTTTATTAATATTAAAGTTTTATTTTCATATATACAAGTGGAAAAATTCAGAAAAATGATTATACATTGACTATCTGCACAATTTAAATGCACGTTCAATATTTTGAAATAGTTGGTCTTTCTTTGTTTTCATTATTAAATTAATAACCTCTAAAATATGTGGACTACGGATAGTGAATTTTTAACTCTTTAATAAGAAAGTAACAGAAATCCCTGATAAACTTTTTTTTACAATAATCATGATTTACATCTGTTTAAACGAAAGAAAAAAGTAACATATTCGACAGAAATTTAAATTCTGAAAACATTTCTTTAAAAGAATAATTCATCTTCAACTTTAAATATTTCTTATTCAAAGAGCATACTTTTTTATTCCTATCTGTCAACTGATGCAAAAAAGTGAGTCTGAAATTAGAATTCTTATCGCAACCAGCTGCGCCTCTAAATGCAGAAGCACGATAAACATAAAAATAACGATATGCTTCTTAAGTTATAAAAACTCTTTTAAACGATGCTTGATTTCTTGGAGCACAAAAAAATAAGGTGAAAAAATAAAAATAACTTTAGATTTACTACTTAAAAATACTACGGTTTTTATGTAAGTACTCGTAACAAGCACTTAATTGCAAATTGTTTATACCGAATAAAGAAAAAGGGAATCTTGTAAAAAAAATATGGATGAATAGTTTTTGTTCAGTTTTTACTTTTGATAGAAAAAAATCACAAAAACATATTAGGTTTTTAATATGAGAATATATATCGGTATATGAGAATATACCGATATATCTGTTATTTTGAAATCTCAGAAAATAATTTTAATCAATTTTCTAAATACAATACTTAAATGAGTTTGAATATGAACTGAAATGAGTTTGATATATATTTATTGATATGATATTATATGAGTTATATATGATATCATATGAGTTATTATACTATTATGTTAGTTTGTTCATCCAAATCTTCATTTTCTTGTGGTCGACGTGTAAACCCGTAGTGTAAAAAAATAAATTAGCATTACATATTAAATATATTATTTCGGTAAAATGTAACACAAATTTTATTAAATATCATGTTTCCTTTATAGACACCTATAATACATTTAACAGAAACAAAGTTAAATTATTTGGTATTGAAGTGAGTCTGGGTTCGATGATTTTATGGAAAAAAATAGTTGATATTTTTCCCATGCACCCTGCATTCCTTTTACTGTACAGGTGCTCGACCTGTAAAATGTCACTTTCTGTGGATCTTGTTTTCAAAAATACCCCACAAAAATTTAGTTTCATTCCTCTTCAAAATAAGTAGGAATGATTTAATTTTCATCAAGTGAGGTTTCATTAGATAACAGTGTTAGGCGAAATGGATTTATCAGATTATAGTAAATCTGTAAAATCAAAATCTGATAACATATCATCCTATATTAATTTTTATACAAAAACATAATTTCTGCAGCTATAAAATTTAAGATTACAATGTGGATTTTTTTTCTTTTATTAATGTATAATGAGAAAGAAATTAACTTCCGCTTTATTCTGTTGAGTCATAAAAGTGGAATAAACGGAAAGATGCATTCTTTTCAATTACATTTATTGAACTTTTTGATTTAAAAATACAGAAATATGTTAAAAGTTGTGAGCTTTTCCCCTGTACCAAAGGACATCAAGTTTTTTCTTTGAAATCATATAATTGATTTTAAGTTTTTAAAGCAATCAAAACAGTTTTAAGAAACTCTTAAGAAAAAATAACAAAAAATTAATACCTTTTTAATATTATTAATATTATAATACTGAAAATTATTAATATAAAAATACTGAAATATGTTTAAAGTTATGATCATATGTTTTTTTCCTTGTACCAAAGGACATCAAGTTTTTTCTTCGAAATCATGTAATTGATTTTAAGTTTTTAAAGCAATCAAAACAGTTTTAAGAAACTATAAAGAAAAAGTAACAAAAAATTAATACCTTTTTAATATTATTAATATTATTATAATATATAATATTTTAATATTATTTTTAATATTATTATTATGTTAATATTATATTATATTTTTAATATTATTTTTAATTTAATTTTAAAAACAGTATTTACGGTACAATGTTTCTGTACAGTGTATTTAAGACTTCGTTTTTGCGTATTGTTATTGGATATGTAAATAAAAGAAAAAAAAAATATTAAACTCATTCTCATGGAGATGTATATAATTAATTTACAGTCAACATAACTCTCCGCACAATAGAACTGTGGCAAATTAGATGTACTTCCCTGAAAGGATAAACTTGTAAATGTTCCGATTAATAGAAACAGACAAACGGGCAATTTCTAATTGGCTTTTGAAAGACTTTCCTTTGAAGTTTTTTATTCTGGTTATCTACAGCGACAAACTTCGTAATAAAGAAAAAAAAGTAAAGGTGTTTAAGCGAAAATTTCCTTATAATTATTTGAAATTGAGTAATTTTTAACATTTTTTCTTTGGCCTTACCACAAATTACATAATTAAGTGTAAGGTGCATATATTCCTAAAACCCCCTACTACCAAAAACTATGATCAAATTAAAAAATTATACATGAAAACATCCTCAACATTAAAATTACTTTTGTTAAGAGAGGGGACTCAAAGAATTATTTCAGACAAAATGTTTTTATTATTGTTATGAAATTGGATTACATATACGAAATTGGATTACATATTTATGTGGTTTTGTGTTGAAAAGGAAAATGAATGTTAAATTGCATTCCAGTTTAAATCTATAATTAAATTAATTTAGGTGATTTCTTTTAATAACGATACAGTTTCACCTAATGCAGTTTTTACTTTTTTTTTCGTTTTCAACGAAATTTAATTTTATGCAATTTTATTTTAGGTAGTCGTTTTTCTGTTTTCATAAAATGTAGGCTTTTAATTTTTGTTTATTTATATTTTTCATTTAATTTATGTTAAGGATTTTGGTTTTTTAGATTTGAAAGATAAAGAGCTTAAAAAAAGAATAAATCTGAACTAAGCATTTAATCAAATCAACAGCATTGCTTTAATGCACATTCAAGACGTTTTCTATTTATTTAAAAAAAATTTATTCAAAATGAAATAAAAACAATGCTATATTTTTAATTTTAAAAATTATTTGTATTGAAATACTTGTATTTGTAATAACGAATAATTGTAATAATTATAAATAACGAAATTTAAATAATTTCATTTTGAAAATTAGACGAATCACATAATTATTTATTCACCCAATTTGAATAAAATATTCATGCTTTTTTTCCAATGATACAATAATTGTAGTTTATTAATATAGGGTTTATTTTAAAACTAATCCTAAATTTAAGCAATATTATAAACTTCAATTTAGTTGTTGTAATAAATTCAATTAATTATTTAAAAATAGATTTGACAAGTTAGATTTATTAAATTAGTAATAAATTAGTAAACAAGGTAAGAATTATATTTTTATTCACTTCCACATTCAATTACATCCATTTCATTTACATTCAATTCACTCACTACAAGAAACACACTGTTAATATTAATCTGTCCATATCAATTTTATCAACTGTACAAAAAATACCCTCCTTTTCCCATTCTCATTTTAATAGCTATTTTGCATGTCATAAAATGTCAGATAAAAGTGTGCTCTCCGAATTAAACTTCAATCATCCATGAGAAGTAGTTCACTCTATAATTGCTAATTATTTGTCCACTGACCACATTTTCAGGTGCCACAATAAAATAGTGTTAATTCTGCAATAATTAAACTAATAATTGTGTATATTTTAACTAGCTTATTGAATATAAGCTAGTTGCCGTTTTGGACGTTGCCTCCAATAATTTCTGAACGAAATTAAGTCTTATGGAAAATAATTACGTGAATTGGTCGCTATAAATCAACATATATGACAAATATGAATATTCTTAGAAAATAGATCCAGAGCTGTTTCCTGTAAAGATGGTCTTTGAAGCGAGGCAATTTTATTTCTCAAAACATGTGAAGCTCCACAATGCGGAACTTCGTTTTCTTTCATGGCATCACTACTACATTTCGACTAGGAGTAACTTTGCCCCGCACGCTCATAAAATTAAATAATATAGGTTAAATTCCTGTATAATCGGGGAAGATAATTTTAACAGTTTACAGTATAAATAAATATAAAATATATCTATCTAATTATCTGTCTCTATATATTTATATATGTAATGATAATTTTTTACTAAAAATTAACCAGTATAATGTGTATCTTAAATTAATTTTCGGTTCCGATTCAATTTTTCCAGCATCCCTTTCTAGCAAACTTTGCGAATATATTTGTATCCTCTGTGGATTTCTTCTGGTTCCATAATTAACTAAAACCCTTCTTCTGACCCTTGAACTACCTCATCGACGAGACCCATGTAACTTCTATTTAATTCAACCACACAATTATTTAAGCAGAATGTACAGGTTTGGCGAACAATTTGTCGTGACAGCTCTTGCCGGAATAAGCTATGTTGTTTCATCAAAGCATTCCATTTCGTTTTCACTCTTCTACGATGGTTCCACTTCTGAAGGGCTGATTTATCAGCTCGGTATTCCTTTTGTCAAGAGGCAAAAACCTTATGATGCACACACACACACAAACATATATATATATATATATATATATATATATATATATATATATATATATATATATATATATATATATATATATATATATATATATATGTGTGTGTGTGTGTGTGTGTGTGTGTGTGTGTGTGTGTCCCCGTCCAATATATCAAAATTATTTTATTTTAATAATTCCTTAAACACATCCACTCTCCCATTCTAATTACTTAAAATATATTTTTCTTAAAATAGTTTTCTTAAAATGACTTAATAAAAGGAGTGCCTTCGATTTAAAATTCCTCCAATATATTTTCCAAAATAGGTGTAAATTTTCTGTCCATTCAACACATTTTCAAAAGCTGAGCAAATGGCTCAGATTTATCATGACCTAACAGTTAAATTCTCCATGTTTCTTGTCCCTTGGGAAAATTCTATCTGTCACAATCTGACCACGTTTTTAGGTGCCCCAATAAAATAGTGTTTAATTCTGCAATAATTAAACTACTAAATGTGTATTTTTAACTAGCTCAATGAATAGCGTGGACTTGCTTCAATTAATTTCTGAACAATATTAAGTCTTATGGAACAAAATTACGGTATGGTCGCAATAAACAACATATATGACAAATATGAATATTCTTAGAAAATAGTTCCAGAGCTGTATCCTGTAAAGATGTTCTTTACAAAAGCGAGGTTTTATTCCTCAAAACATGTGAAGCTCAACAATACTGAACTTCGTTTTCTTTCATGGCATCACTACTGCATTTCGACTAGGAGTAATTTTGCCCCGCAAACTCGAAAATTAAATAATATAGGTTAAATTAACGTATAATCGGGGAAGATTATTGTAACAGATTACAGTGCATATAAATATAAAATATTCCTGTTTGTCTATCTGTCTCTATATATATTTATATATATAATGATAATTTTATACTAAAAATTAACCAGTGTAATTATGTGTCTCTTAAATTAACTTTCGGTTCCGATTCTATTTTTCTAGCATACTTTTTCGAATATATATATATATATATATATATATATATATATATATAAAGGTCTAAATAAGGGATAGTTGTAAATTACGTAAGTCGTTAAACGATATTAAAAAGGAAATGTTTTTATAATAATAAAATAAATGAGAAAAGACCAGGGTCGTGTAAGCTTTTAAGATTATCCGGTCAGGCGGAAGCTTTTTTGAACTATTTGATGAGCTTGCAAACAGATAACAGTCAGTAAGAGCTTGGACATGGAGCTGTCAACACCTTTCCCGCTCTTAGCTCAGCCACGATTAATGAAAATGCCTCATGTTTTGCTTTTAGAAGAAAACGATGATTTAATAAACTTAATATTAACAACACTGTTTTCCATTCGTCTTAACACTCGACTCGATATATATATTATATATATATATATATATATATATATATAATATATATATATATATATATATATACACTTACATATATATGTGAACCTATACGCAACTATTATCTTATAATAACAGTTAATCCAATGTTAAACAAGATTAGGCAGAAGAAAAATTGCGTTATTTCACTAACTACTTCGAATCCAGTCTAAATTTTCGGCGATAAGACTTTAGCTTTCAGATTTATAAACAGCACAATAAATAAATGTAATAAAAAAATTAATTAACTTCATATGTTGTCGATTGTCCGCAAATAGGACAGTTTATTATAAATATATAATCCCAATTATAAATATCTGCATGCACAATGTTATCCTTAAGCAGCTGTGATATAATATCTAATATCTTGCGTATAATGACTTATATAATTATATCCCATGACATACCAAACCTCTATATTAAATGGGATTCCCATAGGTTTATATATATATATTTGAGATTGTATAGCCGATCAGACATGTAACTGCAACTGGTATATACTTACAGCCTTTTCAGACCTACCTTCTATGGATAATTAAAACTTTCTCATAATTTCTTAAAACTCCTAAACGTTAACAACATTGTAGATTTTTTCTTTAAATTATTTCAGATTGTATACAAATATATTCGTTTATTAATAGATTAATCGTATGTATAAATATCTACATGAACACTGGTCCCTCAAGGTTGTTACGGTATTACGTCAGATCCTATGACATAACGAAACTCTATATCAAATGTTATGACTATAGGTTCAAATACGTGAGATTGTATGGTAGATAATACATGACACAACTATTACATTCATTTTAATAACCTTTAACACATAGCCTTTTCTGGAAGGTTAAGGCTCTCGCATGAACCTTAGAATCACTAAAATTCATATAATTTAATCTTTCACATTGTAAAAAATCTTGACAGTTTAGTGTTAATATCTAACTCCCATTTATAAACATCTGCATGTACAGTATACTTAGTAGACCGATGTGAAATAATATATATTTGTTGAAACTATGTATCATATTTTGAAAAGAAAAGTTTAGAGATGCGGATTAATATAGCAGACAAACATTTTTAGAATATTTAATATTTTCGAAAGTTTGAAGAGACATCGACCTGAGTAATTAAGATTCCTTAAAGAAATTTATAGTAATTCTACAATTAAAAAACACTTTAGAGGATACATGCCAGAGATGTAATATAATTCATGTTCATAAAATAAATATTGTTTCTGGTTTAAATTATGTCTTTTAAAAATATAAAATATAATTTAAAGAAAAAAATTGCTTAAAGGGATGTAAATTGGCAATAAATTGTGAATTCCACTAAAATAGAAAGAACATCATATTTGGTAAGATAAAGAGAATCGAGTAACTATAGAAAAATAATTAACCTCGGAACAAAAAATGTTAAATATTTACCCATTTCTCACATTAACCCCAAAACTCCTGGCAATAGAACAGTGTTCAATTTACAAATATAAGAAAACTGAAAGTAGAAGATATAGATCAAATAGCAATTGAATATAAATAATAATTATATCCTAGTATAAAGATTGGAACAACCATGTCATATAAAAGAATACATAAACCTTTAAGTAACGTTATTCTTCCACATATTACTCATAGAAAAATATATGAAACTATGGTTGCTAATGAAATGGAGGTTCAAAATCTCCATTAAAATACATAATTTTACAAATAATGATCTATCCACAAATTTCTAAAGTTTACATTAAATACCATGGAAATGTTTCTAAAGATTGATAGATATATAGATAGATTGATAGAAATAAATAGAGATTTAGCACACATACATAACAATTATTTTAGAGGGGGAGAGAAGCATTATGAATTATTATTATTTTTAAACATGGTGGATAATATATATATATATATATATATATATATATAATCTAGGAGAATTAAAAAATGCTTTATGAAGTGAAATAAAAAAACACATTAAGAAGTACGGTGCTTTTTAAATTTATACGAAAAAGAGTTTAGGGGAAAAATGTTTTTTTTTATAAAAACGTGAAGTTAATTGCAAATTTTTAAAAACAAAGCAAAAAGCTAAAAAACAATTGATAAAGGGTCATTAAAATTCGTCGCTGGCTAAACGAATATTTATGGTCTCTTAAAAGTAATAAGATGGGAAAGAAGATGAAAGATTAAAAAAAAATAGGAAAAATTTTAACTTAAGTATAATAAAAGATATTTTCTCGTATTTTTCATTACATTTTTTAAAAGTAAAAATATTTGTAGTATTTAGCGTTTTCTATAGGATAGAATCTATAATATATTTCTTTCAATATTTGTAATCATATATTATTGATGTTGTTCTTATTGATTTTTATTTATTTCTTTAATATAACCAATACAAAAATATGTTTTTCGGCAGTTGTGGTTGTTATGATTGTCTATTTTATTTCTTCATATTACGAATTGAAGAAATATTATATTCCTAAAATTTTCCCATTGATAAAGAAATATCTATATAACAAATAAAATGCTAAAAAACGTATGTTGACTCCGCTGTTTGCCACGATATAGAAGTACTTAACAGAAAAATAAATCAAAATCAATTTATAAATCGATTCCAAGATTATATGTTAATTCTGATGACGCATTATATAATTAAAGCTTGTAATGTACATTACTTAAAGGTATATTAAATAGTTATATGGAGTCTAGATAATGTATTTTTTTATAAATGTACCTAACTTGAAACATTAACCTGAGTTTTAAATTTGTTTACCAGCTTTACTTTGTTTGATTTTCGCCAATAAACTATGAATCGATAATAACCATACATTTATTTCAAATATATATTACAAAATCATAGGTTAATTTTAATATTCCAGATTCTGTTGGTTCTTAAATATATTTCAATGAATAGGGCACTGGAATTGTTCAATGTTATGCAAAAGTTCAATCTTGCTTCTGTTTCTTAATCTGTGTTTTAATTAGTAAAGAAATCTTAGAAATTCAAATAATAAACTGGAATCTCGCAATACATATCTATATAGAGATCCTTGTATAATTATAATTTATGTAAAATTACATACATATATTATATCGTTTTGTTTAAAAAATTTACTTACTTATATTTAAGTAAACATTTCAAGACAAAAGTGAAGTTATTTCTCTCAATCATAAATACCTTCAGATTTTAAACTGATTTTTACTCACAAAAACTTAAAAGAATATAAAGTTTTTAATAGAATGTATACAGTTCTAACAATCTATTCTCATTCTAAAAGATAAAAAGATTTATGTAATATATATATATATATATATATATATATATTATACATGCCTAAAATATCTTGATTCCATTAGAAATTTCTAATTAGAAATTTAGAAAATTAGAATTTAGAAATTTTCTTCATGAAGAAAGTAGTCATCGTTGAACATTTTATTTATACAAGGTTCATATAATAAAATATAATTTTATTTGTGTAATACGACTGCAAATATAATATGACTTACTTTTGATAGCATATAATAAATTTCCCTCCCATTTTAGAATGTATTCGAAACAAATATCAATTATATTTATGAAGTGACAATATAAAATTTAGCTAACGTCGGGTATATCATCATAGTATAAGGTTTTAATTTAACGCATACTTAATGGAATTTAATGGAATTATAAATATTTTGTTAGTAATACATTGTATAAATATCAATTCCATCTTTTCAATTTCTATTAAACATAATATCCGTTGAAAACTATTATAACAAAATATAAAAGTAGATATTACAGGGAAAATTGAACTCAGATAAAAAGTTTTGATATCTTCCAAGCTATTCGGCTAATAAAATAATATACATTTTAAAACAATGTGTTTTATTGTCTTAAAATTACATTCTGTCTAAAAATTGCATTCTTTAACCTCTTGATTCAGAACAAAAACTATACAAAACTTAAACAATTAAAAGATGACATATCAAGGAACGAGTATTTATGTGAACAGAATGTAGAGTTTATTGAACTACTTGGAAAATATTTAAGTGCCATACAAAGACTTAAAGAGCTATAAAGTAGATATTTAAATCTCTTAAACTGTTCTATTTTTCTGCCATATTTACCAGAATAAAGTATAATTTTAAAGAGACTTATCATTTCAAATTCTTTATTTTTATTTAAAAGCAGTGATCAAAAATTGAAACAGTACTGAATGTATAACAATTTTTATTAATTTAAATGACATTTTTGTTGAGCAATTAACAGAAGGCATTATATTTTACTGCTGTAAAATAACTTATCATCATTAGAGAGGCACCAGAAAATAAAACAAAATAATATTAATACTTCTTTGTTTTAACCTCATTGAATAATATTCACCATGCGTAAAAACAAATTAAGCAATTACATAATATGCTTCTTTTTTTAACCTGAAGTTTATTAGCTAAATTTCAGTTACAAAGAGTTAGGTGTTTTCATTCCCAATCTTTACTGAAGAAACTCCCAACTCTTTGCTAAGAGCAATAAAAACTACAAAATAATTGTATGAAAAACAGTCTTGAAATAGAAACACTACAACCTAACATAAAGTAAAAAAGTAATGAATATGAAACACCAATCTAGTGATCAAATCAAATAAAAAACATGTTTCCATGAACCGAAATGTTTTTTGGGTAAAACTATAAAAATATTAATATCATTAGATAAAGAAAAATATTACTGAACTAGCTGCTTCGCACCCAGCCTTCGGTATGGGTTATACATGTTTCTCAAAAGAAGGTTTAGAACCACTTTTAAAGATAAACGTATTAATAAAAATTTTGAATAAATCTCGAATGCTGCAGACTGTGGATGAATAAGATAGCTTATTAACATCACGCAAACCCTGATATATATATATATATATATATATATATATATATATATATATATATATATATATATATATATATATATATATATATATATATATATATATATATATATATATATATATATATATATATATATATATATATAATATATATATATATATACATACATACATACATACATACATACATACATACATACATACATACATACATACATACATACATACATACATACATACATTCATTGTATTGTCTGGGAACTACAGAGTAAGGGGGATAAATTCTAATACTTTCTCTACTACATAGGTTAAATTTCTTTATCTTTTTTATATACAGGTTTTAATGTCTATACTGTGAAAAAATGTTGGAAATAGATTTCTGTTCCTTAAATTTCGAGTTTCATAAATGTTTTCTTCACGTCCTTTCAAATTAATGTTTTTTTTATTCCATAAAGAATACTACGCTTTCTTTTTTGGTGTAAAAAATAGAGTTTCCTTTTATGATGTACTGGTGCACCAAGAATGGTGAAAATGGAGCTTTAATCATTAATAAAGTATTCAGTTCTTTATTAATATCCATTTTTTTAAGTTCCAAGATCAGTGAAAAAATAATAACTCAAATATATCATCAATGTTTAACTGCATGATTCTCTGAACTTAATAGGACTTTATTGTTTTTAAATTTGGTAAACGTGAAACTTCCTAAATATCCTAACAATATTCTTATTACCTAAATCGAATTCAAAAGTTTAACTCGACTAAAACTCAAAAAATTAGACAAGAATATTAGAATAACGCATTTTAATATTGTCTCTAGCTTCAGAATACATGTTTGGATATTTTTCAATTTAAATAGCTTAAACGTAACTCGTAACACACGGCAACAATTTTTCAGAATTTCTTCGGGAGTTACAAGTCCCATAATTACAGAGTTATATTTTCTTCTTTCCTCGCCTCATTTTTAACCGCACTTAAACAGAAGCAAATTAGAAAAGCACTGACATATACTCTTTTTAAACATATTTTCTAAATGCTTTCTCGTGCTGAATACTTTCCTAGAAGAAAAGATAAAATGAAGAAAAGACGAAAAGAATGCGAGTCACGGAAAGAAAAATATTTAAAACTATGAGCTAGACATTTTTTTTTTTGCATATCAAAGTCTAAGTAGTGCATAATTGTGAGTTGTTCAGAGAAAATAACCGAGAAATTTAGTATTACATTTTCAGAATTTTTGTTTTTCTTAGTTAAAGTATAAAAGATTTCAAACTATTTCAACTTTAAGGTGAATTGGTAAGACATTATTTTAAGAAATATTATTACAATTTGTTTTATTACACATTTTTGGCTTATTTGTAGAATTTTAGTCTATTTTGCAAATAGACTATAGCTAATAACATAATTTTATGAACTATTCGTCTTTAAAATTTAGAATAAATTATGTAAGGAATCTGGACCGCACGACCAGTGTGCCGCATATGTGTGCCCTTCTTGATGTCTGCAAAATTGCCCCATTGACCCCTTGCACCAGGCGTTCCTTGGGGAAATAGGAGCTGGCCGGTAAAGGGGGGCCGATAAGGTTTTTCGGACACGCTTGTTAGTGTTTTTGCAGGCTGGCAGTACATCTGTAAGGGAATACTTCTCTTTTCGGCAGGGATCAAGTTTCGAGAATGCTCACTCCCCCCCCCACCACCACCCCAGAGAAAGGGAGAGAAGATCTGCAAGTGAGCAGTTGGATTCGGGCCTGCGACTTGGAGAAATCTCTCTGTTTTGCAGCGAGAGAATTGTATTTTGGATATGAAAATGTTCAGTTAATCCTTTCTGATTTTAGGCAGGCTCCGAGGCTCAGAAATATGGCAATTTGGTTTACTTTAATTTTTAATGAATGCTGTAAATAAATATAATTTCATGTCCTTTAAGCAATTTAATTCATCCCAGCAACGGTCTACGAATATACCTGCCCCAGTAAGCTAGGCAAGTAGGTTAAACGCAAGTATAGCTCCCCAGAACAGTGTGCTATTACAAAGTAGTTTCAGACTTTTGTCAATTCTAATCTATGGATATATATGTGCTTTTTTTTACCATCAGTTGTTATATTAAGTAATATAATTCAAATACAAACTAAACTGGTATGTATGATTCAGGTATGTATGTGATATTTAGGAGAAAAGTGAAAATCTAAAAATTAAATCACTCCTCTAGCATTGACTGTTTATCTATTTATGTCTTCTGATACCTGTATATTTTAAATGCACATTAGCAGAAGATGATTCACAAATCTTAGTATCACTTTGTTTGTGTGGGTCACCATAGTTTATGTGGGTTTAGCATTTTGTGTTTCTTCTTATTATATCCCATCTTTCTTTTTTGTATTCTAAAAAAGTGTGTTTAAATTAGACAATGTATAGAAATGAACCATTAAGGATTAAATTTAATGTAACAAATACACCTGTGTTTACCACTATACCATAAACATATACCATGAACATTATACCATGAAATTTATTTAATCATGTCTAATCTAAAATTTCTGTTTTCTGTAAAGATCGACTGTGTATCCCTTTGAAAATGAAGAATATTTTTCTTTCAGACACAAACCGTTGACTTCTTAATAATCTCAATCAGTGATACTTTTAATACACGAATGTTAGTACTTATATATGCATTGTGTTTGTTCTTATTATATCCAATATTTATTTTTTTGTTTTCTAAAATAGTATGTTTTTCAATTACAAGAGACAATGAAAATAATTGAAACATAAAGTAGTAAATGGAATGTAACAAACACACATGTATATATCATTTTACCATGATCATATACTATGAACATTATACCGTGAAATTTATTTAATCAAGTCTAATCTAAAATTTCTGTTTTCTGTAAAGGTCGACTGTGTATCTCTTTAAATAAGAAGAATAAATCACTTCAAGACATCAAACCATTGACTGACTGATAGTCTCAATCAGTGATACTTTTAATTATCGAATGCTATTATGTAAATATGCAATGTGGGCATTAAATTAATTTATCAGAAATAATTTTGCTTTTTTCTCAGAAATATCCTTGTTCATCAAATATCCGATTATTGTAATCAGGTCTAGTCCCAATTAAATGATAAAAGTTGGTTTTACTGAAAATGGATGGCAATTAGCCTGTGATTGTAATCTTAAAATTATATCTATTTTAAAGTAAAAGTCAATAGAGAGAAATTTATTTGTGTTCCATCACTATGCACGTGTAAAATAATTCAAGGTGAGAAAACTAATGTTTGTAATTCTGTTAGACTGATTTATTAAACTGATGTATTCATGTTGATGTAGCAAAATCATAACTTAAATATTTTTCTGTATCTACATGAATACTGATATTGGCTAAAATAATGATAATATATATTATTATGAAATTTCTCTGGTGTGTAAGGGGATAAGAATGAACATTCATATTTTATACATCAAGTAATATAATTTTTACAAGATTATACTCATGGTTGTATTATTTTTTATATTCTTTACCACATTAATGTGCACGCTCGAGTTATCTCGAGCTCGCTAAACTGGCGAAACTGTGCGCACTGGACGATAATTCGATCGACGTTGTACTTTATGTTGCTATAATTTTTCACACTGGAATGCAATCGAGAATTGCAAATAACAATGTGAAAGCAAAACAAAACAATCGTTTTATTGATATTTATCATTTATATGCGATTATAAGCTATATTCGACTATTTTTTGTAATATTATCAAAATCCAAACATGCAATAAAAAATTACATTATTTTTACATTTTTGCAATTTTTTGCAAGACATTTCCTTTCTAAATTGCGTTTTTTACATTAAAAAATTGATTCTTTTGGCCGGCCTCTTTCAAAAAATAAAAAAAATAAAAACTGTGCATTTAGGGGTTAAAATTTGGCTAAAATTTAGTAGCTGAAATAGATAGAATATTTTAATTCTAATTATATAGGCAGTGGTTTCTAGTGCAATAGTTAATTTAACTTTTTATATTAGAAATAGAAGATGGTCTAAAATTTTAAATATTTAATAAAGAGAAGTTGTAAAAACGGGTTATTATCACCAGAAAAGAAACATAATCGATAAGAAGTAAGCGTTTAACTCTTTGCTTGTCCTTTTGAATTACATGTGTTATACACGTCTTTAGCTTTATTCACTTGTAAAGGACATAGCATATACACCGATATAAGATATAAAAAAGCTTCTACATATAATACAGCACATTGTATATTACATAATATGCAAGAGTATAAATCATTAGATATCATATGTAAATTGCATGACAGTCAATGGATTAAAAATTTTCCATGGATAAAATAGTGCTAAGATATTGCAATTCCTTGTACGCATTCATCATGATGAATAAAGTAGAAAAAATAGATTATTTTCACTTAATATAAATTTCAAAAATTAACTAAAAACGAAAGGTGAAAACAAGGTACAAATTACAATTTTAATTAAATTTAGAGAATTATTTCTGATGACACCATACTTATGATCAAGCGCAAACGAGAATTGCAACGGAGGACAAAAAAAATATACAATATGGGAAAATAAAAGTACATTTTCTCATCTTTTATCGCTTTTAGCGTTGCACGCACGAGAAAGAACTTAATTAAAAGTAATTTATATTAGTTTTATAAAAAATCTAAACGCTCAGAAATAACTAATAAATATATTTTAAGCTTCATTTCGGAGTACATTTATTAAATATTTCCATTAAGTCAAAAAAAAAAAATCTGAAACGTTTACACTAAAAATATGTAGTATATTTTAGATTACTTAAGTAAACCGTTTGTTACTTGAATGTCTAATTAGGATGGGGGATATTTACCCTTTATAAGTGCAACAAAACGTTTCGTGAGCTATAAAATAATAAGCTCTCCACAGTAATGTTGATCAAGAAGCTATTAGTGAATAATCTTTATAAAACTACTTAAAGCTGACTCTTTTTGCTCCTGAGAAAGTGTCTTTTGTATATAAATAATTATAAAACTCTTTAAAAGATGGGGTAAGTAGAGCACATACATTAATATACTTGCCATGTTTTTTTCCACCAAATTCGCATATGCTGAAAGATATTCTAAATTTCAGATCGTTAAAAGTAATTAAATCACTACAGAGATTTTTTTCGAAGTTACCTCCTCATAAATTATTTTGTAATAATTATAGTTCTAAGAATAACGTAGTTTTTAGAGAACATTTTTACCAAAAATAATTAATAGGATACATTTAAAAGGTTTTGTATTTTTATATATACTCATACATCATTTAATTTGGTAATTACGTTGGGTCCGTCATGAATCGTTTAGCGTTATAAGAGTTATATGAAGGATACTTTAGTTATACTAACGATAAAATTCTGTATATATTGTACTACTATTATTATTTTATAGGAACTAACATTTAATGGTTGTATAATGAAATCATAGTTATAAATGCAAATGTTTGCTTGTCAATGATGAAATCATTTATTAAAAATTTATTAAAAGGAAATGTATACCATCATAACAGATTTATTTTAACATTATTTTAAAAATATAACTAAAAGCATTTAATCATATATAGCAATGAGTATTTTTGAATCCATCTACCTAATGCCCATGACAAAGCTAATTAAAACATAGTAAATTCACTTATTATTTATTAGCTTTCTAAAATACTTATGTTTTAATATAATTCTGTAAACTCATGTTATGATACTCGTTTAAATTTAATTGAACAATTTATTGATTTATATGATTAGGATTATCATATCATTTATTGTAATTTTCGACATACTAAAAAAAGTATTATTCTGACGTAAAAACAAATACATATCAAGTTATATTATTGTTTAAAAAATATAAGTTTAAGATAAAGGAATACATTCTTCTGATATATAACTTTAGTTAACTTCGCAGATGCACGTCTTTTGAATTTACATGTGTTACATATAATACTTCACTTCAATTTTGTAAAAATAAAACTGAAGTCACAAAGTTTGATATATTTTTGATAAGTTTGAGGTATAATTGCTTATATCCTGCAAATTTACTGTTTTAAATTTTTAATATATAATATATATTTAGATATATGAGATGTCATTTATTTGTATAAAATGTAATTATATGTAAAAAAACTAGAGATTAGAATGTTTTATTTTGTTTGAGAAGACGAATGAATAATTCATATTCTCAATTCGAAGGATATATATACATATATATATATATATATATATATATATATATATATATATATATATATATATATATATATATATATATATATATATATATATATATATATATATATATATAAACACAAATATATTATATAAAATGATAAATAATACTTTAGTTTGTCATTATGTACTGATAAAGAGTTTTTTATTTTCACTTTGAATGAAATAAATTCACTTTGAAAAAAATCATTTATTTGAAGTATCCTGCTTTTTGAATATAATTAAATAACTTTCAATACAGATTATTGTGTCATAAAATAAATCATTAATATTTTTAAACTGAATGGTTTTACCTTAAAAGACTGTTTATCATAAAGCAACTATACCTATATTAAAATCACAAATATTATAAAATAATTAACTGGTTTTGAAATTTTAACATTTGTATGAAAGTAAATATTCGAGGGTTGAATTTTTGTTCAAATAAGTACAATTTTATTGTTATAAGGATAAAGAATTTTGAAATTCAGTTTTTCATATTTTCAAATTATAACTGAATTTTATAATGATAATGTATTATGTTAGTATATCAAGCAAATGAGAAACAATAATTTTGTTAATACATACATTATACTAACAACAGGTACATGTGTAAAGTACTATATTATCATAAGTTGTTTAATAATAAATACTTAATTTTAAACTGAAAAACTGTGGTAAATATTCATAGGACTTTCTTAGCACAATGGGTAATAGAGTTTATAGACAAATTATGAGTATAAACTCATAGAATAATCAGTTCTAGAATACATTAAAACCTGAAACTAGTTACTAAATAATCAAGGTGACAGGAAATTCAATCTATATTTCTGAAACAGCATATTAAACAAAATTTATAACCCCCTTTAATTCACAAGGCATGAATTTTTACAATAACTTCCTGGTTACATTGTAAAACTCATCTATATTTTATTATTATAATAAATATCTCAGATATTTACAGTTATTTAAATAAAAAGCTACATTAAAATAACATATATTATCCCAATATACTGAAGTGAATTCTCCAATTTTAAAACCAATAGAACTGTGTTTTACTTTTTATTGCACAGCAAAAAACTACTAATAATTAAGAATATGGAGGACAACGAGATTAATATTGTGGCTACAAAATAAATGCGTTATAAATGCATTGTAATGAATATTTTATTGTAATTAAAACTGTAATGAATATAAAATGCATTATAAATGCACATACCTGATCAAAATGAGTAGGTTTGGAAATGCAGTGAGTTATACATAAATTTTAGTTGTACATAAAATAATTATTTTTTTACTAAATCCAATCATTACTAACAGCTAAGTAAATACTCTTTTTTTATCGGGCCGAAACTTAATCAGATTTTCGTTTCCCACTAAGCTGTCGTTAAATCCACTAAACCTTAAATAGAAATTAACGAACCTACACTTTTTAATTAGATTTCATGAATTTTTCCTTAATTCTTCTACATAAAATAGAGAAAATGAAAAAAAATGTTAAAAATGGTTTATTAAAATCTACATGTATGTGCTTTATAATGGCCACATACATCTTTAGACGCATAATGGAAATTAGTTTTTGGAATAACATAAAAATAATCTTGATTCTCTTAACCAAAAATTGTAATATTAATTTTAATTTTAATTTTAATTTTTTTTCTGAACCCTTGATATTTTAAATTACAGTAACGTGTTTTACGCTCCTATCTTTATGTTGAAACTAAATTTCAAATTCGGCAGCTACTAAAACTTTATAAGGTAAATTTGTCAGTTCAAAATGCATTAAAAATGCATTATTTAATTTGGTTTGTTAGAATGCAAGTAGAGCTCTTAAACTGAATGAAATTGATTTATATTTTAAAGAAATGATTTAAATAATGGACACGTATACCAAATAATTTTATTCTGATTTACGAGTATTTTAAAGTATGATAAAAACCATAAACATTGTTAAAATAAAATACATAAAATACATGTTTCACATAAGAATTGCATTCTAATTTTTCTTCCAGTCTCGTTTATTATTCCACCTACACACTTGAAAAAAATGGGAAAGAGTAAAAATTACATAACCTTATCTTTAAAATATGAACGCTGGAAATAAGTCGAAAATTTCGTAGAAAAGCTTTCTGTTTAATAACACAATTGCATTTTTAAAAATAGTTACTAAAATACCTCCTATTAGCATTTTCCGTTTACATTTTATTAACATTTTCAATATTTGCTAAAGCAAACTCGAGGCATTCTTTAGTTTTCCTTTAAATAACAACAAAAATGCTTTGAAAATCCAAAATTAATCAAGTATTTAATCACAGTTTATAAGACTCTTTTGATAAATAACTTTTATCGCTAAGGCTTCTAAAATAAAGAGAATTTTTTCTACGCATAACTGGTTTTTTTTTACATTAGTTGCATTTCACAGAGTAATAAGATACTTACATTCAAAGAAATGCACCTTAATGTTGACATTTATTAATATAAAGTATTGTAAGAACATTTTTTTATCCCTGATCAGAAAATTGCATAATTTAAGGACCATATACAATGTTATTTTCCTCTGTCTAGTAATTAGAAATCTCTCATTTTTTAGGACAGTAAAACAAACTAGGAAAAAGTTCTAGAAATTGATTTTTGTACACGACTGACAAAGACACTCGAAACTAATAAATCAGAACCCTATTTGCCATCTGAAAAGAAGGATAATTAATCTGGAAAAATACAAAACAAAGAAAAAACAAGCCATTTATTCAATAAACCTTCCATTATTAATATGCGGAATACTGGAATCGAGAATTTTTTTTCTCTGTGTTATAAAACACAAGAAATAGAAAAAGAATATCCTGCATAATAAAAGTTGTATATAAGTAAAACTTTTTTGGCGTTACATAAATTCACTGAACACCAAAACGAGAGAAACAGCGATAAATAATGAATTATACGACAAATGAAATAAGAAAATATGTATTAGCAGAATAACTGTATGTATCTGTCATATATGTAATAATTTTGTTTATGCTCACAATCTTCACTTAATTAATGTTACATCTAATTGTCTTAAACATATGTAGCAATGTACTATCCCGAAGAAGTTTTCTGTATAAGATTATTTAAGACTAAATGCATTTATTTATAATCAAATTATTTAAAAAACAAGAGTTTCTTGATACAATAGTAAATACACATTTACTTTTCAATCATAAATCCGAAAAATATACATGGATTAAGTAATTACTCTTTGTCTGGTACAACGTAATATCAGTTTGATTGTTGTTAAACGATAAGATCAGGGATTATGATGCACAAGACTGGTGATGATAATATATGTAGATTTTTAATTAAAAGTTTTATAAGGGATAGCCTCCATAATTTATCTCAATATTTATTATCTATAAGGGTGTTCTATACATCATAAGTTTTTAATATTGTCATGGTTTAACAAAATAACCTCACGTAAAATAAATTTTTATATATTCACTTTAATTATATATAGTATCTTTTAACACTAGATTTACGGGCCCAGCCAATTTGACTCATTAAAATTTTGAACACTATATATATATATATATATATATATATATATATATATATATATATATATATATATATATATATATATATATAGATATATATATATATATATATATATATAGATATAGATAGATAGATAGATATATATAGATATAGATAGAGATATAGATAGATAGATAGATAGATAATCAATTTTAAGTATATTATTTTTAAATATTAATGATATTAGATTTTATAAATTGACAATAATATAAACTCTCAAGAAAGTGAAATTTTTAAGAATTCTAGGAGTTAATATTCTATACATATTATGTTGATTCTATTATTGTAATTGAGATAATGGTATAAAGAATAAAATGTCGTTCCAATTTAAGAAATTAATCTATAACTGTTGTTGGTAAATTTTGTTTGTCATTTGGTTGGTAAATTTAATATATTTTCATTTGGTGAACATAATTTATATTTTTGTAAATGAAATGTGTTTAATATATGAAATGTGGGGAAAATTAAAAAAACAATTCTATATTTATTACAATAAATGAAGAAATATTCCTACAAGAAATAACATTTTTTATCTAAAATAAAGAGTTATTCTCCTAATACAAGCTGGAAAATTGTTATCGAATGCACGTAGAATATACATTAAAGATAGCAGTTCAATTTCACACTGTTATTTGAGGAAAAACATCTAAAGCAATAGTAATGCCACTAAATATTTTTCTAGTTATTCTTTTTATCTGGTAAGAATCCTTAAAATATTTCAGTAATGTGTTTATATATATATATATATATATATATATATATATATATATATATATATATATATATATATATATATATATATATATGACTTTGCTCATGGAGAGACGTGACATTTTCAAGTCATTGTAGACTTATTCACCGAAATGTTATATTATTTACACATCTGACATGAACTTGATTTACAGAAATAGGCAATAATACTAATAATATAGGGACACTTTCAGTTAAGTCCTATATTATTTACACATGTGACATGAACTTGATTTACAGAAATACGCATTAATACTAATAATATAGAGACACTTTCATTGAAGTCTTATATTATTTACACTTCTGATATGAAATTTATTTACATCAATACGCAATAATACTAATGATATTGGGACACTTTGATTGAAGTCCTATATTATTTAAAATTATTGGAACAATCACTTGTCCAAATAATAAATATTAATTATAAAAGTATAAAGATGCTTTGTTTGAAGTCCTATATTTTCGTCCTATATTCTTTACATCGCTTACAGGAACTCGATTTTCAGGAATACCTAATGTTCTAATAATACAGGTATACATAAAAACAATCATAGCAGAGATATAATGAGCTTGATCTACAAGAATAAGTATTAACTATTAAAGTATAAAGATATTTCTTTGTAATCTCATAGTGTGTCATCATCAATTCACATGAACTCGATTTACAAGAATACGTAGGAAGACAATGTCTCTCGCTTCCGTGGCCACGAGATCATGTCTTACATCTCCTCTGGGTAGTGCTAAATAAGAGACAACCTCGGGGTTATGACTCCTTTAGGCATATACGGATGTCACGACCATGGGGTTCACCCGAGTGATCTTTTCTAGTGTCTTTCCTGGTAGTCATGAGCTTACTTCTGTAGAGTTTGCTCCTTACTGGGATTGACCAAATTAATCTTCATACCATGATGGACCTCTCGCAGGTCAGCTGCAGCTCTATAGCTGTCGTGGTTGCTGTCCTGGTGACTGGTCTTCAGTTTGTCAGCTTCTGTATGTCTTTGGATGTGTTTGCGTAAGGTATTATCTTACAAGAATACGTAATAATAACATAAGAACACCTTTAATGAAATCATATATTGTTAATTATTGATAGTTAATTGTTTATTTGATTGAACTTCATTTACAGTGATATATAATCCTACAGTCGTGAATACTCCTACATAATAATCCTACATTTGTTATACTGTTATAGTACTTGCATATTTTTTAGAATTCCTACATTACACATACACTGTGAATTTTCATTTGATTTTAAAAATAAGTTTGAGTAATGTGAAAATTTTATAATTGTTGTGGAAAACTTTATTTTCGTGTATTTTATTTCTTACCAACGAAATAATTTCAACAGTTACTATATTTAAAATTATACACATGAATGTAAATCAATGAATGCAAATCATTATTTCAAATAATTTATCATACATTGGTGAATTTAAACTAAAAAAATATTTTCTAAGTATACTGAACTTCTATGCGTGAATGTTAATCAAAACCATTTTTAAATACAGATATTAAATAGTTCAAATTTCAAAGTTCTTTTTTAACAGTACTGTACATTTAAATTGCACAGGAAATAAATATATTCCTTGTGTGCATAAATCACAAGTCTCAAAATAGAGGTAATTTTTAAAATTAAGTTATTGAAATTCGATTAAGCAAAGAATTAAAACACCTAACACACCTTCTTCTTTTTACTGCCTTGTACAAAGTTAAAAGGAATTTGCAATCCCCAACATTTCAATGTTCATATTATAATGCAAATATGTTTAAAGGATTATTAACAAGTTTTAATGTTAGGTCAAATGTACATTCAAGGAAACTTTGTGAAAAACTTTCAGTAAGTTTTCACAAAATACTTACTGAAAATGTATTTAGACAGTTACTTAACTTGTTATGAGTAGTTCCATCTTGACTTATATATATCTCATAACTAACAAGCGATTAGGCAATTAAATGATATAGAACTAGAACTGCTCAAGGCTGCTTTCACCCTAAAGGGTTTCTGAATATTAAAAAGCCAATACAGGAAAATTGGAATCTTAGTCTTTTTTGAAATTTTTCTCCTTTAACAAAATCGTACAATGTAGAGTCTCACATGAACAGGAATTTATACATTAGAAAATAGAATACAAGCAAATAAGTATATTTTTAAGAGTGTTTAGAGGAATGTTATATTTAGGCTTGTTATAAAGTTTAGTTGTCCATTTCCCCTTTCAATTGCAACCAGCACTCTGTATAAAGATAATTTTTAAATATAACGTGCATTAACACAGTGAAATATAATTGAATCCTATTTGCAGTAATATAATGAAATGTTGTAATATGTTGTATTATAATGACTATTTGTAGACCTCTCATTAAAAAAACAGAAAAAAGAGGAAAACAAAAAAGGTGTGCACCCCTTTTTTACCTCACTTTTGTTATTTTCTTACCAAACTTATCGGCAATCATTTATATCTTCGAAAAATGCAACGTTATGAATTATGACTATCGAAAAGTGTTTCAGCATGGCAACACAATTTTCGGATTTACGGCAGCGTTATAAAATAAAATGTTTCCCGTTTTATATTCCGCTGAAATTTGTTAGCTTAAAATTATTAAACTCATTTTACGTGAGATGTAAATTTCATTTTATTCTTCTCAATTACTAATTTTATCTAATACTATTCAAAAGAGTATTTTCTTACTTTATGACATAATTTTTCCCATCTTCAAGAGTTCTTCTATTATTTCATAACACACCACTTGCATTACTGTTGAACTCATATATTATTAAAAAGTCATATTTAATTTTAAGGATGACATGTGCGATTATTGTTTTACAGAATTTGAAAAACTGAAATCGTATATATTGCTAATAATGAAATAAATACAACTCTCAATGGTTTTTAACTTCGATTAATGTAGTTATAAATCTCTCATCCCCCCACAAAATGTCTTGTTCTTTAAATTAGCTTAAGCAATAAATATCTGCAAAGCAAATTTCTTGCAGCACGTCAGCTTTGGAAGCAATAATATTCATGTATCGCTTTAGTTCTTGATTATGAGATTCTACATAAACATCTCCGATGATTAAAATGAAATTTTGGAATAACTCATTATAATTAAGAATTTTGTTTAATCTATAAAAAGTAAAAACATTATCTGCTTTTCCGGGTTCAGGAAGTAATATGACAAAATCCATTATTTTTCATTATTACAAAACTCAGTTACTACATAGTGCTTTAGTATTTCACACTTCAAATCGTTTTGTTTTCCTTTTTTACTGTACGACTTTTACTGTTCATTTTTCACTAATTACTTGAAACAAAGATTACTGTTATAAAACTACGAAACAATAAAATATACTAATCTTTTAAGGAGATGACGAATCTGAACACTTAGTATTCTTCTCATTGTTTTCTTTTAATTATTCACATAAACAAAATGATTTGTTTTAAATACAAAAGACACTAATCCCTAATAAATATAAATTTAATTAAATTAGATTACTGTCTTCCAATAGCAATCAACAACATTGTTTAAAACTTTATTTTTAAACTTTAATGAATTAACTTGAACGTTTAACAGTTCAAGTTAATTCCTTTTCTTAATATTTGTGTTAAATATTAAGCACTTAAATAATTGTAACTAATCACTGCGTTTGATTTATGTTAAATTTTATTTATATAAAACAGTTATATAAATTTATAATTCCTTAAGTATTTTTGTTGTATCGAGGACTTGCACATTGACACAGTGGTTAGAATTTTATCAACAAACGTTTTAGTAAATGAATTCAATAAAATTTGGAATCTAAAACATAATCTACTTATAATACTTTGAAATATCAAATGGTTTGACTGGTAAAAAATCACTTATATGTTTAAACTTAATGTGAAGGCACAAAGTTTCCTTATTGAAATTTAATTAATAATAAATTAGATTTAAAACAAAACTTGAATTTAATATAAAAATATATTAGGAGTGTGTATTTCTCTTCTAAATTTTGCATTTTGAGTTAAAATCCACGATTATGAAAGCGCTTTATACCATCAAATAAGTATTAGGAGGCTAAAAAGCTTTAAATTAATTATTCCCTGAAATGTCAGAATACATAATAAATAATAATCTGTTTATCCACGCCAAATCATAGTTCCTAGTTGTTGAAATGACATTTAAAAAACATTTATTTCAATATTATAAAACAAGAAAGAAAATAAACAAATAATGTTGTATAACAATCCCCTTTGTTTACGGTTGCTTTTTCATGCATTAAAAGCAATTAAGATAATCAAACAAGAACATATTGTACCAAAATATGTTTATATAAGGAATTAAAAAAATAATAAATTAAACTTAATATTTTTCAATTTAAATTACATTTCTTTTTTTTGTAATACATTAAGTTTATTTCATTTGAATAATACTAGTAAAGGAAATTCGATAATCATATCTAACTACAGAATCTAGCTTAGGAGATGAGCACATTTTACTTTAAAATCTAAATGTTTTGATTATATCATATTACAAGTTTATTTAAACTTAAATTTTCTTTATTATATAAAATCTTAATGGTATACTGGTTACATTTTGGAAAATATAAAGCATTTCAAAATGATATTTCTACCGACTTTTCACACATATAAAGCAAATTGATGACAAAAATATTGTTCTTATTGCCGGTATATCTTGTTCTGTTTGATTCAAATAGACTTTAAATAGTTATTTTTAAAAATAGCCGCTGTCAAACTGGCAGGCAGGAATTTATCGTAGGGTACTGCAGCAATAATGGAATATAAGGGAAAAAAATCATCCAAAAACTTTAATTCCTCGCCTGAAAAACAAGCACCCAAAATCCTGAATTATCTTTAAAGATCTATAGTAGAGCGATGGGTTTAAAACGATTATTTAGTTCAAAACGCTACGATGCATTGTTTTCCTAAACGAGTTTTAATGATACTAGTATCTTCTAGTTAAAACCAATTCTGAGCGGCTGCGAATGTCCCTACCAACAGCTGGATTCGAATTCTCTCCCCGAAGAGCAGCGTACTACCCATTAAACAAGAACTTGGATCTAGGGTGTAAGAAAACAGCTCTGAAAACAAGGAACATTAAATTTGCATGTAATCTTTTTTTTCTATCGTATTTCTATCGTATCAAAAGTAGCTGAAGCTCAAAATCTTTTTACCCTCAAAAGGGTGCCATGGCGAAAAAATGTTTGAAAATTAGTAGTTTAAGTAACCTTAGTTTAAATTTTAGAAGATCAACTATCGTAGCAACCGAGAGATTTAAAATACTTCATGCTAGTATTTTAAAAGCTTTATTTCCGCCAACTGCGAATTGCATGAAGAAAAATATACCATATAAATAGTAATATGCACAACTTTGTTGCTTGATGAAAACAAAAGATTTACGAAATCAATTAGACAAATCTCTTGCTAACAAACAATTACCTATTTTTTTCAACAACTTTTATTTTTACTAAGATAAAGAATGAAAATGTAAATGTGTGAAACTTTCTCGCCATTTGACCACTATAAAATTATTACAAACCATTATAATTTGTTTATTTTTTTCTACATCCTAATGCATTAAGAATGATTTAGGTAATCATACTAATAATTTTAATCTCAGATCAACATAGTTTGTCCTATAAAGTTAAAAATAAACAAATATATTAAAATGTGCATAAAAACCATGTATATGTTTTTAATTCATTTGCATCATTTGCTCATTACTATTGCGATTATTTCTGTTGTCATTATTATAGTACTTTGCAACATTTTACATATTTGCAACAAATGGTACAGCAGTGAAAGCAGTTATCTCCTTATGTATCAATTTCAAAACAACAATATTTTATCAATCCCTTTTTTATACCATGATTCAAATGGGTCAAAATTATACTATAAATATTTAAGCAATTTTTTGGAATAAATACATAGAGTATAATATCACGCCTTTACTATTCAAATCTATTTCGTTTTATTATACACATACGAATATTATACACATAGGATAACATTACAGGGTATTGCAAGAATATAAAACATTTGTAAATTTTGGAATGCAGTAATAAAAATTCAAGCTCTTCCAGTAACCAAAATGGTTTATTTACTGCATGCGTAATAGAATTTGACGACTTACAAAAGGCCTAACTCAAGATCGAACGACCTGCCTCGGGATTTTCCGAGGAAGGAAACTTAAAACACGTGATCGGCATACTCCAGGAAAAGAGAATTTCGCGTTTTCCTTATTGAGAAACGCATCTCGAATGCCAAATAAATCCTCGAAATAACTCGAAGTTTACCCAGAGTAAACCTAATGCTACTTTGTTGATGAGCATAAAAACGTCTTCAGTAATATAAATGAAAATTTGATCCTAAAAGGACTACAGGGGCCAAATAAAATTCTTTTCGTGGTGTTTAAATTCAGATACATGTTTAAAATCGAAAAGAAACGAATTCTTTTTGGAAAGGGAAGACAAAAGAAATATAATCATCAGTATAAAAAATGGATTGCGTTTTCATGGTAAATAAAAGTTTAATATCGCTGGAAATAAAGAAATAAACTTTTATTTTGCTATAGAATTACTTAAGCATCAGTACTGAAGAAATACATTTTTAATTCCAGTTACAGTATGGTTTGACTTAAACAAAATTAAATTAGATGTTTCTTTACTTTTGAATTTATAGTACAAACTATTATTTAATACAATATGTTCTGAAAATTATTTGTATATTCCTAAAATAGTCATAAATGAAACTAAATAAAAATATTTTTAAAAATTAATGTGATTTCAAATGTGCATGAGTTTTAAATTCTTTATGGTGTTAGAGAAACAATGTTATCAATTGAATTAATTTTTCCTGTGTTAAAATAAATAATTACAATCAATATTTTCTCCGATTAATCAAATAAACAGCTAGTGGAAAACAGCTAGTATTTTAAAAAGTTTACCGCAAAAAATTTGGTTTAGAAAATAAACCAATGAAGACGAAAGTTCAATAAATTGAATAAAATTAGTAAATATTTAAATCAAAAACTTAAGCAAAATATGAACTTATATATATATATATATATATATATATATATATATATATATATATATATATATATATATATATATATATATATATACTGATGATATTAAATAATTTTACTACTTGCTTATTACTTTAAATATTTTGCTTAATACATATTTTATTTAGCACACTTGATAAAATTTCTACGCAAATTTATGAAACTTATACATTTATTTTCATAATTCATAAATTTTCATATGCTACTAAATTTGTACTTTACTAAATTCACTTTATACACGGCTGTTTAAACGTATCTCTTTTAAAGGTATGGTAGCAGTTACCAAATATATTTACAACTTAAATTAAGGATATATTCTATGTATATAAATCACAGAATATGTAAGCTTTTACACATATTTTAATAAAATGAGATACAATTTTTCAGAATTTGAATTTTAAATTTTCTATGTATTGACTAAAATATCTCCCCCAAATACACATAATATATATTTAAATACATATAAATTTCCTCCTTATCATTCAATAATTTTTAGGTTATTAAAACATATTAAATGATCTTCAAAACATATTTATAAAAAAAACAAATATGATTATTGAATTCTTCATAACAAGACAAATTAATAACGAGGAAAAGAATAAGAATTGAAGCATAAGACATATTTAAAACGGGTTTTTTCTAGACGTTTAATGGCCCCTTTAATTATTTGAGAATGTTTCGTATTTGAGAGTACTTTTATGCCGTATTTCATACTTTTCTTATTTCATACACCTAACCGAAAATTAACACTTAAGTTAATACTCTACACCATATTATGTTCGCTGAAAATATAGTTCATTATGTATAGCATATAATACAAAAGCATGTAGGGAATTAGGTGTGCATATCATATTTAATTTACAGTTTAGACACGTAGTTAAAATTAACTTTAATGTAGTTTAATGTATGTGTGTGTAGAACTCATAACTGTAAGTTAACAACTTCATTAAACGTCCTGCAAACCCAACATCGTATTAAATATTTCCGAAAACCTAAAATTAAATAAATACTTTTGAATTGTATGATATGTACTTTGTAAAGCATTTTTGTTATTCTACGTTTGTAAAATAAAACTAAAATTTAATATTACTGCAACTTCTGTGAGATTTATAGAGCTTGAGTACTTATCTTAAAGATAAATGTTTTGTATAATGCGTTTCATCACTAGGTAACAACAGATGAATTGTTTGCGAATCCTTTCTCTTAAAACACAGCATTTTAGAAAATATTCAGCCTATACGGAAACTGCTACTGTGTTTTTATTGCTCCTTTCCTATTTTTTGGCTTGTCTTCAAATTTTGAGATTTATTACAAAATATAATACTAGTCCTCTCTTAGGATTTATAAACCTATTTCTGCTCTAGCTACGCAATAACAATTGTCTTCATTCCCTCACCGTGACATATTTCTTTCATTTCTTATTGGGAAAAAGGTTACAGATACTACAAATAATTTTATTTATCAGAGGGAATATTTTGAAAACAAAGATAAATTTTATTCCTGGAGTTTTCTGAGAGAGTGCTTTAGGGCGTGCGAAAAAAATGTATTAAGTAATAGTTTTTCTTTTTCCGCAATGACAAAACACGTCTAAGGAGAATACTTATAAAAGATATCTAGTTTCTAAACTTATAGTGAAATGATTTATTGTCGTATAACAGTGTACTATATCTAACATTCCAAAAATATTCATGAGGCTTAAATTCCTATAATATATTTTAATAAAAAAAATTTCCATAAAAAACGCTAAAGAAAAGTTTTTAGAAACACCTAAACGACTTACAAAATGTAAAATATATGTTGTAATGTACATACAACCTATACACCAGTGTTCGTTACAAAGGGGGAAACACAGAATGAATATAATACTTTATATAGATTCAGACATTTATTCTACACATTTATTTACAAATAGATCCTTGGTTAACATAATGATCAATCATTTATATCTTCTATTTACATTATAATTATCCCACATCACTTTATAAGGAATTATTATTATTAACAGAGGCCTAAGTCAAATGACTGTAAATATTATTTTATAAATTACCTCCATTAAAGTCACAGGGGAGCAGGCAGGGGCTTTCCTCACGGGCATACGGGACGAGTTGGTGATGGTAAGTGGGGCGGTGTCGGTCCGGGCGCACGGGACGAGCTGGTGCTAGTGGATCCTTCTCCCTCTTCTCTTCACTGCCCACCTTTCTTCAACTCCTCGCTCTCACTACGTTTCCAAAAACCACACCTCTGTCCCAACGCCCCTTTTTTTCTTCTTCTCCAATCCCTTCTCTTCGGGAAATTTTCCCACATTAAATGCCATTCGGGAGTGCAGGTGGGCTCATTAAAGTAGCCCCTTTTTGTTCAAGCTGGCATTACTTTTTAGCCCTGCTCCCATAACTCACGCTTACAGCTCTGTGCGAGCTTGACCACTATGCTGCCATTCCGTGATCAATCTTCTCTGCAGGGGTCCCTAAACTTGACGTAAGTAATTGGGGTCCTAAATTCCTCAAGGAAAATCCTCCCACGGCTATGCATGCACGTGCAAATCACCGTGAGAAGGTACCTCGGTACAATATAAATTGATATCTACCTTGTGGTTCAAAAGGAATAATTTGTATGCAAACTAAGTTGTAAACCTTAACCCAAAAGCATAAACACAAATACTTAAATCCTTTGTGACTATGCTTAAAAAACTATTGGAGATAAGCTAAATTTAGATTTTAAATTGGCCTCTAGGAATATATACGAAGCAGTAGAGACGAAGATCTATAATGTTTTAAAAAATATTTAAAGAAAATAGAGGGACAAGGACAAGATGTAATGTATCTAATTGCATTTATTTCGTTTATTACAGCCTGTCCATTCATTTTCATACTTACAAAACCCAGTAGAAAAACCAAAATTTAACCATTCTATTCCCAATCATTTTTACACTTGCAATAATGAAGAGAAAATTCAAAATTATACCATTATGTTTCCAATTTTGATGAGTCCAGATGTACCATTGGACGTATTATGCCATGGCTATTATTACTATAAGAGCGATGATATTCCTGTTAAATCACAATTAATCATATCAAAGGCAGAGGTATACCTGTAATTATTTTCATTCTCCAAATGCATAAAATGGAAATGCAAAGTCTTTTTTACATCAATAGACCACCAATACTCCACCATTCGATTTCCATTTCTGTGTTAGTTGAGTTGTATCATGATTTACAAAAAAATGCCCTTTTATTGGTATAAGAGCAATAACGTTATCTTACCTCAAAAGTAATCAGTATTAATCTGATATTTCAAGGACAGAAATGTACCTGTGACTGTTTTCATTCAACAAGTGCATAAAATTAATTTGCTCTCACCTGCTGGCTCCACTACCAATATTCTAACATTCATTTTCCAATTCTGCATGAGTTGAGATGTGTCATGGTGAATGAAATAGCTATTTTATTACTATAAGAGCACTGAAGTTTTTGGAGTCAATGGAGAGCACAAAACTTAATCAGAGTTAAGCTGATATTTTAAGAACAGAGGACAAGACCTAATGTTTTCATTCGACAACTGCAGAAATTCGAAGTGTAACACAACAAAATCGCATTATCATGTACACTAAACATTTTTTTCCGATATTGAAAAAAGAGCATTTTATAACATAAAAAGTGAATACATACACATTAAAAATTTCATAGATCCTAATTATTTTAAACTTTTCTGATTATTTTGCAGTAAAAAACTAAATAATAATTCATTGTATCTAGAATGACAGAGGGTGTAGACACAAGTTTGTAGAAAACAATAGTTGAATCTTTCAATATTAAGGTTCAAGCTAATCTTAAGTTATTTGATGCTGGGAAGAAAATATTTCAGAACACTTTCAAATTTGTATGATTATACTTTATTACCACTAATGTGTTCACTCAATTGCTTCCAAAATTTGCATTTCTATCTTTATTAACGTAGTTTTAAGCTTTCAACGGGGAGAAATGTGTCTGAATTTTTAATATTTTTATTAGGCTGAATTGTTAAATCTAAATAAACATAGCATTGGAAGAAAAATATACTAATTTTTTATATACATCAACCCTTAAGGAATATAATTACTACCCTCACATGAATTATAATTATTTCTACATGTAATTTTAACATTTTTTCTGAAATAAATTTTTATATTTTATGAATATATGAAACAGTCTATCCATATTTTAAAATGTGATATCCTTTTAAAATTAAAAATATACCAATCTTAAAATGTAAAATTTATAATTAAATGTATAAAACTTATAATTAAACTTATAAATAAAATGAATTTGCTTCAAAATATATCATCCTTACATTATGTATTAGAAAGTAAAATTATAATTATTTTGCACGATAAATTATGTACTTCCATATTAGCATTTCATTTCTAATAATATTTTGAAACAAATCTCAAAATAAAAAACATTTATTTAAGAAAATAGAGGTGTATAAATAAAACATTGGAGTCATAGTAAAATGAATAAGCCTGAATTATATATACGTTAATAAACTTTATTCTCTAACAAAAATAATGAATAGCATTAAAAGTTATAAATTTTCTGATGCTAAACATACCAATATAAGTAAAGGATTTATGGTATTTTATCTTCAACTAAATTTTTTTTTAATCCTTAATAGTTAAATTTTGAAAATGCCCACGATTAACTTTGGGTTCCATTGCGAGTGGTAAACTTTCTTACCACGTTCTGCGGCCCCTTAAATATTAGTATAAAATCTTATTTCATATCTGAAGTATGCTTGATCTTTCCGAATAGCCAAATAAAATTAATACCGACATAAGAAGAATATATAGAAGATCATACACAATAATTCCGTCTCATGAGAATTAATAAAAGATAAATAACTCTATCCTACTTACTAAAAGTTGAATTTAGAATTAAGGCATAAGAAGTTAAAAATTCTGTATTATAACCACCGCATATAACAATCCTTATAAGCAGCTTAAAGCTATGAATATGCTTTTAAATATTCTAAAACTGGCATATAATTTAACATCTTAGGAACTCAAATCTAAATCAGTGTACTTCCGCTCATTCTTAAATGTATTATTCCTATAATTTTAGAGCATATATAAGTTTATGAAACGGATATTTAAATATGTATAAAATAAACTACATAACATAAAAAGTGAATACATACACATTAAAAATTTCATAGATCCTAATTATTTTAAACTTTTCTGATTATTTTGCAGTAAAAAACTAAATAATAATTCATTGTATCTAGAATGACAGAGGGTGTAGACACAAGTTTGTAGAAAACAATAATTAAATCTTTCAATATTAAGGTTCATACTTTATTACCTTTCAATATTAAGGTTCATACTTTATTACCACCTTTGATTATACTTTATTACTACTAATGTGTTTACTCGCTTTCTTCCAAAATTTGCATTTCTATCTTTATTAACGTGGTTTTAAGCTTTCAACGGGGGAGAAATGTGTCTGAAATTTTAATATTTTTACTAGGCTGAATTGTTAAATCTAAATAAACATATCACTGGTAAATAAATATACTAATTTTTAATATACTTTAATCCTTAAGGAATGTAATTACTAACCTCAATCCTTTGTATGCAAACTAAGTTGTACACACCGTAACCCAAAAGCATAAACACAAATACTTAAATCCTTTGTGACTATGCTTAAAAAAACTATTCGTGAGATAAGCTAAATTTAGATTTTAAATTGGCCTCTAGGAATATATACGAAGCAGTAGAGACGAAGTTCTATAGTGCTTTGAAAAATATTTAATGAAAATAGGAGGACAAGATGCAATGCATCTAATTGCATTTATTTCGTTTATTACAGCTTTATTACAGCCTGCCCATTCATTTTCATACTTACCATAACCAGTAGAAAAACTGAAAATTTAACCATTCTATTTCCAATTATTTTTACAGTTGCAATAATGAAGAGAAAAATCAAAATTATACCATTATGTTTCCAATTTTGATGAGTCCAGATGTACCATTGGACGTATTATGCCATGGCTATTATTACTATAAGAGCGATGATATTCCTGTTAAATCACAATTAATCATATCAAAGGCAGAGGTATACCTGTAATTATTTTCATTCTCCAAATGCATAAAATGGAAATGCAAAGTCTTTTTTACATCAATAGACCACCAATACTCCACCATTCGATTTCCATTTCTTTGTTAGTTGAGATGTACCATGATTTACAAAAAAATGCCCTTTTATTGGTATAAGAGCAATAACGTTATCTTACCTCAAAAGTAATCAGTATTAATCTGATATTTCAAGGACAGAAATGTACCTGTGACTGTTTTCATTCAACAAGTGCATAAAATTGATTTGCACTCATCTGCTCGCTCCACTACCAATATTCTAACATTCATTTTCCAATTCTGCATGAGTTGAGATGTGTCATGGTGAATGAAATAGCTATTTTATTACTATAAGAGCAAAGGAGTCTTTGGAGTCAATGGAGAGCAAAAACTTTATCAGAGTTAAAACTGATATTTTAAGAACAGTGGACAAGACCTAATGTTGTTTTCATTCGACAACTGCAGAAATTCGAAGTGTAACACAACAAAATGGCATTATTATTTACGCTAAACATTTTTTCCGATACTGAAAAAATAGCATTTTATAACATAAAAAGTGAATACATACACATTAAAAATTTCATAGATCCTAATGATTTTAAACTTTTCTGATTATTTTAGAGTAATAAACTAAATAATAATTCATTGTATCTGTAATGACAGAGGGTGTAGACACAAGTTTGTAGAAAACAATAGTTGAATCTTTCAATATTAAGGTTCAAGCTAATCTTAAGTTATTTGATGCTGGGAAGAAAATATTTCAGAACACTTTCAAATTTGTATGATTATACTTTATTACCACTAATGTGTTCACTCAATTGCTTCCAAAATTTGCATTTCTATCTTTATTAACGTAGTTTTAAGCTTTCAACGGGGAGAAATGTGTCTGAATTTTTAATATTTTTATTAGGCTGAATTGTTAAATCTAAATAAACATAGCATTGGAAGAAAAATATACTAATTTTTTATATACATCAACCCTTAAGGAATATAATTACTACCCTCACATGAATTATAATTATTTCTACATGTAATTTTAACATTTTTCTGAAATAAATATTTATATTTTATGAATATTTGAAACAGTCTATCCATATTTTAAAATGTGATATCCTTTTAAAATTAAAAATATACCAATCATAAAATGTAAAACTTATAATTAAACTTATAAATAAAATGAATTTGCTTTAAAATATATCATCCTTACATTATGTATTAGAAAGTAAAATTATAATTATTTTGCACTATAAGTTATGTATTACTATATTAGGTTTTCATTTCTAGTAATATTTTGAAACAAATCTCAAAATATTTATTGAAGAAAATAGAGGTTATAAATAAAACATTGGAGTCATAGTAAAATGAATAAGCCTGAATTATATATACGTTAATAAACTTTATTCTCTAACAAAAATAATGAATAGCATTAAAAGTTATAAATTTTCTGATGCTAAACATACCAATATAAGTAAAGGATTTATGGTATTTTATCTTCAACTAAATTTTTTTTTAATCCTTAATAGTTAAATTTTGAAAATGCCCACGATTAACTTTGGGTTCCATTGCGAGTGGTAAACTTTCTTACCACGTTCTGCGGCCCCTTAAATATTAGTATAAAATCTTATTTCATATCTGAAGCATGCTTGATCTTTTCGACTAGCCAAATAAAAGTAAAACCGACATAAGAAGAATATATAGAAGATCATACACAATAATTCCGTCTCATGAGAATTAATAAAAGATAAATAACTCTATCCTACTTACTAAAAGTTGAATTTAGAATTAAGGCATAAGAAGTTAAAAATTCTGTATTATACCACCGCATATAACAATCCTTATAAGCAGCTTAAAGCTATGAATATGCTTTTAAATATTCTAAAACTGGCATATAATTTAACATCTTAAGAACTCAAATCTAAAGCTGTGTACTTCTGCTCATTCTTAAATGTATTATTCCTATAATTTTAGAGCATATTTAAGTTTATGAAATGGATATTTAAGTATGTATAAAATCAACTACATAACATAAAAAGTGAATACATACACATTAAAAATTTCATAGATCCTAATTATTTTAAACTTTTCTGATTATTTTGCAGTAAAAAACTAAATAATAATTCATTGTATCTAGAATGACAGAGGGTGTAGACACAAGTTTGTAGAAAACAATAATTAAATCTTTCAATATTAAGGTTCATACTTTATTTTTCAATATTAAGGTTCATACTTTATTACCACCTTTGATTATACTTTATTACTACTAATGTGTTTACTCGCTTTCTTCCAAAATTTGCATTTCTATCTTTATTAACGTGGTTTTAAGCTTTCAACGGGGGAGAAATGTGTCTGAAATTTTAATATTTTTACTAGGCTGAATTGTTAAATCTAAATAAACATATCACTGGTAAATAAATATACTAATTTTTAATATACATCAACCCTCAAGGAATATAATTAATACCCTCACATGAAATATAATTATTTCTACATGTAATTTTAACATTTTTTCTGAAATAAATTTTTATATTTTATGAATATATGAAACAGTCTATCCATATTTTAAAATGTGATATCCTTTTAAAATTAAAAATATACCAATCTTAAAATGTAAAATTTATAATTAAATGTATAAAACTTATAATTAAACTTATAAATAAAATGAATTTGCTTCAAAATATATCATCCTTACATTATGTATTAGAAAGTAAAATTATAATTATTTTGCACGATAAATTATGTACTTCCATATTAGCATTTCATTTCTAATAATATTTTGAAACAAATCTCAAAATAAAAAACATTTATTTAAGAAAATAGAGGTGTATAAATAAAACATTGGAGTCATAGTAAAATGAATAAGCCTGAATTATATATACGTTAATAAACTTTATTCTCTAACAAAAATAATGAATAGCATTAAAAGTTATAAATTTTCTGATGCTAAACATACCAATATAAGTAAAGGATTTATGGTATTTTATCTTCAACTAAATTTTTTTTTAATCCTTAATAGTTAAATTTTGAAAATGCCCACGATTAACTTTGGGTTCCATTGCGAGTGGTAAACTTTCTTACCACGTTCTGCGGCCCCTTAAATATTAGTATAAAATCTTATTTCATATCTGAAGCATGCTTGATCTTTTCGACTAGCCAAATAAAAGTAAAACCGACATAAGAAGAATATATAGAAGATCATACACAATAATTCCGTCTCATGAGAATTAATAAAAGATAAATAACTCTATCCTACTTACTAAAAGTTGAATTTAGAATTAAGGCATAAGAAGTTAAAATTTCTGTATTATAACCACCGCATATAACAATCCTTATAAGCAGCTTAAAGCTATGAATATGCTTTTAAATATTCTAAAACTGGCATATAATTTAACATCTTAGGAACTCAAATCTAAATCAGTGTACTTCCGCTCATTCTTAAATGTATTATTCCTATAATTTTAGAGCATATATAAGTTTATGAAACGGATATTTAAATATGTATAAAATCAACTGCATAACATAAAAAGTGAATACATACACATTAAAAATTTCATAGATCCTAATTATTTTAAACTTTTCTGATTATTTTGCAGTAAAAAACTAAATAATAATTCATTGTATCTAGAATGACAGAGGGTGTAGACACAAGTTTGTAGAAAACAATAGTTGAATCTTTCAATACTAAGGTTCATACTTTATTACCACTGATTTTCAATATTAAGGTTCATACTTTATTACCACTGATTTTCAATATTAAGGTTCATACTTTATTACCACCTTTGATTATACTTTATTACTACTAATGTGTTTACTCGCTTTCTTCCAAAATTTGCATTTCTATCTTTATTAACGTGGTTTTAAGCTTTCAACGGGGGAGAAATGTGTCTGAAATTTTAATATTTTTATTAGGCTCAATTGTTAAATCTAAATAAACATAGCATTGGAAGAAAAATATACTAATTTTTTATATACTTTAATCCTTAAGGAATGTAATTACTAACCTCTCATGAAATATAATTATTTATACATGTAATTTTAACATTTTTTTCTGAAATAAATATTTATATTTTATGAGTATTTGAAACAGTCTATCCATATTTTAAAATGTGATATCCTTTTAAAATTAAAAATATACCAATCTTAAAATGTAAAATTTATAATTAAATGTTTAACACTTATAGTATAATTAAACTTATAATTAAACTTATAAATAAAAGGAATTTGCTTTAAAATACATCATCCTTACATTATGCATTAGAAAGAATAATTATTTGCACTATAAGTTGTGTATTACTATATTAGGTTTTTCATTTCTAGTAATATTTTGAAACTAATCTCAAAAAATTTATTTAAGAAAATAGAGATTATAAATAAAACATCATAGTCATAGTAAAATGAATAATCCTGAATTATATATACGCTAATAAACTTTATTATCTAACAAAAATAATGAATAACATTAAAAGTTATAAACCTTCTGATGCTAAACATACCAATATAAGTAAAGGATTTATGGTATTTTATCTTCAACTAAATTTTTTTTTAATCCTTAATAGTTAAATTTTGAAAATGCCCACGATTAACTTTGGGTTCCATTGCGAGTGGTAAACTTTCTTACCACGTTCTGCGGCCCCTTAAATATTAGTATAAAATCTTATTTCATATCTGAAGCATGCTTGATCTTTTCGACTAGCCAAATAAAAGTAAAACCGACATAAGAAGAATATATAGAAGATCATACACAATAATTCCGTCTCATGAGAATTAATAAAAGATAAATAACTCTATCCTACTTACTAAAAGTTGAATTTAGAATTAAGGCATAAGAAGTTAAAAATTCTGTATTATAACCACAACGTATAACAATCCTTATAAGCAGCTTAAAGCTATGAATATGCTTTTAAATATTCTAAAACTGGCATATAATTTAACATCTTAAGAACTCAAATCTAAAGCTGTGTACTTCTGCTCATTCTTAAATGTATTATTCCTATAATTTTAGAGCATATTTAAGTTTATGAAATGGATATTTAAGTATGTATAAAATCAACTACATATGTCACTTTTACATTAGTCCTTTTATGAGTTATATTCTTTAATAACGTCTGTTGGGCAAAGGTTCCTTGAGTATTCAGTAGAAGCCTACGAAAAAAATATGGTCGACATTAAAAAACTATTTTTATAGACTATTTTTTTATAAAAATATTCAGTCTAGTGCTCTTCTTTATTAATCTTCTGTGTATTAATTTTTTAATCGCATGTTCTGCAATATTTTTTTTTATTTTATCTTCGACATTTTTGTCAGTTAATGTTCTATGAAAAAATTCGTACGCCAATTGGTTTAGAATCAGTGACATTAATTGACTATTCGAGAACATAATATTCTAATTATATTAATCTCTAAATTAGCTCTGGCACAAAACTGATATTTTTTATTCTGACTCGAGCACTTTCATTAATGTCAAGTGAATGTCTTTCTTAATAGATACAAGTTTTATTCATGAAAATAAAATATTCTTTAAAATAATCTCGGTTTTTAAATGATTTTCTATAGTATGTACAGTAAAACCTTACTTATTTAGTTTGGATATTATAAAGTACTATAATCAATGAATCTTTATTAAATGAAACATTATTTGAGCGGAAAAACACATAATCCATTCCTAGCTACTGTCATATTTAAATACAATAAAAGTAATTGTATATTTACTGAAAATCAGTGAATAACAATAGAAGGGATTTGTCAACAAAACTCTGCTAATCCTGTTTAATACACTCCATGACTTCGGAACCACCCAATCTATCGAAGATTTAATCATGTAGAAGGACCCCTGTGATTCAATTCTTGTGAGAAATAATTCCGGAAATGCATCAGCATAATATTTTGATTCAAAAGCTTTCTAAATGGTATAAAATTAAACTAACAGTAAAATTTATTACTGTAATAACTAACTGTAATATATCAAGATTAACAGTACATGAAGGAATACAAGCGAGTTATTCCTATGTTCACTTTAATTAGCCAGAAAAAATGGAAACATTTTGTTAAAACTGCATTGTAAAATAACCTGCACAAACAAAACGAAAATATCAACTAAAAAAAAGCATTTTAAATTTTAATTAATGTATAAAATTCACGGTAAAAGTTATAAAATTTGATAAACCTTTTGTCATACTTATACTTTGATAAATGTAACAGTATAGTCATACCTTAGATAGAAAGGTTAATAATACAGAAAACTTTAAAACAACTCAGAATTCGAATAATATAGTGTGCATACAAATGGCTTGAAAGAAAAACTGGATGTGTGTGTGTTTTAATATATATATATATATATATATATATATATATATATATATATATATATATATATATATATATATATATATATATCAGTCTCCCACTAAATGACACTAGAGTCTTGAGTACATTTTCAGAGCTTTATTCAAATTTCAGAGCATACCACTCATACATCATCTTCAATGGCGTCGCACATTGGCGCCTAACTTTTAACAAAGGCAGGCTTAGCTGCCTTGTGTAGCCACATCTCTGTCTGCGGAATGTGCACACTGCTCTCTGCCCAGATCACTGCGCGTGAGCCGTATTTATGTGGCTAACTCCTCACGCCTCGTCACTCTCAGTAAAGAATCCTTAATTAAAATCTTTTAAAATTAATCTACAATTTAAATCCTGACATATATATATATATATATATATATATATATATATATATATATATATATATATATATATATATATATATATAGATAGATAGATAGATAGATAGATAATTAGGTTTTTTATCTACCACCTTATAGCACAACTTTTCCTAAGAAATTCTCAGGGAATATCAGTTAATCATATTCATCGAAAGATGGCTATATCTTAATATGCTGAAATGCGAGAAGTCTGAAATGAAAAGTGATTGAATATTTCAAAAATTTAGTTGATCTTTCATTGTTAATGTATCACCTACAGTCTCTTACAGCGTAGTCTTCTACATCTAAAGAGATAGTCATCTACAGCTTAAAATTTAATTCCATACATAAAATTATCTTGTTTTATATAAATTACTCCAACGTTTAATTAATTTGCAATACTTTAAATTTAAAAAATCAGCTACTATTTTAAAAATATAATACTAAATTTAAAATTATAACTTGATACATTTTAAAGTGCTCTCATTAAGTTTAAAGTTAAATTCAATTTATGACTTTATTGGCTTTTTTTATTTGACAAACTACCGAAACGTTCTGTAATACTTTATATTAAGAGAAATCTATATCATATTTAAAAAAAATTCTAATTTTAAATTTTAAATTTAGTAATTGCTGTCTAAAGCTCTTATGTGAAAGAAATATAAAACTTCGGTATATCTATTTATTTAGAACTTTTAAAACCATTTGATTTATTTAACAAAAGAATTTCCTATCCTTTGAACTTATAGAAGTCAATAAGTTAAAAAGTTATAAAATTTTCACTCCAAGGGATAAACGAAAAAAAAGGGCTGAAGATCTCTAATAAAAGCAAGTCTCCTTCCCATTATTTAATAAATTTATAGTGTTTTCATTTTAAAGGATTAAAAAAAAGTCGTCTTTATAACTTCTGAAGAATTTTGTTTTACGCCTTGGAATTCCAGGTGAAATATTTCTTTTATACTCTCTGCCAAATTTTATTTTCTTCTTTACTCGTAAAAAATGTGTTTAATACGATTTTTTTCTTCTCTGTGTAATGGCCTGGAGGAGGTATCATTCATAAATGGCAAAACCTCCTTCGCATCGCAAGAAATACTTCAATAATGTTACCCCAGGACAAAACAAGCAGTATTTATACTACTGAAATAAAAAGACCTAAACAATCAGATCGTTTCTAAACAAAAAAAATATATATATACTTATTGCTTAAAGAATTAAGGATATATTTATTTTTTAAAAAGACTACTCCTAATGGATTGAAAAAACAACAGAATGTGTTTCCTTCCTCACATCTTTGAACGTGATATAATTATTTTGAATACTTCACAGAATTTTAACAAGTTATAAATATGATTCTGACCCAAGGGTTATCTGAGATGAAGTTTATATTACTTTTGACAAAGAGTAAGGATTAGGTGTGATGCATAAACTGCTTAACCCGAGAGAATTTATCATTTATAAATTTCCCCACTTCTCCCAATATTTTACTGTTCATCCCCATTAATTCCCTATCTTAAATTGAGTAAAGCGTTAAAATCTTTGAACCTCTGTCAAAAAGGCTTTTAATCGAGGTATTTAGTGATAATATATCATTTCGTTAACTTAATGTATCTACATATTATGTTTACTGCTTTGTGTATGATTTAATATTGCGATTCACATTTAGTTTAAAAGAGAAATACAGAATTTTAATTAAATTGGTTTTCTTATTTTGAGAAATGATTGTTTAAATTAGTATAAAATTTATAAAATTTGGAGTAAAAAAGTAGAGATCTGATTGCAAAACAAAATAAACATTATTTCGATATATGCATGTGTATGAAATTTATTTCAAATTCATTTAATGAGAAATCCTCTTTCAAAATGCTAAAAATTTAAGTGTATATTTTACCAACTTCTTTTTCAGTATAATCTATAAAACTATCAATAAGATTCAAAACTTATGTAATTCATGCATTGGTGGAATCTATAAAAATTCTTTTCACTAAAATTTATAAAAAAAAAATATCGTAAGAAAAGAATTGGTTCTAAAACAAAAATAAAATTATCAATATCATACATAGGTATACATCTTATTATTTAGAATACAGTTAATGAGAAATGCTCTAGTTTTAAGATTCTATTTTCTAAAACATTTTTCAATACATTTTTTTTTTAAATTCTATCAGAAAATTTTTAAAAATAAATTTAAAAAATTGTTACGTTTTTCGTACAAACAAAAAATATTAAAATATATTTAAAAATCAAAACATATGTCCTTTCGTGTTTGAATATTAATTCATCCATTCAAATGGACAAGAAGTTTTGCATGCTTATAATATTAAAATATATTTAAAAAAATATGTTTTTTTTGTGTTTGGATATTAATTCATCCATTGAAATGGACAAGAAGTTTTGCATGCTTATAATACTAAAATATATTTAAAAAAATATGTTCTTTTGTATTTGGATATTAATTCATCCATTTAAATGGACAAGTAGTTTTGCATGCTTATAATATTAAAATATATTTTTAAAAAATATGTTCTTTTGTGTTTGGATATTAATTCATCCATTTAAATGGACAAGAAGTTTTGCATGCTTATAATATTACAATATATTTTTTAAAAACAAAAGATATGTTCTTTTGTCTTTGGATATTAACTCGTTCATTTAATTGCTTGCTTATTTTCAAAAGATTACATCGCATGTTACTGTACGCGTTACGAACTTTACACTCATGTGATATATAATTGCAGATTGGCTCTGTTATTGATTATTATCCTGCTTTCCTTTATTATTATACATTTTATCCTTAATATATAACAGAGTAAAAGGTATATGATAAGGGCTCAAGGAAAGTGCTGTAATAATTTATAGACTGTAATAGCACCCTGTTCTGGGGCGCTATACTTGCATGAAACCTCCTCGCCTACTTTACTGAGGCAGGTATGTTCGTAAATCGCCACTGGGATGCATTAAATTACCTCTGAAAGCATTTAGGACAACAAATAACATTTTATTTACAAAAATTGTCTAAAACTTTAAATATTAAAATAAACCAAATTGAAATATTTTGAGTCTCAGGGCCTGTCTGAAATCAGAAAGGATTAACCAAACATTTTTTATATCCAAAAATAAAACAGTCGTGTTCTCACATCGAACAGAGAGATGTCTCCAAGTCGCAGGCCCGAATCCAACTTCTCCCTTTCAGATCTTCTCTGACTTATTCAGGAGGGGGTGGGTTAGGATTTTCGACACTTTATTTTTGCAAGAAAAGAGAAGTCATCTCTTCCCGATATACTGCTGGCATCCAAAAACAGAAACAAGCACATCCGAAAAATCTTATATGCCCCCCCTTTTCAGCCGCCTAATATTTCCCCAGACGAAAGATGGCTGATTGGTTAGGGTTCTGGCTTACGGTATAGGAGTTCATGGGTTCGAATCCCATTGTGTCATGGATGTTCGTAGCCATTCGGAATCGGCTTTAAGCTGTAGGTCCCGGTGCCATTAGCCCTCGTGTTGCAAAAAGTAGACCTTAACACTCCAAAGCAATCCTATTTCCCCAAGGAAAGCCGGGTGGAACTGGTCAACGCTGGAGATTTTGCAGATATTAAGAAAGGCACACATATGCTGAACACTAGTCGTGGGGTTAAAATTCCTTACATACACAATAAAAAATTCATTTTAATATAATTTATGGATTTTCTCTGCCGTTCGGAATCGGCTGTCAACTGAAGGTCCCTTTCCCATTAGCCCTCGTGTTCCAAAAAGTAGACAGTAGCACTCCAACCCAAACCTATTTCCCCAAGCAAAGCTGAGTAAAAGGGATCAATGGGGGCGATTTTGCAGAATTCATTTTAATATAATTTATAATACACAATACAGATTAAAACTATAACGATAACGATTAAAACAAAATATATTTTTTTTATTTATCAAGGTGGAATATCACATTTAAGCCACATTAAATGGAATTTTTTTATTAATATTTTTCACCTAGCATGTTTATTTTTAATTATTATTGCACATGAGATTTTCAGCATTTTTTCACTATTTTTTTATTTAACTGGTTTTGCTAAATTTACTTCATTTAATAAAAGATAAGAACTTTTTATATAAATTAAAAATGCGAACTTGTTTTAATTTTTTTAAATTTAAGCTTGTAACAGCATAAAGTGAGTTCCATTAATACTTTTTTCTTTTTTTAAGTAATAACTATTACGGGTAATTATCCAACTATTTAATTTTTTAGAGTAACATCAATTTTAGACCATAGGATTAAATTTTAATATTTTATAGCTTTATGAAAATTGAATTTCAGATATTTTAAAAAATAGTTTAAAAAGTCTATATCAAATACAATAAATACAAAGTAAAACACAAGGAAAATTTTTATAAAGTTTCATCGTATGTCTACATATACTGCATTTACTATCAAAATTTCAAATCGATATGTGTAAGAGTTTTTTATGTAGAGAGCGCGCCAATTGACAAAACGACACAATTTTCTGTAAAATGTAATTAATGTATTTTAAGTTTCCTGAAAAACAATATTAACACCTTCAAATTCGAACATTTTACGGGGTTTGTTTTAAACTATTGCGAAATGTCCAGATATTTTAAAACTGTTCAATAAGAAAATATCGAATATTTAAAGTTTAAAGTTCAATTGTCTCCATAATTTCACACAGATATAAAAGAAGTTTAAAATAAATTATTGAGGGAATATATTGAGATATGACTCATTTCAGATAGTTTTAATTTACAGAAAGAAATTATGTTCCGTAATTACAATGGACTGCACTTCATCCTGATTAATTAAATCTTTTATGAATCTAAATTAAATTTTAAGGAAAAATGAGGGATATTTTCCCATGAAGATTTCCTAAGAATTCATAAAAATTATCTTTCAGTTCTAGACAGTATTTGATTCTAAGAGTGTTTTTTAAAATACCATGCTTCGTATTTCTTAGAAATGTTTTCATTCGAATTTGGTAAATATTTCTAAGAAATTTGTAAAATTATTGTTATTATAAATTCTTGAACTATTATTTTTAGAAATATATACATTGAATATATAATTTTAAGTCACATAAATCTTATTTATTATCGAATATAAACACTAAAAATTACATAACAGTTAAAGAAAAATCATTTTTTTCTTTAAACTAACTACTTACACACATTCGTGCACGCGCTTCAATTTTAAACGTCCTTATATAACATTTATAAAACAGGAAGTTTCTAGATACCACAATAATTTGATTTTGAATATAAACAGAGTATTATAATTTGATATTTTATAAAAAATGTAAATGCTTGGACTGATTTTAGCTAATTCAACACCCCGTAAAGTAAAATCATGTTAGTGTCTTCAAATTCATGAAATTAGAAACAAATCACTAAAGCATAAAAAAACAGCAGTGAATTTAAGATTTTCATCTACCTTACGCCGAATGATGGCCGAATGGTTAGGGTGCTGTCTTTCGGTACCTGGGTTCGAATTCCACAGTGGCATGGATATCCGTAGCCGTTCGTAATATGCTTTAAACAGTAGATCCCGGTCACATTAACATTTGTGTTGCAAAAGGTAGACCGTAGGACTCCAGAATATCACCATCTACCTTTACAGAAACAGTTTTTTTTTCTTTAACATAAATTAAAACTACCTATATAATCGTCTCCATATAAAGATGCTATATGTTAAGGGGTTAATATCCATGTCTAACATGAAATCAATGAAAGAGTATAGAGGGTAATTCGAAATGGGTTATTTATTTTTAAATCAAAGTGTGATTTTTTCTGATTATTATTACCGCTTTTAAAGAGTAACCCTATTCTTTCAAACACATTTTTTCCTCTTTATCGTTTGTATATGGTGTCTTATTATTTGTATTATCTCAACAGGCCTGGTATAAGATAAAGGTACAAGACTCAGCATTAGTAAAATGCATGGATTAAACGTTGTAAGAAAGAAAGCGTTTTAGAGCATATGAGAAGTTGATCACACAGACGTGAATGATGATGAGAGAAGTAAGTGATTTTCTATCATTACTGAAAACAAACTGCATGAAGCTAATAAAAAAGTTTGAAAGAACAAACATATTAATATTACACCTTTATTCAATGAGTTTCCTCAAGTTTTAAGATATGTCTTTTATGGAATTGGAGTACAACATTTAAATTACTTAAGTTTATATCTGGTGTCTTATTATTTGTATTATCTCAACATGTCTGGTATAAGATATTGGTACAAGACTGAGTATTAGTAAAATGCATGGGTAAAACGTAGAAAGGAAGAAAGCGTTTTAGAGCATATGAGAAGTTGATCTCACACATATCAATGATGATGAGAAAAGTAAGTGATTTTCTATCACTGAAAACAAACTGCATGAGGCTGATAAAAAATTTTGAAAGAACACACATATTAAGATTATACCTTTATTAAATGAGTTTCCTCAAGTTTTAAGATATGAGTTTTATGGAACTGTAGTAGAACATTTAAACTACAGTAAGTTTGTCTCACTAAATACTTTGATTAATGGGTACAAAATTAAATGATCAGTTAGTGCCGAAAGTATGTTGTATGCTTTCTATGTGAATGAAATTCAAATAGAAATATTGATGTTTTGGTTATAAGATATCACATATGCCCTGATATTGGAAAAATATGTAAAAAAGTAGATTAAACACAGCTTTTCATGGAAAAAATTGTTAAAATAAATATTTAATGTAGTGCAAAACAGTATTCATTTAAAAGAAACAACAGGTAACAGAATAAAGGTTGTAAAGGTCTCAAAACTAATAAAAGTTTGTTTTCATCTGAAAAACACTCAGCGTAATATTTCGATGATGGTTAAATTTCAATGATTGTTAATGTTTATTGAATCTAGGTAAAATGATTTATGTCTACCACCTATCTTTGCCAAACCATGATCTTTTCTGATTTTAATCAATTCATCTTAACCACCACTTGAGTAACAGCTTTAATATATTACTTTATGACTTTAAAAAATTTCTTTTCGGGAAAGAGGTTATAACTCAGAGATTATAATAATGCTTTTCCGGTTAAATAAGATCATTAAAAGCATTGCACATCTCTATTTGTATTTATCAGAAATAGACATCGAAAATTGCCGTAAGACAAAATACTTTAAAATTTATACATAAGACAAAAACTGAAAAAACATTTTTACAGAAGTTAAAATATTTAATCACATAATTTAAAAAAACTATATTTTGTTCTCCAGTATTTATATCAGAATGCACATTAATAATATTCAGTAAATATTATTTAATTATATTATTTGTGAACCTGCATTCACGTATGTATCAGTTCCCTCTAGAAAGAAATAAATTCGAGGAAAAAACGTTCAATATCTTTGGAATATTTATAACTTAATACTTTAAAAAAATCTCTCAAAACAAAAATTCTTAGAGAAAGTTGAAACTGGTACAGAAAAATGCGCTTGTGCTCTCATTCTTCACTAGAAGTTTTAAAAAAACATTTTTGAAACTTTTCTTGCGTACATCTGATTTATCAATGTCAAAAAAAGTTTCCCCAGCATTTTTAGATGTTAATTTTATTTATGTACCCTTTCATGTTCTTCTTCAGTTTTGTTCTTTATTACCTTTACAAAGTCTCTCACTAAAATTTCCCCAATCTTAAATTCACTTTAAATCAATTT
>CM063505.1:27721198-27733698 GCA_032207245.1 Pardosa pseudoannulata | reverse complement strand
AATGTAGTTGTGATATATTGTCTATGAAACTAAATTATATATTTGTTGATCAAGATAATTATACGGAAAAAAGCATTAAAACATCAGCAGAGATAATGGATCTTTTGTTTAAAAGAAACAAACACAGTTAAAGTGCTTAAAATTACCATAGGTTAAAATCTCTGATTATATTAAATATAAAATAGTAGTTCGAGATTTGCTTATTTATGACTGATAATATTTATCCAAACTAATGCCAGTGAATAATAAATATTTAAAGAAACTGAAAGTAATGTAGTTGTGATATATTGTCTATGAAAATAAAAAAAACATATTTGTAGATCAAAATAATTATACGGAAAAAAGCATTAAAACATCAGTATAGATAATAGATCTCCTGTTTGAAATAAAGAAATGCAGTTAGTGTATTTAAAATCGCCATTGGTTGAAATATCCGATTATATCAAATATAAAGTTTAGCAGATAGATATTTGCTTATTTGTGTATCATAATATTTATTTAAACTAATGTCAGTGAATACTAAATATTAAAAGAAACTGAAAGTAATGGTGTTGTGATATATTGTCTATGAAAATAAATTACATATTTTTAGATTAAAAGAAATTATACGGTAAAAGCCATTAAAACATCATCAGGGATAATGGATCTTCTGTTTTAAAGAAACAAATACAATTAAAGTGATTAAAATCCACATAGGTTGAAATCTCTGATAATATCAAATATAAAATAGAAGTTTGAAATTTGCTTATTAGTGTCTGATAATATTTAACAAAACTAATGTCAGTGAATAGTAAATATTTGAAGAAACTGAAAGTAATGTTGTTGTGATATATTGTCTATGAAACTAAATTACTTATTTGTAGATCAAGATAATTACACGGAAAAAAGCATTACAACGTCAGTAGAGATAATGGATCTTCTGTTTGAAAGAAAGAAATGCAGTCAATGTAATTAAAATCGAAATCTCCGATTATATCAAATATAAAATTTAGCAGTTTGAGATTTGAGTATTTGTGTTTGATAATATTTATCCAAACTAATGTCAGCGAATACTAAATATTAAAAGAAACTGAAAGTAATGGTGTTGTGATATATTGTCTATGAAACTAAATTACATACTTCAGATCAAGAAAGTTATACGGTAAAAGCCATTAACACGTCAGCAGTGATAAAATAAGTTATCATTATGTTAGTTATATTAAGTTATGTTAGTATTGTTAGTATCATGTTATGTTATGTCAAGTTATGTTAGTTAAGTTGACATTAGTTTCAAGAATAATATATAAAACTAAATTACATACTTTAGATCAAGAAAGTTAGGGAGTAAAACTCATTAACATGCCAGCAAAGATAATATATCTTCTGTTTGAAAGAAAGAAATGCAGTTAATGTATTTAAAATCACCATCGGTTGAATTCTCCGATTATATCAAATATAAAATTTAGCAACTCCAGATTTTCTTATTTGTGTCTGATAATATTTATACAAATTAATATCAGTGAATACTAAATATTAAAAGAAACTGAAAGTTATGTTATTGTGGTATATTGTCTATGAAACTAAATTACATATTTTAAGTTCAGGATAATTATACGGAAAAAGTATTAAAACGTCAGTAGAGATAAGACATGTTTTGTTTGAAAGAAAGAAATACAGTGTAAGTATTTAAAATCGTCATAGGTTGAAATCTCCAATTATATCAAATATAAAATTTAGCAGATCAGTATTTGCTTATTTGTGTCTGATAATATTTATCCAAACTAATATCAATGAATGTTAAATATTAAAAGAAACTGAAAGTAATATTATTGTGGTATATTGTCTATGAAACTAAATTTCATATATTTAGATCAAGATAATAATACGGTAAAAACCATTAAAACGTCAGCAGAGATTTATAAATCTTCTGTTTGAAAGAAATAATTACAGTTAAAGTATTTCAAATCGTCATAGGTTTAAATCTCCGAATATATCCAATATAAAGTTGAGCAGTTAGAGATTTGCTTATTTGTGTATCATAATATTTATTTAAACTAATGTCAGTGAACACTAAATATTAAAAGAAACTGAAAGTAATGGTGTTGTGATATATTGTCTCTGAAACTAAATTAAATTTTTTAGATCAGGATAATTATATGGTAAAAACCATTAAAACGTCAGTGCAGATATTTGATCTCTTGTTTGAAAGAAATAAATACAGTTAAACTGTTTCAAATAGTCATAGGTTTAAATCTCCAATTATATCAAATATAAAATTTAGAAGTTCGAGATTTACTTATTTGTGTCTGATAATATTTATCCAAACCAATGTATGTGAATACAAAATATTAAAAGAAACTGAAAGTAATGCTGTTGTGATATATTTTATAGAAAATTAAATTACATATTTGCATATCAAGATAATTATACGTCAAAAAGCATTAAAATGCTAGTAGAGGTAATAGATCTTATGTTTGAAAAGAGAAATACATTTAAAGTATTTAAAATAATCAGAAGTTTATATCTCCGATTATATCAAATATAAAATTTGAAGATCGAGATTTGCTTTTTTGTGTCTGATAATTTTTATTCAAACTAATGTCAGTGAATACTAAATATTAAAAGAAACTGAAAGTAATGTTGTTGTGGTGTATTGTCTATGAAACTAAATTACATATTTTTAGATCAGGATAATTATACGGTAAAATCCATAAAACGTCAGCAGAGGTAATAGATCTTCTGTTTTAAAGAAAGAAATGCATTTACTGCATTTAAAATAGCCATATATTGAATTTTTTTATTATATTAAATATAAAATTGAGAAGATAGATATTTGTTTATGTGTGTCTGATAATATATATCCAAACTGATGTCAGTGAATACTAAATATTAAAAGAAACTGAAAGTAATGTTGTTGTGATATATTGTCTATGAAACTAAATTACATACTTTATATCAAGAAAGTTAGATTGTAAAAGACATTAACACTTCAGCAGAGATAATAGATCTTCCGTTTGAAAGAGAGAAATGCAGTGAATGTATTTAAAATCGCCATCAGTTGAAATCTCCGATTATATCAAATATAAAATTTAGCAGTTCGAGAATTTCAGAATTTGTGTTTGATAATATTTACCCAAACTAATCCCAGTGAATACTAAATATTAAAAGAAACTCAAAGTAATGTTGTTATGATATATTGTCTATAAAACTAAGTTACACATTGTTATATCAAGATAATTACACGGTAAAAACCATTAACATGTCAGCAAAGGTAATAGATTTTCAGTTTGAAAGAAAGAAATGCAGTTAATGTATTTAAAATAACCCTCGGTTGAAATCTCCAATTATATGAAATATAAAATTGAGCAGATAGATATTTTCTTTTTTGTGTCTGATAATATTTATACAAACTAATATTAGTGAATACTAAATATTAAAAGAAACTAAAAGTAATGTTCTTGGGATACATAGTCTGTGAAACTAAATTACAAGATAATTATACGGTAAAAACCTTTAAAACATCGCCAGAGATAAGAGAAGTTCTGTTTGAAAGAAATAAATACAGATAAAGTATTTAAAATCGTCATAGGATGAAATCTCCGTATATATCAAATATAATATTTAGCAGATAGATATTTGTTTATTTGTGTCTGATAATATATATCCAGACTAATGTCAGTGAATACTAAATATTAAAAGAATCTGAAAGTAATGTTATTGTGGTACGTGTTCTATGAAACTAAATTACATATTTTAAGATCAGGATAATTATACGGAAAAGTATTAAAACGTCAGTAGAGAAAAGTCATGTTCTGTTTGAAAGAAAGAAATTGAGTGTAAGTATTTAAAATCTTTCTAGGTTTAAATCTCCGATTATATCAGATATAAAATTGAGTAGCTCGAGATTTGCTTATATGTGTTCCATAATATTTATCCAAACAAATGTCAGTTAATACTAAATATTAAAAGAATCTGAACGTAATGTTGTTGTGATATATTATCTATGAAACTAAATTACATATTTTTAGATCAGGATAATTATACGGTTAAAACCATTAAAACGTCAGCACATATATTTGATCTCTTGTTTGAAAGAAATAAATACAGTTAAACTGTTTCAAATCGTTATATGTTTAAATCTCCAATTATATCAAATATAAAATTTAGCAGTTCGAGATTTACTTATTTGTGTCTGATAATATTTATCCAAACTAATGTCTGGGAAACTAAATATTAAAAGAAACTGAAAGTAATGCTGTTGTGATATATTTTATAGAAAACTAAATTACATATTTGCTTATCAAGATAATTATATGTCAAAAAGCATTAAAATGTCAGTAGAGATAATAGATCTTATGTTTGTAAAGAGAAATACATTTAAAGTATTTAAAGTAATCATAGGTTTATATCTCCAATTGTATCAAATAAATAATTTGAAGATCGAGATTTCATTTTTTATGTCTGATAATATTTATCAAAACTAATGTTAGTGAATACTAAATATTAAAAGAAACTAAAAGTAATTGTGTTGTGATATATTGTCTATGAAAGTAAATTACATATTTTTAGATCAGGATAATTATACGGAAAAAACCATAAAACGGCAGAAGAGATAATAGATCTTCTGTTTTAAAGAAAGAAATGCATTTAATGTATTTTAAATCAACATCGGTTGAAATCTCCTATTATATCAAATATAAAATTTAGCAGATAGATAATTGCATATTTGTGTTTGATAATATTTATTCAAATTAATATCAGGGAATACTAAATATTAAAAGAAACTGAAAGAATGTTCTTGTGATACATTGTCTATGAAACTAAATTACAAATTTTTAGATCGAGATAGTTATACGGTAAAAGCCTTTAAAACATCAGCACAGATAGTAGATCTTCTGATTGAGAGAAACAAATACAGATAAAGTATTTAAAATCATCATAAGTTGAAATCTCCGATTATATCAAATATAAAATTTAGCAGTTCGAGATTTTTCTTATGTGTTGATAATATTATCAAACTCTGTAGTATGAATACTAATATTAAAAGAAACTGAAAGAATGTTCTTGTGATATATTGTCTATAAAACTAAGTTACATATTTTTAGATAAAGGTAATTCTACGGTAAAAACCATTAAACGTCAGCAGAGATAATAGATCTTCTGTTTTAAAGAAAGAAATACATAATATTTAAAATATCATCGGTTAATCTGATTATATCAAATATAAAATTGGATAGATATTTGTTTGTGTGATAATTATCAAACTAATGTCAGTGAATATAATATTAAAAGAAACTGAAATAATATTTTGTTTTATCTATGAACTAAATTACATATAGTATTCCATTTCCATATATACTCATATCATGTCTAATTATTATTCATTCTACCCAAAGACCCGTGGTGCTATTTGATATAACTTTACCGAGTACCGCGGATGGGAAAAATCTTCAGGAACTTTAAGGCGAAAGCATTTGATGTGGAACACTCGAGAGGATAATTACCCGTAGCGGTAGTTCCGAAAACTTGAGGGCAAAAATGAAAATATTATGCATGTTTAATGTTTCTTCCCACATGATTTATGATTTCACTGCCATTCATTTTTTTTCTCATTTGTTACTCGTTTCGTAGATGATTTGTTGCTGGATATTTTTGATATTTTGCTATTTACACCGACATTAAGGTACTCATAAATGTACATGATATATTCGGTCGAATATACATATTTCTACTTCTAAAAACATAGCATTATGTTTTATGGCTGCAAAGAAAGATGTTTTAATAAAGTTATAGCCATTTCGTGGAAGAAATGCGTTTCATTAATTATGTAACATGGCTGCTAAATGGTATGTTTCCATTATTTTTTGCTCCTCTTCATCTTTTTTTTTTGCTGATATATAAATAGACACTAAAATAGCCATTAACAGTTCCCGTGCAGGCAACGTATTTTTACATTTTTTGCAGTCTGTCACTGGAGCGTGGGTCGCTTAAAAACACGTATTTAGTAGATTTGTGGTGGATATCCTCTAACCATCACAAATCTAATAAATACCTATAATTATATGTATGTGTGACATTATATGCGTGTTGTTTGCTTTGCTATAAAACGCTTTGTCGAGTTACACGATCTTTTTTGCGTTATTTCGTCTTCAATCGAATTCCTAGCTCCAGAACGTACAAGTCGTGTTTTGTCAATTTGAAGCTTGGTTTTTTATTGTTGAATACAAAATTGATAAAAATGAGCCGTTGTGACAAAGATAGTGATGAAGAAATATGCGCTGACAGATTATCGAACTTTAATTTTAAAAATCGTTCATTTTTGTGATTTCGTAAAAACATTTTTTTTTTTTTGTTAAATAATCCTACAGTATACATTGAAGTGTAAAATAAAAAAAATTTCTTTCATAAAAACAAAGTAGTTTTCGATTTACTGCGATTTTTCTGAATAACTAAACTTTTACTCGATTTATGAAAAAAACGCACGCAGCATGTTCTCGTTGCAGTTCGCGATGAAGTATACCCGCATGCCAACTGTCAATTAACCTGCCAGTATCCGCTTTTAGTGTGAAATTGGGATGAAATCTTCTATAATAGTAACTCCAATTCATTTATTGGACATAAGCGTGCAATGATGATTTATATGATACCGATTTTTTTTCTTTATTTAAATATAATGAACTTATAAATATCCTCTTAAAAATTGTATCTTTTTTGTAAACGAGCGTATTTACAATAGCCAATAAGATATCACACTTAACACTAATAAGGTTGACACAGGGAAAAAATGAACATAGAGTAGGATAGAGGTAAACAGTTGCGTAGTTTACTAATTCTTTTATAAAATATTAATATACACCAATTAACTTATTAATTAACCTGCAACTATCCACCTTTGTGTAAAACTGTGATAAAATTTGCTATGATAGTAATTGAAATTCATTGAACATATAGATGCAATAAGGCTTTACATTATACCGGAAACTTTCGTTTCTTTACTTAAACATAATGAACGTATAGATCTCTTCTTAAAAATATTTTTGCGTTTGTAAACGAGAGTATTTACAATAGCCAATAACATACCATACTTAGCACTAATAAGGTGGACATAGGACGCAAGCTGAACATAGAGTGGGATTCAGATAAACAGTGGCGTAGGTTATTTCCTCATCTCCTTCTTTGATAAAATGTTAATATACGCAAATTAACTTATTAATTAACCTGTCACTATCCACTTTTGTGTAAAACTCTGATAAAATTTGCTATGATAGTAAATCTAATTCATTGAACATATAGATACAATAACGCTTTACATGATACCAAAATCTTTTGTTTCTTTTTTTAAAAGTAATGAACGTATAAATCTCTTCTTAAAAATATTTTTTTGCGTTTGTAAACAAGAGTATTTACAATAGCCAATAACATATCACACTTAACACTAATAAGGTTGACACAGGATGCAATCTGAACGTAGAGCGGGATTCAGGTAAACAGTTGCGTAGGTTACTCCTCCTTATTTGATAAAATATTAATATACACAAATTAACCTATTAATTAATCTGCTACTATCCACCTTTGTTTAAAACTGTTATAAAATCTACTATGATAGTAACTCCAATTTATTGAACATATAGATGCAATAAGGCTTTACATTATACCGGAAACTTTCGTTTCTTTACTTAAACATAATGAACGTGTAACTTTCTTATGAAAACAAATTTGACGTATTTGTTAACGAGAATATTTATATACCCAATAACATATCATATATAATACTAATAAGGTGGGAATGGGACGTATACTGGACACAGAGTGGGATTCGGGTGCACACTGGCTTAGGAACACAGGTATATATATATATATATATATATATATATATATATATATATATATATATATATATATATATATATATATATATATATATATATATATATATATATATATATATATATATATATATGACCATAGTAAATCTGAACTGATCATAAACATAACAATCAAGTAAAAAAAGAATTGTAATTCTTTAAAACATTGGCTTTTCTGATTTTGTTCATATTTTACTCTTAAAATTTTTACTCTTATATTTATTAATTTTTCCGTTTATGTCTTATTAACGCATCTTAAATTATCCATTTTTAATAAAAGAACATTTGATGAAACAAGATATTCTAAATAACAACCAATGAAAATTTGTGCGTTCAGGAATCAAACCGGCTTCCAAACTGCCATGTTCGTTAAAGGTGACTGGTTCAGGATTCTGATCTCAGACTTCGATTGCAGTCATGTCTCCGTTTATGACAGTAAATAAGAATGTACTTTTGTGGAATTATATTTGAGTCCCTAAGGGACAAAAGTTAAAAGTTTGTGAAGTGGTCAGGAATGACCAAATGAAAGGAGAGTTTTCACACACGACGAATCCATTCAATTAATTTTATATGTCCTCTCTTCTTAACAAAAGATATGATGAGGTCAGATTTAGATCCCAAGCATTTCAACTTCCCGTTTTATTTATATTAATTATATTAATTAGAAGGATCTAAATAGCCTCACCACAGTCACAATATACTCCAAGTTCTCAAAACGATACCGCTGTAGGTGGCGGAGCCTGCTTGCTCCCTGCTTCTAAATTACAAAGTTTCAGCAGGTAATGCTACTTATGTAGAATACCTTAAGCTACTGGTGCTCCTCGGGTGTTGCTAAATGGGTAACATCTTCGCAGTCTTATTGGCATATATGCATATATTGTCTGTATTGGCAGCTGCATTAGGAATAAAAGTATTTCGTTTTCATGTACACATTTCATACAAATATATATGTTCAACATAGTAATGGTTTTCAATCCTCACCTGTGTCCTTATTTGAAAATCTCTTTGACTTTCTTTTAAATAAACCTAATTTAATTCTGTTGAATATATTCTGGAGTATTTCATGGCTAGTCAGATGCATCCAAATTTTCAATACATTTACATATTCCGTTTTATAGTAAAAAAAGACATAATATCCAAGGTATTGAGGAAAAGTAGACCTCAATTACATTTTACAAGAAATTCCACGTCGAGTCGAAAGCGTTAATAATATTTTCGTATACTAGAATTTTCTGTTCTCAGATATTTACAGACATTTTGGAAAATAACATCTTAACAAGTAATAAAATGTCCTTTATGTTCTTCAGTTTCAAGTGTGTTATTAAAGTGTAAACTAATAAGTACCCTACTAAAGTAAACTGCATCATTAGTAAGTAAACTAAAGTAAACTGCATATTTGAAAATTTTTTAGTCATTTAAGACGAATTCAATAAATACCGAGTCTGAGTTTGCAATTTCTAAATTTTTAATACTGATATAAAGTTTTATAAATTTCCATTCCAAAATGCACGTTATATCGACACTATGACATTGACACATTAAAATTTTACAAACACTTATTTACCCTAGTTACTGAGTAATATGACTAAAGATGATTACCCCCTGTGATTTTATACTGACGTTTCACACTCTTTGCCGCCACAGACCCATAACATTAAATTGAAATCCATTGATTATTCTATAGAACACACCATAGAATCTGAAAAAGATAAACAAATCAATTAATATATTTTATAATATAAAAGAAATGTGGAACATACATGCGTAGATTGAAATCAATTTATACATAATTTGCAATCACTTCATTGCTCATATAGTATTTTATTAGAGCTATTAATTAAGCACTGAAATGTTTTCTGTTATTTTTCTCATTTACGTTTATTAAGTTACTTAATTTCTTATTCAATATAACTATTGTTTGTTTAATATAAAATACAATAATAATAATATATGAAACACTGTGAGAGTGTTTAAACTTACAATTATGTGCAATATTTAAAATTAGTTCAGCCATTTTAGTAATTTCTAAAATGGGAATTATATTCATCACTTTCTCTTCAGCTGTATCCTTTGAAACTTTGCCTCCTACTCTAATAAATATTTTGAACTATATAAAGTATACTCATTCAATAATTCTGTTTCTTAAAACATAAAAAATTTGAAATTTTAAACATATTTTAAAATGAGGTTTAGTAACACATTTAAACTAGAAACAAAAATCTGTTATAAAAATAAGAATATATTAAAAGTACTAAAAATAATATAATTTAAAAATATGCCAATAAAATTTATTTCCTTATTTTTGGAATTTAAAAGCTTCTCTATTCTTTCAAAATTTGTTTAAGCTGATTTAAATTATGATAGTATAATTTATGAAAAAATATTGCATCTTATAAAAAAATGTAAAGCATAGAAAATAGATTTAAACGAATAAATACAGGGTTTGCAAATTCTTATGCAGTATTAAATTGGGATTGTTCATTAAGCATTGAATGCATTTCAGGTTTTTTTAGCCTTATTAAGTTATTATTTCTTATTTAGTATAACAATCGTTTATTTAATATAAAATACAATATAATTAAATTAAATATTTTTTGCGCATGCAGAGTTTCTGCAAAAGATAAATACATTAATAACTACTTTTTTATAATTAAAAGGAAATTCAAACAATAGAATCGTAGATTTAAACCAATAAATACAAAATTTTAAATGAGAAGGAAATATTATACAGTGATTTAAAGGAATTTTTTTATTCAAAACTGAAATGAATTTTAGATTATTTCTAATAAAATAAACCTAAAATCCATTTTTTTTTCAAATATGCAAAACCTGTGCATTGGATAAATATTTAAGATATTTAATCATCAAATTTAATTTCATAATTTTGTAAGTTTAAATGGATTCCTGAATCAGTATAAAAGTCCTTACATTTTAGGGAGCTGAAAATTACATGCTTTGTTTTATAGTATTCACAAGTGGAGTTTCGAATGGAATTATTAAAATTTTTAGCATTATAATCAATGTGTAGTTACACTGCCAGGAATGTATATAGTAGTAAAGTAATAATATAATGGAACAATGATGTTTTATGATTTGCTTACCTACTTGGTTATTGCGACTTACACTTATTTCTTCAAAAGGAAATACTTTTTTGGATTACTTCTAACCTAACACTTTTCATACATTGTGTCATATAAAAAGTTTGATTTAGACATCTATTGCCATTTTCTTACCATTGATTTAGACATATATTGCTTTTTTAGAGACCCATAGAAAAACGTCGAATACAATATCAGTAGAATACAATTGCAAACCTTGACACAAATAACAAAATTAAAACTTCTTGTTGAATGTTCAAATCTTCATGTTCAACCAAATGTACAACCATTTCTGGTCTCGCTTACAGAAAACTAGAATAAACTAGTGCATTTCATCTGCACAATTAAGCCTATAAAACATGATAACAGGCAGTCAGATCAATATTTGTCAAAAATAGTTGCTCTTTTTCACATTGCCTATAAAAGGTTGAATTTTATGAATGTGTTTTATACTTTGCAATTGTTCTAGTGACACTAAATTTTGCAGACATTAATTATTGACTGAGGCACTGTCGGCTATTGCGATATTAAGGTATTCTAAAAGCTTCGGCTCATATTGATTGCTACATGTTTTATAAATAAGAAAAAATACAAGCTATAGAAGCCTAGATAAATGAAATGACCAATAAATATGGAATTTGCAAACACTTCATTGTTTATATAGTATTTTAATAGAAATATTTATTAAAAACTGTAAAATATATTGCGTAGTTTTTCTCATTTAAATATTTAAATAAGAGGGCATGGTATACTTATATTAGATAAGCAGATTTAGAGATGATTTTTTAATTAAAATATACATGAAATAAAAGTACTAAAATATAAACTATCGTAATTTAAATTAGTTAAGGCACATTTCCTTCTTATTAAGTTATTTATTGTTTTGCAGAAAATATAAGAATTTTAAATCTAATATGATCTACTATATTTAATCATCAACTCAAACATTAAACACAAGTTTAATGTTAAAGTTAAAAAATAAGTTAATTAAATAAGTTTAAAGCTAGTTTAAACTAAACATTAAACGTAAGTTAAAATGCATCTAACTTGAATGCTTATAAAATATTCTAATGTATTTCAGCTATTTTATAATTTCTAAATTTCTGATGTTAATGCTTGGTTTCTTTACAGCTTAATCATTTTTAGACTTCACCTCATATACTTTAAAATATTTTAACTAAATAAATCCTACTTCAAAAATCAAATTTTTTTATATTTGCTCTCAAGGCTCTAATTTAATAAACTATTACATTATTTTTTTTTCAAGAGCTGTTCGATATTTGCTTATCTTAAAAATGATAAATTGGTCACATCTGCGCTGAATACGGCGTTTTAACCATAATGGGGATAAAAGCATCCAAATAGTGTGTCAAAAATCACTTTCCTCTTCTCTCAAAGAGCCTTAAGTTAATTTTCTTCTACTTAGGTGATTAAATTTTGCTTTTTTATATTTTATTAACTCCATCATGCTTTCTGAAATTCCATTTTATATTCCACATCTTTCATTTTAGAAGTTAATATTAATTTACTGTGAACTGGAAAGAGAAAGTTTATAAAA
>CM063505.1:27696198-27713698 GCA_032207245.1 Pardosa pseudoannulata | reverse complement strand
ATATATATATATATATATATATATATATATATATATATATATATATATATATATATATATATATATATATATATATATATATATATATATATGTATATATATATATATATATATATATATATATATATATATATATATATATATATATATATATATATATATATATATATATATATATATATATATATATATGTATATATATATATATATGTATATATATATATATATATGTATATATATATATATATATATATGTATATATATATATATATATATATATATATATATATATATATATATATATATATATATATATATATATATATATATATATATATATATATATATATATAGAGAGAGAGAGAGAGAGAGAGAGAGAGAGAGAGAGAGAGATAGATATAGATATAGATAATCGATAAAACGCAACAACTATTCAAGAGAATTATTGGATGAATTAAATTATTCAAAATTACTGCCCAGATAGCTGATTAACGTAATATAGAGTTAAAATAACGTAATTATAGTAATATAAAATTATAGTACCGATAGGATTTATAAGCCCAAAACTGAAAATAATTTTTTTACAAAATTGTACTAGTGTTAAATCAGTCAACACGTGTCAACACGTTATCACATATCATATATTTTCAGATAACAAATCATACATTTTCAAATAATTTTAAATTTAAAGTATAAAAATAAATACAAAGCATCTCAAGAAAAACAATTAATAAAACTTACCTTTAAAATAAGAAAAAAAGTTAAGATAGATAAGGGTTTATCTTAAAATTTATACAAAGGGATTGTGCATATATTAAAAAGGTAATACTTAAATACTTTACATATTGTAAAACAATGGTAATGCAGTATTATAGTTTTTATGGTAATGTTAAGGTCAAACATTTAAAGCAGACTTAACAAACACAGATTAACAGTTATACTACAGTCAAAAAGCCATCATATCTCATAAATAATACATTGTATAATTAGATACATTTTTATTGTAAAACAGAAATAAAAAATAGAAAGCGTCTCCAGAATAATTATAGAATGATAAGTAAAACTTTAGTTCAAAATAAAAAAAACCGCAAAATACATAAATTTTTGTCTACAAGTTTTTAGAAATCGTTTATGTAATATCATAGAGACAATTAAATATATAAAAAAAAGAATTATATATATTTTAGATTCATCAACTTGTATCACCTGATATAATATTAGAGAAATACAAATAAATCTATAGATATATTTTTCACATGAAATTGAGATAATGCCCTTACTATAGTACCATCTCCACCTTATTCTATATAGCTTCAAATTTAAAAAGTTAAAAAAATTGAGAGCATGAAAATACGCCTCAAATAATCAAATTCTTCGTATCAACCAGAGTTTAAATACTTTTACGGATTGCTTTAGAAAATTTTATTACTTTCACCAAAATGAAACATGACATGCTTTTCTTTAAAATGCATTTGAAGTTGTAGGTAGATTTCCATGCTTTTTATTAGTAAGTATATAAGCTACTTTTAAAATGCTCTAAAGATTGAAAATATTCCAAAATTGAAAAGAAATTTTGAAGTAAATGTAATAGTAAGTAAAATATGAAAAAATATACATATAACTGTTACACGGAAGGAAACAATCTACAAAAAGAGATCAGCAGAAAAACGTGAAAAATAACTAGAAAGAAACAGATAACTGGCATGAAAGAAGAACTTTCCTCTGATTCATTGATATAAAAGAGAACTTTTTTATGCTTCATGGCTTTTGGAAAGAATACATTATTTAAATGGGAAATTTGTCCAAGGATAAAAGTAAAAAGTTGTTGCATATATCGAAAAAATTAAAAAAAAAACAGAATGCATATATTTAAAAGAATATTTCCTTTCAAATATATTAGTAAATTCATATTTGACGGAAGAAAGTTTTCTTTTTTTGAAAATTTTATTTATAATCGTAGGAAAAATATATGGCAATATTTCAACGCCGCGATATTTTCCAATGGTTTTACTGTAAAGTGCTTGGATGCTAGTCTTTCAAAGAAATTTAAGAAAAGTAAACTAGGCAACACGTGAGATCGAATAAAAAGTTTTGCTGTAGTTTTGGAAATCGATTACGAAACGGAGAAAAGAGCATTTTTGAATCTGTGTTTACGGTAATTTCTATAGCATTATATGTTCTAAGAAATATCTTTTCAATCTACTTAGGTTTCAATAGTTGTAAAAATAGGGAAAACTTTTAACAGTTAAAAAACTTATTATAACAAAAAAAATTAACATAACAATATCGTTTTCTATATATATTATGCTAAATTTCCTCAATGTGTAAATTTATTATTTGTGTTTTCTTCTTCACAGCACTTTAATCAGCTTTATACTAAATCTTAATACAATAAAATATTCTTCTGATACTTTAGGTCACATAATATATAATGCATTAAGCAATAAGAACTTATTTTAGTTTGTATTCCTCTTGTTTTCTCCAAAGTTAAGCATGTAAAAATTTGGTGGATAAACGGTTTTACATGGATTAATCTAATATATACTTCTTACAAAATTTTGGACCATGTGAATTATACACATTCCTTCCAAATTCCATACACATACAATTCTGAATTTTAATGGTCAATTTGAAGAAATATTGAAAAATTATGATCATGGAAAGAAATGATCTTGAAAAGGAGGTAACTCGGCCATAAACCTAAAAATATCATTTTTTATAAAGGAATCAAGTCAGGTTCATACTTAATTTTCAAAAAACTGAAAAAAATATGAAAAGATGGAAATTTTACTCTTTTTCATCCTTTTCTTTTACATGCTTACTTTAAGAAAATGTATTTCAATATGTCAATTTTTCTAATCAATTAGTAATTGTAAAGTGTTTTAAGTACCTTACTTTTACTATTTCTTTGGAGATTTTCTATTAATTTGTTTGCCATAAAACAACGTTTCCTTTTTAGAACATATACTTAATATACAGGTTGTGATTTAATATCCTGAAGTTACAGAAACATAATTGCAACAAAAACTGTGTAACTTGAAATAACTATATTGTAAAAATATTATTTAACATAAGTGAAAATATGTATTCAGTATTATTTCTGTGCAAATATAAAAGGAGTTGGTTTGCATGTTGTGCATTTCGAACATCTTTGAAAAATATTTTTTGACTGAGTAAATTTTTGTATGTAAAAGAGAAACCCATTTTTATCAAATGAATTTGTATTTAATTCCAAAATTATTTTATCATATTGCTATATATTTAACCCGTCACAGTATAATATTTTCACATTACAAGAATATCGATAAAAATTAAATTTAAAACCACTGATATCAACATCCTATATACCCGCAACTGGATTTCAGTGAAATCTGGAATTAAGAAAATATTATATCTAGATTACAGGAAAACAAAAGGTAAGAAAAGACTGAATGTGAATAACCATAAAAATCACACATTCTTAGTAAATTTCAAACTTATAAATACCATATATTTTCAGATATAATAGCTAAAAATTTGTTTTATGAAAAATCAATTTGAAAGGGATTTTATTAGCTTAATTTTACTAGTATAAGTATGTTTTTCATTTATTAAAATTTAATTATAAATAATTTAATTATAATTAAAAATAATATTTTTATACCAATTGTAGAATAAAATTCCCAAAAATGTTAATTTGGAGATAAACTGAAATTTTTATAATTACATTTTTTAAGATTTAAAAGTTATGTGTTATCTAAAGTAAAAGTGTAATTTTCTTTATACAGTAAAGAAAATTTGGCACAAATAATATTCACTGCTCATTTAAATGTAAATAATCATTATAGACGAAATTGTATTTATAAACATGTTGCATATTTTTATATGCTTTATGAAAACACATTTTTATTAGTTAAAGACAACTTCGTTTAACTCCTAGAAAATTTTCACAGCAGTAAAATTCAATTTCTTCCACTATCAAAATTTCCATTTGGGCGAGCTCAACTGCTTTTTGATATTAATGGTTTTAAACTTAATTCAAAGAAAAGGTTATTTAACAAAAAATTCTCTGATAATAGAAATATTGAATGAAAATGGAATATGAAAATAGAATAGAATAGAAAATGAGATATAGAATATCTCATTTTATAATACATAATTAAATACAAAAACAATGCGATACAGCTTGAAGCATTCATGGAAGGTAGTTTGCTGCTATGGAGGAGTTTAAACACAGCAACAGGCAAAGTCCAAAATATGATGCTTAAACAGAAGTAAAAAATATCATGAATATTTTCATTATCTTCAACATGACAAAAAATTAAAGAGTTTATCTTCATCAAATCCACTTTGTATTTGATACAAATTTTATTCATCATCAATTTCGATTTTATGCCTGGGACATTTCAGAATCGAGTCCACAACCCTCTTTTCTTTGAGATGTCATCTGTTGCAACAGAACCAGTAAATCGTTCAAAATATAATGTTCGTATCCCCTTCTTCAGTAGCAAACACTTTTATATTTGACTCCTCATATCCCGATTACCTATCTCTATTCTTGTAAATTACTGGGCATCTCTCACAACTCTGATGTTTTTGCTTCAACTCCCGATATTTATGGTGGAGAAGTTTTGGAATTGAGTCTGAAACCTAAATATACTTTATTTTGTTTAGTTGTTGGAAATAAGCCATATGATATAAGAAGATCGAAATAAATAACTATGAATCTAAGGTTTTTTTATGAATCCGGTTTACTCAAAGGGAACTTATAAATAACCTTATGTAAATTTGGTCATTTTTAGCTTCTTGGAATCTCTATGAATATTTTGGTCATAATCAAACTATTCTGTGATGAGGATGGAATTTTGATATTTCTTGTCTGTCTGATAGTTTTTTTCTAACTTATTTAAATTTTATGGAATTCTTATACTTTATAGAAAGATGGGGTCGACAATGTTCTCTTATATTTATTTTTCGAATATAGCCTAAAGATAAAATGTAAGGAATTATAGTATTTTTTTTAGATATATGCTTCATATTGGGCATTAAAAATGGTTTTTGAAAGAATATAAATGTTTCTAAAAATGTTTTATGCCTTTAGAATAAATTTTCAAAATTTACCACATGCATTCCATATTATTTAAAATTTTTATTTTAAACACATGCATAAAAATGTTGGGTAAAATTTATGTATAAGCATACATCACCTAAAAATTTTTCACGGAGGAAATTTTTTGCTGTTTCTTAAGATAGTTTTTAAATCATATAGAAAACTTCATTTGTCAAAAAACTTTTCTCCAGTTATTTCAAACAAAATACGGACAATCAACGGAAGAAATATGAAGTACTTGGAAGAAAATAATGTTAATGTAGTACAGAAAAAGTAAGCAGTGTTCAGACGAAAGAATATAAAAATAATGTCACGAACGTATTTTCTAAAATAAATATAAATTGCCACAATAAAAGCTCTTCAAATCACCAACATAAAGACGGGGAGAATGAATGAAGACTTGAAGCAAAATTGTATACGAAGAAATATTTGTTGAGAGAATACACAAATGCTGTTTACGGCATCTAAGAAAACCTTGATTAGAATTTAGTTCTATTTTTCAAAGTAATAAAAAAGATTAAGTTCATTTGGAATAAATTTTAGGAATAGTTGAAATAAATTTTAGGAATAGAGGGAGAATTTTTAACAAACTTGAAAAAGATAAACATATTCTGATGACTACAGTTATCTTCAACAGTGGTACAAAACGTGATATCAGGCTGTCGTCGAGCTAAGATGCTGATTTAAATATTCAAAAGTATAGGATTATACTTCATAGTACTGATATAGATGATCAAAAAAAGGATCAAAAGGATATGATTATACTTCATACTACTGATTATACTTCTACTACTGATATACTTCAGGATAAGTCCTATTGAAGTTTGACCTATAATCCGATATTACCTGATAATTTCATTCGCTTCTTTGGTGTGAAATGCTACGGTGTACGTTTTTTCTATTTTATCGCAAATGACTCTGAGAAATATAGCATAAAACTGATTTCAAATGACTACTGATGCCCATATGAAGAAAAAGTTTCGCACTTGTGAACTATGGTTGCGATGAGCAACATTACAATTTATTTGCTATTTGTTCTAATAATGATGTTAGGGTATTCTTGATTCGCATTAACCCTTTGCCTGTTTTGCACGTACACCTCACGGGCGCGGTTATTGTGTCTTTAATGATTTGCCCGTACGGCGTACGGCCAATCTGATTTCTTTGTCCTTCTTAATGTTTTGGCTGTATATTTTGTATTTTTTATGTCAAATTAGTTGTATAGATGTCTACAAGACGTTAGTTTTCGAAGTGTATTCTGTTTGGTTTAAAAGCGTGGGCTTTCTGATAGGTTTTGAATTACTCAGCGAGTTTTTATTTTTGAGTTTTTGGGAGACTGACCGAGACTTTTTAGAAGTAATTCCACCTAAAAAACTAAGACCTGCAAACCACTGCTATGTGTGCACTGAAGAAAATGACAGCGGCAAAAGAATAAGAAAACAGACTAGGTATTTTTGTCAGAACTGTGACGATGGACTATGCCTCTTGCTCTCTTTCAAGATCTATCGCAATAAATTTAATCTTAAAAAAAAACAGGTTATGCAAGTACACTTGTAGCATTTGCATTCGAAAATAAATATGTGTAGTAATTATAATCGGTAACATTTTTTTTTTTAATTTTCATATCCACAACTGTGTATATAACTTCCCTGTCTGGTGTACATGAGAAAGAAAAGACAACTTCCTGGGAAAACATAATTTTATTTCCTGTAAAAAAAATTGTTATACGTGCTTAAAATAATTAGGAAATATTAGTTTTAATAACATTTTACAGCTTACAAATGTAAAATGAAAAAAAATATGCAATATAAAACGTGGCATTTTTTGGATCGAATTCACGAAAATAATTAAACTGGTAAGGGGTTAAATTCTTCCCAGCAGAGATAAGTAGCACCGTAAGTGAGGAGTTGAAACCTCGCTGCTTTGTTTTCAAAAATTAATTCTATGTGATATATCTGTATATGCTTAGCATAAAAAGCATTTTATATCCATAATTGGAATTGTGTTTGAACATCAAATCGCATAGTGAAGACTCCATTCTATAATTTTCTTCTCGAAAATACGAAGAGTGATGACGTGCACATCAAATATTGTACAAGTCATTCTTTGAGTGCCTTTATTTAGAGGCTACTAACAAACCATTATCCTTTCAAAGTAAAACTAATTAGTGACTATGGAAGACACTGCTTCTACTTCACTACTACTTTTATACTTCGATGCGTCATAAGTTGTTTTCCAATTACTTTTTTTCTACTTATTATTAACTTACAGCTTTGGCATCATACCGAAAGAAAAAATAAATAAAAATTGTACCCTGTTTAACTAATCATGTTAATTCATTCTCTCATAGTCATACTTAAAACACACATATATTTTACTCCTAATTATTTGACAATGACAAATTTTTTCGGGAAAAATTTTTAGAAAACAAAACTAAAAAAATCTATTTAAAATTCTCAATAAGCCTTAAGAGATAGATCAGCATAAAACAAGATATTAGGCAATTTGAAATCATTTGGAAAGAATTATAATTTCGTCACATAAAAAGTATTTCAGAAATTGTCATTAATTTCCCATTATGATGTAAAAAAACCTAAATACTTTTAAATGAAAGTAAATGCCTTTGAATAAAGAATGAAACTAAATTTTAAAAAATGTGTGTTGCTTCATTCAGAATGATTGGTTACATTTGATTAAGATTAAGAATACTCTACATTATGGAAAATATAAAAAGTCCATTTGTTCAATATTTTTTTCTGTTCCCAAAACAGTTATCTACTATGTTAGTAAACGTTTGCTGTCTGATAACAATATTCTACAAACAAATTGCTTCAATTTAAAATAATTTACGATTGATTGTTTATTTAAATAGAATGATATCCACAAATATTAAACTGTAATAATGTAACATATAGTTTTATTTAAAGGTTGAAGCTAAAATACTTGAATTGTATAGATGTTCATGAAATTTTATATTCTTACATAAATCGTGTGTATATATGTGTATGTGTATGTGTAATGTATGAAAACTCATTACCCATAAATTAACTTAGTTTATTAGATTTTATGTTTTACTTTTTCTAACTGTAACTTTTCCAGCAATTCAAAAAGATACAACTCATTCACGTGATATTAAATAGGACATAAATTTGTGATTTAGAATAGGATATTGAATATGTTAAATACATACAGATATACATACAGCATTATATTGAATTCATTCCTGGATTCATAAAACGCAAGACTTATAACTGCTGTATGTTTGACTCTTTTTGTATTAACTTCATCCAGCTGTCACATATGCAGGAAATTCCACAGATCCATAATATCTTTATGGTTTTCTTAAAAACCAGGATTGTTGAAAGCAACAAAGGAAAATTTGTTATGGGAAATTAACCAATTATCGCATCACAGTACTTTCCCGAGTAAAGAATATCCATTGATTCTCCTAATTTAGGTCAGAAATAAAAGATTTTAAATTTAGTTTTTCAGAATTTCATACGTTTGTAAGAGAGTATTTCTGCCACGATTGCATCTAAATTAAATCATCAATCAAGGTCTATAAATTTATAATATGGGATATTTTTTGTATCATCGGCAACGAGAAAAATTTACCGAATACCTACATACAGATATTATATATATATATATATGTGTGTGTGTGTTTGATAGAGAAAATCAGAAATAAAGCGATTGTGTTTAATTACCTAATTTTAGCCAAATACAAACAGTATGCAAAAAAATGATGTTTTAAATCAAACAGCAATTCTCCATATAGAAAGCTATTTACCAACACAATAAAAATTATATAGAATTTATATATATATATATATATATATATATATATATATATATATATATATATATATATATATATATATATATATATATATATATATATATATATATATATATATATATATATATATATATATATATATATATATATATATATATATATATATATATATATATATATATATATATATATATATATATATATATATATATATATATATATATATATATATATATATATAAATATATATATATATATAAATATATATATATATAAATATATATATATATATATAAATATATATATATATATATATATATATATATATATATATATATATATATATATATATATATATATATATATATATATATATATATATATATATATATATATATATATATATATATATATATATATATATATATATATATATATTTATATATATATATATATATATATATATATATATATATATATATATATATATATATATATATATATATATAATATATATATAAATATATATATATATATATATATATATATATATATATATATATATATATATATATTTATATATATATATATATATATATAAATATATATATATATATATATATATATATATATATATATATAAATATATATATATATAAATATATATATATATATATATAAAATATATATATATATATAAATATATATATATATATATATATATATATATATATATAAATATATATATATAATATATATATATATATATATATATAAATATATAAATATATATATATAAATATATAAATATATATATATAAATATATAAATATATATATATATATATATATATATATATATATATATATATATATATATATATATATATATATATATATATATATATATATATATATATTTATATATATATATATATATATATATATGTTTCCTGGGTTTCATGCTGTTAGCAAGAATACGTGGCCTGTGGTTCCAGCATGATGGAGGTCCGGCTCACTTCAGCTGTCTTGTGAGTCATTGGCTTGATATCGAACACACAGACAGCTGGATTGGGCGTCATGTTTTACGGCCAGCATTATCTCCAGATCTGACCCCTTAAGATTTCTTCCTATAGAGTTATCTAATGGAATTGGTTTTTCGAGACCCAGATACTTCAGAAATGGATTTAGTTCTCCATAGTGATATACTTTTGTGGACACTATGAAGCTGAAACGTATATAGGTAACCATTCTAGGACGGACGTATGTAACTACCATATGCGCGGGGGAAATTTCGAACATCTACCTATCTAAAATTATGCAAGTACAGATGTTCATGTTTCGAATAAAAACTTTTTTCGTACACTAGATCTGACGTCATACATTTTCTTTCGCATTTTTCTAGAAAACTATAATTCATATAGGTACGTATCTTTGGGCATTGCTTATGTAGCCCGAAAAATGGATCTGGCGGTGCAGTGTTTATCCCGGTACACCCTGCATATTTCCGGTGAATATGAAAGTAATTTAAATTCAGTAGTACAATGTCTTTTAAATTTATAGTGATTTTTATTGTTATTTTACGATTTACAAGATATGTATTTCCATGTCTACTTTCTATTTCCTTCAGTTTAAATAAATATTTCCTCTTGCGAGCTAATTGTATTAGTTTTTTTTTAGAGATCTCTTTGAAACACAAGAGTTAGATTCTTAGTCTATTTGACTATTTTTAGTTCAGTTTATAATCATGTTAGTCGCATTGAATCAATTAACCTTTTTCACTGCAATATTTACCCGTAGGAATATGTAATTTAAAATTCAATTATTAACAAACTCAGTTGTAAAACATTTTTTTAAAATGAGAAATAAAGACGAGATTTATTTTTATATTTATTTCATTCTAGACTTAAGTTCTGTATCGTAAGGAAATTCACAAGTTAAACAAAATTGTGTGATACTTTTCGTATACCATTATAAAATAATCCCTAATATATAGATAATTCAATCAGATTTATTTAAATAACACATACTAATATCATAAACTTTCATTTTAGCGATAAATATTAAATATGGAAATAGAAAGAAAAATACTTTTTATTAGAGAACAACTCTGAACGTATATAAAACAAAACATTGGCGTGTTTTGCTACAAGATATCATTATGTTTGTTGTTATCTTGTAATTATCTTGAAGCACAATTATATTTATCTTATTCTAGCATATCTTATATAGTTCTCATATGGGTACATGCCTTCAGAACTATTTTTCTCTCGAAATTGCCCTTATTATTGTCTTTATAATTGCATTTCTTAGAAATTCTACCGAATAATTATTACTTCTAATATTGCCATCGTAATAAAATGTTAATTAGCCAGTTACTGAAATCATCATCAGGTATTAAAACAGATGTTGGTTCTTTCGCAATAAATCAAAACTTCTGATAATTCAACATTGTGTAATAATTTTAATTCTGTGTTTATTTTAATAAAGTTTAATAAATTAAAGCTACGTACGGAGTAAAAGAAGTCTCACTACTTTCGAATGATTTTATTTTTAAATTAATTGTGTTAACATTTTCTAAAACTATGGAAAATAATTTTCCACCTAATTGGTCACCAAAGTCAATATAATTAAATGTCTATGTGGAAATATTTTACCATATCATATTAGGTATTTTACTTTATTAACTTAAAACATCTTGAATAGCTTGGTCTAATTGGATTTGGGTTTAATAAAATAAGATTGGCTAACGTTGCAGAAAAGGAGATAAATTTAGGAAGTTAATATTTTCGACAAAGAAACTCGTTAGTTTTCTCTGAAGTGCAGCAGTCTACTGTTTATAACTCGTGAGATAAATATACCATTTACAGTTTGAAACTAATTCCTAATATCTACGAATGATCTGAATGAATAAAAACGTCCATTCATTCAAAATAATTTTTTAGATAATACTATTTGCAAAATATGCTGTATAAAAATTACGCAGTTCAACACAGAAAGATAGAAATTAACTAAATCTCTTAAATTTTAAAATCACTCAGAAAGAGATGATATGAAAATTATTATTTATTGTCACTACAAAAGAATATAAAATCAAATAAATGGAATAATTTAAATAAATTTATCTTCTTAAATGAAAAATATTTTATTGCTAAGTATTATTGATAAGGAAAAATGGCCATATAAGGGTTAAAATACCATTCATTAATTCGAAGACTATATTTCCCGGCATTAAAACAAAAATCTGATGAGAAAATTACAAATCCTGGATCTCACCGAACGATGGCCGAATGGTTATGTTGCTGGCCTTCGGTACCCGAGTTTATGGGTTCCAATCCCATTACGGCTTGGGTGAATCGGCTTTAAGCAGTAGGTCCCGGTCTCATTAGCCCTCGTGTTCACAAAAGTAGACCGTAAAACTCCAAACCAAACCAAATCAAATCCTGAATCACCTATTATACACAATTAAGTGGTGATTTCTGAGTACAACTTTTATATGCTATTTGATATAATGTACATTATAATATTGAGCTAATTTATTTACATTGCTATTTACCTATAGATCCAGTACTTTACGATTACATTTTAACTCTTTTACTCGGTACAAAAAATATAAAAACTTTCAAAAATATTCACTTCAAAAAATAAATTTTTTTATTATAAATAATTCATTTTAAACGTATTATTAACTGTTTAAAAGGGTTTTTTAGAACAGTAAATTAACATGTCAACATCTCTGCTTTGTAATGTTAAACACCAGTAGCTTTACATTCGTTATATTTTGATTTTTTTCTATATAAAGACATGATTGATATTAAATAAAGAAAGTTCTTAAATACAACATATAATGTTTATTTTGATATTTTTTTAGTATCTTTTTCAATGATAGTGATTCAAAAACTTTATGAGGGGCTTTTTTTCACTAAGCTCAAACTTCGGTATGATACCCCAAACTTTTGCAAAATTTTTGAGAAGGAGTATCAACAAATATCCACAAAAATATTTTTAAAAATAATATTTTCATTTCTAATTACATCTATAACCTGTATGAATTTAATAATATGTATTAAAAGTCAAACACAAATTTAAACATCTTAAAAACAGAAATATCGAAAATAATATATTTTTTTGGCTCTATTAATGTATTTCTTTTTAAATATTAGAAATAATTTATGTGTTTTTTCGAACAATATGTTTGATCTAATTTAAAGCAAGCCATGATCTGTAAATACTTGTTATAATTTTATAAAGAGGTAAAAAAGTGTAAAATTGTAACATTTTTGTCAATTTATTTTAAAGTACCCGCGAAAGAATTACATGCTTGCCATTTCCTTTAAAACATATGAGAAAAAAACAACACATACGTTAAATAAGAATTTAAAAAATATCTCTTCTTTCAATAATTCAAAGTTAATTGTACTAAATAATGTTTTAATGTCACATTCCTGTTTTTATTTAATTTATGCACCTTTTTATCAATTATTTTTCCATTAAAATGCCTGAAATTGCTGTTTTAATGAAACTTTTCATTACTACAGTTATTAAACTATTCTTCCTTATTAGTAACTAAAACAAATCAACCTCGAAACGTCACTCAAGAGAGAAAATAGAACACTTTTAATGATCAAATCTTATTTCCTCTAAATACTTGTGTTGCTAACAAATTAAAACAATTCTTTTCTGACGTACCAAACACGTCGTATTTTTTATAATCAAAGGAATCTGAGACTTTTGCTTTTTTTCTGACAGAAGTTTATCCACAAAAAATATTAGTAGGGAAAACTTATACAGCTGTGTAATGCAATAAATAATAGAAAAATATTTTTTTCTGTACGTATAGATTCCGATTAAGTATTTTGATAATGCATTTTAAAGGATATTTCGATCTTCTAAATTGATTTAAGGATAAAATAAATAATGTGTTCTATAATACAAAGAAATTGTTAAATGACAATTTCCCTTTTCTTAGCATCAGCGTATAAGAAATCATATTTATGAATTTATATATAAAAAAGTATAAATAAATGAATTCCCAAAAAGGTAAAATATTTGACAAATCAGATGAGGTGATGCTTCCAACAGAACTATGCTTATTTTAGAATTATTATGTGTATTACATAGCATTTTATTCGTTATTTTTTTACATATTATATTAAGTTAAATTACAAAACATACACATAATTTCTACATCATATTAAATATATATATATATATATATATATATATATATATATATTAGTTTAAATCTTTTTAATTTAAATAATCGAAATTATAAAACACTGCAGAATTCTGTATATTCTGTTTCACTAATGGTCACTCTTTCTAATACATTACTAATTGTTTATTATTCCAGAAAGATATTTTCATATGTAAAGAATATCTTATATATATATATATATATATATATATATATATATATATATGTGTGTGTGTGTGTGTATATATGTATGTATATATATATATATATATATATATATATATATATATATGTGTGTGTGTGTGTGTATTTATATGTGTGTGTGTGTGCGCGCGTGCGTGCGTGCGCACATTCTTTTTCTGTTATTTTACTTTCTGAAACGTATCAAAAAGAAAATCTAAAATTTCCAATACAAAGGGAAGAACTAAAGCAAGGAAAATTCTTAAACATATTTGTAGCTAATTTATGGCCTAAAAGATACATGTCAATAAAATCTAGTATTTTCTGGTATTTCAGGCAATGTTTATATTGCACTTTTCAACTAACATACACAACTTTGTTAAGAAATTTTCAACATGTTTTAAAATATCACTTAAACGTGATTAGCAATCCTTTTAACGCAGTTTTGCATCACATTACTCTCAATTATTTCACACCGAAAGCTCTCGTTCTTCAAGTTTCATAGCTTTCCAACAATATCTCTCAACTAGAACAATATTATGGGGATATTTCAGCAATTCAATTTTATACTTACTTTAGATCATGAATCTAAAGAGCTATGAAAAACAAATCGGGAACAGGGTAGAATTCAAAGAAATTTTACTTTATAGTTTTCATCGTTAGACGGAAACTGCATAACATGGATACGACAGGCGAGAGTGAAATAAATCAGGGCACCGTTAATCAAAACATGTTTCAATCAATTACAATTTGTTCAAACAAGCGAATGCAATACGCTATTATTCAAACAACATGCGACATCGGATGAGTCTCTTGTCTTACAAGTTTTTGTGTCTACGGCTTGTTTAGAGAATATCTCAATTTAGTGATGCAGAATCTCATGTAAAAAGTCTTTTTCTGGATTGAGTCACTTCATTTATTTCGACAAAAATGAGATAAAATAGTAACCTTTGATCCTTTTTAACATTTGAGGATAATTATTATGTACTTTTGCTGTGCATAATACTAATATAATAGTATGTGATTTTATACTTGGTATATATATGTTTATCAATATGTTTTTACAGTACTGATGCTTATACTTGGGAGCACTATACAGTTTTAGGACGAACGATGGCCGATTGGTTAGTGTGTTGACCTTCGGTACCGGAGTTCATGGGTTACAATCTCACTGTGGCATGTATGTTAGTAGCCGTTCGGAAACGGTTTTAAACTGTAGGTCCCGGTCTCATTAGTCCTCGTGTTGCAAAAAGTAAACCGTAGCACTCCAAACCAAACCAAACCAAACCAAACATATGCAGTTTTAGAGATAAATTTATTTCATCGCTATTTACAGTCGAACACTGGTCGATTGATTAGGGAGCTGATCGTCGGTACCGTAGTTCATGGGTTCGAATCCCATTGTGGCATAGATGTTCGTAGCCATTCGGAATCGGCTTTAAGCTGTAGGTCCAGGTTTCATTAGCCCACGTGAGCAAAACAGTAGACCGTAGCGCTCAAATCCAAAACCATTATTTACAATTCCAATGCTTAGATTATTTTTAGAATTGACTTATCAAACAATTACTTTTCTTTTATGCACCTTATCTGTAGATTGTATCAGATATTTTCGATAATTACATAATTAAAATTGCAAAAAATAAAAACGACCTAATTAGTTCATGGAACGTGATAAAATCGAAAACTTATAAACTATTTTCGTTCTCAATTTAGTTATCCGGAAGGTAATCTATGTAAAACAAATGCATCTTTATTTAAAAGCATAAATAAATTACAATTCAATAATATAAAAGAGATTTCTGAAAATTCCGTAAGATATTTTCTTTTAATTATTGTTTTCTGCTTTGAAATAAGAATTCTTATGTACACACATCAGGATGTCCTATATTAATTTCTTAAAGTAGGAAATATTTTAAACATATACTATAAATATACAATACTGTAAAATCCTATATTTTTTATATTTTCCGGATTAGTATAATTTAACAAATATAAAAATTAATTCAAAAGGAACTTGTTTACTTTGAAACTTTTATCGGAAATAATCGTTTATCATTAACAATAATGACAGTTATAAAATTCAATTAATAATATAATATAACAAATATATTTTTGAAAATTAAAAACGCTAACAAATTTAATTGTTTATGGATCTATAAAATGCGTCAGCATATTGGAAATTCTCATTCTTAAGAAATTCTCAACAATTGAAAAATTTTAAGAATTGTAACACGGTGATATATATTTGCAAATCTATTCAATCAAAAACTGATATAAACTATTTTTGGTTATGGATTTAATTATTCCTAAGTTAATCAACAAAGTGAAAGCTAGAGTTCCTACATATAGAAAATGCATAAATAATTTATAATACTTTAACACAGTAAAATTTCATCCAAATTCCATACAGTTTTTCACTGATTGAATACGAATTTCGATGCATAGACACTGTAAAATATACAACACTGTAAAATCCTATATTTTATTTTATTTTACTTAATATAAGAATATAGGATTATATTCCTATATACCAGGGAAATTTTGTTTATATCCATGTATGAAATTCGGCATCACTATTAAAATGCATATTTAACAACATTGTTTATATTCTGTTCTCAAAATAGATTTAACCATTTCCGGTACGATTTAATAATGAAAAACTGTGCGTGAAGTAACCATTTATTTTTTATTTAAAAAACTTGTTTTATTTTACAATTCTTACATATTCTTAATTAAAATCCACTTTTTACATAGTGTTAAGTATCAGAAACGGTAAAATTAAGATAATAGTCTTCATGCCAGTGGTACTTTTCAAAACAAAGTGTAAAGGAATTCTGTATTGTTTACATCGCCAGGGGGTCTCACTTCTAATTTGATTCTTGTAACACACAAGGCATTTCTTAGTAGGTTTTCTTTTATTCTGACTCATCAATTTGGCAGTGACTTGTACCAAGAAACTTTAAATAAACAATATGTAATAGTGACCTGGGATTTCCACAAGTAACAAAAGTGTTGCTAAATTCAGTACACTAGAAATTTTAAACTAAATTAATTATCATATTTATAAGTAACTTTAGTCGCATGACGAGTGTAGCTCATCATTGTGTGGTATGGAATGAAAAACCAAAGACGAGCTAGACTCGTCATTTTACCAGAAGGGGTTAACTAAATTAGCTGTGTAGTGTTTGGATTTTAATTTTGTTTTAAAATGCTAATACTGTAATGTAAATATAAAT
>CM063505.1:27663698-27691198 GCA_032207245.1 Pardosa pseudoannulata | reverse complement strand
ATTTCAGTAAAAGAAAATTGATCAATTAATTTTTCCCCAAATATTATTTTAATTGATTGTTCTTATGTAATACTTGACGTTATAAGACTACTTAATGAAAAATGTTTGCAATTATTCAAAGATACTTTCACTTTTCTTTAAATCTTTGATCTCATGAGTGCAACCATGGATTAAATGGAAGCAGACTTCCTAGGCGTGGCCTGCGATGTCCAATGGTATAATATATTTTAAGTGATATATTTTACATACCTAAACATCGTCCATGACTTTTAATTTTGATTTAATTATCGATAATAGTTCATAGCAGGAGATTGAAAGTTGATGAGCAGATTTCTTGATATAATGGACAGAAACAAAACATCTTGCTTTAAATATTTCACACTATAGTAAATAGCTTCATATAACGGTTTTTATTCATTTTTCTTTGGTATATCTGAATTTCAATGAAGCGAAATATCTCAAAATGACTTTTCAACAACATTTTACGTTATTAATTTGTATCATGTCAATAAGTCATATGACTTCTCATGGAGAAACGGTAGTCATCGCTTGAAGGTATTGGACTTCTAAGAGTGTAAACTGTATAATTTGTAAGCAAGAGTCAAGCAAAAAAAAACATCACAGGTTTGTCTTGCTGTCCCCAGGGAAATCGCTTACATATATAATTATCATTTACCACTTATAATTTTGATTTAATTCTCCATAACACGTGAATATCATTACACTGAATTGTGAATGCGTAGATTTGTTTAAAATATAAACATTAATAATACAACTTGTCTGTACTTCATTTTATTTCTTTACAATTAACAATTTTTAAAGGCAAGTAGTTACACTGTGAAACATTAATATCAATATAAAATTTACCATTAAACTACCTGTTTTGTTTCATTTTTTATACATACATAAATTTGTACTCCCATCCCTTTAATCCTATAATTTAATTACATTAATTTAAATTAATCGAATTACGAAAACAAATCATTTATTTCTTCATAGTGAAGAATATATTTTGCAGTCAGAGTCAGAGATGAGAGACATGGTAGCTCAGTCTGCAAAGTCAACGATCTGATAACTCTGAAAGGTTGAGGATTTTTGAACCTAAGCCGGCCTATGATCAGCCGTGTTAGTTAAAATGGTCGGGGGAAAGTAAAATATGTTTGTGGTCACAATGTCCTCCAAGTTCTCTATCCATACCTCTGGTGGTGGAAGGCCAAGTCTGTAGGCCTTCTGCTTGGTTCCTGCTTTAAAATTACGAGGACTCACCTGAGCGAAGTCTTTCTCCACTCGTGAGATGCTCATTGAAACGAAAGTTGCCCCCTTGGCCTTAATACGAGAGCCTGCAGGCTCAATCATGTTTGGTTTGTTCAAGAAGCATGGGAATCAACAACAACTCAGAGATATCTTGTTTTATATCTATAAAAGTGGTAGAGAGGATTACACATTAATCCCAAATAAATTATATTTCTTACATGTGCAATACAATTACATTCGACTACATATCTTATACTACTTATACGTTATAAACTACTAATACAGAAAAATTACTTTTACATACGTTCTATACTTGCCATAGTTGAATACGCATCACCAGTAATACTTTATTACCAAAAGTATTTGCAAAAATATCTATCCGTTAGCTTTGCTTTAAAGGCATAAACTGAATAGTTGTTACGAAAATTTTGAGTCTAATAAAGTAACCCTTTCTGGTTATTTTCATATTGATTTAAATTCCACTTCTAGTTGAATAAGCAAAATAAAATGTTTTATTTGGTTAGATTTTGAGATATTTTGCATATTTTAATTGGTTGTTATGTATCAGGTTACTTGTATTACAACATATTTCATCAAGTATGTGAATTTTCAACTGGGTTATGTATTTCAATCTAAAATAATTGGAGCATCTGTACGACAGTACATTCATTCGTTAAATATGAAGGGTGCTCTAAAACAGATGTTAATCCTGTTTAACATAAAACTTAAGCATAAAAGTATAATCAATCTTTCTGCATAAACAATTTTGCGAATGGTTTATTAAATACACAGCAGTAGCGCGTTCATGTTTAACAGGACGGACATTGAAGAGATTTATAACTAGTGTAAAATAACTACGTAATAAAATGGAAACAACTAATTAAATTAGAAAATTTTTAAATTGAGATTTTTATTAACTTTAATAAAAGAGAATGTGAATTAAAATAGTGTAAATTTATTACAATTTGATACCGTTTTTATAGTAGATTGAACAGTGATTTATTATTTATATATTTGACAGGATTTTAAACCTTTTCAATATGTTTTACTGATATTATATACTAAGGAACACTTTCTATATAAAAATCCTTTTATCAGACATATCAGAAAAAAAATCATTGAATTTTGTATACAAACGTTCGGTTTATGTTGGTTTAAAGCGTTACTGACTAGTCTTTACTTTCACCAAGGCTAATTTCATCGAAACCTTAAAGCATAGTCTAATAGTCAATAAACATCCATGCCTACAGTTGTTTTTTTATAAGCCGAGTGTTCATAGTGATAATATATCTTCGTTAACTCCTTAACGTTCACGATCTAGTTAACTCGAGTGATCTAAACTGGCCAAACTGTGCACACTTGAAATAAGTCGTACTTTTGTAGATATTGCGCTGTGTGTTGTGCTAAAAGAGACAGGAAAGGAAAAAAGGAAAAGAAAAGAGAATTGATACATACGTAATAGTTGCAATGTAGGGCTATGTGTTGCCCCTTGTTTCGAAATATATCACACACAAAAAAAATTTGATTAATATTATAAATACTAGTATTGTTATTATTTATGTTTTAAAAGTATAAATAAGTATTTTTACAGATAATAATGTTTATTCTGAAATGGGATTCGAAAAGAAAGATAAAAAATAAAGTTGATGTGCATGTAATATTACAATATTCGACTATTTTCTGCAATGTTATCAAAATCCAAAATTGCAATAAATATTTTGATTATTTTTGCATTTTTACAATTTTCTTGGCAAGACAACGTTTTAAATTTTGTTTTTTACATTAAAAAAATTAATTTTTTTTTTGCCGGCCTTTTTAAAAATAAACTGTGCATTAAAGGGTTGTTAAAGTCTCCCTCTGACTCTTTGGCTTTCTGCAGGACGACTTTGTGCAGTTCATAGTCAACCGAAAACCGTTTTGCACCTATAATAGCTCTTACAATGTACTTGTGGTTTACAACACATAACATTGAGCTACCTAACGCTCTAACCCAGGTGTTTATAGGCCAAAAATTAAAATGAATACACATTTTAGGATTAAAGTTAATAATTTGATAACATACATATTTATCTATACATATTTTATATATATTATATGCATACTAACATATATTTATGCCCACCGAAGATGACAAGCGGGAGTCAAACGCACGACAGCTGGGACGTCATGTTGAGCGAAATCATTCTTTCTCACTCACTCTTCCTCTCTCTACTCCACTCTCACTCTATATCTCTCTATTACATAATTTTTAACAGGTCTTATCTGTCTTTATTAATTTGCTGCAATAGCATTAGGGAAGATTAAGTGAAGGAAATATGATGATACCAAATGTGACCTGTGAAATGAAGAGGTTAATGATCTTCCAATCGATACATTCATTAAAACACAGCTACTGCAGATGTTTCCGGTCGACTAAGTTAAAAGAGCACACATTCTTGTAAAAAGACTTTCAACGTTTTACCTGTTTTTAACGTTAAAAATTGTTAATAAAAATCATTGTTAAAAAAAATTATTTTTTATTTTCAGATCTGCAAAATTAACATTTTGTGGATTTCAGTGCGAAAAAGTGATTCTGTCTCATTTTAATAAAAGAAATTTTATAGTTTCCAAATTCCAACCAAAGAATTTTTAGCTTAATATTTTATTTAAAAGTTATTAGAGAACAAAATTAATGTCTCAGCTACTTTCTACATTGAATAAAATATCTTTCGTAAAATTAAGAAGAGTAATATTTATCAAATAATTAATAAAAGTCGGTTAATAAAAATAGTGACATAAATAATTTTAGATGGACTTGCAATGTTGATATACATCTGTCTTTTTTTGTATAGATTTCTAATTAGAATATATATATATATATATATATATATATATATATATATATATATATATATACATATATATATGTGTATATATGTGTGTGTATATATATGTGTGTATATATATGTATATGTATATATGTATATATATTTATATATATATATAATATCGTTTTTGTATATATATATATATATATATATATATATATATATATATATATATATATGTGTATGTATATGTGTGTGTGTGTGTATTATATATATATACACACACATATATATATATACATATATATATATATATATATATATATATATATATATACATATATACACATACATACATACATATGTGTATCTATACAAACATTTATCTTATTTATATTTTACATTAAAAAAACTAGTAAAATGATAATACTTTTTATTAAATAATTCACCTTACAGTTATTAATCGATCTCTGTAAATAGTGAAGTGTTACTTTCAATTATTTTGCATTTGATTCTAAACAGTTTTAAAAATAGACTGGGTACAAATCGTGTTCATTGAATTTGTGTATTAACTTTAGTAATTACACGTTGCACGAGTTTCGAAAACTACCTCAAAATTGAAATCTTTCTTTGATTCAGGCAGCTGTTAATTACTGCGCTCTATCGTTACAAGTGCCTATTCCCGTTCACCCAAATAACTTCCGGAATTAAAAATTTAACAGACATTTACTTATTTTTCGTTCTTTCTTTTATTCAGCTCTGTTACTACGTTTAAAAGGCTTCTAAAATTCTATAGATGTTCATACTTAGTCTGGTAACTATAATCAACTTTAGTTGAAAAGTTCTTAAGCTTTTACAAAAGAAAACAAAACCTAGAGGTATTTGATGCTTGAAGTATTAAGCTTTGAAGGAAAAATGCTGCTTTTCATTTACAGCGGTAGAACGGAATCCTTCATTAGTTCGGTAATTTATTATTTTACTTAATTATTTCCCATGGGTTCATTAAAATACAATTTTTCAAACGCTGATTAAAAATTAAAAAAGAAGCTCAGAAGTTTAGCTTATTAGAATATTTAAAATTATTGGTAAAAGAATTGCATACAGTAAAAATATTTAAAAGTTCATATGAGAAAAATTAAAGTTAAATTTTCTCTTTTTGTGTTTATTCACGGAATAAATGTTTTGGTATAAATCCAAACAAGTGTCCAGGACTCTTAAAAGATTTTAGAATGGTTATTACTTGTAATAATTGAACGACCTGAATTTATTTTCTGTCATAAAATTTAATACTCGTATTAAATTGCAATATTCGAAGGGTTTTTTAAAATTGTAGGTTGAGTACTATAATGGAGTTTGGAAAACTTTATTTTATAATCACTAAGAAATTAATGAGAAAACTCTTCGTAAAGAAGAGAACTAAATCGAAACATATCAATTTCTTTAAATTCGAATGATATTATCCTGACGAAGAATGTAAACAAATTAAAATTTCTCTTCAATAGGTTAAATATTTAGAGTTTGAACATTAGAGTTAGAACATTAGAACTTTTTAAAGAAATCAGATGTGGCCATGTTCTTTGATAGTCCGAGCAATTTTTCAAAATTTCAAATTTTTTGCGAGTAACAATTAAATACGTATTTAAAAGGTATACAAAAAGTATTAATATTTTTTTTAAAGAAACTATATTTATTGAATATCATTTGGAAGTTTTTTGTCCTTTAATTTTTCAAGGAAATTTTTTAATTGTGGATGATTTTTTGCATTGGTGCGAAAGTAATTTACAATGTGTTACACTGTTTTCATAACATCAGGATATTTTAAATATTTTGTAACGAGATGTTCTCTGTGAATTATGCAGTGAATTGGTATGAATTGTGGAATTTGAAAATCATCTCTTAAAAGTCCAATAAGACTGATTTCTTAACCAGCATTGCCGGAGATCCATAATTTTATTAAAATATAATAACACAATGAAAAAGGAACTCTGGTACATTTATGGAGAGCCTCAAATAATCTGAAGCAAGCGCTCTAACGTAGGTTAAAACTGACTCGTGTAATTACCCTTTTACGTTAGATAAACATTCGATTGGTGCCCAACTCTTGCCACTCGCTTAAATTACCTAAATATGCTTACAACACATGAACGGAAAATATTTATTATTGCTACTTGAATAACAACATAACCACTGGCTTTGGTAAAAAAAATTAATACAAACTATAAACAATCCTTCACGACGATCAATAACAACATGCAGCAACTCGGCAGACTTCATTTCTACTTTCCGCAGCGGCGTGGCGAACATACAGTCGCACTGAGCGGAGTCCGTATAACGTTGAAGCCAGCTGCAGGCAGCGAGAGAACATGTTAGTCGAACTCAGGTGGATGACCTCTGTTGCTTTGGTGGGTGCTTGTATCATGAATAGTGAACAGTCCGGTTAACAGTTACAATTTCGTAAAAAAATAAAAATTAGCATAAACAAGTATTGTGAGATGAATTATAACTTATGTAAAAAATAAATTATTTATAAAAAAATACCAGTGCGACCGAGTCGCCACAAATCCTTTGGTTTTCCACCCTGCTATAGATATTCTAATCTGTAAATAACTGTGTGCTATGTTTTTATATATGAGAACATAATGTTTATATAAACATTTAACAGGCGAAGGATTTTTTTCATTGTACTTACATTTCGATGCAGCATTGTTTGTAAGACTTTACTTTTTATTAAGAACATAAAACAACTCCCAAAAAGTGAACTAAATCAAGGCATGCTAATTTTCATTAATAAGCATATAGGTCTCAGTTGCTGTAAGAATAATCTTATCAAGAAGTATGTGAAGAAGATAATAAATTTTATGTTATTGATTTAAAATTTATAAATTCAATAAAATATCGATATCTCAAATATGCGAGAATATATAAGGCCAAATGAATATTGGGTGAAGACATATTTTAGTATTTATTTTTTTTCATTTTGCTTATTCTTTTATTTTTATTTCATTTTCCCTTATTTTTCCCCTTTTTTCCCTTCTAGTTCTTTTGTTGCAAGTAATAACAGAATCCTTTAAAAAAAGTATTTTTAATATTTTTCTTTTTTGCTTATATAGCTCTTTTTACATAATTTATAATATATATATATATATATATATATATATATATATATATATATATATATATATATTATCCAAATGCCACCTGACGTCAGTAATTTTACATATTATACAATATACATACACATATATATATATATATATATATATATATATATATATATATATATATATATTATATATATATATATATATATATATATATATATATATATATATATATATATATATATATATATATATATATATACATGTATGTGTGCTACTGTGTATGTGACTTCCTATAAAACTGTTCAAACAAATTAACATTTTAATTATGTATCAATATGTTTGTTTTCGCTTATACTGAATTTTTTACATAATCTTATAAAAGAAAATATGTATTTGTTTCCAAATGCACCCTAACTTCAGTAGTTTTACTTACCCAGAGCATTGGTGCGAAGTTGATTGTATGTATATAGTTATACATATATGTATGCGAGTGTGTATGCGAACTCTCGTAATACCATTCTAACAGATTCCTGTCATGTAGTTAATGGAATTCAAGTTATAGTCTAAGTACGATATTTCCCATCTTGCTACAAAATCCACAAACACTAAAATAATTTTTTTTAATTTAATTTTTAAGTATTTAATGGAAAATCTCATCTTATCTTGTTTCACATAGCGAGATGTTAGCCAAAGGGTCTAAAATTTTAGATGACAAAATGATTATATATATGGAATTATATACATTATGATGGGAATTTTTCAAAATATATGAGCACTTAAAATTTTAGGCATAGTTATATAATTTAGTTAACTTAGTATTTCTAAAACAGCTTAAATTGAAAATATCCTATAGTAAACAAAAAAGAGATTAAACATTCATAATCATAATGAGATGAAATTTCATTGTTTTCCATCCAGTCGTTGCTATTCCTCAACAACCAAACTTTCAAAACACATTTAAAAAAACTGAAAGATAGTTACACATTAATTGGCTAATTCTATTGACGCCACACAGTCAAAAACACTTGGTATGACGTCACAAGCATCTAATTTATTTACTTTTCTGCGTATTTCGTTTAAGCAATCTTTTTCTCCTTTATTCGAATAATACAATAATTTTTTTATCGTGTTCTATTCTTTTACTGCATTTCTTTGGCAACAAATCTTTCAAAACACATTTAGAAAGATAAACCAACGATAAGGCTTATTTTAATCAGTAAATTACACTGACGTCCCTCAAGCAAGAAACCTTGAAACTAACATTATAAACATCGATTTCCTTACTTATTGGAGTGGTTTTCAATAAAATAAAATCATATTTTAGTTATATCTGTGAATTATCTGTTTATTAAGATATTCTGTTTTATTGCAGAAAGTGTATTGAATACACAACATAAATATTTTTTCCTTTCAAGAACTCTTAACCCATGAACAATGAGTCTATTCTCGAAGATATAAATTATATAATATTGTTCTCCCACAAAGAAGAATGATTGGTATTTCCAATTGGAACTTCAAAATATATTTTAAATCTCGCTAATAACCAGAAATTCATCAGGGAATTTCGAAAGATTTCATTTGAAAATAGAATAATTGATTATGCTTGGTATATGGCAAGTTTAATATAGATAAGGCTTAAGATATTCGATTACAACAACTTAATTTTAATTAAAATACATGACTTACATAGTGGAAAGTATTGAAATGCTGTTTCGAGCAAATCCTAAATCCTTTTATTGTCCAAATATTTTGAAATCAATTTTAGTTCTAAAACATATTTCATCATACTCATCATTTAAAAATGTTGTCTGGGTCGAAATGCTAGACTGTAAAGACTCTATGCCTCAAATTTTAATCAACTTTAGTAGAAATTTAAAAAGTGTATAGACAAATAAGATAAAGCAAAGTAAATCACATAATTCTACTAGTCAGAAAATTTAATATTTCAAAGCAGTATATTCATATAATTAGAAAATTAAAAAGAAAAGATATTTGTAAAGGTGGGATTAAGTCGAAATTAGAAAAATCTCATTTTAAATAAAGAAATGTAATGGTTCTTGATTTTTTAAATAATAAATAATCAATCATTCAATATATCCTAGTTTGTTTGTGGTTTTGCCAATTTTTACAAGTTGGTATTGATGAGTTACATAAAGAACAAAAACACATGTAACTGATGAATAAACGTTTTCAGTGTATTAATCCATTGCCCTACGCTGTGACATATGTTCATTTCTCATAATGTAAGAGAAAATGAATATCTTATTTAAAGAACGGGAAATTTAAGATAAAGAAAATAATTAATTTTTTAAATCTATAAAATGATAGTGTTTTTTATTAAGTACTTAATTAACCATTTAGTAATCAATGAATATTTCAGATATTTACACCTATACATTATGGAGATATAGAGACACTACTCAACTGTTTTACTTAATGTAAAACTATAGTAATATAGTACTACATCACTTGGTATTATACGATTTTTAGTTATGGTAAGCAGAAGAAGTAATATAATTCTAATTGAACAGATGTGTATAATTATACTAAAGACAAATCTCCATCATACTGTGGCATTGTAAATAAGCATTAGAATCTCCATAGTCGAATGGTCATCCTTTAGTGGTCATCCCTTGTGGACCTTCCTTTAGTTTGCCAAAAAAGTATTTTCGAAAATTCGCTATTTCTCTCTGTTGCCCTGTAAAACTTTCATCGCCTTTCCAGACAGATTTCTGGAACTTTCTCTGTTGCTATAAAATTCTAATTTTGAGTTATGGTAAGCAGAAAAGGTAATATAATTCTAATTGAACAGATGTGTATAATTATACTAAAGACAAATCTCCATCATACTGTGGCATTGTAAATAAGCATTAGAATCTCCATAGTCGAATGGTCATCCTTTAGTAGTCATCCTTTGTGGACCTCCCTTTAGTTTGCTAGAAAAGTATTTTGGAATATTCGCCATTTCTCTGCGTTTTGCAGTAAAACTTTCATCGACCTTTCCAGACAGATTTCTGGAACTTTCTCTGTTGCTATAAAATCTAAAGATCTCTCAGGCACAGAGAGTTCTGAAATCAGAATTGTACAGAGCTTGTAATTGTACTTCGCTCTTTGAGTTGAGTTAATGAATTAGAATATGTCTTCTTCCTGTGTGTGTTATTGGGCTTAATATTAAGCCCCTACTGACAATATCTCATGCCGAATGAGATATTGTAGAGTGAGGGTCCGGTGGCCAAATGTATATAGTTAATGAATTAGAATATGTCTTCTTCCTGTGTGTGTTATTGGGCTTCATATTAAGCCCCTACTGACAATATCTCATGCCGAATGAGATATTGTAGAGTGCGGGCCCGGTGGCCAAATGTATAGAGTTAATAAATTATAATATCTCTTCTTCCTGTGTGTGCTATTGTGCACCACATTAAGCCCCTACTGACAATATCTCATGCCGAATGAGATATTGTAGAGTGCGGGCCCGGTGGAAAAATGTATAGAGTTAATGAATTAGAATATGTCTTCTTCCTGTGTGTGTTATTGGGCTTCATATTAAGCCCCTACTGACAATATCTCATTCCGAATGAGATATTGTAGAGTGCGGGCCCGGTGGCCAAATGTATATAGTTAATGAATTAGAATATGTCTTCTTCCTGTGTGTGTTATTGGGCTTCATATTAAGCCCCTACTGACAATATCTCATGCCGAATGAGATATTGCAGAGTGCGGGCCCGGTGGAAAAATGTATAGAGTTAATGAATTAGAATATGTCTTCTTCCTGTGTGTGTTATTGGGCTTCATATTAAGCCCCTACTGACAATATCTCATGCCGAATGAGATATTGTAGAGTGCGGGCCCGGTGGCCAAATGTATAGGGTGCTGATATTCGTATTGGAGTTTCGCTGGTTCAAATCCCAGTTTACATAGATGTTAGTAGCTAATATGAATCGGTCGGCGTTAAGCACTAGATCCCGGTCTCATTAGCCCTGGTGTTGCAAAAAGTGTACTATTGCGCTCCAAACTAAACCATCATATCATATAAATAATAGATTTTATAGAAGTATTTTTTACTTAAAATTAGGAGTAAAAAATAATATAAGGTTTCTCCTAGACAGGTATATACAAAAAGTTAAGATGAAAATAATAAAAAATATGATAGATGAGGGTTTGTCTGTTATTTTTACAAAGTATTTATTGCATATCATAGAGACCATTAAAAATAAAAGTATAGAATTATCTATCCTATAGAAGTCTAATCCCCTATCACCTCAAATAATTTTAGACTAATACAGCTAAATCTGTAGGATTATTTTCCATTAGTAATTTATATAATACCATCAATGCAAAGAAATCTCCAGCTTCTCCCGTTCAGTTAAAAAAGTTTAAAATACTAGACGGATAAAAGACTGCCTCAAATAATCAAATACTTCATAAAAACCAGATATATATTAAATACTTTTACGAAACTAGAAAATGTTATTACGTTTACCGAGATGAAACATATCATGCTACTCTGCAAAATCCCTTCCAATCGGTGGAATTCCATTTATTAGTAAATTTATTTGAGTTACTTTTAAAATACTCTAAAAGACATTCAAAGGGTCGAAAAGGAATTTTCAAGAAAATCTAATAGTAAGTAAAATAGAAAAAGAAAATACACATTTAACTGTTATGCGGAAGGAAACAATCTACAAAAAGAGATCAGCAAAAAGACGTGAAAAATAACAAGAAAGAAACAGATTACTGGCATGAAATAAGAACTTTCCTCTGATTCATTGATAAAAAGAGAACTTTTTGTATGCTTCATGGCTTTTGGAAAGAATACATTATTTAAATAGGGAATCTGTCCAAGGATAAAAGCAAAAAAAGTTGTTGCATGTATCTAAAAAAATACCTATATATAAAGAATATTTCCTCTCAAATATTAAAGTAAATTCATAGTTGATGGGAGAAAGTTTTTTTTCTTTAAATTTTATTTATATTCTTAGGAAAAATGTATGGCAATATTTCAACGCCTCAATATTTTCTATTGGTTTTACTTTAGAGTACTTGAATTCCAGTTTTTCAAAGAAATCTAAGAAAAATAAACTAGCCAACACGTGAGATCGAATAAAATGTTTTGCTGTAGTTCTGGAAATCGTTTAAGAAGCGGAAATAAGAGTATTTTAGGAATTGTATTTACACCAATTTTTTATACTATCACATGTTCTGTGGAATACCTTTTCAATCTACTTTGGTTCCAATAGTTGAAAGAATAGGGGGATACCTTCATAAATTTAGAACTACTTTTCTAACTAAAACATTAGTATAATAAATTTTATTTTGTATGTGGATTACTCCAAATATCTACTTTTGGTAATTTTATATGCAATATTTTTCCAGACATGTTTAACAGCCTAATAAAAAATCTGAGATAAAATTTTTCCTAAAACTCTCCATCAATAATATACAATGAATTATGTAAAAAGAAGTGACTTTATATAATCATTATGACTTAATCCTATTTCGCCAATACAACGCATGCAAAATTAAGTGCTATAAAAAGTCTAATTTATCTTATTAGAATTTAATGAATACAATAATATTCAATATTCAAATTATTTACTTTCAATACAATTAAACAGAAACTCCGTTTAAAGTATAATATATAAGTATAAATACACATTAATGTGTATTACTCTAAATTTGTACTTTATGTAAACTTCTATGCATTATTTTTCCAGACATGTTTAACAGCTTTTTAAAAACTCAGATTGTAATAAAGTTTTTCCTGAAACACTCCATCAACAATATACACTGAATTATATAAAAAGAATTTACTTTATAATCATTATGCTCATCCTATTTCTCCAATACTAAGCATGCAAAATTAAGTTAAAAAAGTTTAAAATACTCGACGGATAAAAGCCTGCCTCAAATAATCAAATGCTTCGTAAAAACCAGATATATAATAAATACTTTTACGAATCTTTCTGGAAAATTTTATTACGTTCACCAAGATGAAACATATCATACTACTCTGCAAAATCCCTTCCAATCGGTGGAATTTCATTTATTAGTAAATTTATTTGAGTTACTTTTAAAATACTCTAAAAGACATTCAAGGGGTTCAAAAAGGAATTTTCAAGAAAATCTAATAGTAAGTAAAATAGAAAAAAAAATACACATTTAACTGTTACGCGGAAGGAAACAATCTACAAAAAGAGATCAGCAAAAAGACGTGAAAAATAACAAGAAAGAAACAGATTACTGGCATGAAATAAGAACTTTCCTCTGATTCATTGATAAAAAGAGAACTTTTTGTATGCTCCATGGCGTTTGGAAAGAATACATTATTTAAATAGGGAATCTGTCCAAGGATAAAAGCAAAAAAAGTTGTTGCATGTATCTAAAAAAATCGCTATATATAAAGAATATTTCCTCTCAAATATTAAAGTAAATTCATAGTTGATGGGAGAAAGTTTTTTTCTTTAAATTTATTTATATTCTTAAGAAAAATGTATGGCAATATTTCAACGCCTCAATATTTTCTATTGGTTTTACTTTAGAGTGCTTGAATTCCAGTTTTTCAAAGAAATCTAAGAAAAATAAACTAGCCAACACGTGAGATCGAATAAAATGTTTTGCTGTAGTTCTGGAAATCATTTAAGAAGCGGAAATAAGAGTATTTTAGGAATTGTATTTGCACCGATTTTTTATGCTATCACATGTTCTGTGGAATACCTTTTCAATCTACTTTGGTTTCAATAGTTGAAAAAATAGAGGGATACCTTCATAAATTTAGAACTACTTTTCTAACTAAAAAATTAGTATAATAAATTTTGTTTTGTTTGGGGATTACTCTAAATTTCTACTTTGGGTAATTTTATGTGCATTATTTTTTCAGACATGTTTAACAGCCTAATAAAAAATCTGATTGAGGTAAAATTTTTCCTGAATCCCTCCATCAACAATATACACTGAATTATGTAAAAAGAAGTGACTTTATATAATCATTACGATAATATTTGTCTATTTCTTCAATATAAGCATGTAAAATTAAGTTCTATAAAAAGTCAATTTTAGAATTTAATTTTACAATAATATGGAATATTCAAATTATTTACTTTCAATAAATTAAACAAAAAAATCCGTTTAAAATATAATATATAATAAAATACATTAATGTGTATTACTCTAAATTTGTACTTTGTGTAATCTTCTATGCATTATTTTTCAGAATGTTTAACAGCTTTAAAAACTCAGATTGTAAAATTTTTCCTGAATCTCCATCAACAATATACAATGAATTATGTAAAAAGAATATACTTTATAATCATTATGCTCATATCTATTTCTCCAAAACTAAGCATCCAAAAATAAGTGCTAAAAAAGTCTAACTTATCTTATTAGAAGTTAATTATTACAATAATATGGAATAGTCAAATTATTTATTTTCAATACAATTAAACACAAATTACATTTAAAATATAATATATAAATATAAATACGCATTAATGTGTATTACTCTAAATTTGTACTTTATGTAATATTCTGTGCTTTATTTTTTCAGACATGAATAACAGTTTTATAAAAAATCTGATTGCAATAAAATTTTTTCTGAAACTCTCCATCAACAATATACAATGAATTATGTAAAAAGAATATACTTTATAATCATTATGCTCATATTCTTTCTCCAAAACTAAGCATCCAAAAATAAGTGCTAAAAAAGTCTAACTTATCTTATTAGAAGTTAATTATTACAATAATATGGATTATTCAAATTGTTTACTTTTAATATAATTAAACACAAATTACATGTAAAATATAATATATAAATATAAATACACATTAATGTGTATTACTCTAAATTTGTACTTTATTAATCTTCTGTGCATTATTTTTTCAAACATGTTTAACAGCTTTATAAAAATCTGATTGAGATAAAATTTTTAGAAATTCTCCATCAACAATATACCTGAATGTGCAAAAGAAGTGAGTTTATAATCATTATGTTTTATCCTATTTCTCCAATTAAGCATGCAAAATTAAGTTCTATAAAAAGTCTAATTTACCTTATTAGAATTTAATTATTACAATAATATGGATATTCAAATTATGTACTTTCAATATAATTAAACACAATTACATGTAAAATATAATATATAAATATAAATACACATTAATGTGTATTACTCTAAATTTCTACTTTGGGTAATTTTATGTGCATTATTTTTCCAGACATGTTTAACAGCCTAATAAAAAATCTGATTGAGATAAAATTTTTCCTGAAATTCTCCATCAATAATATACACTGAATTATGTAAAAAGAAGTGACTTTATATAATCATTATGACTTTATCCTATTTCTCCAATACTAAGCATGCAAAATTAAGTGCTATAAAAAGTCTAATTTTATCTTATTAAAATTTAATTATTACAATAATATGGAATATTCAAATTATTTACTTTCAATATAATTAAACAAAAATTACATTTAAAATATAATATATAAATATAAATACACATTAATGTGTATCAATCTAAATTTGTACTTTATGTAATCTTCAGTGCATTATTTTTCAGACATGTTTAACCACTTTATGAAAACTCAGATTGCAATAAAATTTTTCCTGAAACACTCCATCAACAATATACACTGAATTATGTAAAAAGAAGTGACTTTATATAATCATTATGACTTTATCCTATTTCTCCAATACTAAGCATGCAAAATTAAGTGCTATAAAAAGTCTAATTTATCTTATTAGAATTTAATTATTACAATAATATGGATTATTCAAATTATTTACTTTCAATATAATTAAACACAAATTACATTTAAAATATAATATATAAATATAAATACACATTAATGTGTATTACTCTAAATTTGTACTTTATGTAAACTTCTGTTCATTATTTTTTCAGACATGTTTAACCACTTTATAAAAACTCAAATTGAAATAAACTTTTTCCTGAAACACTCCATCAACAATATACACTGAATTATATAAAAAGAATTTACTTTATAATCATTATGATCATCTATTTCTCCAATACTAAGCATGCAAAAAAAGTGCTATAAAACGTCTAACTTATCTTATTAGAATTTAATTATTACAATAATATAGATTATTCAAATTATATACTTTTAATGTAATTAAATACAAATTTCATTTAAAATATGATATATAAATATAAATACATATTAATTACATATACATATTAATTATGAATACAAATTACATTTTTAATTAATTTTGCTTTCAATATAATGCGGAACTTTTTGTTTTTAATTTGAAGTTCGAGAGAAGTCAGTAAAGGGGACAGGGGACATCCAAAATTATAGAAGTCGATAAAATCATTTTTTATTCTTAAAACTCGTGCACACTGTTCATTATTAAAGAATATTTTAATTACATCATTATTTTACTGCAGTCTATCTTGTTTTTGACATGCTTGTTTTTAACCTTAATTTGACAATTTTTTAATTCATTTGCTAATTTGAATTTTTTGAATTTGGAATTTTTGAGTGTTACTTTTGCATGAAACATTTGCATGAAGTATTTCTTCTTACACATTTTGGAGATAGTTTATTCAAGTTTTTTCTATAAAGCTGGTTATGCTTTTTAAAATTTTAAATTATTTTTATATATAGGCTAAATAAGATTCAATATTGTGAAATTGAAAACACCAATTGTTGAAACATCGTATATCTTGAAATAATTGTGTTATATAAACAGTATTTAACAAGTGAAAATCGATGCCGAGTTTTACTTCTTTACAATTTCTAACCATACAAAAAAAATTTAGATACTGATTGGTATACTTTAAACTTGGAGCATTTTTGAGGAATATTACTGAAAGTTCTTAATTTTTATCACATAAGTTTGCATTTTAATCGAAAATTATTTTTAATAGATTTTTGTACTTTATGTATTTTATGTAACAAAATAGTATATTTTCATTAAAAGAATATCGTTGAATTTCAATCTTAATTTAAATTATAATTATCGTCAAACTTAAATACTGAGGTCAACATTATTTATAGCCTTAATTCTAATTTAGAGAAAGCTGAAATTAAAAAATAAATAAATAAAAAATAAATAAAAACAGTTTCTCTTTCCAAATTTTAGGAATTGTCATTAGATTTACAATTTAATTTATCTGTCTGGTCTGTATGAGTTGATTAGTGGTTATTTATACAAATATTAGAAATACTCAGAGAAAAAGAAATTTTTCAGAATTTTCATGCACCACTTGCAAGGTTCCACTTATACTCCTACTTTCATTCTCTGAAGTTTCATATTTTTGTAATTCGAAGAAATGTAAATAAAAAATTGAAGTTTTAAATAAGAAAAATACTGGTGTTTGTTTATGTCTTCTTTTTTATATTTTTAATGTAGACTTGTAAAAGTTGTATTTTAATATTAAAATACGATATATTCTAGTCCGCTTGCAATTGATCATGATCTATTATACAAAATATAGAAATACTAAGAAGGCTAGAATATATTTTTTGAATAAGTGTCCCCATGTCCCCAGTTTTTTATTCAGCTTTTAATTTCTTCCCTATGCGTCCGAAAAAAAATTGTTTTATATTTTCTAGCTTAGCACTTCATATATTATTAAATAAAGTGCAGGCAAATGCGTTTCTTTAAAAGAGTATTTAAAAATGAAGAAGATCATATGTCTTGAAAGTTGTCTATCTCTGTAAAATATTATTTGGTTGGTTCCCAGAAAATGCATAGAATGTATTTTTCTAGACTCATATTATCTGTAGATTTTTAGGACTAGAAACCTTTCGATGTCTAAAATCAAAACTAAATAAAACAATAAGCTTCAATTGTTTACTTCAAATAAATAACTTAAAGACTCAAAATCAGTTTGATTTTCAACATGAAAGAATTTAATGTTTTCCTTCATTTATATCAATATATGATATATATGTATAATAGATGCCTATGATTTTTATGTATAATATATGTATAATACATTATTTTATGCTGTAATTGTGCACCATTTTTAGCAATTTAAAAAAATTTTTAAAAATTAATTTTTTATAAAAAGTTATATTTGTAAATTTCTTTATACATTACCAGGTGTTTATCCTGGGACCAGCTTAGTATAACGTTCAATCAGTTTTTGCAAAATATATTATTCTTTACAAGATATTATGAAAAGGTTTATAAGTACCTAAAAAGTATAAAATTGACATGTGATTTTATTAATTCCCAATAAGATTAAATACTATCAATTGTTTTATATTTTTGTTAAATAAAGTTTCATGAAAATAAGCTTGAAGAATAAATCAAAAAGAATAATAAGTTTTATTCATTAAGTAATTAGGCTTCAGTAAAACTTTCAGGCCCCAAAAATCAGGAAGCCTAAGGCCACTTCCCAGTCGGCACGCGATTTTGTTAGGCCCTGAGTGAGCGTTACATCGGTCCTTGTTGTCCTAATTCTTGTATAATCCTTGCTAATAGCAAATATCCACTGTACATTACATGGTGTAACCAAGGCTGCAGTAAATCCTCATACGCATACATAACACTGTCTCCTTCTACTTCAATACTACTTTATACCTGTTACCTCTAACGTTTCTTTGCAATTACACATCTTCTAATTCTTATTCACTGACAACCTCATGCCACAATAGAATTTTTTAAGTTAAAATTACGTCAGGTTTAACCAATCATAAGGCAGTATTAATTCATTCTCTTACAGTTATGCTTACAACACAAATAAATATATTTTACTCCCAATAATTTGACAATGATAACGTTTGTTTAGAAACAATGTTATTTCTTCATTTAATAAAATAAAGCTAAAAAAAATTTTTAAATTCTAAATAATTATTAAAAGATGAAACAGCACTTTCAAAGAAAGAAAATATTATGCAATTTCATGTCTTTTGGAGCATAGTACCAAGTTTATGGTTTTCTCAAATTAAAAGTGTATCCCATATGTTATCATTATTTTCCCATTAAGATGTAAAGATGAAAATCAATATTTTTAAGAAAGAAAATAAATACCTTTGAATAAACAATGAAACCAAATGCCAAAAAATGCATGTCCTTCATTCAGAATGACTGGAAACAGGTGATTAAGATAAGGAATTCTTTACTTCATTGATTGAATAGATAGTTCATTTCTTCGATACTTTTGTTATTGTCATTAGAACAATTCGAATCTACGATGTTAGTAAATTTTTGCTGTCAGATAAGAACATTCTGAAAACAAATTGCTTCATGTTGAAGTAATTTACGATTTTTCTATTTAAATATAATGATATCCATGAATCTACCTCTAATGATTTGTCAGATTGCTTCATTTAAATTATGATGCTAAAATATTTGAGTTTTACAAAATGTTTATTTTTTTACTTTTTATCCTGAGAGATATGTTATAATTACTCAATCTGTATAACATTACTGTCCTTAAAATAACTTAAAAATCTTATAATTTACATCGTATTTTTTGTACTATTTTTTCAATATCCCATTGAGGACTTTAAAACATTCTAGGTAAAATTACTCAAAAACGTCTCTCCCATTTTTAAACATCGTCTATTTATATTCTTTTCAAAAACTGGGATTTTCACTCTATAAAAAAGTAAGGTTTTTCCGAGTTAAATTACTTAATATAGAGCAAAAATGCTTTACATTCTATAACAATTCTACTTTAAAAATACCACTGCTAATGTGTAAATAGTCTCTTTGCATAAACAATTTTATATATGCCAAAACCAGTGATATTTTTATTTAATTTCTTTGTAAATACTAACATATAATAATAATAATATAAAAATACATATAACTGGTTCATTTAAGCATTCATTTTATTTTATTTTGCTGAAAATAATAAAAAGCTTATAGATATGAATTTTGCTTATTTTACATAATTATTACTAATTACTTCTAATTACTAATTCTTTTGCATAATTATTGCTAATTTTTCAAAACAGATGGATCGGTTAACGATGCAAATTTTATTCAAATATATTTATAAGAAAAAGTTTATCGTAACTACCATATTTTAGTAAAAATGACTATGTTTTGAAAATTATCAAATCTTTACTGAGAGTTGAATACATTATTTTATAAATAATTTTAATTGAAAATCCTGATTCTTTTAACTTCAGGATTTTCAGGATTTTAATCTTCCTTAATAAAACTACTTTTAGATAGTTTTATTTTTGAATAAAATTTTTTTAATCTTTTCTGGAGAAATATAAATTGATCATTAAAATTACTGTTATTAAAGTACATTATATCATATTAAATGTATCATATACATTGTATTATATGCATTGTATAATACATTGTATATATGCATTGTATCATATACATTGTATAATACATCATATTAAATGTATCATGTACATTGTATGATATTAAATGCTATTTTTCAATATGAAACTAGGTATATCTATAGAATTTCTAATTTATTTTGTTAGCTTAAATACAATACATTGTAATTTTCTCTTTCAGTTAATACTATATATAAATTGAGAAGATATATTTAAAATAAATTTATTTTAAAATTCTGTTCATGGTTATTTCATAACTATAAAACATCATCTTGACTAAGCTTACGCTTAATTTTTGCAGTTCTTTTATGAATATCAGCAATGTACAAAGCAAATTTGATTTAAAAAACATTACCCAGCATTGCACATTTCCTGATATACTTCCAAAAGACGATAAGAAACTGCCAGGTCTTTCAAAAAATTCATTTTTAATTATATTGATGAAGATTTTATCATCAATAGAGAAATTTAAAATCGAGAGAATTAACGCGTGAATAAAATTTTAATTCTTTTTTCTCTATATATGTATTTTTTAAAAAATAGAATTTAATTTTAAATATAATAATAAATTTTTTAACTGTCGCTGATAAACCTTTTATTAAAAGTTTCTTTTTAAATTGCAAGATTTATCTGTAATTCTGAAAAGTCTACAAAGAAAAAAATTGAATTTATACTAATTTTTAAGAGTGTCTAAAAGTTAATTAAAAAAATATATATGTTTTTTAATTTAAAATATTTTTTACCATCGATATAACAATTTAACATTCCTTAATGCAATAAAATATTTTATATAGTTTAATCCCATTTTTTATATTTTATATAAACTGTATTCCATTACTGAGCTATACATGCATCATGAAATATTCCACACTATATATAAATATTATTGAATTTTGTAGAAAGATAAAAGCTTTGTGAATATTCTAAAATTTAATTATTATACGTGCAAACTTCTATTAAAAATAATATATCTTTTGAAAATATTTATATAAGTATATTGTATATTACAGGTAGACATGAAGGCGTTTGAAATTTAGAAAGCAAAACATAATTTTATAGATTTTACTATTTACATTCTCTGTATACGTCGCATTTTCTAAGTAAAATCTTATTTCTTTATATATATACTGTCGGAACATACATTTTATACTGATTTCAATTATCTCTCTCTTTAGTTAACAGGTAATTATGTAGTTGTTTTGGGTTCAATTTTACTTTTTTGTGGAAAACGTGTTCACTTCATTTAGAAACTGGCAATATGAACAGATATTAAGGCAGATTTTGAATCTTACTTATTAATATTAAACTTAATTTTGTGTTATAAGTATCTTACTTTTATTTATAGCAACGTGTTTCATAAATCATGAAGTGTTAAGGAACTATAAATTAAAACTACTTTTAGATAGTTTCATTTTTGAACGTTTGAAATATTTTAATCCTTTCTGACACCATCAAATCTATATTTAACACCAAAGATACTGTTATTAAAGTATATTGTATCATACCTTATTAAATGAACTAATTATAATAAACACAAAAATGTATAAAGAAAGTTATTAAGCGGCTTGGTCTCATAAATTTTGTTCAAAAATTACATTTAGCTTTCGGTGAAGTAGAAAAAATAAATTTAGGTAGTCAATGTTTTCTAAAAATAATCTTTCACTCATATGGTTTACAGGGCTACAGACTACTGTTTTGCGATACGACAGCTAAATTAAAAGAGACCTGCTAATTAAAGCCGATTCCGAAGAAATAACAACATTTATATTTTCAGTGGGAGTTAAACCCACGAAATCCGGTAAGTAGAAGCATCCATGTAGAAGCTAACCCATTAAGCCATTGTTCATCTGTCTTTGTCAGTGGAATTATTTTCTTTAATTCTGAACAAATTATTTTCATACTAAAGTAACTGTAAAATATGCTTGTTTTAAAAATTACACAGGCCTTCGATGAAAAAAATACAAGGGATGTGACATCTAAACTTAACGTATTTTTTATTACTGATTTTGAAAATAATCATTAAAAATGTCTATCACGTCACATTTTTTTGAAAAATTGAATTTTATGTGGTTTTTTATGAATATTTCTCACGTATTTTGCTTTCATACTTTCCTTTGTGTTTTGACATTTTACCGTGATGAAACCCTCAAAATTACCCTTCTGTGGTAAACTACAACAGCGCAATTAGTATTTTAGGGCTTTTAAAGCTTCAATGTTGATCCAGATCACCAATTAGACAGATTCCTGGAAGCGCGCGAGCCTGGGAAGAGCCTAGGAACGCGCAATGTCCCTCTTCATCATCCCTCCCTCCCGTCGCAATCGCTGTTAACCTATAGCGACGCTCGAATCCCTATCAGTGACCTCATGTAAGCACCAATACTTAGTCTGTAAAAGAGGCAACTCATTTATTAGGCTCCAGATTGAAAGAAAAAACATATTGGCCAAAGGAACCACTTTTTATTGGTACAGGAATCGTGAAAAGGAATTTATTCAGTATTTTGATGAAGACGAGAACCTTATTTATTGCTCAGATGTTCCTGGATTGATGAGAAAATTTAAGATTCCCTACAATAAAGATGAATGGAGGCTTTTTATAGATTCGTGAAAAAGGAACCTTAAAGCTGTCGTACTTCATCAAAGAAACCAATGGGCATCTGTGCAAGTTGAATACTCGGTGCATTTAAAAGAAAGGTATGAAAACCTAGCTCTAGTTCTCAACAAAAGAAAATATGAAAACCACGGCTGGATCATTTGCAGTAATTTAAAAATCATCACCATGCTTCTCGATCAACAAAACGGGTATACAAAATTTCCGTGCTTTATTTGTGAGTGAGACAGCTGTGACAAAACACAATATTGGGTCAGAAAAGATTGGCTCAAAAGGCGAAATCTTGCGCCAGGCACCAAAAATGTAATTCGAGAAAGCTTAGTTGTTAAAAAAAAAATATTACTATCCCCCTGCACATAAAATTAGGTGTTATGAAGCAGTTTGTTAAGGCTCTTCCAAAAGATGGTGAGTGCTTAAAATATATGTGTAAAAAGTTTCCTGGATTTTCTAAAGTCAAATTGAAAGAGGGAGTCTTCGTAGGACCAGACATTCGAAAACTTATTAGGAATAACAAATTTGAGACAACTATAACATTAAAGAAAGAAAAGCTTGGGTAGACTTCAAAGATGTTGTGGAAAAATTTCTGGGCAATCACAAAGATCCTAAATTTAAAAGAATTGTTGGCAACATGCTAGACAAATTTCAAGTGTTGGGCTGCTCCATGTGTGTAAAATTGCATTTCCTCCAATCGCATTTGGACTGTTTTCCCGAAAATTTAGGATCCGTCAGCGAAGAACAGGGAGAAGGTTCCACCAAGACATGAAGGATATGAAGAGAAAATATCAAGGTAGGTGGAATAAGAATATGCTTGCCGACTATTGTTGGATGTTAGCAAGAGATGAAGATAAGATTGAACATAAAAGAAGAACGTCAAAAAGAAATTTTAACGGAAAAAATGTACGTAACTAAATTTAAATGTCTTTCTTTCGTATTGAGTTTCAAATATATTTCAAACTTACATTTATTATATATAAACCTTATTAAAACGTAAAAACAGGTAGTTGGGGGTTTTTCTAGTACTGTTTTTCTTATAAAATTAATGTAAAAAATTTAATAACGAGGGAACTTTTTGTCTCGCCCTGGTGCAGCTCATGCGTTCTGGTTGCGATGGTTTTCATTCTTTATATACAAAATGTATGCATTTTTAATTTTAATTGTTGTTTAATTAATATGAAATCATAAACAGATTAAATAAACTAAATGAATACAAAAACCCACTGTTAGTCAGTAAAGCTAACAGTTCGAGAGCATTTTTCTATAGGATTTTACCAGTAATATGTACATATTTTACATTGACGTGATGGAAAAATGGCGGTCTAAATCACATACAAATAAATTTGCATTCTCTTGTATTTTTCAAAAATTTCAATTTCGCAGGCCTGTGTTATGTATTATAATATGGAAATACATAAGAGTTTTAAAATATCTTAAATTTTAATTGCACCCCGTGGAAGGTGGGTCAAACTTTCTCAAAAGAAGTTAAATTCATATTAACGTAACTTCACAATGTAAATGAATTTATTTACTTACATCAATCTTAAATTAATAAGTATTTTAACATATCGGTAATAGAATGTCAATTAAAAACTCTGAAAATCCAATCAGGTTCTCCTGATACGCCTTTTAAATTTTACTTCTTTAAGAGGCGTTTTCTGAAAAGACCTAATGTACTGACAAAAATATAGGTGAAATAATACTTTAATCAATAAATGTTACCTTGAAAAAATGATAAAGTTATATTTTCATTTAAAAATACATCTATAATTTATAGGAATTTAATATGAGACTTTGAAAGTCAAACATTTATTTTATCATTTCTCAAATAGAAATATCTGAAAAAATATACTGTTTTGTCTCTTTTAATGAAATTTCCTGCATAAATAAATTTAAAATGCTAACTTAAATCTATATTTTCCACCAATTTGTTTTATTATACATAGACTCTTAAAGCAAATTGGGATTTCATAGGAGAGGATTAAAAGTAAGATAATACATTGTAAATCATATTTTTAAAATTTTTTAACGTCTGTACAAAACTTTATTTTTCTTTTAAAACATATAGAAAAATACAAACCAACAATTTATAAAAATAAATATATCTTGTCTACATTAAATATTTTGAAAAGTATTTAATATATGTCATTTATCTTTCATATCTTTTGATTTGTACATGTATCTTAATTAATTATTTTAAACCGATGATATTCAAATTGTGTACAATTTTAACCTCCAAAAAGTTCCGAAATGGATGTAATGATTTATAGTGTTTGATAGGAAGGAAGGCGATTGTTTAGAAATGCATCTGTTTGACTGACATTTATTATGCACCCCTACATGAGTCACAGACGCTGATAGCTTTCATGGTTTGTAAAAAATATTTAAGTATTTCGTTTGCGGTAACAGATGTATCTTAATACCACTTAAATATCTTGGATAACTTCGTAAAAAATATAAAAATTCTATTAAGATACTTTTTGTTTTTAGATTTTTTATTTTATGGGATCTACGTTACTTTATGTTAAAATTAACAAAAATTTTATTTGATATCTATTTATAACAAGTATAAATATATTATTTTATTTTAATGAAGTAAAAAATCAATTTCATTGAACAATAAACTTTTATTTTTGGAGACTTTCTTTAATCGATATGTTCCACTGGGAGCGTTAAACATCAATCTGTTAAAATATTTTAATTTCTCCTTTCAAGAAAATTCATTCTACAGTTATTTAACTTTTATTGATGACTCGTAACTGAAACAAAACTACCTTGAACCATCACTCTAGAAAAAAAAACTGTTACTAACCAAATCTTGTTTCTTCTAAATACTTATGTTGGTAACAAATCAAAACAATTCCTTTTTTGACGTACCAAATATGTGGACTATTTTTATAATAAAAGGAATCTAAGACTTTTACTCTTTCGTGACAAGTTTTATCCATAAAAAATATCAGCAGAGACAATTTATACTGCTGCGTAATGCAACAAATGATAGGAGTTTTTTCTTTCCTGAGAGATGTCAATTAAGTTTTTTGATTACTCATTGTTATAATGCGTTTCAATCTTTTAGATGCATTTTGCAGAATTACTCTGAGAATAAAACATAAAATAAAGTACTCTGTTGCACAAAAAAATTTATTATATATAAATTAATTTATTTTACCATCAGCGAATTGAAAATTAGATTTAAATATATATCATAAATATTGGAAAAAATAATGTTATTTAAAAGAGTCGGATATTTTGTAAGAACAGATATGTTAATGTTACCAACTGAACTAAATAGTTGGCTAGTTTGGAGTACTACGGTATGTTTGCAACTCAAGTGCAATGAGACCCTGAACTATGTTTATTATGATCCATAATCACTAAATATACTCAATATACATATAAAAATATGTAAGTGTGTGCGTGTAATCGGTGCGACTCTAGATTAAATCTTCAGTCATTAGAGCTATAAATACTATGAAAAAAATTACTTTATTCTAAAAACAAATTATTATTTAATACTTTACATTACTACTATTACTTATACTATTTACATAAAATTTATATATTCATTTAATACTCATTTACATAAAATTAGAACACAAACACGAAATCATTGCAATATTTATCCATGTTTACTTGTCACAAACTTCCCCCTTTACTTGTCCCTTCCCCCAGAAGGCTTGCACAGGCAGGAGGGCCCTTCCTGACCGGCAAGTCCTCAGAGGACCCTAAAATTTTGAAAAAGCATGTAATTAACTACCTCAAAAATAATAAATTTAAGTTACTTAATTCAGTCGGAGCTGGTAGCTCCTTCACAAATAACAATGTTATAATAACTGACAAAAAATTCAAAAGTAGCAAAAATCACCCATGATGGTGCTATTAAATAATCAAAGTCTTTTTACACAATTACATAAAACACAAAAATCTTTCCTGAAAATCATACACAGTATACAACAATTGTAAAAAGAACATGAACTTCGGAATATATGGTTAAATATGAATAACATATGTTAGGAATAAAAATATATATTGGTTATAGAAAAACAGCACCTTGAGTGAAATAATCTTAGGAGATCCCAAAAATAACATTAACAGTATGAGTATAATAAGAGATAAAAAAAACACAATATCAAAATATCACTAATATATGGTGAAAGCAAAACAGATGAATTTGAGAATAGTTTCTCTTATAGCACAGTCCAACAGTATTGGGTAATGTCCTTGAGTTCTTATCACAATCAGTAGTAAGATTTTATGTATTCAGTAAAAGTAAATAAAAATCTAAAAAGGAACCTAGGTTTGATAAAAATGTACACTGTGTTGATATTTCTTGTCCGCAAACATCATAATCTAATTTAATTACAAAATTTCACTTTGTTTCTTATTCTTTGTTGGTTCATCAAAATACAAAATATATCACATGTCGACAACTTCAATCTATT
>CM063505.1:27626198-27658698 GCA_032207245.1 Pardosa pseudoannulata | reverse complement strand
GCAATTTAGGGTTAAGCTTATATTTTACAATAAAAAAAGTTTGAGCAAATTTAATATAAGACAAATTCGATTATAAAAACTGAATAATGTTATAATACGCTTATGATAGAAATATATAAACATGCCAATGACTCGAACTGAACTGTGACGAATTTAGAGAGTTATTCACGAAAAATAAATCTTTGTTTAAAAGTAATATATTAAGTTCACCGTAGCGAAGCACGGGCAAACTTGCTAGTTAATGTATAAAAACTGCAGACTTAAAATAAGTAAAAATCGAACTTAACCCTTAATTTGTCTAAGTCTGGCCGCTACAAGAGACATGTATATTTATAACTACTATATAACATAATTATCAGTGTTCGCCACAGCGGACATTAATTATCTCAAAAATTTAAATATATATTTTGTTTATTTTACAGAGATCCTAATGTCTATACAGACATGAAAAAATAACAGAAATTAAAAAATATTTGTAAAAACATCTTGTCAAATTAAGGGTTAAATTAAGTGGCATTCTAGATTATAAGGAAAACAATTGTTCTGAATAATTCAAGGGACAACGTAGAAAAAAGTTAAATGTCTGATATTAAGGAATAATTTTTTTTTAATTATGAAAAAGGTCTGAAGTGGATTGTAAGATGTCAAACGTTTTATTTAAATTAGAATGTTATTTTATCATAACCAATATTTGTTTAAATTTTTATTAGTAGTTTAGAGACAAAAAAAAGAAGGAAATAAAATATTTTAAATTCGTCGTTACTTTTCGACAAATTTGAGATATCAACTTTTTAACTGAGTAATACTTACTATTATTGACACCTTAATCATATTTGAAGTCTTAAATGACACGTAAATATATAAAAGTCACAAAAAATAAAAGTTCAATAAAATTTATTTTAAATTATTTTTAACACTTACATTAAAGTAGGCTTAACGTTCAAGGTTTACACTTTTAGAAAGAATTGTAAAGGTAGTCCATACAATCAATAAAAGCAAAAAATATTATTTGTAACAACACAATAAAGTGAAATTTAAACATTTTGACATATATTGTATAGAAAATGAAATTCAAGTATTTTTCAACCATTTTAACGGTTTATTCACAAATTGTCAATATTTTTAGAAACAATTCGAAAGCATCACCTAATATTCGAAATATCAATCATTTTAATGTAGATTAGAATTAAATTTCGCTCAATTATTTTACAAAAACTGGTATCATTCATCAGGTTTCAGCAATTTGGTACAATATCTTACAACCTACATAAAATCTTAAAGATATGTCATCATCTACATTTTTCTACTACTTTTATATCTGGAAACAGAAGAACTTTGAGAAACAAATCTGGGATTGTGTAGCATTTAACAAGAAACAATCAATTTTGCTTTGCTGTTTTCATTGTCACAGAGAAACTGCGTAACCTGGATACGGCAGGCAAGAGTAAAATAAATCAGGACACCGTTAATCAAAACATGTTTCAATCAATTACAATTTGTTCAAACTAGCGAATGTAATTCGCTATTCGGATGAATGATTGAGAGTGCTTTCGTTGAATTTCTGGACCATTTGAGACTTTCATTATTTTTGGTCTTAAATGAATTAACAGAGGAAGGGAATTTCACGCAGAATACCAAAACGTACATCTGTTATCATGGAATGTGGATAACATACAGTTTGTTTTATAAACGATGCACTTAATGAAATTCTTTAATTAATTTGAACGACATACTACACTGAATAAAACTCATGTCTTATTTTTTATTTTGTGGCTTGTTTAGGATATATTCTAATTTATTAAAAAAGATTCTTATATAACACTCTGAAGACCGGAAGCAAACAGTTTAATTATTTGTATAAAAAGATAGTTTGGTGTTACAATTTAATTTTGGTGTGCAATTTGACATTTAATGAAAGTAATATTTTTTCTATATATAAAACCTTTATAATTGTATGTTGTTTTATGGTTGCTTAGGTAATATATTTTTTTCTATACTGATTCAAGCTTATAGTTCAGAGTATTATACAATTTCCGAAATGATTTTCGTTCACTATTACATAAATTTGAACGATTAGCGTATTTATACTTTTCCGGACTGCTTTATTAAACACTTTATCTATGGAGTGTTTTAGATGTTTTCAATAATTGCAATATAAAAATTCTCGACAATTAAAACAAGGTAATAAATATAGACAACGAGATACATATGAAAACTGAAAATTATTTTTGTTAACAATTTAAAAAAAAAATGTTTATTATCGATTCAGTTATCCAGAATTTATCAACGAAGTGAAACTAAAGACTCTTCATTTAAAAATACATCAATAATTTATAATACAATGAACAATTGTTATGAAAATTCAACAAGTTATTTTCATATTATATTTATTATAAACCTATATTCAACAACACTATTTGATTCATTATACACTGTAAATTTTAATGACTTAGATGAAAGTCATTTCTTACGCTGACCCATCCGAAGACATACTGTAGTAACTAACTGAAGGCCAATATGCCACGACAGCAATCGCAACATTTGTAAAGCTGCTATTGACTTACGAGAACTACATTAAGGTCCAATTTTAGTTTTGTCAAACCCGTTAAGAGTCAAACTCTACAAAGGTAAGCTCAAGACTACCATAAATAACTGAAGACTCAAGTCACTAGAGTACCTCGGGCTGGTGACACCCTTATATACATAAAGGAGGTATACCACTGAGGTTTCTCTCTATTGGCACTAGCCAGAGGACATCAACGCCTTGAGCTGGTGGCCCTGGATGAGAGAGATTTTGTCCTCCATGACTTTGATTTAAAAAGAACTGGTACCAATATAAAAATTATTAAAACAAATACTAGTTTGATTCCAAACATACATGGAAAACAATTTTTATGATAGTTATAAAAGTATTTTATAATATAATATAAAAGTATTATTTCTAAATTTTAAAAAGAATTGGTACCAATATAAAAATTATTAAAAAAATACTAGTTTGATCCCAAACATACATGGAAAACAATTTTTATGGTAGTTATAAAAGTATTTTGTAATATAATATAAAATTATTATTTCTAAATTTAAAAAAGAATTGGTATCAATATAAAAATTATTTAAAAAAATACCAGTTTGATTATAAACATACATGGAAAACAATTTTTATGACAGTTATAAAAGCATTTTATAATATAATATAAAAGTATTATTTCTAAATTTAAAAAAGAATTGGTACCAATATAAAAATTATTAAAAAATACTAGTTTGATTCCAAACATACATGGAAAACAATTTTTATGACAGTTATAAAAGTATTTTATAATATAATATAAAAGTATTATTTCTAAATTTAAAAAAGAATTGGTACCAATATAAAAATTATTAAAAATATACTAGTTTGATTCCAAACATACATATAAAACAATTTTTATGACAGTTATAAAAGTAATTTATAATATAATATAAAAGTATTATATCTAAATTTAAAAAAGAATTGGTACCAATATAAAAATTATTAAAAATATACTAGTTTAATTCCAAACATACATGGAAAACAATTTTTATAATAGTTATAAAAATAATTTATAATATAATATAAAAGTATTATTTCTAAATTTTAAAAAGAATTGGTACCAATATAAAAAATATTAAAAAAATACTAGTTTGATTCCAAACATACATGGAAAACAATGTTTATAATAGTTATAAAAGTATTTTATAATATAAAAGTATTATTTCTAAATTTAAAAAAGAATTGGTACCAATATAAAAATTATTAAAAAAATACTAGTTTGATTCCAAACATACATGGAAAACAATTTTTATGACAGTTATAAAAGTAATTTATAATATAATATAAAAGTATTATTTCTAAATTTAAAAAAGAATTGGTACCAATATAAAAATTATTAAAAAAATACTGGTTTGATTCCAAACATACATGGAAAACAATTTTTATGACAGTTATAAAAGTAATTTATAAGATAATATAAAAGTATTATATCTAAATTTCTACAATGCTGACAAAATTATACTATTACATCAAAGCAGATCTTAAAAATATATAGAGAAATCTTTCGTTATAAGAATTTAGTTTCCAGAAGGAATTTAATCCAGCTTAAAAATGCACTTTAATCCATATAAAACAGTTCCATTTAATTAAAATAATTTTATATTATAATTAGAAGCTTTTCAAATTTACGGCCAAATTACTTATTAAGGAATATAAAAATTTACCTAGACTGAAAAAATATTCTTTGTCAAAACTGTCTCTAACTATTCATAGAGTTAAAAGAAGCTATGATGCGCGAAACCTGTCTTTAGAAGCGAGAAGACGTGACCTTTTGAAAAGAACATTAATAAAAGATGGTTTGCCGACGAATATCTTTGCATACCCTCTAGCGTTGATAAAACTGCACGTAAATGTTTACTTCCACTGTTGCCTTTTATTTCTTAGGTAGAGCACGTAACTTGTATATTCCATATTTTAAACGTACTCAAGAAAAATAATCTACTTTACTTGTGTGACATTGGAAAATTTAACATCATTATTAGGTTTTCAGAGGAGTCACTATAAAACTTTTTGTAAACCGGTCTTATCACATTCTTACATGGATAGCATACATATATGTTTTATCCAGTGGGAATTGTTGAACAACTAAATTTAATATCACAGCAAAATAACATATATTTTATGATTATTTATATTAACATATATTTTGGTTCTATTTCGAATGTCATCATGTTATATTCTCAAGTATTAATTGTCGTGTAGTCCTCGTTTTTATTTGAGTATTAACCTGTGATCCAATGTATTGTGTGATTTTATTTTGATTGCGTTGTGTAAAAGTATTTTAGTACTATATTTAACCACAGGTCCTGAGAAACTACATACATAAGAAATGAAACTAAACTAAAAGCTAAATTAACAGCATCCGAAACTAGTTTAATATAAAAAAATAAATTTATTATAATATATATACATCTATGTACATTACAAAACTGATGCTAATTTTCATAAAATATGTTTTATCAACATCTTCTAAATTAGTTCTGACAATAAATTTTTTAATACTTAAGCTATTACATAAATATAAGAGAGAGGACCTAATCTCAATTTCAAAATGTATGTAAAAGGGGGTACCTTTTGGGAGTTAAAATGGTGTGCCCGGAACGGTGCTAGTTGATGTGTATCTATGGATGTCTCGTAGGTCTGGTCAGGGGATTCCTCCTCAGTTTTTGGGGTGCGGCTGTGTTATTTGATGCCGGAACACTTCCTGTCGGCTTGGCTGGACTCTCGAAATCGTTCCGTCGGACTCCTCTCTTCGTCTGGACTATCGAACACCTTCTGTCGGACTATTTCCTCGTCTCGACTTCCGAACATCTTCACCTTTTCTTTTTTTCGATCTTTCTTATTTTATTAATTTCATCTTTGTCCCCTCTTCCTTCTTATCCTCCAGTCGGGATAGTTGAAAGAATCCAATTACTCTGCATAAACCTCGCCTCTACACCGCCAACGTGGAAAACCGTATCCCTTCTAATTGGGCACTGTCCCTTAGGGACACATAAATATCTCCACAAAGGTACATTCTTATTTAATGTCTAGTACGGAGACTGGATTCTAATCTGGGACTGGGATCAGAACTCCGGACAACAATATCCGTTGAATATAAATGTATGGTCCTCTGTCTTTTACAAAGATGTGATGAGGTCAGATGTGATGAGGTCAGATCCCGAGCATTTTACTTCTTGTATGAATGAATAAATTATATAACTGATCTAAATCTCCTCATCACACTAATATGATTTGAAACACAAAGTGAAAAAAAGAAACGTCTGCTTGATTTCACGAACCATTTCATGTTTTGATATAAATCCCTTATAGGTTATAGATTTATAAAGCAGTGTCAGTAAATCTGGCTGAAAACTGGTCTTATCACATTCTTATATCGGTAACATATATGCATGTTTTATCCAGTGGGAATTGTTAACGATTAAAATTAATATCACAGCAAAATAACATACATTTTTAGATTACATTTATGTTAGCATATATATATATATATATATATATATATATATATATATATATATATATATATATAATATATATATATTAAATATATATATATATATATATATATTATATATTATATATATATATATATATAATATATATTATATATATATATGTATGTATTATGTATATGAGTGTTTTCCACGTACTACAAGTTCAACCAAAACTAAGTTATATTTGTGTTGGATAAAGTACAGTCTTACTTTTATATTTATATTTTAAGGCTCTTAAGGCACTGAAAGTGCCTTAAGAGCCTTAAAATATAAATTCAGTTTATTGAGGCAATTCGTCTTTGGACCTCTTCCGACGAAACTTTGTACATTCCATCATATGCTAGCATGATGACGCATGAGAGTCAGTCAGTCAGAGATAATAAGACTATATGTAGTAGGGAACAGTAAAATCCGAACATATATTATACAAAAGATTTAAATAAGATTACTTGAGTTAAAAGGAAATTAAGATGATATTCTTGTTGTGGGCAATATGTAATATCATTACACATGTTTGTGTGATTAAAATTTCTTTTTCTTGAAAAATGCCTAAATTTACAGTAGAACTGTAGAGGTTCTCAATTTCAGAGCTATTGCTAATACCTCTAGGGATACAAAAAATTAAGTATTATTCGCCTTTACTAATAAAAAATAAGTTAGCATTGAGCTTTGAAAAAATTAAATAACTATTCTTACAATGTGATAAGCTTACAATAAACGATACGATGGCTTTAATGTATGATTTAATAATAAAAACTGTGTATGAAATTTTACAATTCTTACATATTCCTTAATTAAAATCCACTTTTTACATAGTGAAAAATATATCAGAAACAGTAAAATTAAGAAAATATCAAAGCAAAACATAATAATATACAGATAATAATCTTACTAGTGGTACTTTTCAAAACAAGTGCAAAGGAATTCTATTGTTTTACAACGCCAATAGTCTCACTTTTATTTGATTCTTGTAACACACACGGAATTAGTGTTTCTTTTATTCTGACTCATTAATTTGGCAATGACTTGTACCAAGAAATCTAAGTAAAACAATATGCAATATGACTTGTGATCAATATAAAATGCTAAATTCAGTACACTAGAAATTTTAAACTAAATTAATTATCATATTTAAAGTAACTTTAACGCATACGAGTGTAATTTGTGCTATGAATGAAAAACTCATAACTCGTCATTTTACAGGGGGGTTGTAATAATTTACTTCATATATACATCCAGTTATAGTACTCAACCTGTAGAACTTGATCACAATGTGACAGTTGCACGATTGGGGCTCTATAGTGTATACAGAAGACATTGTTAAAGCAATTGAATATTTCTTGATTTTGTTAGTTATACGTCAATTTATTTGTCTTATGAATTATGTATTATTTATTGAAGGAGTGAGTGGTTTTTGATGAATTAAACATTAGAAAAACCTAAGTAGGCACTGATCAATAATATAACCTTAATATGAACTGTGTTTTGTTTTTATATTTTGGCTGTCAAAAACGCAATAATCTTTCATATATGTAATAACTGGTAAGAGAAGGGGAGAGAAATTGGCGACATTATTACTCAAGTATAACCATGTTTAATACTAAAAAATATAAAAATTATCACATTTTTGATTTTCTTATAAATAAATATTAAACTAAAATAAGATTGATAGCATTTATTTTCATAAATTATTTTATAAATCCATAGAAATTGCTTCTTTTTATATATAAAGTAATCGTCTTGAAAAAATTCTGAAAACATCAAATTTTATAGTTTTGGAAGGATTTAAAATGTTTATATAATAAAGTACTCTAATATGTAAATATTTGAACGGTTTTTGAAAAAAGAGTTTTATAAAATACAATTTAATGACATGGTATAAATAGAAAAAAATGTAAAGTTTTGAAAATACTGGTACACGAAATTATTGCTTTTATTTAATGTAAATATAAAAGTTGAGTAAATAGCACATTTAAATGTTATTGTAAGTCTTGTTTATATAAATGATGATTCTTTAAATCTTGTCAATGCAAAGAAATAACTGAAACTTGATAAACTGGATTAGATTTTATAATTCTAACATTTAGCAAGCTTTACAAAAAGATTATGAAAATATTTGTAATTATTTAGAAGCTCAAAGAAAAATATGACTTTTCTCCAAATGTTTACATCAGAGCTAACATGACAAGAAAAAAAATATATCCATTTAACCGTGTGTATATCTAATCTCTGGCAGTTTACTCAAATATAAGATTAATTTTCTCGAGATATCATTTAATTACTTCTGTAACTTTAACGTCATAGTTTAACTTGAAGTGCACAATTGTAATTCTTCATCATGCACCGTATCATTTAATTAAAATCAGAACTGCAAACGTTTCGTCCTTTACTGTTGTACCAAAAAGAAAGATCGTTTTTATCCGCCTGTTAATTTCTTTAGGGAGGGAAATTAAATTCTCATTAATTATGAGACGGTGCAGCTGCCTAATGATGACCAAGCCATTAACTAATAGAGAAACTGAGAGAGAAAAAATTTCAAATATAAAATATGGAATAGAAAATGCATTGCATTCATAGCAGAAAAGGCAAATGGGGTGAAAATATTTTTCATGCTATTAATGAAATCAAAATTGACTATTGAAATGAAAAGCTTCTGAATAAATTAGTAGAAATAATTCTAGCGTTGATTATACCATGGTCATCTACTTTAAGCCATAGTATAAAGAAATGCATGCGATATTCATTGATTTGAATCTCCTATATAATAATAGCCTAGGTTGTCTGTCCGTGAATTTATGAAACGGTTGTACCTGGAATGGATGCAGGCATTCATATTGGATTTTTTATAAATTAGGGTTAGAAAAATTCAAAACGAGTTCGAAATCTTCCCCATCCCCCCCCCTTTTCGAGTGTTTAATGCTATTATTTCAAGTCTTATTCTATACTAAATTCATTCTTGATATGAATTTATTATAGTATAGAATAAGAGGGAGCAGCGAGGGCGGAGCTTAATATTTAAACTGGACTAACTGTTTATTCGACCCTCATATACTCTAATTAGTTCGTTCACCGCGAGTAGGCTTAGCACGTTCGGTAGGGGGTCTGCTCATTTGGTCAGAGTACTTCTCTGGTTAACGGTTCTGTCCCCGATTCAGCCAAATTTTTCTAAATGTCTAATTAATTTAATATTTTCTGCTTTTTCTTTTAAATTCTTATTCCTAAAGTTGTTTTATTATTTTCAAAATTGTTTTATTATTTTCACAATAAATGTTTATTATTTTTTCCACTTTTTATGACTTAAACTTTCTTCTTGTAATGTAATAATATCCTAAGTTATCTGTCTATCTGTACTCGAATTTATGAAGCGGTTGGACGTGGTATAGATACAGGCATTTTTTATGAGTTAGGGTTAGCAAAATTCAAAGCGAGAAAAGTTTATTTTTTCCTAAACTATAGATCAGATTCTAAAATAAACTGGTATGAATAAGCGTCGTATCCCAGCGAAAAATACTGTCATATTTAAAACGTTCGAAATTCACCTCGTCCCCCTTTTCGAGCGTTTAATGATATTATATCAAGCCCTATTTTAGAAGCAGGCGATTAAATTTCTCAATCTATCACATAATAAATAGGTAAAAATAACAATTTTTTCTAGTATTATGACGTCATTCAGAAGACATTGTTAAAGCAATTGAATATTTCTTGATTTTGTTAGTTATACGTCAATTTATTTGTCTTATGAATTATGTATTATTTATTGAATGAGTGTTTTTTGATGAATTAAACATTAGAAAACCTAAGTAGGAACTGATTTGTTAGTTATACGTCAATTTATTTGTCTTATGAATTATGTATTATTTATTGAATGAGTGTTTTTTGATGAATTAAACATTAGAAAAACCTAAGTAGGCACTGATCAATAATATAACCTTAATATGAACTGTGTTTTGTTTTTATATTTTGGCTGTCAAAAACGCAATAATCTTTCATATATGTAATAACTGGTAAGAGAAGGGGAGAGAAATTGGCGATTATTTATCAACTATAACCATGTTTAATACTAAAAGTTATACGTCAATTTATTTGTCTTATGAATTATGTATTATTTATTGAATGAGTGTTTTTTGATGAATTAAACATTAGAAAACCTAAGTAGGAACTGATCAATAATACAACCTTAATATGAACTGTGTTTTGTTTTTATATTTTGGCTGTCAAAAACGCAATAATCTTTCATATATGTAATAACTGGTAAGAGAAGGGGATAGAAATTGGCGATACTATTTATCAACTATAACCATGTTTAGTACTAAAAAATATAAAATTATCACATTTTTGATTTCCTTATAAATAAATATTAAAGTAAAATAAGATTGATAGCATTTATTTTCATAAATTATTTTATAAATCCATAGAAATTGCTTCTTTTTATATATAAAGTAATCGTCTTGAAAAAATTCTGAAAATATAAAATTTTATAGTTTTGGAAGGATTTAAAATGTTTATATAATAAAGTACTTTGATATGTAAATATTTGAACGGTTTTTGAAAAAAGAGTTTTATAAAATACAATTTAATGACATGGTATAAATAGAATAAAAAATGTAAAATTTTGAAAATACTGGTACATGAAATTATTGTTTTTATTTAATGTAAATATAAAAGAGTAGAGTATATAGCACATTTAAACGTTATTTTAAGTCTTGTTTATATAAATGATGATTCTTTAAATCTTATAAATGCAAAGAAATAACTTAAACTTGATAAACTGGATTAGATTTTATAATTCTAACATTTAGCAAGCGATACAAACAGAATATGAAAACATTTGTAATTTTTTAGAAGCTCAAAGGAAAATATGACTTTTCTCCAAATTTTTACATCAGAGCTAACATGACAAGAAAAAAATATATCCATTTAACCGTGTGTATATCTAATCTCTAGCAGTTTACTCAAATATAAGATTAATTTTCTCGAGATATCATTTAATTACTTCTGTAACTTTAACGTCATAGTTTAACTTGAAGTGCACAATTGTAATTCTTCATCATGCACCGTATCATTTAATTAAAATCTGAACTGCAAACGTTTTGTCCTTTACTGTTGAACCAAAAAGAAAGATCGTTTTTATCCGCCTGTTAATTTCTTTAGGGAGGGAAATTAAATTCTCATTAATTATGAGACGGTGCAGCTGCCTAATGATGACCAAGCCATTAACTAATAGAGAAACTGAGAGAAAAAAAATTTCAAATATAAAATATGGAATAGAAAATGCACTGCATTCATAGCAGAAAGGGCAAATGGGCTGAAAATATTTTTCATCGTATTAATGAAATCAAAATTGACTATCGAAATGAAAAGCTTCTGAATAAATTATTAGAAACAATGCGAACGTTGATCATACCATGGCCATCCCATACTTTAAGCCATAGTATAAAGAAATGCATGCGATATTCATTGATTTGAATCTCCTATATAATAATAGCCTAGGTTGTCTGTCCGTGAATTTATGAAACGGTTGTACCTGGAATGGATGCAGGCATTCATATTGGATTTTTTATAAATTAGGGTTAGAAAAATTCAAAACGAGTTCGAAATCTTCCCCATCCCCCCCCCTTTTCGAGTGTTTAATGCTATTATTTCAAGTCTTATTCTATACTAAATTCATTCTTGATATGAATTTATTATAGTATAGAATAAGAGGGAGCAGCGAGGGCGGAGCTTAATATTTTATTCGACCCTCATATACTCTAATTAGTTCGTTCACCGCGAGTAGGCTTAGCACGTTCGGTAGGGGGTCTGCTCATTTGAACAGCGTACTTCTCTGGTTAACGGTTCTGTCCCCGATTCAGCCAAATTTTTCTAAATGTCTAATTAATTTAATTATATTTTCTGCTTTTTCTTTTAAATTCCTATTCCTAAAGTTGTTTTATTATTTTCAAAATTGTTTTATTATTTTTAAATAAATGTTTATTATTTTTTTTAACTTTTTATGACTTAAACTTTCTTCTCGTAATGTAATAATAGCCTAAGTTATCTGTCTATCTGTCCTCGAATTTATGAAGCGGTTGGACGTGGAAAGGATACAGGCATCCATATTAGATTTTTTATGAGTTAGGGTTAGCAAAATTAAAAGCGAGTAAAGTTTATTTTTTCCTAAACTATAGATCTGATTCTAAAATAAATTGGTATGAATAAGCGTCGTATCCCAGCGAAAAATACTGTCATATTTAAAACGTTCGAAATTCACCTCGTCCCCCTTTTCGAGCGTTTAATGTCATTATATCAAGCCCTATTTTAGAAGCAGGCGATTAAATTTATCAATCTATCACATAATAAATAGGTAAAAATAACAATTTTTTCTAGTATTATGACGTCATTCCTTTAACTATCTCATTTAATCATTTATTTTAGATTATTTAAATATCTTCTGAATGATTTCCATACGTTTTATCCCTAAACTTTGATATTACCTAAAAAATTTCATTTATATTTGGCTTAAATAATAGATTATAAAAATAAGTGATAATTTTAATCGATTATTTTTGTAGAATGATAATTCTCAGCCAAGAAACAAACCTTTTTTATCTACCTCATAGGGTACTTTAAATCATAGGGCGATTCTGGAAAATTAAAAATTTTACTAATCCCATCATATGACAGGCTATATGCTAGTTCATAAATAAGCATGGTTTATTTTTAAACATGAATCATGTTTACATGAACAAAAATAACTCCAAAACAATACATCTGGATATCTTCTGGACAATGTGTACATACAAATAAAAACATAAGAGGTATAAAAAGAACAACAATTTTAAACTTATATAAAAACTAAACTGTTCAACTGATCAGTTTTTATTTCAGTTTATATGAACATTGTTTATATCAACTTATATAAATAATGTTCACAGTTTGAACATATGTTTATGTCAGCTTATATATTTTATATCAGTACTTTTTTCAAAACAGTAGGACAAAATAGATGAACAGTACACAAGTGAAATGAAAAAAACTTGTCAAATGAAACACATTGGTTTGTTAACTCATACACAAAATACTAGTCAAAAGTACGTGTCTTAATCTAACCTTTGGCCAGGCCGACTTCTCAACTCCATAAAATAGTCAGCTTCTAATTGGGTAAGGGAAATTTATCCCAACGAATTTAATAATACAAGTTCTTACTTAAGCGGTTCATTTTAACTTGTTTGCTTGCTTGAGAAGTCGATCTGTGTAATGAGGAGTGTAAAACAACTTCGCTTTATTCTCCTCGTGCCTCGTTCTAGGTTAGCCTAAGTTTTAGTAAGGTCAAATGTATCCATTGTTGTAATCGTTTTCAATGTTTTTCTTTTACTAGTAGTAATATTGTTTAACAGTTTAAGTTACCAGTTTAAAGGATTCTATACTATGTTTATTTGCCTTAAACCTTTTGTTTGTATGTTTTAAGTAAATTAAACGTTAGTTTTATTTTTAAAAGTTTGTTTATGTTCATTTATATTTAAAACACATTCTGATACTCTGCAACGATAACTTTTACAATTCCATTTTTTCACAATTTAAGACTGTTTAAGAAGTCTGTTTAATTTTTAGTTTGAGATAAATTAGATTGATTATTAAAAGTTTGTTACAGAGAATCGCATGCGTGAAAGGAATAACATATTACTACTGGAAGAAAACTTAATCCAAGCTGTAAAATAAAACCAAATTTGTGGATTTATCATTAAACAGAATGTCTGCATTCCCAACATATTGAATGATTTGCAAAGAATAAATAATAATTTTAACTGTTCAGTTCGGTATAACACTTTAGAAAAGTTAAGATATAACAGCCTATTGTGTATAAAGTTTCCGACGAGAGAACATTAAATTCACTTATTCAGCACACACAAAAATTTATCAAATTATCTATTAAAAATCAAATTAATTAACACAATATTAACTAAATAACATTATTTTCAAAAAGAATATCTACAATTTTTCCTTCTTCAATCTAAGTAGGAAAAATAGTTCAGAAAGGCTTTTAAATAAATTTTAAGTTGATTGGTTGGTACTATATCCACTAAAATCACATATAATTTCTCATCAAATGATAATTGCTATTGTTTGAAGCGGTTGTATTTGTAAGAGCCCAGTCTTGTAATTTAAAATATGGGATCAAACAAAACACCACCACCCCCACACACACTAGGCTTCATGAAGCATTTACAGAATTATCCCAAATATAAAATATCACTTTTATATCTAAGCAACATATATGACTTTAACTTTTGATTTAATTATCTTTAACAGTTTGCTATAGAAGATTGAAAAGTTGATGTGCATATTTGTAGAATAAATGAACAGAACAAAAATAGAATTGGCTTTTGATTTTCATGCCTTTACAACTTAAAATTGTTGAGGAACAAGTAATTATATACGTATTTTTATATTTATAATAAATATATAAATATAAAAATTACAATTATAAAATTTGACACTAAAATTTGGCTAAATAAATAATTACAATAAAATGTTTTTGTTTATGAAAAGTTGGAGATATTTTGCATATTTTAATTGATAATTATGTATCAGGCTGCTTTTTTACAACATATTTTATGAAATTTACATAACTTCAAGTGAGATATGTATTTCATTCTAAAATATTTGAAACATCTGTATGAGAGTACATTTCATTCGTTACATATCAAACGTTCTCTAAAACCGATGATAAACTTTTTGAACAGTTCAGTGTAATCATCTTTCTGTATAAATAGCAAACTGTTAATAGACTGTTTATAACTAGTTTTTTTAAATATACAGAAGCTTGCATTTAGGTTTATTACGTGAGGTATTAAGGATATTTATATCTAACGTACAGGAACTACGGAATAAAATCTGGACAACTAATTAAATGAGAATTATTTTAAAATGGGTGCTTCATTAGATATGGATTTTTACAAAGTTGAATATGGAATTTAAATATAACAAAGGTATACCAAATTAAAATCAGTTTAATTGTTATTTTGATACTTGGATTGTGGATTTTCATTTTTGACTGCATTTAAAATATTTTAGAATTTGGTTTTAATCATATAACTCACTAAAAAATAGTTATCAGAAAACAAAGAGTTCAATTTTGTTATCAAGGATGCAGAATTCAAACTTTCTGTATTTCCCTCGAAAATATTGTAGAAGGAAAAGTAATTCGATCCCATATAATTAAAAATTTATAATTTCCAAAATTTGCCACAATATTTTTATATTTAAATTCCGTAATAAAAATATTTTTATAGATATGTATATATATACATATCTTATATATATATGTATATATATATATATATATATATATATATATATATATATATATATATATATATATATATATATATATATATATATATATATATATATATATATATATATATTATATATATATATATATATATATATATATATATATATATATATATTATATATATATATATATATTATATATATATATATATATATATTATATATATATGTATATATATATATATATCTATATATATATATATATATATATATATATATATATATATATATATATATATATATATATATATTATATATATATGTATATATATATATATATATATATATATATATATATATATATATATATATATATATATATATATATATTCTTCATGAAAAGTAAAATGAGCAAGTATATGAAACAATGAAAAAAAAAGATATTGACTCCCGCATATTCCATGTACAACCAATGTTGCTATTACACACCTTTTGCATGTACATTTTCGAAGATTATATATATATATATATATATATATATATATATATATATATATATATATATATATATATATATATATATATATATACATATATATATATATATATATATATATATATATTATATATATATATATATATATATATATATATATATATATATATATATATACATATATATATATATATATATATATATATGTATTATATATATATATATATATATATATATATATATATATATATATATATATATATATATATATATATATATATATATATATATATATATATATATATATATATATATATATATATAATGTGTGTGTGTGTGTGTTATGTATATATATATATTTAAATTTCAATATTTAGGTTATATATTCTTTAAATCTCGTAAAATAATATTACTCTTTTTTTTAAATATCCCACATTACAGTTATTGAAAATTATCTGCAAATAGTAAAATTCTACATTTTTAAATTTTGCATTTGATACTAAACAGTCTATTTTTAAACTGTACAGAAATAGTGTACATTATATTAACTTTAATAAATAAATGTTGCACAAATTTCTAAAATTTTCAAAATTAAAATCTTTCTATGATTCTTCCAGCTTCCTAGCAGTTGTTAATACGCTTGGTCACCCTTTATCAGAGCATATTTCCGTGTACTCGGAAAGCGCCTGAGCATTTAGCAGTCATTTATTTATTTTTATTACTTTCTTTTATTTAGCTCTGATACTGAGTTGAAAAAGATTCTGAAATTATGTTGATGTTAATACTTACTGTGGTGAGTATAATCAACTTTAGTTTTACAATTATTTAAGCCGTTAGAGAAAAGAAAACAAACTTGCATGTATTTATTGCTTGAAGTACCTCGCTGTCAAGGAAAAATGCTGCTTTTCATTTATAGCGGTAAAATGGAATCCATTATTAGTTCCTAATTTCTTATTTTACTTCCTCATTTTCTACGGGTTCATTAAAATACAATTTTTTAAACAGATATTATAATGGTTCAGATAAAAATGACTCAGTTTGATGCATAAGAATATCTTAAACTATTGATGAAAGTTTTACTTACCGTAAAATTATTAAAAAGTCGTATGAGAAAAGCTGAGGTTAAATCCCCCCCTTCCTTTTGCATTAATTAATGGAATTATTTTTAAAAATGCAAACAAGGATCCGGGACTCATTAAAGAAAGTAAATTTGTTATTACTTGTGATAATTGAACCACCTGAATTTATTACGCTAGGCTTACGTTCTGTCATAAAAATTTAATACTCCTATGAAATTTTAATATCCGAATGGTTTTTCAAAATTGTAAGTTTTGGAGTGGTAGAATGAAGTTTTGAAACTTTATTATATAATCATGAAACTCTTAAAAATGAAGTTAACTAAATCAAGACTTGTTAATTTCCATTAATGAACAGTTATGTCTCAATTACTTTTTGTAATGATCTTATCAAAAATTGTAAGAAGATAAAAATTATAATGTTTACACAAATTGTTAGATATGTAGATATTGAATACAAGACAATGGTATCACAACAATGTGAGAGTATATGCTGTATAAACGTGTGTATATGTAGTATTATGTAGATATATAATAGTTTAATGATTCTTTGGAATTTTTTATTTCCGGGAGCGTTTACATAAAGTGTAAGTTGACGAGTGGTAGAATGTAGTTTGGGAAATATTATTTTTATAACCTTTATAAAACTTATGAAAAACACTCTTCAAAAGGAAGTGTACAAAACGAAGTATGTAAACATCCAAGAATTAGTTATTTATCAATTACTTTGTGAATAATAAATACAAACAGCTTGATTTTGCATCGCAAATTTTGGGTATCATAAAAAAACAAATTCATGCGAAGAAGAAAAAACCTTTCCTGTACAATTTACCCTATTACAATTTCCTATTTTTTAAAAAGTAAATGATTAAGCAAACGAAATTAAAGCTAAGGAAAATTTAAATGTTGTAAATATGAAAAAGTTTGTACATTCTTAGACCAAATAAATGTAGTGTTTGAAACAAGAAATACTTAGATACTTAATATACTTAATATAATAACATCCAAAAAGTACAAGACAACGTAGTAGTATCTAAAATAAAAGAATATACATATGAATACAAATATTCCTTGTGTCATTTTTACATCTTTACACCAAATAAATGTAGTATTTGAAACAAAAAATATTTTAGATACTTAATATACTTAATATAATAACATCCAAAAAAATAAATAAAACGTAGTAGTATGTATAATAAAAACATACGTTTAACTGTATTCTGGATGTAAACAATCTACAAAATTAAAGCTGCCAAATGATATGAAAAGTAACATGTATGCTACAGATTACTGACATGAAATAGGATCTTTTCCTCTTATTCATTTATAAAAAAAGAAAATTTTGTATGCTTCATGGCTTTTCGAAGGAATATATTATTTAAATGGATTTATCCAAGGATAAAAATAAAAAGTTGTTGCATGTATCTAAAAAAATAGAATACCTATATTTAAAAAAAATTTTCTTTCAAATATAAAAGTGAATTCATGGCAGGAAGATTTTTTAATAAAATATTTATATTCATAGAAAAACGTATGGCAATATTTCAACGTCTTGATATTTTCTATTGGTTTTACTGGAGAATGCTTGGATCCCTGTCTTTCAAAGAAATTTATGAAAGATAAACTAGCCAGCACATGAGATTGAATAAAATGTTTTATATTGTAGTTCTGAAAATCGTTTAAGAAACTGAAAAACAGTATTATAGGTACTGTCTTTGCAGAGGTTTCTATACTATGATATGTTCTATAGAAAACCTGTACAATCTAATTAGATTTTTCCAGTTTTCCTTTATTAGTTGGAAAAAAATGATAGTGGAAGACATTTATAATATTAAAACCTACATTAGTTTTGTTATTATTTATTAATTTAGCGATTTTGTCTACTTTATCCATTATTCTAAATTTCTTCATTTTATAATTTTTTCACATGGAGGATTAATACATTTGTACCACATCAAATTTGGATAAAATATTTTCCTGCGATGCTGGATCACAAGCAGATACACTGAATAATGTAATGACAAGAACTTATTAGTGAATTGCGTTTTGAGATAAACTGGTAAGGAAAAAAATATGCATTAGATGGTAATTTTCTTCCCCTCTAGATGATTTAGATTATTTCGATGAATGTTATTATCCAGATTTAACCTTTAAGCTTCGGCTGAGCGCTGGCTTGCGTTTGGACTACAAATCGGCAACATTTTCGAAAATCCCTCCCCCTCGTTCTACTTTCTCAAGAGGGAAAAATGTTTTGTCCTATTGTCACTCTCTGGGGGTTTGGTTTGGTTTGGTTTGGTTTGGAGCACTACGATCTACTGTTTTGCACACGGGGGCTAATGAGACCGGGACCTACTGTTTAAAGCCGATTCCGAACGGCTACGAACATCCATGCCATCAGCGGGATTCGAACCCGCGAACGCTGGTTCCGAAGAGCAGTGCTCTACCATTCGGCCATCGTTCGGCTTCACTCTCTGGGAGTGGAGGACGTTACAATGCAGAGTTGGTCTAAAACCAATCTGAAAATTGTTATTTGACATCTCACTTTGAGAAAGACCGTTAAATTTTGGATTAAATAAAAAAAAATAAACTACGAAGGAAAGACACTTTGACTCGCTTCCAAACGGATTCGGTTCACAAGATAGAAATAATAGTTTACAAACAACTGCTGGACATGGACAAAAAAGCGCCAGTTGTTCCACATGTCGCCAAACAAAATCACATTCTTCCTTCCCGGTACTGATGCACTCAGCAAAACTTCAACAATAGGGAGGGACTGGCCAAATGACAAGTGAGTAATGACCCCGTACCTGCAAAAGGGGAGAAATATCTACGGTACAACTGTTGTACCCTAGCCAACTTTTGGGTTTCAAAATATTTATGATACAACTGCTGTACCAGCCGAAACCTAAAAGTTAATAATCTGAATCAAAAGACAGATAATATAGCAAAATCATTGAAGGAATGGAATTGTATAATATAATTATCAATAACAAAAACACTACGAATAAAGATCAAAACAAGTAATGAATTACTTTGCAAAAATCTGTATTGAAGATATAAGCTTATTTAATACCTTGGGATATTTTCAAATTCCCAAAGAAGGTCAAATGAAGACATTTATGACATAATCTGAAAAGCTCGTAACTCTTTTAAACGTTTAAACTTAATCTGGAGATCTGCTAATATAGAACTAAGAATAAAACTAAAACTTTTTAATTATCTAATTATGTTATCTAATAATGTAATGACAAGAACTTATTAGTAAATTGAGTATTGAGATAAACGGGTAAGGAAAAAAATATGCATTAGGTGGTATTTTCCTTCCCCTCTAGAAGATTTAGATTATTTTGATGAATGTTATTATCCAGATTTAATAATCTGAATCAAAAGACAGACAATATAGCAAAATCATTGAAGGAATGGGATTGCATTGTATAATTATGCAATCTATAGCAAAAACATACTACGAATAAAGATCAAAACAAGTAATGAATTACTTTTCAAAAAAATCTATTGAAGATATAAGCTCTTTTAATACCTTGGGATATTTTCAAATTCTCAAGGAAGTTCAAATGAAGACATTTATGACAGAATCACAAAAGCTCGTAACTCTTTAAAACTTATAAGCTTAATCTGAAGATCTGCTAATATAGAACTAAGAATAAAACTAAAACTTTTTAATTATATAATTATGTTATATGATAATGTAATGGCAAGAACTTATTAAATTGAGTATTGAGATAAACGGGTAAGGAAAAAAATATGCATTAGGTGGTATTTTCCTTCCCCTCTAAAAGATTTAGATTATTTTGATGAATGTTATTATCCAGATTTAATAATCTGAATCAAAAGACAGATAATATAGCAAAATCATTGAAGGAATGGAATTGTATAGTATGATTATGCAATCTATAACAAAAACACTACGAATAAAGATAAAAACAAGTTATGAATTACTTTGCAAAAAACTCTATTGAAGATATAAGCTCTATTAATACCTTGGGATATTTTCAAATTCTCAAAGATGTTCAAATGAAGATATTTATGACAGAATCAGAAAAGCTCGTAACTCTTTTAAACGTTTAAACTTAATCTGAAGATCTGCTAATATAGAACTAAGAATAAAACTAAAACTTTTTAATTATATAATTATGTTATATGATAATGTAATGGCAAGAACTTATTAGTAAATTGAGTATTGAGATAAACGGGTAAGGAAAAAAATATGCATTAGGTGGTAATTTTCCTTCCCCTCTAGAAGATTTAGATTATTTTGATGAATGTTATTATCCATATTTAATAATCTGAATCAAAAGACAGATAATATAGCAAAATCATTGAAGGAATGGAATTGTATAATATATAATTATGCAATCTATAACAAAAACAAACTACGAATAAAAATCAAAACAAGTAATGAATTATTTTTCTAAAACCTCTATTGAAGATATAAGCTCTTTTAATACCTTGGGATATTCTCAAATTATCAAGGAAGTTCAAATGAAGACATTTATGACAGAATCTGAAAAAAACTCTTTTTCAACGTTTAAACTTAATCTGGAGATCTGCTAATATAGAATTAAGAATAAAACTAAAACTTTTAATTATCTTATTATGTCAGTTGAGTGTTTGTACAGAAACTTGGAAGTTAACAGTAGCCCAAACAAAAAAAAATGAATTTCAATGAAAAAAATGTTTATGTAAAATTATAAATGTCTTTTCGAGGAACTTCTCAGGAGGACATAAACGTCAGAAGATGGCTTTTCACTGGCCGTATCCTAAAAATATAATGAAAAGAAATTCACAGTGTCTCCCTAAATTGGACAAGCTATGAAACTCTACGAAGGGGTCTCCCTAACCTAACTCTTGAAAGCGAATGATGGAAGATTACTAAAACGAGACAAGATGGGAAGGTTGTGTGGAGCAAAAGAAAAACTGTAGAAAAAAATATAGTTGGGGGGTTAGAGAAAAAAAATTAAAGCGTTTTGAACAAATTGTTTTCACTTGGTTTCAGTGAAATTTGAAAGTTTTAAGACATATATTTTTTTCTATATTTCAGAAATTATCATTAAAGTCACATATTCAACTCCTTCCTCTCGTTTGTATGAGTAAATTCAAGCTGGCTATACAGATATTAGAAAGGTACGAAAATAATGGAGATTATTTTCTAGATTAAAATATTATGTTTCACATTTCATGTTCTGCATAACTAACTATTTTTCCTTTTATTAAGTTAAGTGTTTCAAATAAATAAAAATAGAACAAAGGGAATAATGTTTTTTTAAGTAAGAAAAATACTGGTATTTGTTTACTTCTTCATTACTTATTTTTAATATAAATCTTCAAACATTTTATTATTTGTACTAATGTATCCCAGTCCGTTTGGAATTGATGCTGTTGTGTTATACAAAATATATAAATATGAAAAAGGTAAAGAAATGTTTGTTAAATAAATGTTCATCATATACCCAGTTTTATTTTCAACTTTTATATTTTCCTTTGAGTGAGAGAAAAAAACTAAGTTTATGTGTTCTTGCTTGGTAGATCACGTGTTGCGAATAAAAATTCGAGACTTCCATGCGTCATTTAATAAAATGCGTATTTTAAAATAAAAATCATTTTTCTTTAACGTTGTATACGAATGTAAAACATCTTTGGTTAGTTCCTGGAATAAAAGTCCCAATTAAATCAAATTCGATACTATTATAGAATCAAGTATATGTATATTAATTACTGCTTTTCCTTTAAAGCCTTAACTCTATTAGTTTATACTATGTACTAGTATATTTTTCACTATAATAGCATTACATTTTTATTTTTATAGCTATTTAATATTAAAAATGATAATTTAAAACTGCCATATACATTATTTTTGGTTTTTAAGATATCATGGAGTAAAAGGGCGTAGAATTTAATAACACATATTTTTCTATGATATATAGGGAAACTTAACATAACTGAATTATAATACCTCGTTCATAGACGAAACGTCTAAGAATTATTTTTACGACAAGTTGAAAATTCATAATTTTTTAAATCGATTCAAATACTTAAAGTATATAAAAATTGTTATTTTTTAAAGATTTTTAGCCCTTTTGGTTATTATCAATATATGAATCACAATTGTAGTACATTTCAAATTTATAGATAAAATATATGTTTAGATAGAATGTCTGTAACTTACAAAAATTTATTTCAAGGTATTCATTTTAAAAGACTCTCATAAGGGAAATGTTATCAGTGTAAATATGGTTTTTTATTTCTTAAAATTAAAATTTTGGACATATTTTATATTGTTTGTAGCATAAAATAGATTAAAAAATTAGCCACATTAAACTATTTTAATTCTTACACTAAAATGTTAAAAAACTATTATTTAAATTTAAAAAATTTGTCATTTTATATATTATTACATTTTCTTTATGCTTTAAGGAGAAATTAGAAAAAAATAAATTGATTAATTGTTCGTAGCAATTTTCACTGCTAATTTAAACGTATGTTTTAGAATTAGACAAAAAGTTATTAATATACATTTATATTAATTTCAGGTACATTATAATAGAAAATTTATTAGTTAAAGCAAATGTAGTTTAGCTATATTGACATCCTTCACATAAAAAAATCAATTCATTTAAATGTACTGTGAAATTTCCCTTTTGATATAAAGAACTATTTTATGTTGTAAATAAATTTAATGTATATTTTTCAATACAAAGAAGTGTATGTGTTTCAATACATTTTGTTCATTAATTTCAATAAAAATTGAGATACAACTTATAGCATTCTTGGGAGGTAGATTGTTGGCATAAAATAGTTTACTAACAGCAGACGCAAAGTCCAAAACATGAAGCTTGAATATAAGTCAAAAAGATATCATTTTAAATATTTTAATTATACCTTCAACAAAAAAGAATAACATTTTTTGTTGGTCTTATCTCATTCAGTATTTCATACAATTTTTTTAATTCTTTAATTTCAATTAAATGTCCAGGACAGTTCAGAATCAGCTGAAGCCTTCTTTTCTCCTCTAAGAAGAGGTCTTTGGTTGCAAAAAATAAAATCAGTAAATAGTTCAAAATATAATTTTCTTAGCCCCTTCTTTAGTTGCAAACACTTTTAACTTCGACTTCTCATATCCCTTTTACTTATCCTTGTAAATTACCATGAATATGTCATCTCTAATGTTTTTGCTTCAACAACCACTGTTACGGTGAGCCTCAAAGTTAAATCAACTTTATTTTGTTTGGTTGTAAGGAAATCAGCCATAAGCCATATCCTATAAAAAAAGACCTAAAAAAGTATGAACCTAAAGTCTTCTATGTTTCTGTTTTCTGAAGGAGAACATTTAAATAACCTTATGTAAATGTATCCTTTTTTGTTCCTTGGAAAATCTAGGAATATTTTGGTCATAATTTAACTGTTCTCTGACAAGGATTTCTATATTCAGGAGCATTTGATAAAAGATAATATTTTTCCAACACATGAATATATTACATGTTTCATTGTTTATTTTTAACTTATTTAAATTTTATGTATTTATTATACTTTAACGAAACATGGGATCTATTATTATACCTTTTACAATTTTTTAAATATTGTTTTAAAATACACTGCAAATAATTACAGTGTTTCTTTTACGTGAATGCATCAAACCGGAAAGTGAAAAAAGTTTTATGAAAGAATATAAAATACTTCTAAAAATACTTTATTCTTTTATAATAAAATTTTAAAGTTTAATATGCAGATTGAAAATTATTTAAATTTTAAAAAAGTGTGCATAGAAATGTTGTATTATATTTACTTTCGGTGCATACATTACTAAATTTATAATTACAAAATGTATTTTTTAAGAATTTATCTCCCTATCAAAGATCTTAAATCCTCGAACCATATTAAAAACTTCCTTTAACATGACATTTTGCATCAGTTTCATGAAACAAAATTAAACCAGTAATCGGGAAAAGTACGTAATAGTTAAACAAAAAAAGATAATGTAATAAAGAGAAGAGAAAGAATATTTTAGCTTTTATAGAGCAGAAAACACAGAAAAATGTTACAAAAGTATTTTAAAAAAATAGGCACAGTAAATACTTTTTAAATTTTGAAGAGTAATGCAGGAAAAATGATCAGAATATTTGCCAAGTGGTACATGAAGAAAAGTTTAAATAGACATCGTTCTAATCATTGTATTCTGCAACGAAGTTTCTGCTTATAATGGAGTATTTTTAGGAAAATATTTATTTCAATTAGAAATAATTTTAGAAATAATTTACACAAGGATCTGGGGTGAAGAGTTGGCAAAACATTTATAGCAAATAAAGATTATACAATGATTACATTAATTTCCAAACTTAATATGGTACCAAACCAAATATAGAGTGATTATGAATTAAATAAATTATATGACTTATAATCCTTTATCTACTTTGATTTAAAATGGTATGGTGTACGTTATCGACATGAAAGAGCCAAGAATGTCCATGCCAGGATTTAGATTTCAAACAATAAACTCCGGTAACAAAGAGCAACAGACCTACTTATTTACCTAAAAATATATTACAAGATAGTACATGTGTTTAAATTGACCACTGAAGAGAAAACTAGAACCTAGAAAGATGAGTTAAGGCTTCGCTATTTCGTCGATAAAAATACATTCTTTGTTGTATATTTGCCGATACTTAGGAGTAGTATTACGTACCAATGACTTATACCACGCCTGTTGAGATAAATCAAAGAATTAAAACACCAGATACCGATGAGAGAAGACTTATCCTTTTGCACTCTTTATTTACAATTCTATTTTTCATCAATCTGTTGAAGCAAATAAAATATATTAAATCTCAATACTGGTACACGAAATAATAAACGGCTCAATAAAGCTTCACTTGCATATACTACGCTGCAACAGCGTAAAGCTACAATTCTGTTGAACATCCATTACCAAGGCTCCTACTTCACTAATACATTTTTACTAATAATTGCTCTAACGTTGATTTAAAATTACTCTCATAATTCTTATTAACTAACAGATTTTGGGTTCATAGCACAATAGAAAATAAAAAGTCTTAAAAATATGTTAGAAAGTTCCAATTACGTTATAATTAACCGATCATATATTCTCCCACAGCTACATTACGACAAAAATAAATGTATTTTACTCCCAATAACTTGACAATGATAGAGTTCTTTTAGAAAAAATCATATTTTTTTATGATATTAAACAAAGCTAAAAAATATTTTTTTTATTTTCAGTAAGCAGTAATAGGTGGATCAATACAAAGTAAAATATTATGCAATTTAAAGTCATTTGGAACAGATCTCCAAGATTATAATTTGATCACATGAAGAAATATTCAGGAAATAGTCATTATTTTCCCATTACGATGTAAAAATAAAAATAAATGGTTTTTTTATGAAAGTAAACACCTTTGAATAAACACTGAAACCAAATGGCAAAAAATGTATGTTTCTTTAATCAAAATGATTTGATACAGGTGATTAAGATAAAGAATTCTTTACATCATGGAATGAATGGATAATTCCTTCCTTCGATACTTTTGTTATTGTCATTAGATCAATTATCTACGATGTTACTTAATTTTTCCTGTCAAATAAAAGTGTTCTGTTAACAAATTGCTTCAAGGGGAATTATTTTACGATTTTGCTATTTAAATATAATGTTATCCACAAATGTTAAACTGCAATAATGTATCAGAATGGTTCATTTAATGTCTGATAAGGTATTAGTTTCAATGTATTTATTCATGTATATTCTCAGAGTAATTATCTATCTATATATATATATATATATATATATATATATATATATATATATATATATATATATATATATATATATATATATATATATATATATATATATATATATATATATATATATATATATATATGTATGTATGTATATATATATATATATATGTATGTATGTCTGTATGTATATATGTATATATGTATATGTATGTATATATGTATATATGTATGTATGTATATATATATATATATATATATATATTTATATATATATAAGTGTATATATATATATATGTGTATGTGTGTATATATATGTATATATATATATATATATATATATATATATATATATATATATATATATATATATATATATATATATATATATATATATATATATATATATATGTATATATATATATATATATATATATATATATATATATATATATATATATATATATATATATATATATATATACATATATTTATACATATTACACACACATATGTATTTTATATATGTGTGTGTGTTTTACATGTATCATTTTTAATCTTAAGTCGAGTGGTACGCATAAAACTGATACCAGCACTATGGATTAAAAATCTAATATCATTAAATTTAACTTCTATTTAAAGAAGATTAAACTTCTGAAATTGAAGTACATTATCGAACAAACGGATTTTATTTCCTCATAAACACGTACAGTTAAAAAAAAGAATCAAAATTTTATAGTACAGTGATTATTAAATTTTCTTTGTAAAACTTGGTTTTGTCATACATATTTATTTATCAAAATATTTTAAATCATAAAAGTTGTGTTTTCCATTAACTATATCATAATTTTATAGGCAAACTAATTCTTCATTCTTCAAATTTTTCTACAAATTTTGGACATTGCCTCTTAATGTGCTTCTCAAAATCTACGTATAATCTATAAAAAATATATTTAAATTTCATTCTGTTTATTATAAAGAAACAACCCTTAACATTCTTTAACAGTTATACTTAGAAACGTTGCTAAATATAAACTTCTTACTTTGTTAAAATTGTTTTTAAGTTAGTACGAATGTATAATTTTACTTCTATCTGAGTATTTAACATATAATAAAAAACACAAAAGCAGTGACTAATATTTAATATACATTTTGAATTACTTTTATTTTGATTACTGATAAAGCCCTGAACATAATTTTAAATAATTGTCCATTTTGCTTTTTTTTATAAAATTTCTGCAAATCTTTTGTTTTATAGCAACAGAAGAATCAATTAGTCGTACAACGTACACAGATGATTGAGTCAATGGATTTATTTTCAGTAAATATTTGAATTACTTCCAAATTAGTTATACTGTATTACTTAAAACTTATAATAATGAAACTATATTAATGAAATTATTAATGAAATATATTAATGAAACTTATATGAATGAAATGTTTAAATGCTCTATACAATTCTCATTATTTCTTTCATTAAACATTTTTATACCTCACTTGAGAAAAAGTACTGAAAGGCAAATTCATTGTGAAATTCTGTTCTACACTCTATCAATATAATAAAATCACCTGTTGTATTAGGTTATGTTTAAATTTTGAAATTTTTGAAATATTTTTAACATTTATATGGGATACATATGTAATATCTCGAAATGTAAGTTCGTATAGACGTAGTATCATAACAATTTAAAATGGACTGTGGCTTGATTAAAAATGGTATTTCCGTTAAAATGTGTACACTTAATTTTTGTGAAATACAGTAGCAATTTTTTGTGCAAGGAAATAAATGATATTTTTTAAAAATGTTATTTCACTATTCATATCAGTATATCTAAATTTTCCAGTACAAAATTTGGTATAAGATTCCGTATGTCGTAAGTACGTTGGGGAATTTCTTATACCACAGCGTCTTATATACTAAATATTACCAGCACATATTTTATTTACTGTGAATAATTATCTATAATAAACTACAATATTGATACGAAACATATGAGTTTTATATAACATTTTTATTCCTAATATTTTTTCATGACCGACTGGTTAAGGTGCTAGCCTTCGATACCGGAGTTCACGGGTTCGAATCCACTGTGGCATGGATGTTCGTAGCCGTTCGGAATCGGCTTTAAGCTGTAGGTCCCGGTCTCTTTAACCATCGTGTTGCAAAACAGTAGACAATAGCATTCCAAACCAAACTAATATTTTTCTATTTTAGTAGCTCAAAACATTTTAGGGGAATTTAGAAGCCCAGACCAAAGTTTGGGCGTGAATCCCAAAGTTTTATAAAAATATTGATAGATAATTTTGTAATTAATAAACATTCACACGAGAAGAGAGTAAAACTATACTTTCATTTACAACTACATATATAACTAGTATATATTTAATAAAACATATTGAAAGCCAAACACTTACTTAACTAGAATACAAATACCTAAAACGTTATCTACTTTGTCTCTTAATTTATTATCCCTTGTAAATAAGAATTAATTTATACTTTAGTTCAAGCTAATGTTTCACTTAATTTTTATTCATTTCTCACAGACGCTTAAAATCAATCGTTATCTATAGCACAATATTCTGATTTTAAAGGAAATTTAAAAAAGGCAAATATTATCATTTTTAAAAAGAACCGAAATTTGTATTTGTGGGAATATAATTAAAAATCCCAAAAAAGCATTTCATGCCACCTATTTCTTTTACAAAATAATCATATAATATCTTCCTATTTCTTTTAAAAAATAATCATACTTATACTAAACTATAGTTTTATGAAATCAAATCTCTCTTGCTTCAACTATTCAAAGTTCATGTACGAAATACTCAATTTTATTGTCACAATACTTTCTGCTCTAGTGAATTTCTTTGAAAGATGTTACTGTATTTTAGACATCTTTCTTTAGAAATACATGAAGTTTCACTTTTAAATAAATTTTTTATTACTGCAATTATTTAACTATTTCTAATAACTAGTAACTAAAACAAATTGACTTTGAAATGTCCCTCTTAAAGGAAAATAGAACAATGTTAATGACCAAATTTTGTTTGCTCTAAATACAATGTTTTGATGTGTTGCTAACAAATCAAAGTATTTCCTTTTGGACATACCAAATATGTGAGCTTTTTTTATAAACAAAGGAATCTGTCTTTTTGTTTGTGACATAAGTTTTATCCGAAAAAAATATATTGGTGGAGACAACTGATACAGCTGCGTAATATAACAAATGATACTAAATATTTTTTATCTGATGCATTGATATCAATTAAGTGTTTTGATGCATTCTAAAGGACATTTCGATCTTTTATTCACATCTAGCATTTGTACTTAAAAAAAGATAGTTATCTCTTTTGTGACACATAGACCTTCATTACATATAAAATTAATATTATTTAGCATCAGAGTATATAAATTAGACTTAAAAATATGAAAAAATGTGTAATTAATTTTATTTTTAAAACTCAAATATTTACAAAAGACAAATGGGTTAATATTAACAAAAAGAACTCTATTTACTATGCTATACAATCACTAAGTATGAAGAATTTATATTATATATATATATATATATATATATATATATATATATATATATATACAAACTTATATGTATATATATATATATATATATATATATATATGTGTGTGTGTGTGTGTGTGTGTGCGTGTGTGTGTGTGTAAGTAATAATAAAATTCTAAAATATATTTTTAATAATAACGGTGGATGCTCATTTTCTTCTCACTTTAAATTTAGAATCGCTGCCCCATTAATTAATTTTTCCAGCGCATTGTGACGTACAACCTTCTAGAATAAACTATAAGTAATTAAATTAAAGTGATTGGTTACCGGAATGACATCATTCCTGGAGCCACACCCCTTCGAAAAGTTAATAAAAGGCCTAACATACAGATTTCTGTGCTTGTGTTCTTTTCCCTTAGGCGATTTGTGCGTTTTCTGGTGTTCCAAATAAAAGATGTCCTTGTAAGTCTGCATCAATCAACTCGGCTACATTATTCTACAGTATATTTAATTTATGTGGATATTATATACAGTTATGTGTTATATATATATACCTATATATATATATATATATATATCTATATATATATATATATATATATATATATATATATATATATATATATATATATATATATAATTATATATATATATATATATATATATATATGTGTGTGTGTGCGTGTGTGTGTGTGTGTCTATTAAATTATTTAAACTGACAAGCAATATCTTAATCATCCATGCTATTATGCGCAATTCTGCTATACATATTCAAAGGACATTATATATGTATATATATATATATATATATATATATATATATATATATATATATATATATATATATATATATATATATATATATATATATATGTATGTATATATATCCAGTTAAACATGTTTTAAGTGTACACAACACTCCTGGAGAGCTGCAACATCATAAGACCTGTATCAGTCTTAAAAAAGTAATGTTACCTAAAAAATAGAAATGAAATAACAACAGCTACATAAAACCAAAAATAAAAACTAAACAACATTAACATAGAAATAAATACTTACAAACATACAGAAACACAATAATGAAAGACAAGGTTTAACCAGGCTATACCATATATATATATATATATATATATATATATATATATATATATATATATATATATATATATATATATATATATATATATATTAATTAAACAATTTCAATTAAAATAATCGATGAAAAGGCTAGAGACACATATTTAAATATATTCTGTTGCAAACTCTTCTATTATTTCTTATAGTTAATAACTTTGAAAGATATTTTCATATATAATTCTTATTCTGTATAAAAAGTTAAAATAAATATTAACAATACCCTATTATATATTTTTTACATTTCTTTTCGTATCATTAAACTGTAATTCAACTTTCTGTAACGTGTCGCAAGAAAAACAACAGGAAATTTTTAATACGAACAAAGAAGTTGAAAGAATATTTAAACTATTTTCATGAGCAATCAACTAATCTCCGAATTCCACTAATTCATGACCTAAAGACAAACAGATTTTATTAGACATTCATTTTATGTCCATAAAATCTTTACTAGTCCGTTCTTTGTAAACGAACATTTGACTTCTTAAAATTAGACAGTCTTTCATGTTAAAGTAATGTATACTTATTAAGAGTACTTTACCATATTATAAGTTTTCAGCTGCTTATAATTAAAGACAACGAATATTTTAACCTTTCTCCGTAATTCTAAGAGTAAAATTATTGTGTAACATACTCTACTTAATGTCGCATACTATACTATGTGGGAAGAATTCATCTTAAGCCTATGAAATACATTTTTAGGTATAATTTAAAAATCATAATTAGACTATGTTAGATACTAAAAATCATTTAAACAGAAAAAGCTTCTAAAAGAGCTAAGAGATAAGATATATTATCCTTAAGTTATATTTTTATATTGCCATACATATCATTCTTGAAATTATTAGTATAAGATACAAACATGAAAAGCAAATAAAATATTTTGTTTCCGTATTCAACAATCTGAGATATCGACTGTTTAATCCCTTAATACGTACTCTTATTGAGACATACATAATATTCGAAGATTAATTTGAGATATGAATGCATACAACAAGTCCGCAAAGCAAAGAGTGGATTAAAAGTTGAAATTAATTGTTTTTGTCACTTCAGTTATGACCTTCATCTGAGGTTCAGGTGATCGAAAGGTTTGGTTTGATTTCTTTTGCAGTCTACTGTTTTGCTTACGAGAGCTAAGTGACCGATAGGATAAATTCAATCCTCAG
>CM063505.1:27616198-27618698 GCA_032207245.1 Pardosa pseudoannulata | reverse complement strand
TATATATATATATATATATATATATATATATATATATATATATATATATATATATATATATATATATAAACTATACTTCACTTTTTCTTTCAAATATACATTTGCAGGAATGATAACAGCCTTTCAAATCGTTAATGTGACTGTTTTTATTTTACTTACGAAATATATTATAATAAATTTAATTTTTTATACTGTATACTACTATTTTTAGTACGGAAACTCGTAAAATGCCTTCTTTATTTCTATAAGGTAAAAGAGATGTTTGCAATTATATCATTAAAAATCATATTTTTCTTACAAAGTCCTTAAAATTACGTGTGGTTACAACTTGCCAAATCCCTTATAAAAACAAATCTTAAACTAGGAACAGAAAACTATTAGCTTTTACATTAGTTCTATACACATCCTACTTGAATATACATCCCCAGTAATTCCTTACCACCACAAAATTATGCAGAAACTTTTATCATGCAACTTTTCAAGGCAAGCACTGGTTTATAAATATGTTACGGAGATCTCTAGTGTAATAGAATAATCCTTTCTGGTTATTTTCATATATTAAAAATTTCATTTGAACTCAAATTGTAGGTAAACAAGCAATATAAAATGCTTTTGTTTAGGGAAATCTTGAGATACTCTGCATATTTTAATTGGTTGTTATATTCGGGTTAATTGTGTTACAACTAATACCAAGTATGTAGATTTTTAAGTGCAATATATATTTCAAAGTAAAATAATAGCATCTGGATGAGACTTCAGTCATTTGTTGTATATTAAGTATGTTCTACAATAGATGTTAATCCTGTTTAACATACATTATGAATAAAAAAGTGTAATAACTCTTTTCGTATGCACTGTTTTACAAACGGCTTATTAATTATACAATAACGTGGGTTTAAATTTATCAGGTCGGGTGTTTGATGAGATTTATAACTAGCATAAAGCAATTGCTTGTTTCAGTAAATATGAACTTTTATTAAAGGGAATGTATTAAAATACTATAGAGGTATTCCAAATTAAAATCCGCTTTAATGCTAGATAACATCTTAATATTAACTTTTTTTTTATTTATCTTTAGATAATGTACAGTTGATAAATACTACTTCACTATAGAATTTATGCAATATTGGTACCGGTTTTTCCGATTTTGTTTAATTATCAAATTTCCCTTTTTTTTCTCATTTTACTACACAGTTTTCAGTTTTTCGTTTGTTCTTGGTCCTTGGACCCGGTTTCAGAAATTTTTCTTCATCTGAAGTACTTGCATCTTTTTTTTTTAAAATAACGTCGATTATACCATACACATCTAATGCCGTAACAGAATCTAAATTATATTAATCAATATGTTCTTCATCAGTTATATCACCAAGTTCATCGGGCTTTAACTCGCATATATCTACATCTTACAAATTATAATTGAAAAGAGATTTTAGAAAGGCCAGACCATCTTGTAGAGTAAGGCATTTTTTTAGACATGGGGTTAAATTTATGAAAAGTTTATAAATGAAACACATAGTAAGCACGCATGCACCTTTTCACTGTTATCCACCAAAACTAATAAGAAGAAAAACTCTATCTCAAAAGAAGCTGAAAACAATTTCAGCAAACATAAGTGCAATAAGACACTTTTTATGTGAAATTGCACTTGTCTCCAAAGGCACAGGTGTACCCCTCCCCCACTCCACACACATGTTCAGCCACCTTATCAAAAATAATTTCTTTCTATTGTTATGACTTTACTAAAGTGAACATCAATGTCCAGTGATAATATTATAATCTTTTCGGAGTGTTGTAGCTTCCATATTCAGCTTTATCTATTTATTTTCTTTAGAAAAATTCCTATTCGTATGTGAATGCAAAAGAAAATGTTTGCAATATCATAAAATGCTTTGCACATAAATGAAAAATGAACTCTTGAAATGCCATTGTTTCAATAATAGAAAAGAGACATTAAAACGTAAATTTTACCTTTAAAATTTAAAAATAAAATTTTACTTTTGTTGTATTCCCGTAGGATATGTTGTCTAATGATATATTTTAAAGTATTGCGTTTTTTTTCATTTAAACTGGAATTTTAGAAAATTTAATTGTAAATGAGAGTAAAATTGACAAAATATAGTAAAATTAAAAAAAATTGTAGAAAAAAAATAATTATCTAAATAGAAAAAAAACTTATTGTAAAAAATACATTATAATATCATGTTCAATTGTATATAAAAGCATTATTAATAAGATTTTTTTAGATAGGAATATCTTATTTTACAAATCATGTTCCCATTTTGGAACGTTGGAGGGTAAACGGTTAAGTAAATGCGATTTATTATATATAATATAATATATCATATAATATAAAATATAACATAAAATATCTATAATATATTTTATTTTCAAAATTTTTCATCTAAAATTTTATAATCAATTTTCATCCGAAATTTTTTCCACTTATATCAATCATCAGATACTTAAATTTTTGCACATTATTTTTTATAAAGTATATACT
>CM063505.1:27611198-27613698 GCA_032207245.1 Pardosa pseudoannulata | reverse complement strand
AGAGTGGTTATTACTTGGGATAATTCAACCACCTGAATTTATAAAATCTAGGCTTCATTTCTGCCATAAAAATGCATTACTCCTTTAAAATTTTAATATCTGAAGGGTTTTTAAAATAAATAAGAATAAAGATATGTAGTTTGGAAAACTTTATTTTATAATCATTAATAGGTTAATGAGAAAACTCTTTGATAGGAAGCAGACTAAATGAAAACATCTTAGTTTTTTGTAAATGTGCTAAAGAACATATTTCAATCTGAAGACAATATTAACCTTTTAAAACAGCTGGAATATATAGGGGTAGAAATGTGTAAATATGTGTGTAATACGCAGCTATGAAAGTATAATATACATTTGAAAATTTAGTATTAACAAACTTTTTCAAGATTATAAATTTGGAAGAAGTTTGTAGTAGGATGTAGTTTAGAAATTATATTTTATAATCTCTAAGACGTTCTTGAGAAAATTCTTTCAAAGAGAATTGTATAAATTAATACTAATTAATTTCTTTTAATGAATATTTATGTCTCAATCACATCTAGAATAATCCTATCTAAACGTATGTGAAGAAAAAAAAATAGAATTTCTGTCCAATTAATTACTCATAAATTGATTATAATCCCTATCTCAACAATGCCAGAAAATATGCGGTATGACTGTGTGAATATATGTGTTATATGAGATTATATATGTTAATATAATACGCCTATAAAATTTTAATCTCCAAAGATTTTCAAAATTGTAAGTGTAAGAATATTAGGATGTTATTTTAAAATATTTATTTTATAATTACTAAGACGTTAATGGGAAAACTCTTCGAAGGAAATTAAACTAAAGCAAGACATGATAATTTGCATTAATATACAGTTATGCCTTAATCACTTTTAGAATAATATTCTTCCCAAGATGAGTGTGATGGAGAAAATTATAATTTCTATTCAATCAGTTAAATATTAAGAAGATGTAAACAAAATGAGTATCTCAAATCTGCTATAAATTATAGCCTAATGTCTTCCTCATAAATTGACAAATATTCTGTAATTTTCTAAATATGGTAAAACATTAGTAAAAGAGTACAGTGTTTTAGATATGTGTTTACGCCATCATTAATACATAAAACTTGTTTATAAAGGCCTATTTAATTTAATCGGTAGTTAAATATTATGCAACGTTTATATTCGTTATTTAGCCTTTTGAATTTTTATTGTATGTTCTTTATAAAAATAAAGTTATAAAATTATTTAACAAATGTTGTTTTAGGTTTTTTTAAAATTGTAAGTGTCGGAGTATAAGGATGTAGTTTGAAAAACTTTATTTTACAATTACTAAGAGGTCTGGGAAAACTCTTCGAAATGAATTAAACTAAATCAAGACATGTTAATTTGTATTAAGAGACAGTTATACCTTAATCACTTTTAGAATAATATTATGTGTGTGATGGAGAAAATTATAATTTCTGTTCAATCAGTTAAATACTACGAAGATGAAGATAAAATGAGTATCGCAAATCTGCTATAAATCATAGCTTAATATCTTCCTCATAAATTGAAAACTATTCTGTAATTTTCTGAATATGGTGAAACATTAGTAAAACAGTCTAGTGTTTTAGACAAGTGTTTATGGCTTTATTAATACATAAACATTGTTTATGAAGGCTCATTTAAACACGTAATATTTAAATTAATCGGTAGTTAAATATTATGCAAAATTTATTTATGTCATTTAGCCTTTTAAATTTTTATTGTATGTTCTTTATAAAAATAAAGTTATAAAATATTTTAACAAATGTTGTTTTAGGTAGGTATCTCAAAAATTGTATAAAATTCCAAAATGTTTCATAAATTTTAACTATACAGTGATTTTACACTCACGTGTGAGTTTGTTGACGTAATCAATGTTTTTATTTAGGAAAACTTTCTTTTTATGTAAGTTTTAATACAAAGCCTATTCTATAATCAAACATTTCTTTTGTTTAGATAATAAAAAATATGGAATTTCCCATAGTTATCTTAAAATACAGTTTATGTGGATATTATTTTTACGAATTTCATTCAGGTTTAAATCTCTTAGAACAATATTTGTTGAAATATTTTGTTTTCATTTAAATTTTTCCGAGTAAATATGCTTTCCATGTTTGAAAAGAATGAAATGTATAAATAAAATGAAGTTGCTTCAAAGAAAATTTTTATTCTTGATTTACTGACTTTTTCAAAATAATCTCATACTTTGTTTTTTCAACAAGATAAAAGTGATGTCTGTGTATTTTGATTTACTTCTGTGCATTTCTGAAAATATGTTCATTGCAGTGTGTTACAGTTTAAAAGTAAATTCTATTTTATATTACATTTTATACAAAAAATAAATAAAAACAAACTCAAATTTATTCTGTAGTTATCTTGACATAAAATACCTAATTGGATCCCATATTACTTTTTGAAATAATAGCATAATAATGGGGTTATTTGTGTATTAAAAGTAAAATCTTGCAACTTCAAAATAA
>CM063505.1:27578698-27606198 GCA_032207245.1 Pardosa pseudoannulata | reverse complement strand
GCAAAGTATATTCATTCGTGGGATATCAAATTAAAGCTAAGCTTTGAACCTCAAGGTTTTTTAATAAGAATTATTATTGACAATTTATTACTATTGACGGTAGTAAGTTTAGGAGCTGATTTGCTCACTTGTTTCAATAAAAGGAATCAACTTTCCTATTTATCAGTGTATAATATATCAATAACAAGTTTAACTTATTATAATAACCAAATACGTTCACTAAGATCGAATTATAGTTTTCCGATTTTGTATACATATATTAATGAGTATGTTGTATAGTTTTGGCACCTTCCCTTAGGAAAATGAGTATAAAAATTTGTAATTAAATATATTTTGTAATTAAATCATGTAATGATATTTATCTATTATATCTTTGTTTAAAACCACATAGTGCATTAAAATCCTTCGTTTGTATATGGAGTATAGAAAAAATTAAAAGGTATACATTTTTTATTATATACCACTAGAAAGAAGTCTTAAATATCACCGAAAATTTTCAACAATTCTCTGAAGTATTTGAAATTTTATAATATGTCAAAACGAACATTCAGCATGTATATATTTTCTATGGGAGATATAATAGCCCTTAATCAATGTTTTAAAATTCAAGAAAATAGGCTGTAACTAGTGCATGTTACTGATTTGTAAGAGACAAACTAATTTGAGAATTTTTCTTATTCAGTCTACTGTCATGAAAACAGATCATGATTGTGAACCTTTTTACAAAATTTCAGCCGGTAACAAAAAAATACACAAACATTTGTACACAAATATTTATCTAAGAATCTCTATGTGTACGTAACAAATAAAGTCAATTAAATGAAGTATTCGTCTTACGTTGATACTCCATGTTTCGAATAGCTATTCAGTCTGTTAACTATTGAATTATTATTGAATATTATACTATTGAATTACTAGCATATAGCCCGTCATATGACGTAATCAGTAAAATTTTTAATTTTCCATAATTATAAAGTACCCTATGGGGCAGGTAAAAAAATGGTTTATTTTTTGGCTGAGAATTATCTATCTTTCAACAAAAATAATCGATTAAAATTATCACATATGTACCTAATCTATTATTTAAGCCAAATATAAATGAAAATTATTTACGTAATATCTAAGTTTTGTGATAAAACGTATGGAAATAGTGAAAAAGATATTTAAATAATCTAAAATAAATGAATAAATGAGAGGTTAAGGAATGATATCATAATGCTAGAAAAAAATTGTTATTTTATTTAATATTACAATATCTAGTGCTTCTGTATTTTTAACGGGAATGTGTTATATTACCTGATTAGTTAACACTATCTCTATATTCAGTTAGAGAACAAAGATATAATTGAATATCCAAAACCAAAACTGTAATTTTCCCTGATTAAATTTCAGTACTGAAACTATTTTGTAAACAGCTTATTTTATAGATTCACCTTACGTATTAAAACAGCAAAAATAGTTTTCTACAAACTTTGGGACAGGTTTAAATTTTAAAAAAGTGCGTAATTATCGTTAAAATAAATCTAGTAAAATAGTACGTTATTATATAATATACTTCTGTAAAAGAAAACTCATTTTACTTCTTTTATAGAACTTATACATAATAAAGGATTACTCTATATTGAGCTACATACAAAAGGAATGACCAAAGATCACAAATCAAAATCTAAATGTTTACAGTTTTATATTCAGTGTAAAAACTTTCTTGCATATTTTATGGCTTCACGACCAACATTACAACGTCAAAAACTGTTGCATTTAACTTTTGAAAAAACCAGACTGTATATAGGCTCTAAAGAACGAACGTATTTTCAGGGTCCATATTTTAATCTAGACCTGTTGAAGCAAACATAGAGGAGGGTTATATTAATTCTATTTATTACACTGGAGGGAAAGTATATTCATTTGTATGATATCAAATTAAAATGAAGATTTGAAACTCAAGATTTTTTAATAAGAATTATTATTGGCAATTTATTACTATTGACGGTAGTAAGTTTAGGAGCTGATTTGCTCACTTGTTTCAATAAAAGGAATCAACTTTCCTATTTGTCAGTGGATAATATATCAATAACAAGTTTAACTTATTATAATAACCAAATACGTTGACAAAGATTGAATTGTAGTTTTCCGATTCTTTATACATATATTTATGAGTATGTTATATTTTTGGCACCTTCCCTTAGGAAAATGAGTATAAAAATCTGTAATTAAACATATTTTGTAATTAAATTGTGTAATGATATTTATCTATTATATCTTTGTTTAAAACCACATAGTGCATTAAAAACCTTCGTTTCTATATGGAGTATATAAATTTATTATTATATACAACTAGAAAGAAGTATTAAATATCACCCAAAATTTTCAACAATTCTATCAATTATTTGGAATTTTATGATATGTCAGAACGAACATTCAGCATGTATATATTTTCTTTGGGAAATAGATATAATACCCCTTAATCAATATTTTTAAAATTCAAGAAAATAGGTTATAACTAGTGCATGTTACTGATTTGTAAGAGACAAACTAATTTGAGAATTTTTCTTATATCAGTCTACTGTCATTATAACAGATCATGATTGTGAACCTTTTTACAAAATTTCAGCCGGTAACAAAAAACACATAAACATTTGTACACAAATATTTATCTAAGAATATCTATGTGTACGTAACAAATAAAGTCAATTAAATGAAGTACTCGTCTTACGTTGATACTCCATGTTTCGAATAGCTATTCAGTCTGTTAACTATTGAATTATTATTGAATATTATACTATTGAATTACTAGCATATAGCCCGTCATATGACGGGATCAGTAAAATTTTTAATTTTCCATAATTATAAAGTACCCTATGGGGCAGGTAAAAAAATGGTTTATTTTTTGGCTGAGAATTATCTATCTTTCAACAAAAATAATCGATTAAAATTATCACATATGTACCTAATCTATTATTTAAGCCAAATATAAATGAAAATTATTTACGTAATATCTAAGTTTTGTGATAAAACGTATGGAAATAGTGAAAAAGATATTTAAATAATCGAAAATAAATGAATAAATGAGATGGTTAAAGGAATGACTTCATAATGCTAGAAAAAAATTGTTATTTTTACCTATTTATTATGTGATAAATTGATAAATTTAATCACCTGCTCTTAAAATGGAGCTTGATATAATGGCATTAAAATCTCGAAAAGGTGGACAGGATGGATTTCGAACGTTTTAAATATGACAGTATTTTTCACTGTGATACCAAACTTATTCATACGAATTTATTTTAGAATCGGATCTATAGTTTAGGAAAAGTTAGACTTGCTTTGAGTTTTGCTAACCCTAGCTCATAAAAAATCCAATATGGATGCCTTATCCATTCCAGGTCCAACAGCTTCATAAATTCTCAGATAGACGGACAGATGGACAGACAACTTTAGCTATTATTATATAGGGGATACTATTGAATCTCTTATAAATCAGGAACTATCGTCTTGAAATACTTTGAAATTCCATACATACTCAAATATATCACTGAACAAACAAAATATATAAATTAGTCATCCTTAAAAATAACTTATTCTTCATTCGAATTTCAGATATTTAATAATTTAAAACTTAAGTGTCATAATTTCACCAGTTTTCAATAATTCATAAAACAATAAGCTATTTAAATAAAAATGTAAGTTAATAAAAATCAAAAAGGATCTTTTAACTCTGAATTGTTTCTCCTCGAGGGAAATCTTTTCTTTACGTATACTCTAAAACGAAAGATTGTTTCTTGGAAATGAAGCAATAAACATCGGCATAAAATTCTATACTTATGTTTTCAAAGCCATTTGACAGAGATATATTTAATGTCAAGTAAAGTTTCAAAATTTATTTAATGAGTTATATATAGGAAGAATATAGATTATTGATAAAGTTATTTTTATCGCTGTTATAAAATAAAACTTTAGTTAACGGGCTTTTTAATTTTAAATCAATATGCAATGCCCGATGTAAAAAAATTAAACAACCTTCAACAGCTTTGACAACACAGAGTAATTTCAGTAGATTTTGGGGAAATAAAATAATATAATTATCTTACTATTTTTATATCTAGCAATTATACATATGCATTCATCTTTACAAATCAACACATATAAAAATAAGTAATCATAAAAAGTAATTATTGGGAAAGAGGCAAATTTGAACCCTTTAGCTGTGTTAAATGATTAAGCGATAAATTAAGCCTTAATTAAGAGATATAGTAATTTGTGAATTTCGTTTTTGACTTAATATCACGTTTTGGTTTACTCCTTCCATATTATCTGTATCACTTATCATTTATTAAAGTTATATAATGAATATTTAAATTATACAAAATGTAAGAACTTCTCATAAATAAAGGAGTTATGCCACTTCTCTGATAATTTCTTTTCAGGCTTTTAATAATTACATATATTAATACTGGGAGAGATCATTAAACCAGGTAAGGGGTTAAAGTAAAATATCTTATAGCAAATATATCACAATATGCCATTTTTTTTCTTAAGCTTTCTTCATTTTACAATGTGGGATCACTTGTCTACATTATTAATGTTTATATTTTTTATAAAATCGGAGAGATTTGTTCACTTTGACATTTTTTTAATGAATAGGAGGGTTTAGAGCACCGTATGAGAAGGTTTCTGTTGCTTCTTATAAGAGAATACACAAAGATCCAATCCTTACAAAGAATTTGAACTCTTTACCCCTATTGTAATAAGCAAACTTTCTAACCACTATGCGTACCGAGTGGCATATACCAGTCTTATATTTAAGTAATTAAGTTTTTTATTTAAGTTTATTTAAGTAAAAGTAAAAATCTCTTTCTTAAATATTTAACAATGAAATATATTCGCCCAGTTTAAACTATTATAATCAGTACTGGGAGCAGTAATTATTTATTTTTGTATTGAGTGTATATTTTCGAACCTTTTACTCTTCATTTTTGACCTACCTTTTTAAGTTTTCTGGTCTGTTTAGTTTGGTTTGTTTTGGAGCGCTATGGTTTACTTTTTGCAACAGGAAGGCTAATGAGACCTTCTAGTATGTTTAAATTATCCATATATGAATCATATCTATAGGTTAGGACAAAAAGCTTTCTTAAATATACATTTTAACTTCCTTTGAACAAAGCTAGTTCCTATTACAGTATAAGATAATTTATTTATTAATTAATTAATTTCTTTTATTTTTTCAGTTTTCTATCATAAAAATAAACGTATTAACTAAAAGTTTCCAACATTTTATATTTTATGTATACTTATTTAAAGGGATAAAGTTTCTTATGTACGGAATTGCTTAACAGTCAATACTTTAATCATATTATTAATAAAATAAATAGTGCTATTACATAAAAACATAAGCCGCAAAAACTGTCCATTGTATTTTCCAGACAGCAATTTTTTTATTCATATTTAATCCTCTTACAGATGCTTTATTATACATATAAGAGTTCTTAATCTCGAATTTAAAAACAGTCAATTTTTTGCTGCATTCTCAGTAACATAAATAGTGCTATTACATAACACATATAAGCCACTAAAATTTGTTGTATAAGGATTTTTTTTTACTAAAATGTAAGCCATCTAAAAAACGAGATAAAAAATATTCTTTTAGAATATTTGCCGAAAATGTGTAACATTTATATAAAATCGAAAATGCCGAGGGAATTTAAATTAAGTTGAACATAATATGTTAATACGTTATTACCTAAATTTGAGAAGATTTTATCATCGTTTTGCAATTACACATTATCAGACACTTATTAGACAAAATACTTAACATGTGACATTAACAAATATTATTTCATGTTAAATATGTTAATATTTAGAGTCCAGAAATTTAAAACACATATTTTTAATAATACACTGAAACATTTTAAAATATCCGGTGTGTAGAATATAGTGTTTTCAACAGTTTTTACCTAAATAAAATAATAACATTATTTTATTACAACATTAATTTTACATTTTGCAAATTGACGTATATACTCATCTTTATAATACTACCACAAAAAATATCATTATATGTAATCATAAAATATATTTATTACCCATGATCAGGAAAGTCATTCAGTAGGATGCGGCCCCTTTTATCTCATAAGCCTGAGGTTCATGGTTCTGTCCCCCGAGATACCATACTTTCCAAATTCTCATTTTAATTATAAATAACTGTATTTTCTTTCACTTTATTATTTTTAAGCTTATTTTCATATTTTTAAACATAAATTTTTATTGCTACAGTTTCTGATTTTTTAAATGCTAACCATGTTAAATTCACGAATATTATACGGATGTCCCTGACCGCAAAAAATCAATAAACTTTCTACTCTTTAGTTTTGTGTCATGAACTCACGAATCCACCTCACTTATCCCCTCTTTTCCCTTTTAATTGTTTTATTTTCTGCTCGTTGACATTTTCTACTTACTGTTAGAAATGTCTGGATTAGAGGGTCGGCCCAAACAATCCAGTTGACGTACCATCCTGAAAGTCCTGAAAGATCAGGAAAGTAACAAACTCTGGTGTAAAAAACTGACATCAAACTTATAATTGTATGCTAGTTCTTTACCTAATACTTTTTGTTCGTTTTACAATGGGAGGGGGGTGATTTGTTTATATTATTCGTAATCTAGTTTTTATGAAACCGCAAGTATTTGCTTACCATTTCTTGGAGGAAGGAGAACCATATAGGTAGGTCTCCAATACTCTTTATGAATGGACAACACAATAAGCTTATATCATCTAATACCTAATCCTTACACGAGATTTGAATCCCCTACTTTTAGCGTCATAAACAAACGTTCTAATTACTATGAATACCGAGAAGCATATGGAATTCTTACATTTAAGTAATTCATAAATTTATTTTATTTATTCTAATTAATGAACTATATTCGTTCTGTTTAGACAATTAGAATCAGTAAAGTGAAAACTTTAAATCAGTAAAGTGATTATTTCTGTTATTTTCGAATTGAGTGTATGTAAATGACATCATTATAAAGTATCTTAAATAGTATAATCAGGGTTGTATCGGCTCAAACCATGGGGTTTAAACCAGAGGTTTTAACCGGTTTTAACCGTCCTGGTCAATATCAGTTTTGACCAGTTTTGACAACGCAAATTCACTTTTCAATATATTTTATACTAATCTAACGTAGTTTACTATACTGTCTACCAATTAGTATTTGGACACCTATACAAATAACAATATATGCGATTCTGAGGAACGTCACGCCATCCGCCGGTTAACATCGTGTAGGAAACAGCATCGGCATTAGTCGCATGCAAGATGCAGCGCAGTTCGGAGCTCTGAGCCCCAGACCTGAACCCTATCGAGAACCTCTAGGACGAGTTGGATCGCTGAATTAAGGGGTGCACTGCCGGTCCAAAATTGGTGAAGGAACTTGTATGTCTACTTCAAGCTGAGGGAAAAACAATACCACTACCTATAATGCAAAGACTTGTGGAAAGTATGTCCCTGAGGGTTCACGCTGTATCACGCTGTTCACGCCTCTCATTAAATAACACCAGCAAAAAACAAACATAACATAACACCAAGATACAAAAAAAAGTTTTACCTATTTCTTTTATACAAGCAGTTTGATATGTAATTTATGTTGAATTCAAAAAATGGTTACAAGTACTTTTAACTACAACTTATGTTTTTAATTTCAACTCATATTTTATATTTTTAACTGTAACTCATGTTTTATTTTTTACTGTAACTCATATTTCGTGTTTTTTACTGCAACTGGAATACATTTTTACAATTGTTTGTGCATAGTTCATTTTTAAAATTCAAACATTTTTATTATACCCTATAAGCACGTTAAATTAAAACTTATTAGAGTAATATTTTGTTTAACTGCACTACTATAAGGCGATTTCACGCAGTAGGGCATATCTCAAATTATGACAATTCTGGCTTTAGTTTCAAACGGAATGTCAGTTTATTGTTTGTCTATTGACTGTTGTAAACATGAAAATGAATGGGAAGGGCATTATAGTAGTTCGTAACGTTGCGATAAATTGCTCTATTTTCATTGCTTATTAAATATTACATCTAATTACGAAGATATTATATATTAAAATTAAGATTATTTAAAACTATTTTTTAACACTTATGACCACTTATAATCATTTTTGACCATTTTTGACCACTTTTGAACGGTTAAAACTACTTTTATCTACTGTCCTGGTGAAAATCAGGTTTGATCGATCAAAATTACAACCTGAGTATAATGCTCCAAAAATGAAGCATAAAGAACAGAATTTTTATACATATATGTTCTTTAGGAACTATTATTAAGAAATATATTTAATGCTTTCAAATTAAACATATCTTACTTCCATATTTAAAAAAAAAATGAGCGGTTATTTTTTAATATTTAATGGCTAACCAGTTTTATGTGTACTAATTAACAGGAAGTAAAATTAACGAATTGAGCAAATAATCAAACGACGTATGTCAAACAAAGAAAAAAACAGCAATTGATTTAGCGGTTGGAGGATTGGAGAAAATGAAAGAGCTCAATATCTGCTTCTGTTATTTTTTATGTGCTGATGAAAGCAAGTAATCCATTTGATGTAATAGAGAGCGAAGAATTTGTTTTATTTTTTTGCTTTCCGTTCAAATATTTATGCTGAAGATCCAGACCGTCTTTTGCCTTCCTTTTAAGGTATTTTTTTCCACAAATATTAGTAAAACTGAGTGGTAATTTCATCACTATTTTCCAATAAAAGACAGCTAGCTATTTTTTCTATCCAGATAAAATTAGGGAAAAATATAGCCGTATTTAAAGCTTTTGTTTGAAACAGAATCTATCCAAATGTACTGGCATACACTTTTAGAAAATATTTGTTTATGCGGAAATTTTCTTGTATTTTAATTTTCAATATTTATTTTCTCATATTAATATTGAACATCCTTCTATATATAGCAGGAATACGTTTAAAACTAAATTGAATGACAAAACTTTTAATATGCTTTATTTGTTTTAGTATTTGCAGTAACTTTCCAGCTGAATACTATTTTGTTTACCGTACCCCGGTAATATTTAAGAAAAGGGCAAATTTGGCAAAATTATTGGCGGTGTATACTAAAACACAAAGGTATTCCATCCATTGTATCCCTTGCTTTTTTGATGATTTAAATTAATGCAGAATGCACCATTGTAATAGAATTAATTATACTCTTTTACTTAATTAACCAAAACCACTTAGAAACGTTAACTTTATAATTATAGGTTGTACTTAATCCCTCAACAGTTTATAAAGCTAACAGATCCAAATTATTAAAAGTGATCCAATGGTTTACTATATCTAATTATTTGATGATTAATATTTAATCGTAATGATAATTATTTATCATTACGAACATTTAATATATAAGATAAAGAATTACATATGGAGAGCAGGATGCAAATATAATATAAAATAAAATAAAAATAATAAATTAAAATAGGATAAAATGTTAGGCTCCGAGGCTCAAAGCTTTATCGCCAAGTTGGCGGAATATTCTGTTCTTCAGTCAAACTCAGTGACCCTAAGCATAAATATAAAAATATGAACAACTAATATTTTCCATTGTAGTGCACACCTTTAAGCTTTTAAAAATTGGTTTGGGGTTTAGGATTTCATAAGCAGAGTATAAATTATTTAATATATCCTACACAAAAATTGTCCGACTGAGTTATAGAACTTTAAAGATTTTAATAAATTTTGCATCCTTGTGCTATTTTTTAGTTAACAGGGATTCAGAAATGCACAAGACATATTTTACTGAATGCAATTAGTCTCATATAATTTTGAAGGTCAAGATTTACTAATAGATTACTTATACAATTTCTCTTGTAACACACCTTGTATGGACAACAATGCATCTAACTACCTTTAAAAAATAATTAAATAATATTTATATAAGTACGACTAAAACTTCTAAAACCTTTGAAACTAAGTTGCCTTGAAACCTTCAATCTAAACTGTATTTCATGAGATTCATTTTCATGATTTCATGATTTCATGATATATACAGTATTTTATTCTACTTTACCGTCGCTTGAAATATCCCTATCTTAAATAACATTTCATACATATTAAAACCGCATAAACAATACAAGTGGGAAAATTTGAAATGGTATCAACAAAAATATAAACTCCAGTTTAGTTGCTTAGGGTGCTGGCCTTCGGAACCGGAGTTCGTGTCTTCGAGTCCCACTACGGCATGGATGTTCATAGCCGTTCGGAATCGGCTTTAAGCAGTAGGTCCCGGTCTCATTAGCCCTCGTGTTGCAAAAACTATACCGTAGCGCTCCAAACCAAACCAAACCAGTATAGTTGCAATAAGAATCATGTATTCTTTATTTCTGATTTTTTTTTAAACAATTTGATGATTTTATAAATCATAAAGGAATTGCTCTGGGTTTACTATCATAAATGTAAACTTATTCAACATTAAATGTTTCCAATATATCCAATTTCATAGATAATTCTTTCAAAGAGTTAGTGTTCATTTATTTGAAATTCCAAACCAGGCAATTTTTAATAGTATTCTTAATAGCATATATAGGGTTATTACATTTAAAACACAAAATCCTCTAAACTTTCCATATTAGAATCTTTTTTTTAATGTAAATACCTTACAGATACTTCTTTAAATGTACAAGAGTATTTAAATCTGGAATTTGAAAACAGACAACAATTTTTAATACACTACACTTGATTTTTAAGGATAACATCCTACTTTTCATAGAATTATGACATTTTTAAGATCCTAATTACCTTAATGCTTACATAAAAGAAACTTATTCAAATTACCTCTTTTAAAATATTAATATCATATTACGTTTTTATACTCTTTAATGTCTTAAATTATGTTTCTTATAGCAGTTATATGTTCAAAGCAATTTATTCTTGAATATTATTTCTTTCAAAGCTTACTTTCATATTAAACATATAATGTAAAGGAGTAAAGCAACAATACAGTCACCATTGTATCGTTTCAAAATACAAAATTACGTAAAATGATATCAAAAGAGAGGAAAACGCTTTTTAATTTTTATAAAGATAGAGTGTAAGAAAGGGATATTACGTAAAAATAATAAGTAGATTCCAATAATTTCACTTAATAGTGAAAGTATATACTTAATAGTGAAGTGTTCACTTAATAGTGATAGTTTGATATTTAAAAATAATATCGTAATTTTTCGTTGAATTCTACTTTTTTAAGATCCTAATTACCGTAATGATTTCGCAAAAGAAATCTATTCAAATCACTTCTTTTATATACCTATTGTACTTGTTATGCTTCTATACTCTTTAACATGTTAAGTTATTTTTAGTATGGCAATTATATGTTCAATTTATTTTCGTATTTCTTTTAAAGCCTACATTTATAACAAATGAAGAATGTATTGGAACAATATAACAATGTGTTTTGTCATTAGAAGCATTTTCTCTACCTTCATTACAATATTTCTTTTGAATGCTTAATCAATTTTCTAATCCTCAGTAACTATTAAAATGAGACTCAAATCTTAAAGCAACTCTACTGAAACAAATTTTTTTGTTAGCATGTTAATACCTCATTGAACTTTTTTTACAAATCCAATTAAACATACTCCTTGTTATGATTATAAATCGTTTTAATTTGAGATATTCTTATTGCAACTTCACAACAATTATTTCGGGTGATTCAAAAGAGTGTGTACCTCATTATATTTACATGCATGAGTAAACAAATAGTCTTCGACTTTTGTACTTATTGTTTTATATAAGTGTTTTAATTTCTTTGATAATTATTTGAATTTTATTCTCTCTCCATTAACATAAAATTATTGAAATTTAGTTTCATAGTAATTATTTTATAAAAAACAATTTTAATGGAAATTGTTTTTTTCAGTTCTAGTTTTAATGACTTTCCTTTTTAGATGCTAAAACGGGTATTCCTGGTGAAGTGTGTCTCTGCGTGGGTGATTTTGCATATAAAAATTGTAGTTTAAAAAGTTTTAGGTGGCATTTCCTCAGCTTCCTTAATTAATCCTGGGTTGATCTGAGTAAAAAAATGCACATACACGTAATAAATGACACTTTATTTTTGTCATTTCAGTTTTTGTGTTATTTAATGATCAAATTTGGAATAGTATCAAATAACACAATATATTTTGTTTCTGAAACTAAACGTTATGACGTCATAAATCACCAAAAATAGTTGTGACACATTTTTATAATACATTTTAAACCTCTCTGATTGATAAGACTTTTAAGACTCTGGTATGACGGATAAATCTCACTGATAAGAGTTTTAAGACTCTTTTTAAGACTCTGATCGTTTAAGTCTCTTTTGAAGACACAATGCAGACTAAGAGAAATATTGATGAAGAGAGAACAATACTGAACCAAATTATTTATTTCATAGGTTGGATTCATTTAACAAAACCCCATAACATATCTCTGGCAAAAATTAAGCTAATTCTTAACGTACATTAAGATAAAAGATCAGATTAATTCATATCTCTGAGTAGTAAAATAGATATTTCCTTTTTTTGCAGTTTCAAACTTTGTGACACTTAATGGAACAAAGGCCATTCAAATGATTGGTTTTAACCAAAAATATTAAAATTATTAAAAATATCAATCTAGGCATACCCTTCTATATCAAAAGCCAATTTTTAATGTCATGATTGTTTTACTGCCCTGTAGGCATACAACCTTGTTTTAGACTTTTAAAAGAAATGTTTTCCGGTTTAACAATATTTTAATGAGTTAGTAATTCCGAAATGTCCCAAGAAGAGTATATTATAGTAGAGTATAAGAAAGAGTATATTATATAGTTTTTATGAACGTTTAAATAAATAAAAAGATTTGTAACAATTTCATTGAGTTATCACTAGAAATTTAGCATAACAAAAATAGAATTTATTTCAAATGGAAATTGGAAGATTACAGAATTTAAAAATCTAGCCATTTGTCTTTAAGAACTAATGTGTGTCGAAAATATTTAAAAATTTATTGTATTTATCTACTTATCTTCTTTAAGTATTGTCTTTTTTTCAACATATCGTCTCATTAACTGATCATCAATTCAAGATACTTTTGAAGTACTATAAAAATTTTTGTTTCAATATTTTCTAAATGTTTATGAAAAGTCTATATTAGATGAAGTTTATTATTAAATATTTAATAACAAACTTTAATTTAAAATACATTCTTAATATATTAAATAACTTAAATTGTTATGGCATGAATATCTTAAAGCTCGCCCCCCTAAAATATAAGATTCTGTACCAGTATTGTGGAATCATGTGAACATAAATTTAAAATTTATGTATTTTGTGATTGAAATGTGTGTTCCAAATTACAAATAAGGAAAATAAATTATTTTTTTATCTTTTGAGATTCTTTATGAAGAATATAGGGCATGGACATATACAATATGCTTCAAACACCATATCACTAAAATATAATACGTTTCGAATTACAAATATGTATGAGTCAAAAAACAAAACAGTTTTATTAAATTTGTAAATATTGATTTACCTTATCATTTATTATTTATGATAAGTTGATTATTACACGATTTTGATAAACATGATTTTCATGAAACAGTTTATCTCTTAATAAAGATTTAATCATTTCAATCCTTAGACACAATTGTTGAAAAAAATTGCTTAAATATATAATTTGGTGTCAAAATTCTTTTTAAATATCAAATGTAGTTATATGACCACACTTGAAGCGAACTTTACAAATGACGTTGAAAATATTAAATGCTCCATAAAGATAATCAAAAGCATTATTCAATGTTAATACCGGAATAGAGTAGCAGATAGTTGTAACGGGAGGCAATATATCCCCACTATAAAGAAAAAAAAACAGTTTTGGGTAGAGGTATGGTTCCTAGAAAATGAACTAACTTTAAAATATGCTTGTACGTGTGTCTTGTTCAAATCTATACAACTCTTTATTGTGGTGGAAATGCAAAAGCTGTCTGCGTATAAATGTTAGTAGGTAGAATTTAAATATAAATTTGAAGTGGAAAGTATATATATAAAGTATTTAATTAGGAGAGTAATAAAACAAGAATACAATCCAGAGTAGAAGAAGGGATTGACATGGAGATAAACTAAACACTGTTAGGCATTTCTGACGATGAGCAGTGGACATCTGTAATTTGGTATTGCCGGGATATAATACATTTGCAACACGTGGACATTACGGGTAAAATGATACTCTAGGAATTTAGACCCAAAGGAAACTGTACTCCTATTATTATTATTATAAACGTTTTTATTACTGTCATCAGTGCTGTCATTACTTGAGTCTTAAAAGAGAAACAGAATAACTATGTTTTCAAGGTTAAAAGCAAGTGATATTCTTAGTCTGAAAGGTATAACAGAAACAACTATTACATCAAGATTGCAAGAATACTAAAGTTTCTTCCTTCAATTTGCTAAGGAAATAACGCCTGTGTAATTATAATATTATGATAGAGAACTAAGAAAGTGATTAAAGATGCAAATATGCGAATATATCATAATTCGTTTATTTGAAAATCAATTTATATGAGATTTACATATGAGATACAGCAACATTTAGTCATTGATTCTTTTGTCTAGTGACTTCAAATATATGTAAAATAAAACATAATACATACTTATTTTCCTGCATTCTATAATGCTGTTTTACAAAGATATTAACACCCCTGGTAAAAGCGGGGTAAGCCACAATTTATCCAGACACTTTCGCTTGTGATTTTCATTATCGCGATGAGAAAATGTTTCACAAGTTTGAGATTATTGCCAATAATATATTCATTAAATTATAATCTATCTTTTAAACATAGCGTAAAACAACTTTTCCTTTCAATATAAAAATTACATACTCTAATTTTACTTTCACCCTGTTCTTTCAATTGGGTTTCTACGAAATAATTTATACGTATAGTTTATTTGGATTATTTGAATCTCGAGAAGCATTACAAACTGCACTTACAACTCAGGCGAAAAATAACCCTTCGTCCAGGTAGCAATAAAGCGAGTATATTTTATCAAATCACCAGATTAAAACAAAATCTTCAGACGTTTCATTTGCGACTTATTCTCCCCAACACGCCCACGGTAATCCGAAATAAAATTAGCATGATGAAGAATCTCGATAATTCCAACTATAATGTATTCTTCCGCCCGAATTACTTTTCTAACCTCCTATTAATTGAATAGATAAGCATAGCTTACGTGACTGGGTTTGGGAATTCTTTCGTGTTTTTTATCCATTAATTAAGTTGCAAAATGATAGGTTAATTATCAAAATCGTGGTTAATCATTCCATGTTTTGATAGACAGAGTATGATAATGCCAGAATTAAAAACTCTCGTATCTTGTTTTACCAAAGTTCGGTTTTGTAAGAAATGTTTTCAGAAGTGTATAGCTGCGAGGAAAGTAATTTACATGGAAAATTCAAATCCTTGTTCGTAGGTAAAATGCCTTGGAGATTCCTCTCGATTCTGAAACATTGCCAGAATTTAGATTCTTTTAACAAATTACTCATCCTACAACTCTCGTATATTCTGGATGTGGTGTAGAATACAAATATCTATGTGGTTTGGATAATTATTTGTGCAAGACAAAGCGTAGCCTTAGGTTAAAAGAAAAAAAAATCTAATAAAAAAAACCCAATCGTAAGTATTTTATCATTTCTTTTATTAAGAATTGTTTAGAAAGTCTTTCTTCTTGTTTACGAATAAAGCCACTTTATGCATTAAACTTTATTTTAATTTTAGTCATAACATTACAGTTAAATCTAGTTTTGCCATGGGTATTTAGGCAAGTCATTCATTACTTTGATTTTTGTTTTCTTGTTCTGTTTATCTCTGTTAAAGGAAAATCCAATATTTTCGAAAAGGAAACATAAACAACGTAATAAAAATGCTAACAAATGCGTAAATCTTACTTTACAAGAACCACTACCCACAGTTATACGAGAGCGCTCGCTGTTTATCTGAAACCCGGTGCAACTTTTCTTAGCCAAATGTCAACAAATTTGCATTTGATGATTAATATTTCCAAAACACTTTGATAAAAGCTTAAAATATATTTCGGATTATTTCACATATTAATTTTTATAAGTATTTTGAACTCTAGACCATTTTGGATAGCATTCCGAAAGCACAAACATAAATCACAGCTTTAAAATTTAAATCTTTATTATCATCTATTTCATCTTTCTGTTTCATTGTTTTAATGAAATAACGATGTATTTTTTCATAGCCTGCCTGTTCCGACCACAAAAACTGAATAAAGTATTTGCGTGAATAGATTAAAATTATCTCATTCTGAAAAAAATATTCAGAGAAAATTGCGGAATTAGGGTGTAGAAGATCTATGGGACAGCTATTGAAAATCTAGGAAGTTTTATTTTTATTGGGTGATTTTGTGTGGAATGTTTTTATAACGTTTGGTCCTGAGAGGCCCTGAGCGCGTCCTCTGAGTTAAAGGCTTTAACTCCCGTCGCATGAAAGTCAACACGCCCTTGTTGAATAAACAGCAGATTCAGTATAGAATTCTTTTTCCTGCCGAAAAATACACGGATTTCTCTTGAGGTAACAACCATTTTTTATCCGATTACAACTTTATCAATATTATTCTAAAATAAATCAGTGGAAAAAGCTTTGCAGTTACGAGAAATTTTCGTAGTCTTCACCAGTATGAAAAATGAAATAACACATTTTGACGCTTGGTAGCGCCTTTAATGGTCCATTTTTTGAAATAATGTAAACCAAAAGTGTTCCGTCTGTAATGTGTAAGAAATTTCTTACTATTGAATAATTACTTATAATCTAAATACATTCTCAAAAGTTTATAAAAGTCTTTCGGTCAAAGCAAAAAAGAAGTGAAATAAGTTATATTTATAAATATCTTTGGCTATCATTTCACAAAAGTGAATGATTTACCAAATTTCACACTACGATGTAAAGAATAGTGTGATAATGTAACATCACGCAATGTAGTATCCCAATTTAAGAAATTCTAAAAATACTCTAAATCTATGTGTTTTCTTTGAATTGTCAGAAACAGAGAACGAGAAAATTTCAATTCGTCTATAAAAGTTTTTTTTTCTGAAGTTATCAGAACAACATCCGGTTAGCATCATGTGAAATAAAGCCATTTTAGATTCTATTACGAGTAAACTTAAAAAAGTAAGAAAACAACTCCAGAAGGAAACAATATTTAATCACCTATTAAAAGTTATACGCAGAGTAAGTAATACACTTGCACTTACTATTTCTCTATAATGTCAAAATATTCATTCTATAGGCATGACGAACTATTAATACTGGCATTATAAGAAACATTACAGAGGTCATCCAAGTTACATTAATCGGATTTCCAAATTTTTTGGAAATGGTTTTACAATGTTCCTTTCTCGTCTGCTTCTTCAATGAACCGAAAAAAGAAAATTCCTGGAACAGGATCCGGGTTATTGGGATGGTATTTCAAAAACTTCCACCGAAAACGCTGCATGTACATATGTGTAACTAAATATGTATATGTTCATATGTTCTCGTGCTTTGACATGATATATGTTGAGAGTAACTATATTTACCGTTGGATTGATATGATCATCACAAGTGTCTATGCAGATAAGTTAGTTTACTTTAAAAATTTTCACAACCTTCAGTTCTCATGTTACTTTAATTTTTGAAACAATACTACTCAAAGATATCTAACCAATAGGACTTCTAATGGACATATTTGAAGATAACAAAAGTGGCAAGAACATATATCGATTATAACATTGGGATATCTTGGATACAACAATGGGAGGAAAAACTCCCAATTCTTCTTTGGAATAACGAAGATGGATTTAAACAACTCCATATTAACAGTTATGGAGAAAAAAGAAAATTATTACAATATTTTCAAATATTGAATACAGTATTGCAATCTAATGACTTAATTTTAAAATACTAATTACGTTGGTTGTGTGCGGTTTTCCTACAAGTTCTGAAACGGAAAAAAATGCGTTTAATGCATTTCATAAGGCCTTTGATATGAAAGTCACATTAAATAAATTGTTCATTTCAATAAATACAAATTACATAAAAAAGATTTTAGCCCTTTAAATGATATCAAGCAAGACAAATAACCTCAAAGTCAAGGGTCTATTCTAACATATGAGTATAAACCACAAAATTTCACCATATACTTTTGAACCACTGATACAGTTTTGTAACAATTGACAAGACTGCATGAACATCAGTGGAGAACATATTTAGTAGATTGATTTCTCATCATTTATTGATTGATTGTGACACTCATACCAAATTGAGAAGATTGTCACAGTTTCAATCAAATATACCTTGTGAAATGTGACGCTGGTTACTACTTCAGATACTATATATTTCGTAGGTTATCTTAAGAGTCATTCCTTCTGCAATTCCATAAATGATCTGATGATTTCCAGATGTTGATAGAATTGATACTGTTTTGTTTTCATGAGATATCCCATTATGTTTATTCAGGTAAGACAGCGACAACACTAAAAGATATCCCATTATGTTTATTCAGGTAAGACAGCGACAGCACTAAAAGATATCCCATTATGTTTATTCAGGTAAGACAGCGACAACACTAAAATATATCCCATTATGTTTATTCAGGTAGGACAGCAACAACACTAAAAGATATTCCATTATGTTTATTCGGGTAAGACAGCGACAACACTAAAAGATATCCTATTATGTTTATTCTGGTAAGACAGCGACAACACTAAAAGATATCCCATTATGTTTATTCAGGTAGGACAGCGACAACACTAAAAGATATTCCATTATGTTTATTCGGGTAAGACAGCGACAACACTAAAAGATATCCTATTATGTTTATTCAGGTAAGACAGCGACAACACTAAAAGATATCCCATTATGTTTATTCTGGTAAGACAGCGACAACACTAAAAGATATCCCATTATGTTTATTCAGGTAAGACAGCGACAACACTAAAAGATATCCCATTATGTTTATTCAGGTAAGACAGCGACAACACTAAAAGATGTAGTTATTCACATACGATCAACATTTTGCTAACTAAACCGTCAATTTAAAGCGTCAGTAGGCATTCAATCCTAACTTATTTAGTTTACATTTTTATAGGCTTGAATTTTTAACATCATTAACAAAATATTAATAACAATTTAATCATATTTAAATATAACTATATAATATTTTTTAAAGCAGCAGGCGACACAGGCATTATCATAACGCCTGAACAACGCTGCAAATCTGTAACTTATTTAGCCCCACATGAGGAGCATGTTTTGCTTATGGTATGTTATGAACTCCAATAACATTACCCCCCACTGTGTAGTCGTAATTTAGAAGCAGGGACCAAGAAGAAGACCCCCAGGTTTGACCTGCCACCCCCAGAGGTATAGCTTGAGAACTTGGAGGAGTTTGTGACCACGAACATATTTTACGTGCCCCATACACCTTAGCAACTAATATATAATATATAAAAAGATGGATATTACATTAAACCATTTTATTTTTCTTTAGAGCTTGAGCTTAAAATGCAGTGAGATAAAAATATCGAACATTCAATTCATATTTGGCTCCTTTGAATGTTCACTCTATTCCTCTTTGTCTTAACGCGTAATAATTTTCCTTTTACAAATAAAGGACAGAAAAAAAAACATAAAATGAGTTCGGATAAAAAGTAAGGCAAGATACATGTTATATTCTTTGTTGAGTTTATTAAAAAAAAAGCTAAATTTCATCTCTGTGTGACAGTTAAAACATTTTTGTCGTATTTCTTGGCAGTTTTCTCAATTATGTGACATATAAGTAACTTTTATTATAATTTACTAATTGTTTGTTTTTTTATCAGTTTTCCTTCCTCAAACTATGACACATATAGACAACCTATTACACTTCAAACTTTTATGTAACGATTCAATTTTTTTCGATAAAGTTTTATGAAAGAAAAACTAAGAAACTGGCAAAAACATGTGTCAAAAAATACATTATTTATTTATTTTCCTCTAAAAGCAGAGGTCAGTTATTTATAGTAACACTCTTATGACACAGTTTTATCTGTTAGAACTTATACAGTTTTGGTTTAACAAGACTATGTGAAAATGCATTATAAAAGTTGGTTACATTTCAAGAGTCAGCATATGATATTCTTTAAACAAGATATTGTTGTCAAATGAAACACCTTGGTTTGTTCACTCATACACAAAATACTAGTCAAAAGTACGTGTCTTAATCTAACCTTTGGCCAGGCCGACTTCTCAACTCCATAAAATAGTCAGCTTCTAATTGGGTAAGGGAAATTTATCCCAATGAATTTAATAATACAAGTTCTTACTTAAGCAGCTCTTTTTAACTTGTTTGTTGCTTGAGAAGTCGATCTGCTTAATGAGGAGTGCAAAACAACTTCGCTTTATGAGGTTCTGCTCTTGCCTGGTTCTGGGTTAGCCTAACCTTTAATAAGGTCAAATGTATTCATTTTTGTAATCTTTTTCAATGTTTTTCTTTTACTTGTAGTAATATTGTTTAACAGTTTAAGTTACCAGTTTAAAGAATTCTATACCATGTTTATTTGCCTTAAACCTTTTCTTGTATGTTGTAAGTAAATTAAACGTTAGTTTTATTTTTAAAAGTTTGATTATGTTCGTTTACATCTAAAACACATTGTTGATACTCTGCAACGATAACTTTTACAATTTCATTTTTTACAATTTAAGACTGTTTAAGAAGTCTGTTTAATTTTTAGTTTGACTAAATTAGATTGACTATCAGATATTACGTTTTATTTAAAGTGACGGAATATTAGTTAGACGTTTTAATTAAATTTATGTAAATTTATTTGAAAGTTTTCTTAAAAATCCTATAGAATGGCTGAATGCATTAAATATACCGTTAAGTATGCGTTGGGATATAATGGTACATTCTTTAAACTTTAATTTCTTTTATTGATTGATGATCAAAGTCGTTTTTAAGGCTACAGCAGTGATTCTCAACCTGTGGGGCGCGCCCCCCTAGGGGGGCGCGAGCACACTAATGGGGGGGCGCGAGCATATCCAAGAGAAAATGTTATTTAAAAAAATTGATTAAGTGACTGAAAGGAAAGAACACACACACATACAAAACAATACATTTCAACATATTTAATAATTAACTTATTAAATTAAAACAACTTACTAAATTAAAAACAAATTCAATAATTATCAGTTACTTCCTTTGGCCTGTCTTTCAGAGCAAAGTTTTTCGAAGGAGGGTTTAATATTCAGAAATAGACACTCTCAGTTGTTTTTCTATATTTAGCTGAGATCTATATTTTGTCTTCAAAGAAGCCACCGCAGAAAATCCAGTTTCACAAAAGTAAGATGTTGAAAATGGTAGTAGAATGCGAAATGCCCTTGTTTTTAGTGCAGAAAACTCATCATCCACTCCTGCCCAAAATTCAAAGAGTGATTTATTACTAAATTGTCTTTTGGTTTCGCCGCTTGCCGTGAAGTCTATGAAGGTTTCTTCCTCTTCAATTGAGAGTCCTTCGGGAGTATTTTGAAATGGATCCCTCACCCACTTGTAACTTGATATCAGTTTGTCGTCAGCAAGAAAGTACTTTTTAAAATTCTTTGCTAGCATTGCTAAATGATTTTCAATGGTTGCAAAAACAACTTTTACATGTTGTTCTTCAGCCTTGTAAGTTTTAATACAATCATTCAAATTTGCAAACATTGTTAAGTTTTCTTGCTTTAAATTTCTTCTCCACAATTCCAATTTCCTACAAAAAGCATAAACTTTATCACTCGTATCCAATATATGTGTATTTGCTCCTTGCAGATGAAGATTCAAGTTATTTAATTTCTCGAATATGTCGACCATGTAGCTCAATTTCATCACAAATAAACTATCGCGAAAATTCTCAGCTTCCGGTCTGTTTTCCTCTTCTAGGAAAACGGCGATTTCTTCTTTTAATTCATAAACACGTTGCAAAAATTTCCCTCGTGATAACCATCTTGCCTCGCAATAAAATAGTAACGCTGAATGTACTGCACCCATGTCTTTACAAAGTGCGGAAAAGATTCTTGATTTCAGGGGTCTCATTTTTATATAATTTACTACGGTTACAACCGTAGTTAACACAATATTCAAACCAGGACTCATTTCTTTGGAAGCCAAAGCTTCTCTGTGGATCATGCAATGTGTCCACATTCAATTCATATTTGGCTCCTTTGAATGTTCACTCTATTCCTCTTTGTCTTAACGCGTAATAATTTTCCTTTTACAAATAAAGGACAGAAAAAAAAACATAAAAAGAGTTCGGGTAAAAAGTAAGACAAGATACATGTTATATTCTTTGTTGAGTTTATCAAAAAAAGCTAAATTTCATCTCTGTATGACAGTTAAAACATTTTTGTCGTATTTCTTGGCGGTTTTCTCAATTATGTGACATATAAGTAACTTTTATTATAATTTACTAATTGTTTGTTTTTTATCTGTTTTCCTTTCTCAAACTATGACAAATATAGACAACCTATTACACTTCAAACTTTTATGTAACGATTCAATTTTTTTCGATAAAGCTTTATGAAAGAAAAACTAAGAAACTGGCAAAAACATGTGTCAAAAGAATACATTATTTATTTTCCTCTAAAAGCAGAGGTCAGTTATTTATAGTGACAATCTTATGACACAGTTTGATCTGTTAGAACTTATACTGTTTTGGTTTAACAAGACTATGTGAAAATGCATTATAAAAGTTGGTTACATTTCAAGATTCAGCATATGATATTCTTTAAACAAGATATTGTTGTCAAATGAAACACCTTGGTTTGTTCACTCATACACAAAATACTAGTCAAAAGTACGTGTCTTAATCTAACCTTTGGCCAGGCCGACTTCTCAACTCCATAAAATAGTCAGCTTCTAATTGGGTAAGGGAAATTTATCCCAACGAATTTAATAACACAAGTTCTTACTTAAGCGGCTCTTTTTTACTTGTTTGTTGCTTGAGAAGTCGATCTGCGTAATGAGGAGTGCAAACAACTTCGCTTTATGAGGTTCTGCTCTTGCCTGGTTCTGGGTTAGCCTAACTTTTAGTAAGGTCAATTGTATTCATTTTTGTAATCTTTTTCAATGTTTTTCTTTTACTAGTAGTAATATTGTTTAACAGTTTAAGTTACCAGTTTAAAGGATTCTATACCATGTTTATTTGCCTTAACCCTTTTCTTTGTATGTTGTAAGTAAATTAAACGTTAGTTTTATTTTTAAAAGTTTGATTATGTTCATTTACATTTAAAACACATTGCTGATACTCTGCAACGATAACTTTTACAATTTCATTTTTTACAATTTAAGACTGTTTAAGAAGTCTGTTTAATTTTTAGTTTGACTAAATTAGATTGACTATCAGTTATTACGTTTTATTTAAAGTGACGAAATATTAGTTAGACGTTTTAATTAAATTTATGTAAATTTATTTGAAAGTTTTCTTAAAAATCCTATAGAATGGCTGAATGCATTAAATATACCGTTAAGTATGCGTTGGGATATAATGGTACATTCTTTAAACTTTAATTTCTTTTATTGATTGATGATCAAAGTAATTTTTATGCCTTTTGTATACTTTTTGAAAAACAAATAGTTATTTTTGAGAAATATAAATAAAAAAAATTCTAAGGAGATTTGGGTCAAAGAATCCGAAAATATTCTTCAAAATATTTTTTTAACTTAAAAAATGTAAAAATGACTTTTTATGCGCATGGATCCGATTTGATTTTAAAAGAAAGAGGGACAAAGGCAATAAGTCACTGTGTCTAAAATATACATTTCGAAAAATATAAAAAACAGTACTTCTCTTTTAGAAAGTTTAGAGCTGGACATTTTAGTTTTTCTTCTCAGTAAAAATCCACTGTTAAAATTAATTAATTCAATACGTCATACAAACATGAAAGTGTTATAAAGTTTTGAATGAATTCCTGAATCTATATAGACTTTTTGAAAAAATGAGATGCAAGGAATTTTTGAAATAATTTAACGATAATACTAAAAAAATATAGATAAATGGCAAGATTAAATATTCAACCATATGCTACTTATATTTTCCACTATATACTTTATATAAGAATTATGCCATTTTAGTGGCTATTAGTTAAGTTTGAGTAGTTTTTGAATATATCATTAAAATTAAGATATATTAAGAAAGGTAACTAAAGCATGATAAACCGACTTTTAAGAATATTCTTGATTTTAATATGTTAAGGGTTTTTGAAAACTATACTTTGAAATTGCAATTTAGTAAGAATATATAATTAATGCAATATGAATAAATTAAATAGTGTTTAATTTACATATAATTACATGAATACTATATTCACTAAATATGAATTATGAGACTATTAGTAACTTTGAGTTACGTTTCATGTAGTTTTCGGACATTTTATTAAGCATATGATATGTTAAAAAAGATATCCATAACAAGATATACAGAATATATGAACACTAGAATCATTAAATATGAATTATGTCATTTGTAGTGGCTTTGCGTTGCGTTTTATGTAGTTTGTAGGCATTTTATTAAGCTTAAGATATGTTACGAAACGTACCAATACCATGATATACCGATCTTTGAGAATGTTTTTTTTATATTAAAAGATTTAAAAATGAAACTATGAAATAGCATTTAATCTTAATATAAAAACGATACAATTTTAAAATGATGCACAATTTAAAATTTTTTATTTCACAAGTCAACTGTATTTTGGACATGTTCTGTCACCATAGCAACTGTGAGGGGTGAGATTATCCCGTGTCTGACAGGGGTTGAAAGTTGTTTCCTATAAAAAGTTACTATGTTGAAAAAAAACATCCTCTAGATTGTGATGAGAATTTGGAAAATCCATAAAACGGGTTTAAAATCGTAAAACTTTATGACTCCAACGGAAAATCTAAGACCAGTATTGATTTACGATATCGTAAGTCCAAAATTTCAAAAACTGGGGAAAATTTCTCAACTTTAGAAAAAAATTTATAATATTATGATTAATTTCACAAAATTAAGAATAGTAGCGAGCAGCGGTAGTTTAAACCGGACAAAATTAATTTTATGATTAAGTATCTTAAATGGATTCATGGATCAGTACCAAAATACTTTCATTTTATGGAGCAGGTAATTAAATACTTTGTTTCATAGTATTCCAGAAAAGAGTGTCTAATGGAATTATTGAATTTATTAGCATTATTATATTGCAATGTGTACTTAAACTACCATAAATAGCAGTACTGTAATAATATAATAGATCAATGATGTTTTCTGATTTGTTTCCTCACTAGGTTATTGAGCCTTATATATATTTCTTCAATGGGAATTACTTTTTATGGATTACTTGTAATATGATACTTTGCATACATTGTGTAGTGGAAATAATTTGATTTAAGCATAATTTATTTAGACATTTATTGGCATTTTCTTAATATATGAGACCCACGTTATCGGTAGAACATATTGTAATCCTTGACAAAAAGATTACCTCTTGTTGTGCTCATTGATATTCCTTCATCAGGTTTATATATTCATTTTCTCGTTTACGGAAAACTAGTAGAAATTATTCCATCTTATCTGTACAATTCTGCCTATAAAGCATGATAACAGACAATCAGATCTATGTTTCTGAAAAATAGTCAACCTGTGTCAGAATTGTTCTTCAAAAGTGTAATTTTATTATTGCGTTTGCTTCTCTATAATTTTTCGAAACTAAATTTTGCCAAAAATTAAATGACGGCTGAAATATATGGACATAATTACTCCTACTTATTTTCGTTCCATTTTGTTATGTACTCTTTGAAGCACTTGGCTATAGTTTGTATCTCTTACAGCTTGTAAGCTAACTTTATGAACGATATCATCTCTATTAAGGTGATTTGACCCAGTTTATAATTCCCATTAAGTTCAGACTGATATAGAACAACTTTCAAAATGATTGATTTATCTTTAATAAATCCAAACACAAAATTTTTTACATAAAGAGACAGGTAAGGATTCTACTTATAACCTTTTACTCCACTCATAAGTTTAATTTAAAAATTGAAATGCTTAAAGTACATGAAGCCCTTAATTTAAAATCATGAATCTTAGCATTAGATTTATTTATAAGACTGAGGTAGATATATTTACCACCAAAGTCACTATTTCAAAAATCTGCAGTACGGTATTTTACTGCTATAAAATCTGCCATTTATCTTTAAACTGACAAATAACAAAGATAAACGATAATCCTAACATGGCTTAACCATTAAGGTTAGCTTTAGAACAATTCTTCGAAATTTTAAACAAAATTTGAACGACAATTTGTTCTGCACATAACTCTTCGTTCATTTGATTCATTTTCATTCATTAATAATAAATAGTTGTTTAGATTACAATATTTGAAACATATGCTTTATGATAGAAAATGAAAAGATATAATCATAAATTATCATACCCGTCAACAGTGCCCAGTGAGAGATATTAAGCATGCTTCTCAATAAAAAAGAAATTAAAATCAAATTAATTTAATCTAGTATTCTGAACTAATTTATTTTCTTGAATCAATCGGAATTCAAGAAGTATTTACCTATACAAATACTAACAACAAATGGCCTTATAAAGTTTTTTTCACATCTCAGCATGTACTTGTAGCAAAAGCAGCAAATCGTGTTACTGTCCATGTCATACCGAAAGATTTTCAACCGATTAAAGACCTTGTCCCAAGTCAAATTGAACTAAAATTGGCTGAAAATATTTTAATGTAACACAAGTACATTCTACAGTAAACATACACTAACATGTTCCTGAGTAATAAGGATTTAAACTGCTAAGGTATTCATTTAATTCAGTTATAAATTTAAAATATCTTTAAAAAATTATCCACCGTCGGCCATGGCCCCCTAGTTGAGCTTTAGCAAAGTGGAGTAAATATTTTACAGATCGTACAGCTTAGTGGTAGAACATTTGACTGTAGATCGAGAGGTCCCAAGTTCAAACCCAGGTGTTCGCTACCCGCTCTTCTTTGCTGCCCAGACTGTATAGTGGTTAGCGTATTGTGCTCCTATCAAATAGGTTTGGGCTTGATTCCCGAATAAGGCTTGGTTGTTTTTATGTGTTGTCCCCTCAAAAATATCGCTGTTGTCCTATCTATATGATACTGTGCTAATAAAAAGGCATAAATCAGAGATTTGTATTCTTAAATCCTAATAAACGCAATTGCTCTACATTTGTAAAATATGAAATATAAGTTATCGAAATTCAAAATAACAGTTAGCTACTGGCAGCAGGTTCACTTTTACTAAGTCATATTTAGAATTTCATTCTACTGCGATAAACATTGTGGATACATATCTAATCGATTCCAAAATTTGACGCGATACCATTTGTTAATCGTATATACTTGTTTTAACAGAAAGCTGTCAACGGGCAGTGTTAACTA
>CM063505.1:27508698-27573698 GCA_032207245.1 Pardosa pseudoannulata | reverse complement strand
CGAACCTTAAACATGAATTTAGGAGGCCTTTATTTACAATAAAGATTTTTTTTATATTTCCCAGTTCCCATTAAAAACAAGTAAACAAATCTTGCCACCCTCTTTTAGATTCTATCCCAATATGATAGGAATAACAATTGTTCTTCTTCACTCCCTTCAAATTCGGAATAGCAAATATACGAATAAGATAAATAAATCAAACTAAAGGCTTTTGAACATTTTCTGTTATATGTACTTCCCTTTTGTCATTTCTGCAATATAATTCACAGTAAGAGTTATATGAGGGTTCATGTTAATACTAATTGTCGTGTAGTCCTCGTTATATATTTATTAACAACCTGTGATCAAATGTATAGTGGAATTTATTTTAAATTTCGTTGTGTTAAATATTTGTTTTACTACAACTTAACCACAGGTTCTGAGCAACTACAGACATAAATATGAAGAATCAACTAACCTCTAAAATAATAGCAACTGAGACTAGCTTGATATAAAAAAAAGTAGATTTATTATAAAAATATTTATATATCTATTTACAAAAAAAAAAAACTAATAAGTCAATAACTAAGCTTAGTCAATCTATTTAAATTACTTCTGACAAACTTTATATACACTTGGGAAATTTTTTGTAAGTATAGAGAGAGGACCTAATCTCGATTTCAAAATGTAATGCAAACAAAAGGGTACCTTTGTGGGTCTAAAGTGTTGGGCCTGGAATACTTCTGGTTGAAGGGTATGAGAGGGAATCTTTACATCAACCGTTGATCTGAGGCTTTCTGCTGAGTCTCTGTGGTGCTGCCGTACTATTTTGCACAGGAAACTTTCTGGCGGACTTGGCTGGAGTATTGAGCAACTTCCTTTTGGGACCTCCGAAACGAAATTCTCTTCTGGGACCTCCTAACCAAACTCTCTGGGTCCTTCTCATCCAACGCTCGTTCTGGGACCTTCTATCCAAACTCTCCGGGGCCTTCTCATCCAATTCTGTGGGGCCTTCCGATCCAACTCTCTTGGGCCTTCTCATCCAAACTCAAACTTAGTCAACTCCTTCTTCTTGACTCCCAATCGGGATAGTTGCCAGAAAGTCATTGGTCTCAGCAAACCCCACGTGAGTAACCTTATCACCTCTAATTGGGCCCTGTCCCTTAGGGACTCATAAATACTCCACAAAGGTACATTCTTATTTAATGTCAAGTACGGAGACAGGATTCTTATCTGGGACTGGAATCAGACCCCCGTACAAGACTACAATAATCCGTTAAATTATGGTCCTCTATCTCTAACGATGTGATGAGGTCAGATTTAGATCCTGAACATTTTACTTCTTTTATGAATGAAACAATTATATATCAGATCTAAATCGCCTCATCACACTAATCAAATATTTGTAAACCATATTTTCACATAATGAACAAACGGTTCAAATTCAGAACAACAAATATACGAATAAGGTAAGTAAACCAAACTAAAGACTTTTAAACATTTCCTGTTGTATGTACTTTTATTTTGTCATTTAAACAGTATAATTCACAGTAAGAGTTATATCAGGGTGCATATTAATGCTAAACAAATATTTATAAACCATATTTTCACATAACGAACAAACGGTTCAAATTCAGAATAGCAAATATACCAATAAGGTAAGTAAACCAAACTAAAGGCTTTTAAACATTTCCTGTTATATGTACTTCTATTTTGTCATTTATGCAATATAATTCACAGTAAACGTTATATGAGAGTGCATATTAATGCTAAACAAATATTTATAAACCATATTTTCACATAACGATCAAACGGTTCAAATTCAGAAGAGCAAATATACGAATAAGGTAAATAAACTAAACTATAGACTATTGAACATTTCCTGTTATATGTATTTATATTTTGTCATTTATGCAACATAATTCACAGTAACAGTTATATGCGAGTGCATATTAATGCCAAACAAATATTTATAAACCTTATTTTCCCGTAACGATTGGGAATCTACCTTTGAGGTAGCTGATAAAGAAGTGGAAACTTATGTTAAAATTGTGAGATGTGGTTGTTTATTGTGTCAAATAATCACAGCTTTGACAGTGGCTTGCACAACATTTTAAGGTAAAATGTCTAAATTTCTGAAGTAATAATATTGCTGTTTCTTTCGCCTCTTTCACACTTTTAAATCCGTTATTTTTTCCTTGCTTTACTTTATTTCATTTTATATAGTTTTGAATCATTTGCGCATAAATATGATATCATTACAATCTTAACGATGAATTTTGAACCCTTTGAATATTAACCAAGAAATTTGGGGTTTTAGTTTTGTTTGGTTTGGAGCGCTACGGTCTACTGTTTTGCGCACGAGGGCTAATGAGACCGGGACCTACAGCTTAAAGCCGATTCCGAACGGCTACGAACATCCATGCCGTAGTGGGATTCAAACCCACTAACTCTGGTACAGATGATCAGCGCCTTAACTAATCGGCCAGCGTTCGACACCAAGAAATTTGAAATGCACAAATAAAAAGACACAAAGCAGACATCCCTTGTTTCCTAAATTATGGACTTGCTGGACAATTCTACAAATTTCTTTGCTTCCATTGCAAAGATTGTTATACCTCATTATTTACTTCCCATTAATAAAATATATTTTTACATACATATTATTGTAAATCTAGTGCATTATTATCAGTTTTATTTAATGCCCTATGTAGACTCCATAACGAAAATTATACATCCCGTCATATAATACTAGTAACTGACCAAATTTTAAACAACACTATTTTTATGAAAATATACCCTTACTCTAACAGTTATAAATTCCCTAACAACTCTTTAATAGTCTACTTCTTCAAATTTGGTTGAACTACTAAATATGTTTTTGTGTTTCCTAACATTTCTCTAACAGTTATAAAATCAACTTAACTAGATCCATTAGCGCCGCTTTCATATTAAATATGTCAAAAGCCCTGTAAAATAACCTAGTCAAATCTAAAATTTTGTAACAGTTTGTAACTGCAATGTCTGTTACATTTTAAAGATACATATTTTATCACATTTCTATTTAGTCGTCACTTTAAAACATTACTCATAAGACTGTGTGCATGTTAAAATCGTATGAATAAATTTTATTTATAATAAACAAAATATTTTTATAACTTTTGTTGGAAAACATTAAGTCTATTTACACTGTTAATAACGTCACAAAAAGTAAAAATTAAACTTTTAAAACTCTTACAAAAGCTTAAAACTCTCTAAGATTTGCAGCATGATAAAAGAATAAGTTTAGAAGGGATAAAGACTCAGTTAAACTCTATACATGGATTTATTAACAATGCAATTTCAAATAATTTCCACGGGATGTAAATGACTTCGGATCTCGAGAGATAATTGAAATAAATATTAGTCTATTTTAACACAACTACTTCCCATTTTGAGTAGGATAACTTCATGTGGACATTTCAAAATATCTAGGGTACTAATTTAAATCCAATTAGCAGACTGTTTAAGAAGACTTACATGGGGTACTTTGGTAATTTTAGAAGCATGTAAAATGCAGTAATAGTTTATCGATCGATGGTAAACAAAGCTGGTTACAGACTCCAATCTTACACTTATTACACTCTCACACATATATAATACCACACATTTTTAGATGCTACTCATTATGTATATTATCTTTAATACAGACTTAAAAATATATAGTATAAAATGGCTTAATAGTATTTTCAAATAATCAGGTTTACGTAAGTTTATTACAGAAAGTTTGCATAAATATATTAAAGGTTTAATATTCTATATATGGTGTTTTATAGAGGGTAACAAAAGTATGAATATATACATTAAAGAATACGTGCTGAATCTAAAACCAAATACTGAATACACTCGAAGGTTCAAGAAATCTTAAAACTAATTTTTTTAAATCTAAAATCAAGTAATATGATAAATTATTTTTCATTAATTATCTAGACAAATGATATGCTTATTTATTTCTCTTTTGGGAGCATTTCCAATCTGGAATCCTTATTACTAAATGACAATCAATTATTAGATTGTCCTCATTTAAAAACTGAGGTAGAAAATATCACTGAAAGTCGATGAGAAGTTTTTTTATTATTAAAATAATATACAGGGTGTTTCAAAAATGACCGGTATATTTGATAAAAACAATAGAAACAAAACGGAGAGTAATAGAAATGCACAGTTTATTGCAATATGCTTGGCACAATATTAAATTTTTAGGCAGACACACTTTCAAAATTAGTTACAATATTTCACAACAGATGACGCTGCAGTCTGGTAAAGTCTAAACTACGATATTTTTCCGATATCCACCATCCGCAGCAATAATATGACGTATTCTCAGAACGAAATTATCAGAAACCCGTGTACTAGATGGGATGGCTTCACAAGCAGAAAAGAGTTTTAGTTATTCAATTGTTTTTGGATAGTGGTGGTTCACCTGGTCTTTTAAGACTCTCTACAGACAAATATCGCAGTTTTCATTTTTTCCAGAGTGCAGCGCCATCTGTTGTGGAATATTGTAACTAGTTTTGAAAGTTTATTTGCCTCAAAATTTATTATTGTCCCAAGCATATTGTAATAAACTGTGAATTACTATCACTGCCCATTTAGTTTTTATTGATTTTTCAAATATACCGGTCATTTTTGAAACACCCTGCATAAAATATTAAGTACTATAAAGGATAGAGATGGATTTGAATATGTTTTTGGAGGGGGAAAAAGTACAAATATTTAACCCTTTAACAGTTTCATTTTCTTCAGGAATTCGATCCAAAAGAGTTCATAGATTTCATTGCACATTTTTGTTTATTTTGCATTTGTAAGCTGGAAAATGCTATTAAAAGTAATATTTCTAATTATTTTAAGCATGCAAAACAAATTTTTTACAGGAAATAAAATAATGTTTTCACTAGAAGTTGCCTTTTCTCTCTCCTGTACTCCAGCTGAACGATGGCCGAATAGTTAGGTTGCTGGCTTTCGGAACAGGAGTTCTTGGGTTCGAATCCCACTGTGGCATGGATGTTCGTATCCGTTCGGAATCGGCTTTAAACTGTAGGTCCCGGTCTCATTAGCCCTCGTGTTGCAAAAAATAGACCGTAGCGCTCCAAACCAAAACCAAACTCTCATGTTCTCCATACAGGGAAGTTAACCCCTTAACGCATTTGCCCGTGTCTGACACGGGCGAAATTCAAATTAAGCATGTAATAAAACCGTTTACTCTTTGTTTGTATAACAATTTTTTATATACTTTTTACTCTTTCCAAGCTCCCTAGTCACCCCCAAAACTGAAATTGCAAAAAATAACTTACATTGTACCTATATATCCCTTTTCTGTGAAGAAAATATGTCATATTTTATAATTTTTTCTAAACTAAACTCGTGCTTTAAGGGGTTACGTTTACAGTAGTGCATATAAAAAAACACAAATATTTTTTATTACAATTACTACACGATTATTTTCGAATGCAAATACTGAAAGTACATTTATTTAACCTGTTTTTCAAAGATAAGATTTAGTGTGATATATCTTGAAAGAGCGCAAGAGGCATAGTCCAACGCCACAGTCTGGAAAAAAGTACCTAGTCTCCTTTCTAATTCTTCTATTGCTGTCATATTTTTCAGTGAACACAAATAGCACTGGTTTGAAGGATTTAGTGTTTTGTCTGTAGAGGGAATTGACTCTAAAAACACTCTCTCGGTCAGTCTCCCAAAAACTCAATCAAAGTCAAGCAAAAAACTAAAATATATAAGCTTGTGGAGTGATGCAAAACATATCATCTCTTTTACACCAAACAAAATACACTTCGAAAACCAACATATTGCGAACATCTATAGGACAAATCTGACATTAAAAATGAAAACAGATATGACCAAAACAGGGAGAATAGATTGCCCGTACGTCGTACGGGCAAATCATTAAAGACATGGTAGCAGCACCCGTACGGTGTATGTGCAAAACAGGCAAGGGGTTAAATGAAAACAGACTTAACTAGACTTCCTACGATGGTGAAATTGTAATATAAAAACACAAACAAGTGGAACAATAATTTGTGTTACTGTGATTAGAAAATAAATCCACCATCCCCCTAAAAAGAAAGAAATACCCTCCAACCATAGTAGATATTAAAGTATAGTTACACGCTTTCACACATAAGTTCATCTTGGTTTCATAAAGAACACCAAAAAGACAGCAAATACAAGCACAGAATAATCCTGAAAAATTCTTGCAGACCGGGAAGTCAATTAAAAAGGCTAATAAAAACAATTTACTATCCCAATTCAAGTGGTAATAAATTAACTTTTTAACTGATGTATCTGAATATATTTTATAAATAAAGTGGTTCCCTGTCTCCAAATTTTAGGAAGGACATTTATTACTGTATGATTTCATTAATTTGAGTATCGATTCTATATAAAAAATAATAATAAAATAATCATTAAACAGATATTAAATTTATGAACTAATAACCATTTTACCTTAATTTAAACATACTAATTTATCTATTTTTTATGTTAGGCAACAATCAAAACAAAAAAAAAACTATTTAAATTAGACATATAAATCGTAATATGTATTTTTAAACATATTTTTATGTCAATTGAAAAAAAAATATACAAAAACAAATTTTAACTTTATACATGTGTTTTGTCTACTGAATTTTTTCCTCATATTAAGAGCTAATCGAGTTTTCATTAGAATGTAAGAATATTTGCTGAAATAGAACCTAAAGATTTAACAGGGAATAAAATGCATAAATAAAATAAGAAAAGCAGGGAAGGATGCTTTATTGAAAATAAACAGAGGATAAAGTAAATGCCCGGAGGGATAAAGCAAAAAAAACAATAGTATAAAATAAAAAAGAATTGAAGTCCTGTTATGCTCAGACTTCACTTTGATTTTGCTTCTGTTTCTTCCCTCTTGCAATTTCTTTCAGTGAGTTTTGTTGCTGTCTTGGACTTAGATAGCAACTTATTAATCACCTAAACAGCTGTTTCTCCTTACGTTCATAGTTTATTCCTGCATTTTTTACGCTAGCTTCTTTTTGTTTACGATAAATACAAGTTCAATTTCGAAATATTGGAGATCAAAAGAACCAACCCTTTCTCATAACTGAAAGCATAAATTTAATTCTTTAAATGAAAATACATAATAATCGTGTTTTGTATTTCAGAAACTACAATTAGCAAGACGCGAAAAGGTGATCAATATATCGTTATATAAGTCTATTTGTCCTATCATATTTCATTCTGTAATATAATCAAAGCACAGCTCGTATCAGTAAAAATGTGACATGTCACGTTTTTATAAATTCTTATTGAGTATCAGTTTTAAAACGTTCTTTTACATACAACTTTGTGTTGAATACCTGTAACAGCTTATCAAATATTCTACACCTTTAAAAATTACAAGCTATAAAATATTAAGTTAACAACAGACTTTCAAAAGTTATTTAATACCTTAATGAGTCTACTTAAATATTTTACTGATTAGCAATATTTTATAAAAATTCAGCTAAATTTTAAAGTTAATAACTATTAAGATTTTTTAATAAATTTTAGTAGTTTTGATAAAAATGTTCCCGATGTATTATTTTACGCATAGAATTTTCTTTTTATTTATAACACGCCATTTTCACTTTAAAAAGCTTTAAATTACATTCTTGGAAAACATAAAACAAGAATATTTGTATTTAATCATCCATTTCCCTTTATAAAATGTGTATTATATTTAAACAAAACATTAAAAGATTTTTCTCCAGATATCAAAAAAAGTTTTATTTTATTCAGTATAAGGTAAATTAGTAATTAATTTCAAACATATATAGCAGCTAGAAACGTATTTAAAATGTTTGAAACTTTTATAAATTTTAAACTTTTTTGTTATTGTTAGGTATGGATTTTCACTACTTTTGCAATCATGATTAGAAAGGATTAAGAAGGAATATTAAAAAAGTAAGATTTGGCTTAACCCCTTAACGAGAAGTTTAGAAAAAATTAAAATATGACATTTTCTTCACAGAAAACCTTGGATTTAATGAAAGTATCTTTTTTAATTTTATTTATTAACTTTTTTGTTATTGTTAGGTATGGATTTTCGCTTCTTTTGCAATCATGATTAGAAAGGATTAAGAAGCAATATTAAAAAAGTGAGATTTGGCTTAACGAGAAAAAGAAACCCAATATAAAGTTATTTATTGCGAATACCTTGGATTTAATGAAGATTTCTATAAATTTCCTCGTAAATCTCCACATTTGTTTACTTCTAAAAACTTCTAGATCCGGGAAACAATAGGAACAAGATTATGGTACTCAGAATCTTTATAGATTAATAACATAGAAACTGTAGAATTCGAATTCTAAGACTATCCCATCAAATCAAATGATCTGCATTACAACAATAGGTTCACAGCACTATTAGTTGTATTATTTAAAATTATTGAACATGATCAGACAGAAGTAATTCAGAATAACTAAAAATAAATAACTATCCTGTGAAAAGTAGGCACAAACAAAAGTGAGTATACGTTAAACAATATTTGCTAACAATAATGATTATTCTGTACATTTATCTATAGTAGAAGTTCGGATATATTACTATTACTCCTTTCTTAAAATCTGTACAAATATTTTTAATCTATAATAACTACAGTCTTATACGACAAAGAAATAAGAGGGAATATATTATTTAAAGGCCCATATTTCAATATTGGGCATATTTCCTTACCCTAAAATTTCTAAAGAAATGCATGAAAATACAGATCTCAGAAAATCGGGACCCTCGTTGATAATTATTTATGGGGTTCTCATGCAATTGGAGAGGGTTGCTTGCCATTCCCAGATTTATTCTTAAGGATCATCATCTTCATCATCCTTTCCTCTTTTACTCTTTCACTCCTTTCTTTATCGTGCCTAACGCTGGCCGATTGGTTAGGGCGCTGATCGTCGGTACCGGAGTTCGTGGGTTCGAATCCCACTATGGCATGGATGTTCGTAGCCGTTCGGAATCGGCTTTAAGTAGTAGGTCCCGGTCTCATTAGCCCTCGTGTGCAAATCAGTAGACCGTAGTGTTCCAAACCAAAACATTTCTTTATCGTATCCTCTATATCAACTCCCTCTTTGATCGCAGGCATTCATTTACTCATTGTTTGTTAGATTTTCAGGTTATTACCTTTCTTGGTTCTAATTTCAAGACTTAAGTAGCTCCTTTACTGGTTACCTTTCAGCAGAGTCGCCCTACAAAGATAAACTGATATTAGAACTACTTTTGTCATAAATTATGACAATTTTAAGTTGTAAATTCGCCATGTAAATGCACTTCTGTGATACATTTTGTCTATAATGTGTATTATTTCTTATGTAGGTTTCAGAAATCTGTATCTCACAGCCTTTTTGGTATAAAATATAAAAAATATTTTATAATTTTTATCTTAATTTCAATGTTTTTAATTAAATTGTCACTTTAAAAAAGTATTTATTTATGCCATTTTAAATACTATCTTTTAGACAAATAAAAATGCCCATCAAATGAAAAATATATTTTATCTCCTAATAATGTACTGTTATAAAATCATTTTATACAAATACGGAATTTCAATAAAATCCACTAGAAACTCTTTGGAAACGTAGGCCTACTCTCAACAACCACAAAGAATGGAGGATTTTATAATATACTAAATCGAAATTATTTGGAGATTAGTAGATTTTTAAATAAAGTTTTACAAATTATACTAAATTATAAGTAGGCATTTTCTCTTCATTTACTATAAGGATAAGAAGATATTAAGAAAGAATATTAAAAAAAATATTTGGCTTAACAATAAAAAGAAAATCCAATATAAAGTTATTTATTGCGAATACCTTGGATTTAATGAGGATTTCTATAAATTTCCCCGTAAATCTCTACTTTTCTTTGCTGCTAAAAACTTCTAGATCCAGGAAACAATAGGAAGGAACAAGATGTATAGTACTCAGAATCTCTATAGATTAATATCATAGAAACTGTAGAATCAGAATTCTAAGACTATGCTACGATGGATGAAGAACTGATTACATCGGAATTCCCAACTGAAGAAAAGATAGTTTCGGAAATGAAGCGCTCTCAAGAGGACCAAAGCTGAAGCTGAAAGCAACGACGAGGAATAAAATAACTCTTCATCTAACGAAACTTTTCATCTATTTCCCAAAAATTATCTTGGAATTGCGGCACTCGTGTCTCGAAATACATTGCACTGCGTGCCAACATTGCCACACATCACAGATCCCGAAGAAAGAAAAAAAATATGGGGATATAGTACCTTTTGTGCTGAAAATCCTTCATTGAAACGGCGTATTCTTGATTCAGTATAAACTTATAAATTGCTTTTTTGTCTAAGAAATAATTTTTCTTCACAATTTATAAGGTGCTAACAATATAAAATTTATCTTATGTTAATAATATTTTTTTTAAATAGAAGAATATATACATCAAGCGTTTGGCTTAAATTTTTAACAATATTTTTTGTAAATATATTAGTTTAAAAGACAAAACGAAATAACTGTTTTAAAGTTTGAGCGCCCGTAAAGAATTTGTAAAAATTTCATTTTAAATGGAATTAGAAATTTTTATTCATGATTATTTGAAAAAAAACGTCATTATGAAAATATTAAATTGCCAAAGGTACTATGTCCCCTTAAAATCCAAATCTGACCAGATTTTACTCTTTTGTGTAAATAAACGAACGAATATGTTGTCACGATGATTCGAATGAACACACCGTTTAACTTAACAGACGAATTTATTGAAGCTAAGTAGCAACTCGCAACTTTACAAGATCGAGAAGTTGCCTACAACTAGTGGGTATCAGCTTTTATACCCGAACAGAATATTCGAGAAATAACTAATTTACATAATAAAGAAATATCTAGAATGTTCGAGAATATAAGGCAACAATAAATAACATTTTTTAATTAAAAATCAACACTTTCGATCAGCCGTCTGGGCGATCGTCGAACCCACAAATTTCGGGTCTGGACCTCGTGCTTTGACCATTCGGCCACTGAGCTCGCTGGCAAGTTTCTTTATGCGGCATTGCTTCTTTCTCAAAAAGACAGCTTCTCGCTGCTATTTAGATCTGGAGCGTGTCAAAGTTCCCTTATAAATCTCTTTTGTCTTCTCTTCCGTAGAAACGACACCTGGATTTCGTCCATCTTCACTGTCGGTCTGCTTCGTCGGATCATAGTACGGCTTCATACGTAAAACAGAAACGTCTTTTGGTTTTCTTTTTCGGAGGCAGGATCGAAATCTTGAACTTCATAGGTAACGTCGGATAAACGACGCAAGACTTGATAGGGACTAAAATACCTCCTTAAGAGTTTCTCTGAAAGAACGACCTTTTGGACTGGGGTATAAACCCATATGAGGTCTCCAGGATTATAAGACACCACTCGGTGTTTGGAGTCATTACGTCGACGGTCTTTATCTTGCGCTCTCAGAGTATGCGTTCTGGCAACTTTCTTGACTCTTCTGCAATATAAAAGTAAGCTTTTTTAAGTTGTTTTAATTCATTGCTATAATTACTTTTAATATTTCCACTACACCCAGGTTTTACTTGTATGTAATGAACAAATGATGACAATCTCTTTATATTTATTATAAGCAAGTTCGACAGCATATATATTAGGAACAACAATATATAAAATAGTGGAATTACCTCTTTTATTGTGTGATCCACCGTTTTGCTGTTATGAGAAAAAATATTTTTCTTTATACAATAATAAAAGATAAATTTAAAATATGTTTAAAATATTTGATATTTTATAAATTTAAAACTTTCATCTACATTTAACTTTTTAGGTTAGAGACATAAATATATTTAGCTGTAATTTAATATAAAAATTATGTTTCTTATATATACGTTTTAAATTACTATGTGTTTTTTTATTTTGTATAAATTTTGGTTTTTCTAATTTATTACAAGTAGAATAAATCAGTTTTAAGTAAGCTTGTAATATCGTAAAAAAATTGTTACTTAAAACCTAAGTTTAATTGTGTGAAAAAAAATTTACATCATAAGGAAGATCTATCAGAATATTTAAAAATTATTGGTATTTGCTATATTAGCGTACATTAAAAATATTATTTTAAATAAATAATATAGAAGACAAAATGTTAACTACTCTTTCAATTGCAGAATAAGGGCGAACTATATTTATATTATATTATGATAAAAAAAATTTTTCTAGATTACATTCTAAAACAGTTTCAAATCAAATATGGTAAATAAATTTCTACTTATGTGTTATCAATGTATCTTCTGTTTTTTGTTGAAAACATGAAATTTGTTTATTATTCATTTTGTAGTTAAATACAATTTAGGGCAAATTGAAATCAAATGGGTCAATGATTTAAAATTTTAACTCATACTTTGAAGATTAGATTGGTAAAAACAATGTGAAATCTCCTTTCTTATGACAGTACTAATGTATCAAAGACCAAAATTGCGAAAAGCATAACATACTGGTCTATTGTTTTTTAAGAAATCTTTTCCTGAAATTTCTCGTGTAAAATTTATCCAAAATAAAATAAAGTTCATTTATTTTCAAAATAGTGAACGATTATTTTTTATTTAAGTTAATCTTTGTGTCGAAAAAATCCGAATATCCGATTTCAAGTTTTTCATCCGTCTATTTGTTATCAAGTTGAATCTTAAATATTGTTTATTAAATAAGCTAAAATATTTATAATCTATTCAAAATATTTATTATGCAATAAAATAAATTTTATTTTATATTTTTAATTTAAAGTAAATAATATTTATTTTTATTTTAAAATTATATCTTTTTATTTCTTTAATTAAGATACTTCTGGCGTATCAGTTCATATTTGATTATTTATAAGTCTTATATTTAATGTAATTATTCTTAGTAATTAAAAAAATTCTTCTTGCTCTTCCAAGAATTCTGATGATATTAATAAAAACTTTCTATAACTTATATAAGAAGTGAAAAATTATAAATAATAAACATAGTTCTAAATAAAGTAAACCTTTCAAATTGCCTGAAGCCTGAACGATGGCCGATTGGTTAGGGTGCTGGCTTTTGGTATCAGAGTTCGTGTGTTCGAATCTCACTGTGGCATGGATGTTCGTAGCCGTTCGAAATCGGCTTTAAGCTGTAGGTCCCGGTCTCATTAGCCCTCGTGTAGCAAAATAGTAGACCGTAGCACTCCAAATCAAACCAAACCAATTCCGAATAAAAGTTTTATTACTCATTTTGCAATTCAATGACGAAGATATTGAATTAAATTTCGCCTAGCTTATTCATTATTACCTTAAATTCAAACAGAAACTAAACTTAATGTAAAATAATGTAAACCATATTTCATAAATTTAAAAAAACAAAGTTCATATGTACGCATATTAGTATATTTAAAAAATAACATATGCATAAAATCTCTGTAACAAGTGCAAAATAAATAAATTCGTGAAAGGAAAAAGGACAAAATAAGGTACCTGTCAAAAAAAGATCAAATGTTCACCTTTCAAAGATCTTCCAGGAGCCATTCTCATTGAATCTATTCCGTGAAACAGTAATTGTAACTGACGTTATATCAGATATGTCTCTACTCCTTTTCTTCGATTTTCGATAGAGAAATGTAGATACCAAATTGTCAGCCTACTGATATTACCAGTAATGTTATAATAAATTCATTCTAAAAATACATTAGAACAAAATGTGGTTAGATTCCAGTTTACTGGATTAATAAATGCATTTTCTTTTTCACGATTTTTAAAAGCTTGACAAAACACAAGCAAGTCGCGAAATGCTTATTTCCTGGTACGTCATATTAAGTTTTTTTGCCAATTTGCGTTCCCCTTAATAAACGGACAACGTAAAATATTTTTCTTATTATTCATTTCTACTTGTTTTTATATTAAATACGTTTAAAATTACATTAGAACAAAATACGGTTAAATACCAATTAACTAATTGGTATTTAACCTTAGTGAAATAAGTTTAACTGTGGTTAACCGGTTAAATACCAATTTACTCGATCAATAAAATATATTTTATATAAATTTTAAATGATCGACAAAAGATTAGCAAGTCCTTAAAAGTGTTTTTTGCTGGTATCTCTTATGTTTATTTCTTGATATCTATTTCCATTACACTTAATAGACCGCTTAAGATATTTTTTCTATTCTCTTTTCGTATTTAAACAATCGTTATCAGCAAATATATGATACAAAATTCTAGAAAAATTAGAACAATACACTATTATTATCATCATTAATAAATAATAGTAATTTTTAAATTTTAATTTAATATACTATATTTTACGGTCATCATTAAAGAGTGTTTTTTTGTGTTTGACTACCTTTTTTTCTATTCTTTTCTACTCTTTACCATTACACTTAAAATTACACCATAAGTATATCAATTTTATTATAGTTTTAATTTACTACGGATAAGTACAATAGAGCATTTAAGATTATTTAGTTTGTTTTTGAACCATTTTTGATCTATTTTCGCTAAACAATTACCATAACGACGACAATAATAATACCATATTTTTAATAGTAATAATTTTAAAGAGTGTGGATAGTTTTAATATACTACGGATAATTACAATAGCCAGCATTAAAGATAAATGAACCTTTCTAAATTCTACAAAAAATAATAGAAGAACGCAACCCACTATTATTGCCATCAAAAATAAAGTAATAGTAACAATTTTAAAGAGTGTGGATAGTTTTAATATACTACGGATAAGTACAATAGCCAGCATTAAAGAGTGTGATTTAGTTTGTTTTTGAACCTTTTTTGGTCTATTCTTCGCTAAACGACGATTACCATCGTAACGACGACGCCCAATAATATTACCATCAAAAATAAAGTAATAGTAACAATTTTAAAGAGTGTGGATAGTTTTAATATACTACGGATAAGTACAATAGCCAGCATTAAAGAGTGTGATTTAGTTTGTTTTTGAACCTTTTTTGGTCTATTCTTCGCTAAACGACGGTTACCATCGTAACGACGACGCCCAATAATATTACCATCAAAAATAAAGTAATAGTAAGAGTTTTAAAGATTGTGAATAATTTAAATGTACTACGTATAAAGCTGATTTACAGTTTTTAATCCAATTTAAATATTTTTTAAAATTGTGGCGACTTAATTTTTATAATACCTGTTTATTATTTTTACAATATTACATAATTGTTTATTATTATTTTTTCAGTATTTATTTATGTTAATTTTTTTATTTTACGAAACTATATATCTTTTGTAACTGTTAACCAAGGCCGTGCTTAAGGATAAAAGCACCAATAGGTCATTCATCTGAGTCCGGCTTGCCTCGTTGCTTGCAGCAGACTTCGACGATCCCTTGACTACCGCTCAGTGCGACCTTCAGGTGTCCTCTAGAACTGTGAGTTTACCACGCCGAGGCTGAGATTGGAAATGTCAGTACAGGATTAAGTCTGTCGAGTTTCTTCAGGTTGTAAATTCATTGTTCTTGGGATAGCATATAAAAACAGTACTGTGTGACAGTGACTAAAGTAATTTAAAACTTTCTCAACATTTAACAATTTTGATATTGTTGAAGGATATTGTTTTATAATTTATATTGATTAATTTATTTAGCGACCAAAAGCCATCGGTAATTTTGTTATGCGTACATTCTATTCAAGTAGAGTTAATAAATGTCTTATTTTCTATTCATGTGTGTTAAGCATCTTTAAGGTAATTTAAGCAAGTGGTAGGAGCTAGGTATAAATTGAATGTTACCCTCTAGCGGTAAAAGGCAACCTTTTATGGGTCAGAACTAAGCTACGTTAGAGCACTTGCTTCAATATAATTCAACATTTTTTTTCATCTTATGATTTTTAATATATTAAATAACTTCACGTACTTTGAACGGATGGCCCTGGCCACAAAAATTTTTCATGTTTTCTATCCCTAAACTCTCTACTCTAGTTTTTGGTGCTATGAACTCACGAATCTACCCTTCTATCTCTTTATTCTTTTAGTTGTTTATTTTTCCGCTCTTTGTCATTTTTGTGCTTACTAATAAAAAATTGTGGACACTTTAAATGTACTACTATAGGTACAATAACAAGCATTAAAGATAATGATTTAGTTTGGTTTTGCCTGGACCTGTTTTGACCTATTCTTTGCTAAATGACGATTACCATCATACCGCAGACTCCCACGAATATAGCCATGAATAGTAAATTAATTGTAACAGTTTTAAAGATTGTGAATAATTTAATTGTACTATGTATACGTACAATAATTAGCATTAAAGGTTATAAATTTGTTTGCTTTTGACTGGATCTGTTTTGGTCTACTCTTTGCTAGAGGGGGATTGAATAGACCCTATGCTTGCTAAAACAATATTAGCTGGTTTTATATGAACAAATTTGGTAAAATATTCTCCAAAAATGGGTACTAGTGCATATAGAGAACATTGAAAAAAAAATTTTTTTCAACGCAGTAGGAAATGTAGACATTATCCTAAAGCCTTAACAAGGCTGGTAACCTATTACTCATTTAGCATCAGCCGAGAATCGCGTGTAGCTTACGGTATTCTACGGACACGAACAACAATAACCTCGCCGGGTTCTCGAAATTTAATAGCAGGGACCAAGCAGAAGACCCCTAGGTTTGATCTGCCACCCCAGAGGTATCGTTTGAGGACTTTGGGACCACGAAAATATTTTTGTTAGAAGTTGCAGCCGAATAGGCACCTTCTCAACTTCCGGTGAATCCTAACAATTTGTTTTCGTTTTTTTTTTTTTTTTAGTTAACCGAGGCATCTTAATCGCCATTTGTAAAACTGACTCTCTCTGTATGTTTGATTGAGACTTTAACTCTCGCTCGGCAGCTACGAACTGTGTAATTTTGGGATTGGCTGAGTGGGAGAGGAATTTGCATGAATATGTTAAATTGTATGCGATGTCTTCTGCTGGATATATAAGAAGATTGTTAGATTATTTTTGTACTTGAGCATTTTTCCCGGCACTTTGGCGGACATCGTAAAATATGTTACTTTAAGATTTAAAATAAATCATTTTTTGTTTTTTAAATAGTTTGTCATTTTTTGTAATCACTACCAGCACCTTGCTCTGTTCAAGTACCGGTATTGAATTGTTCGTTTCAATACAATATTACTTCCCCCAATCACCTTTAGCGAACATGGCGAATCTTAAGCCGGCTCCAGCCCCGATCCCGCAACCTTTCAGTTACGAGATCGCTGCCTTTGACGACTGGGCTACCATGGAACATATTTTTATATTAAAAAGACTTCGGTTTTATTAAATTGAAGTTCTGTCCAAAACAAAATATATCTCATTTAGAATCCTAATTGTAACAAAGAGTTACACTACTACAACGACAGCGTGAGAGACTTACCTCAAGGCGAGTGTGGTGTCAGTGACTCCCCTTCTACCCCATTGGACATGAGGGGTTGCTAACCGCGGAGTAGTCATCTTCGGCCCAGGCAACGCTGTACAACGGACCTTTTTTCGAGAGAACTGTGGGCCTCCTAGGAGAGAAATCCTGGGAGAAGTGTGCAGCTAAAAATCTTGAGGCAGTTTTATAGCCATTATTCTTTTTATAAGAGTAAGACGCCTTGTTGGGCGGAACTTCTCTCATGTATGATCGCTCTGGAATTATGGCATAATTAGCATTGTTATTACTTATTCTCGCATTTATTCATATTTAAAATGAAAAAAATCATCATTAAAAATTAGTTTCATTCAAATTTGTAATTTCTAAAGGGGACTCCACTTATACGCCTCGATGCTCAGTCGGTCTTCAACTCAACACTAATTTATTCCGATTACCGCATTCAAATGTTTTATAGCCATTAGTTATAAATCATCAACTTGTGAAATGCATCCATCGCTGCTACAAAGAATACTGTTTCTACATAGAACTTTAAGCACAGTTTTTTTAACCACAAGAATACACATGGTTTTACGTGGGTAAAGGAGAAATTTTTGGGGTGGTTTGAAATTTTAATTGATCAAATTTAAAACATTTTCAACAAACTTACTGTGTTAAAATTTGCTAATAGTTGTGATTTGTAAATTGTATGTATAATAAAAAGATATTTTTCTGATGATGATGATAGAGAACAGTATACAGAGTATACTGATAATATTTTATTTATGTATTGTGATAATATATTCAGTTATCATTCATGAAGTGAAAAAGAGTGATTTGAAAAAGATCTATTTTTTCTTTGAAATTATAATTTAAATAAATAACATATTAATTTTATATTTCGTAAAGTAAGTTTCGCTGCACATAAATATTTGGCCCATAATTTCCACTATTATCGCTTCTGTCATTTCCAATGAATCTTGTTTCCTTTATATAATTCAGAAACTTCACAGAAAAATATTTTAATGAAATATCATACAAAATCCAATGTAACAATTATGCGTCTTATTATTTGAGTTAATACTACAGAAAGAAGCCAAATGGTTTATGCAACGCTTTACATATGCATGTACTTATAAAGTAAATAAGTACAACTTACATTTCTTGCATTAAAATGAAAAGAAAAGGAAATTAAATTTAGCATTTTTCTATTAAATAATGAAATTCATTATATTTTAATGCCTACCTGTTTTTATAAAATGTGTCCATAATCTGGTAGACAAAGTAAAAAAAGTTTAAAGGGATTAAATAAAGATCAAGCATCAAAAGAGAGTTTAGTGTTCTCATGTTTTAAAAGCTTTAGTATATTTAAAAGGCAGCAAGCTAGAGACTGCTTAAAAATGCAAGTAATGAGATTATATTTCAGTGGGAAAGTACGCTCATGATGTTATATTATTCAAGCAAGAAGTACTTCTATGAAGACATTTAAGAATCTCTCAACCGTGTATAATTAGATAACGGGGGATACTTGGAGTTGCGAATATGCCTCTAAGTATATAAATATATTTCAAAAGCGAAAGGTTATATTTACATAACAAGGCTTATTTTTTACCTTGGCCTGTAAGAACAAAAATAATACTTGTACTTAACAGGATTCAGGTCTAAAAACTTAATAGTTAATTTTATAATCTTTACTATTAATTCATCTTAAGTAACTGTACATAATAAGTATAAATTTAAAAAAAAATTAAACTCCTCATTTTAAAATAGCTTAGTTGAATATTTTAAATATGTATCAAATAGCAAGACCGGTAAATTGTTTTTTTTAATAAATTTCATTCCCATATGATTATAAAATTGATAGTTCCATATATTTAGATTTATTTCGTTAATTTTTAATACATATTTTTTAAGGAAATCTTCAGCTCACTGGGTACTAGGCTCACTTGAAGTTATTTTTAGTAATAATTCTATGTATATTATTGTGGATCCAAAAACTTTTTTTTTCTTTTTATAAAACTCAATTCCACAAAAAATGTGTTGCTGAAAACATAAGATTAGAAGAGAAAAACGTGTAACCTACTAAAAAAAACCGAACTGTTCCCTCTAAGGAATATGTCACGATGAGATGAAGAAGGATACCAGAAAAAAATAAAAAATAATCTCCAAAGCAGTTTCGAATAACCGTAATATAGAAAAAAATGCATAATCTTATAATGAGCTGCTTCCAGTTATTAAACAAGTTACTGAAATAAAGTAATCTAGCTTTATACGATTCAATTAATTCGTTCTGTTTTTCTTTTCGCCGGTTAGATGAGGTAAAATTAATTTCCTAAGCAACAATAAATTAAAAGCAATGCAAAAAATATATATATTTATGATGGGGATGTTATAGGGGAGTTTCAGGTGAAAGATATTCACAGCAATATCTATAGGTTTACCTCATAGTCTCTAAATACAACTACGATGGAGAGGCAAACGCAATTCTTAATACATATGTCATTCTATAGGGAATTTATATTTTATTAATATATTTTATTTATATATTTTTTGTTGTTCATTATTTTAAGATCATTAATACACTGAGATTGACTTCCTAGTTACAGAGTATTTACGAACTTTATACTTTTTTTTTCTTTACAGTTTTTAAATAATGTTTCAACAACTTTAAAAATCTCTCTGCTAGAAATTTAAGTATCAAAATTATTTCTAGAGAAGAAACTATTATAATCATCCTAATTAAAAAATGATGGATAACGTTTATAACTTTAATACTCGCTTTAGAAAATTTGATTTGTAAAAAATATATTTATGTATTTATATTTTGATTGTAAAGAAAATTTATAAGCTGAACTATTAAAATGTATACTTAACGAGGATAAAATTATAATCCTAAATATCCTTAAATGGATTCTATTAATTCCTAACGATTGCCGAATTGTTAGAGAGCTGATCTTTGGAACCGAAGTTCATGTGTTCAAATCACATTGTGGTATAAATGATCATATCTTTTCGGGATCTGCTTTAAGCAGCAGGTTCTGGTCTCATTATGTCTCGTGATGCAAAAATGTAAACTGTACAGGAACAAAAACCATTACATCTGCAATGCTAATTGATTAATTTGATTTTTTTTGTTTGATTTTTAAATTTCTCATATGATACATACTTACCTACAAAATTATGCTTTAAGCAGTAGGTCCTGGTCTCATTACCCCTCGTGTTCCAAAAATGGAAACTGTACAGCTTCAAACAACATTAAATCTACAATGCTAATTGATTCAAGAGTTTTTTTTTTTTTTTGGGGGGGAGGCTGATTTTCAAATTTCTCATATGATACATACTTACCTACAAAATTATATCTAACATATCACTGACTTCTATTAGATCTACTGATAATTATTTTTATTAAATTACTTTAAGTATACCCCACCTTTTCATTTGCTCAAGCCAATAAAGCAGATAAGCATCGTCTTTTTCTTCCAATTTCCTTTACTAATCTTTAGATTTCGAACAGAACACTTAATTTTATCCGAATAGCATGAATTGCTCAGTAATCGCGTAGTTTTCTACTATTAAAATATATATTTTAATCTGTTTAGTTCCTTTATATATTACTTCTTACATACAGTCAAATAAACAAATTTTACTTCTGTATAATATTAGTACAGATGAATCATGTATTTGTGCATTTCAATAATTTTTTTTTAAATTTTGATAACTTTATTCTTTTCTATTATTCATTTATTTTCTTTCAAATCCCTTTCTATGTTTTTTTCCTTTTTTCAATAAAAAATATTTTCGAAGAAAATTAATAAAAGCAGATATTTCTTATCCCTTCTCGAATTTTGGTTTTAACATGGGACCCCGCAGGTGCTACTCGTGTTGAATAAAGAAGAAAAACACGTTTATTTGTAAGAAATCTAACAAAAGGTTGAATCGCTAAAATATAAAATATGGGAAGAAAACTTTTCGTTACCAAATATGAAATTTTTCATAATAGAATAAATAATCAACCTAAACAGGAATCTTTAACTTCTTCCGGTATGATTTAATAATGAAAAACTGTGCATGAAATAACCATTTAATTTTTATTTAAAAAACTTGTTTCGTTTTACAATTCTTACATATTCTTAATTAAAATCCACTTTTTACATAGTGTTAAATAATATCAGAAACAGTAAAATTAAGAAAATATCAAAGCAAAACATTAATAAGGTATACAGATAATAGTCTTCAAGCTAGTGGCACTTTTCAAAACAAAGTGCAAAGGAATTCTTAATTGTTTACACCGCCAAGTAGTCTCACTTTTAATTTGATTGTAACACACACGGCATTTCTTAGTAGGTTTTCTTTTATTCTGACTCATTAATTTGGCAATGACTTGTACCAAGAAATTCAAAGTAAACAATATGCAATAGTGACTTGTGATTTTCACAAGTGATAAAAGTGTTGCCAAATTCAGTACACTAGAAATTTTAAACTAAATTAATTATCATATTTAACAGTAACTTTAATCGCATGACAAGTGTAGCTCGTCATTGTGCGGTATGGAATAAAAAACTAATGACGAGCTAGACTCGTCATTTTACCGGAAGGGGTTAAGAAGTGTTTTATACAAGGACTGCTCATATTAGACCATATTTATATAGAATATCTTCATTATTTAAGTGATATTTTAGTATATAAGTACCTACCATGAGATATAATGCACTTGTGCCAATGTTCTGTTCCCTTCAACTCATCTTCCAGGGACATTTTTCAGTTTTAAAAATACCAACTCAACTTTTATCAGGGTTGTTATTTTGACCGGTCAAAGATGATTTTGACCAGGACTCTGGATAAAAGTGATTTTAACCGCCCAAAATTGGTCGAAAATTGTCAGAAGTGGTCATAATTGCTAAAAACAGATTTAAATGTTTTTAATTTTAATGTATCTTTTGTACTGACTTTTTGAAGTAACTTTTAATAAGCAATAAAAATAGTAGAAATTAAACAAAATATTACACTAACAAGTTCAAGAGATGTAACATACTTATACTAGTATAATAAGAATGTTTCAATGTTGCAAAATGCACTTGTAATTGTAAAAATGTAATCCAGTTGCAGCAAAAAACAAAAAATACACTTGGACCCGATGTCTGGTGGACAGCAATGAAGAAAGTTAAAAATTTACAATACATCTAATGAACTGTTGTGCTAGCTCCTCATGTATAGAAGGATTATTTTCAAAGTTTGGAGTAATCCAAAATAAGTTACATAATTTCTAAATTTAGAGACAACTACAAAACTTGTTACTTGTAACTGTCTTTTGAGTTCATAAAATACATATAAAAGAGCTTGTATAATAAAGTAAGTAAAAAAAAATTTTTTTGTCTTGGTGTTATGTTATTTCTTTTTTGCTGGAGTTATTTATATTATGACATTTTTAACAAACGTAACTTGCCTTTATCATATGCTAGTAAACTATGTTCGATTAGTATTAAATATATTTGTTGTGGTGAAATACATTGCTGTTGTTATTTCAAAGACATTTATAACCCAGAGTTGCTTTATATCTTCATTAATTATAGTATAATACCACTGATCTATATTACAACGTTCAAATATAGAACAAATGACAAGGAAATATACAAAAAAAATATATAAAAAATTAAAAAGTATAAGAAGCACTCCACGTGCTACGCCTGAAAAAAAAAATTGCCAATGTCCAAGAGAACACTGCATTCTTTTCCTTCCTTCTTTCTACTCAGGCAACCCTATACTTTTTTCCATTATTCTGTGCTGATGTGTTCGTTGTTCCATTGTCTTTTTTACAATGCGTCTTTTCCCGGCTCTGCCCAGAAGAACCGGGACTCCAAGGATGGTCCTGAATCGCCTCCTGGAGACCAATCACAATTCTCCAAAACTTGGTGAAATTTAAGTGCAATTATTTTCACTGGCCACACCACACGCCTCCTGGAGTCGCGAAAAAAACTTGGGCATTCAACCCACAACGTGTGAGAGCGGCGAGCAAATCAGTTTCGCAAACCTTATGTCAAACATAGCCTCACTCTCCCACTAGTGAATTTCAGTGATTAAAACTGGTCAAAACTGATACTGACCCGGACGGTTAAAACGACTGGCTTAAACCCCCATGGTAAAAAAAGATAAAACCTTTTATACAAGTTTTATTTCTTCTGAAATAGCTGCCTTTTAATGGTTCTTGGACTTAAGAAAGTGCTAATCTCACTCCGTGTGTCAACTATCTTATCAATGAGATATATTTTAAAATTATATATGTATGTGTGTATATATGTGTGTATATATGGGTATATTTATGTAATATATCAAAATTATTTAACTTTAATATTTCTTCAAAAGCCTCCTTTCTCCAATTATAATTCACTTAAATATCTTTACCAGCCTCTAAATGGTTTAATTAACGGAGTATTTTCCACTTAACATTCCTTTCTGTCATAAAACTGTAAACTTTCTGTCTATAGAGCAATTTTCAAGCTGGTGGCAAAACATGATTTCGACTTTTGCTGATATTGCATTTAATTCGCCTATTAAGCTGTTTTGTTGTGGGAAAATTCTTGTTGTCAGCGCTCTTGGGTGTACTTGTGTCAGAGCAGAGTGGACTCTGTGGCTTTTGATTGTATATTGTCCAGAAGGGTAGATGTTCGATGTTGCCGCTCTGAAAAAAAGTTTAAAATTAGACTTCTGAGTTCTCTTAAATATGAGGTCTGACTGCATTCTCATTACTTATAGCTGTTGAGATTTCACCTTGTGAAGGAGTGATATAAAAAATGGATTACATATATGTGTATATATATGTATATATGTATATATATATGTATATATGTATGTATATATGTATGTATATATATGTATGTATATATATATGTATATATATATTTATGTATGTATATATATATGTATGTATTTTTTGTATGTATTATAATGTTTGTATTTTATATGTATTTATATATGTATATATATATATATATGTATATATATATATATGTATATATGTATATTGTATATTTATATATGTATTTATATATATGTATATATATATATATGTATATTTATATATATATATATATATATATATATATATATATATATATATATATATATATATATATATATATATATAGTTTACAGTAACAAGTCATTAAAAAGCTCCTTTAAAAATAGTATTGCGTATTTTTAAAGGAAACTTCTCATAAAAACTAAACAAATACCTTATTTTAAATATGTCTACAATAAATAATGATCACTAAAACATCTCACAATGATTCATTTATTTATTTTCTAAAAGCGAAAAAAAGCGTTGAATTTTCAATCAAATACTCTATATATTTTGCTACAGCTTATTCATTGTTCAATGGAGTAATTAATTAGTTTTCATTAATATCTTTATTACGGTTTATTTAAAACTGTTCTCGCTAGAATTTTAAATAATGATCCATTTTATATAAAAGCATTAACAGGCATTTTTAATCTCTTCTCTGAATAAATTGGGAGAAAATATTCAAAACATCGATATAAAAATAATTTAATTCAAAATACCTTATTTACAACTTTTATCATGAAATATAATTTATTATCAGGATCCAGAAAAAGTTTCCAAATTAAGTGTATTTAATTTATTATAATTACATATTCTATAATGAAAATATCTTGTTAGAGGAAAACAAACAAAAATTAGCTATCCATTTAAAATATAAATAGGAAACTATTAGCTGTGTAATATTTTATTCTGAAATGCTAGCTCTTTTTAAATACAATTCTCAAAGCCTGGGTGTTTTAATTTCAGTTTGCAACAGCAAAATAAAAAGTAATTTGAAATGTTTTTCAATAAGTGTTATTAATTTTATATATATATTATTAAACCAAGTAATTAGTTAGCCACAAAGCTATTTTTATTTATAGAAAACGGATTATATTTATGGTGTTTAAAAGAGGATAAATAATCATTTCAAGGAGATTTAATTTTATTTTTTGTTAATTTAATTGATAGCATAGTAATGAACAGTATTTTAGCACCAAACCAGATTCCTTTTTAATGAGAATAGACTCACAATCAATTACTTAACCTCGATAATATTATATCTATGAGAACTTTTCACATTTTAATAAGTAAAACATGAATATTTCGCATTATATTAATTTATATATTCTGACGAAATCTCAAATAGTTGGATCTTCGATTATAAAATGATATGGACTGAATATGGGTTGAGTTTACTTTGTTTTATGATGCAATCTATTTTTCTAACAAGAAATATAAAGAAAATGGGATCTATGAATTAAAAATAATTGTATTTTTTTTCATCAATACAGATTCCTTTTTAATGCGAGGATAATCCTTTTTAATACAGATTCCTTTTTCCTTTTTATTAATTCCTTTTTAATTCCTTTGTTTAGAAGCACAATCAATTACTTAACCTCGATAATATTATATCTGAGAACTGTTCATATTTTAACAAGTAAAGCATCAATATTTCGCATTTTATTAATTTATATATTGGGACGAAATCTCAAATAGTGGGGTTTTCGATTATAAAATGATATGGACTGAATATGTGTTGAATTCACTTTGTTTTATTATTCAGTCTATTTTTCTAACAATAAATGTAAAGAGTATGGGACCTATGAATTAAAATTATTTCCGAGTGACTGTAGCCTTTCATAATCACAATAGACTTGGTTTGGTTTGGATACGGTCTAATGTTTTGCATCAATACAAATTAATTTTTAATCATAATAGACGCACAATGAATTTCTTAACCTCGATAATATTATATCTGTGAGAACTGTTCATATTTTAATAAGTAAAACATGAATATTTCGCATTTTATTAATTTAGGTATTGGAACGAAATCTCAAATAGTGGGGTTTTTGATTATAAAATATGGACTGAACATGTGTTAGGTATAGTTTATTTTATGATGCAGTCTATTTTTTTCTAACAAAAATATTAAGAAAATGGGACCTATGAATTTCAATTATTAACGAGTGACTGCAGCCTATCATGGTCACAATAGACTTGGTTTGGTTTGGAACGCTACGGTCTACTGTTTTGCACCAATACAAATTCCTTTTTAATCATAATAGAAGCACAATCAATTACTTAACCTCGATAATATTATATCTGAGAGAACTGTTCATATTTTAATAGGTAAACCATGAATCTTTCGCATTTTATTAATTTATGTATTGGGACGAAATCTCAAATAGTGCGGTTTTTGATTATAAAATATGGACTGAACATGTGTTAAGTTTAGTTTGTTTTATGATGCAGTCTGTTTTTTCTAACACGAAATATTAAGAAAATTGGACCTAATTAAATGAATTCAAATTAATTACGAGTGACTGCAGCCATTCATGGTCACAATAGACTTGGTTTCGTTTGGAGAGGTACGGTCTACCGTTTTGCACTAATACAGATTCCTTTTTAATCATAATAGACGAACAATCAATTACTTAACCTCGATAATACTATATCTGTGAGAACTGTTCATATTTTAATGAGTAAATATGAATATTTCGCATTTTATTAATTTATGTATTGGAACGAAATCTCAAATAGTGGGGTTTTCGATTATAAAATGATATGGACTGAATATGGGTTGAGTTCACTTAGTTTTATGATGCAATCTATTTTTCCAACAAGAAATGTAAAGAGAATGGGACCTATGAATTAAAATTATGTACGCGTGACTGTAGCCCTTCATAATCACAATAGACTTGGTTTGGTTTGGATACGGTCTACTGTTTTGCATCAATACAAATTAATTTTTAATCATAATAGACGCACAAAGAATTTCTTAACCTCGATAATATTATATCTGTGAGAACTGTTTATATTTTAATAAGTAAAACATGAATATTTCGCATTTTATTAATTTACGTAGTGGGATGAAATCTCAAATAGTGGGGTTTTTGATTATAAAATATGGACTGAACATGTGTTAGGTATAGTTTATTTTATGATGCAGTCTATTTTTTTCTAACAAAAATATTAAGAAAATGGGACCTATGAATTACAATTATTAACGAGTGACTGCAGCCTATCATGGTCACAATAGACTTGGTTTCGTTTGGAGAGCAACGGTCTACCGTTTTGCACTAATACAGATTCCTTTTTAATCATAATAGAAGCACAATCAATTACATAACCTCGATAATATTATATCTAAGAGAACTGTTCATATTTTAATAAGTAAAACATGAATATTTCGCATTTTATTAATTTACGTAGTGGGATGAAATCTCAAATAGTGAGGTTTTTGGATTATAAAATGATATGGACTGAATATATGTTGCGTTTAATTTGTTTTATTATGCAGTCTATTTTTTTAACAATAAATATAAAGAAAATGGGACCTATGAATTAAAATTATTTACGAGTAACTATAGCCATCCACAATAGACTTTGTTTGGTTTGGAACTCTACGGTCTACTGTTTTGCACATTAAGGCTAATGAGACAGCGACCTACTTTTTAAAGCCGATTCCGAGAGGCTACGAACATCCATGCCATAGTGGAATTCGAACCCACGAACTCCGGTACCGACGACCAGCGCCCTAACCAATCAGCCAGCTTTCGGCCACAATAGACTTGGAAACCACGAATTCAAATACTGAAAGAAGTATCTGACTGACAATGTTTAGTCATTGTCCGGCGAAATAACATTAGTTTGGTTTGAAGCATTACGGTCAATAATTGTTTTCGCTAAACGAAGGGTAATGAAACCGATTTTGGTTTGGAGTACTATGGTGATAGTTTTAATCACCGAAAGGCTATCAACCGAAACTTACTAATTAAATTCGATTCTCAAAGGATATAAATATCTGTACTATCATTAAACATCGAATTGGCTGAAACGAGTAGAAAATTTTATCTTAGGAAACATAAATATCGTCATCAGACTGACTTCGTACCAAACGGCACACATGGCTTTCAAACTGCTTCTTAGGCGAGGGATCTTGCTTCGACAAGCTTCCCCATTCTGCATGTCCTATCTCACTCTCAGTTATTCTTCTACACGTCATCCTGGCCTTCCACGTAACCTCTTTTCCTCTGGCACCCAAATAACTGCAACTGAAGATATTCTATCAAGAGGCATTCGCAGTACATAACCGACCGACTTTTCTTCTACGTATAGTATTTTGGTTGGGCACTTGTTTTATTTGGTTGTATAATTGGATTTTATTTATTGTATAAATCGAATATATTTTTATATTTTCCTGGGACATTTATTCTGTTATGCATCCAGTTTGTTAATTGTGCCTTATTTAATTTTTAGGTTGCATTTCCCTTCATAAACCATGAGGATTTATTTAAATCCATAAAAAAATTAAGTTTAACACCTTCCGGTAATATGACAAGTCTAGCTCGTCATTAGTTTTTCATTCCATACCGCACAATGACGAGCTACTCTCGTCGTGCGATTAAAGTTACTGTTAAATATTATAATTAATTTAGTTTAAAATTTCTAGTGTACTGAATTTGGCAACACTTTTATCACTTGTGAAAATCACAAGTCACTATTGCATATTGTTTACTTGGTACAAGTCATTGCCAAATTAATGAGTCAGAATAAAAGAAAACCTACTAAAAAATGCCGTGTGTTTTACAAGAATCAAATTAAAAGTGAGACTACTTGGCGGTGTAAACAATTAAGAATTCCTTTACACTTTGTTTTGAAAAGTACCACTAGCTTGAAGACTATTATCTGTATACCTTATTAATGTTTTGCTTTGATATTTTCTTAATTTTACTGTTTCTGATATTATTTAACACTATGTAAAAAGTGGATTTTAATTAAAAATATGTAAGAATTGTAAAATGAAACAAGTTTTTTAAATAAAAATTAAATGGTTATTTCATGCACAGTTTTTCATTATTTAATCATACCGGAAGGGGTCAATTCCTGTTGTTAGTTTGACTTCCATATGTTTTTAGTTCATAAAATATATGTGCTTTGGCAATAATTATAAATATAATAAATGTAAAAGAGCTGAATGGAATGTAAGTGGGCTTGGAGGTGGAAGAGAAGCAACATAAGAAATTGCTTTGGTTGTTCATGAAATTATATAACGAAAGTTTTAAAATTTTATTTGAAAATATCGCATACTGCCACAGCTGTAAGAATAGTTATTTCATGATAAAGAGTACATCCTTATTAAGAATTCAGAAATGTTTAACACAGCCAGACACAATAGTATATTTCTGATATTTTGTCTCGGTCTGAAATTATTTGGCATGAACCCGGGAGAAAACATGTTCAAGATCACCAAAGGGACAATTAACAATAAGAGATTTGAAAAAAAAAATTCAATTTTACAACTCCTCCTCAACTTCCACTCAAAATACGTGTTCTGCAAAGATCGGTCGATTTACTTGAAAAATTGAAATAAAAAATAAGTATCTAACATGTTCTGCAAAGATCGGTAGATTTACTTAAAAATTGGAAAAAGAATTTACCAAGTATCTAACGAGTTCTATTGATCGCTGTTTACTTATGAAATTACATAAAAATATACCATTCAAATTTAAAATGGTTAAACAGAAAACAGAAACTCAAAAGGCTGCTCGACTTCAAAAACGTCGTGAATAGTATAGATTGTGTTTTCTTTGTTAATTCAATTAGATTTTAAATATTCAATTTTTGTAAAATTTTTCTTCAAAATGTTGTTCTTGTTTATGTATCAATTTGTTGAGTTACGATCCCCTCGCCAGATTTCAAACGCCACGCTGCAAGCATGCCAATTTCGCCAAATGTGGTTGAAGCACCAACAAGATCCATGATTAAGAAACAGAAGAGTGGGCTAAGAAGAGGAGTTGAAAAATCCGCACTATCACGCGTGAATTGCAGCACAACATTGAACTCCAAAATACAAAGTAGGTATAAATATCGCGACCTAATGCCTAGAAGCTCTAATTGCGCAGAGTTGCATAATTAAGTGCTTAGATTGCTTGTATTAGATTTGTATTGAAGCACACATTAATTTACAAAAACTTTAAATAATTTATCCTGTTTAAGTCATTGTTTATATGACCTCAATCACCTCAACAATAATTTAAAAAATTTTAAGATTTCCTGAGGAATTTAGACCTGATATTTTGTGAAGAAAATTCCGTTGAACTAGAAAATACGTGGCCACTCACTGTATCTACGAAGTTCTATAGTATGCTTTTATTAAATATAGTGCTTATATTCTAATGCGTTGTTTTCCTTGCAAAAACATGGTGTAAAGCTATGTATGGAAAAAGAGGGAACATAGTACAAGCAATATGATGTTTCATTAACTTTTTTTACTATTTAAGCACTTTAGGGATTTCTGCTCTGTGGATCTACGTGAAGATTAGTAAAAGTAATTAATAACATAAACATCACATATTTACAGAGATTTTTAAATATTCCTCTTATCTAGGCTTTGCATACATCGATTTAAGAACCTTTTTTTCTGTAAAAAAAGCACTCTTTTTTATTAGTCAAATTATAAATTAACATTCAAGAGACCATCAGTTAAATTTCCTTTTGCCGCTCTAGTTAAGAGTTCGAAAAAATTTCGCAATTTTGTTTGGGGTTTTTTTTCCACCCTCTAGGTTTCTGCAATGCAAAAATCGTGAATTTTCTAAGCAAATGTGTTTTAAACTTTTAGTGAAATTATTTTCTATCAAGAAGAAAGAAAATTCAGAGCACTTATTTTTGATTTTTTTCTTCTGTGCATCTTTCACGTAGATAACTTTGCTTCAAACTTTCATTTTACGAGATAAACAAGAAATTTAGAATGTTTAGAGGCTTAAGCACGTTGAAGATTTTTTAAAAAGATATTTTCACTAGCTAATGTTTTCGCCTTTATTCAAATTAAAATAGAAAGTTTATGAGATAATGTTTAATACTACTATACATTGCAAACAAAGATAACCAGAAAATAAATAACGAAATCTATAATGGATCACCCTTTGTATCGTTTTTTCCATTAATAGTGTCATTATACTGGGAAATTCTAGGAATTTTTGATTGCCTCTACACTAAATTAACGTCAACGGTATTTCTGTGGTTATTTTAATAAACAGTGTATATGATACATTTAATAACATAAATGTGTTTAAAATAAGCGGAAAATAATAAAGAAATCTAACAAGACCCTAACTTAATATCTTTTCTCCATCAATGTTATCAACAATGCTAGGATAAGTAGATGACTTCTAAATTTAACTAATGCTGACAATGATATGGCGGTTATTTCACTGAGATGATTAATGAGTAGTCATATATGATTGATACATTTATCAACGTAAATGATATATTCTATTAATAAGTATCTCAGATGACGGTTATTTTAACAATGTTCCACCATGTGATTGGTATTGTTATTGTAATACAATACCGATCTATTATTTTAATGAGTGTCATATATGATTGTAACATCTGTTAGCATAAATTTTATGTTCTACTGATTCTCATCCCATATGACGGTTATTTAAACAAGTACTCTCATATGATTATCATCGTAAAGAATACAGAAATAGCCATATTGTATATCAAAGATGCATAGGTGCACTATAAATTTTAATTATTACTTATAACCTACATAACTTCTCATTCTACAAATAATTGTGATAAAGTTTATACTGCATATTAATTGTTCTTTAAGTACATAATTCTAAATTCCAATTATTGACGGCGATTTATTTCAAGACGCATTGGAATAAAGTAACCAGCATAATTGAGGAGAAAGTCTTACTTGTTAATGGATACCTCTGAAAGGTCTACAAAAGCTGAGAAAATTATAATTTTTAATTTATAATTTTTGGTGACTATGGTGAAAAGTCTTAACAGTCACAAATATAAATAAGATATCTATCTTAATTAACTGTAGTAATAATGAAAATATAATTATATCCCTTAGTATATTAACTGCAAGTGATGCGATATTTTAAGGCTCAAAATAAACTACAAATATAAATTATATTACAATTATTTTTTTTAATTTAGAAATTGTATAGCATTTTTATAAGCGTAAAAGACGAGTTTCTTTATAAACTTGTTATAAGCACAACAAACAGTAAAACTAAGGTTTCTTAGCATTCAATCAATCGTCGTATTGATTTTGCTTACGTAAATTGTTGTAAAGCTTATGTTGAACTAAACATTCACTTCAATTCAACCTACGAAAATAGCAATTGAATACTCATGATCAAAAGATTTTTAAAATAGAAGGGAATCTTTAAAACGGAGCTAAATTTAGTACATCAAGTTTCATTTTAAGGGAATTTAAACATAACTTAGTATTGGATCCAAAGCTTCAATGAATACCTTTGATAACAGAACAGAAATAAACATTTGCTATTCCCTCAGTAAAAGAATTTCCCAATAGAAAGGTTGAAATGTAAAGGAATGTTAATATTTAGAGATTAAATTATTTCATTAAAAGGAAATACATATTGGGGTTTCTAAAGATATCTCCTATGTTACATGTTTTGCATATCTTCAGGTGTAAAATAATACAAGAAAATCCTTTACATTTTATATAGAAACAATTAACATTTTAATAATTAAATATCAAATTCAAAAACATTTATCTCCCTATTGTATGCGTGATTTCCCTTTTAACTTTCATAATTGTATGCATTCAGCTGTTTGCGTTTTAATTAATCACAAGACAAAGTATAACTTGATAAATATGAAAGTTGTATATCCTTTCTTGATTTATGTTACAAATAGAAACCCTTAGTGCTTTAATCGCTAGAAATGTCCTTCATTTTTTATACTTTCTCGATTACTTTTCTGCTTTTGCTGTCTTTAAAAACAAACAGCAATCTGATTCATATTTCCTTACTACTGTTCCATTTCTTGACATTTTTTAATAATTAATTTTTTAGTGGTAATGGCAATAAATAGATAAAATTCTTAAATTTCCCATTTTGTTTTCATAAGATATATTTTATGTGTCTCAGGTATATCTAAAATATTCATGAGAATAGGGAATTGGCAAGAACTCAATTTCTGTAATCCACGAATTTTATATTTCATGTCATATATAAAATTTATGATGTGTAATAGGAATTGGCAAACTAATAAAATAAATCCATTAGATTTTTCATTTTTAATATATAGTTCTATTACATATATATAAATTATAGAATATTTTCAGTACAATTATATTAATATAATAAATGTCACATATAATAAAATATTTTGCAATATATAAAAATATAATTTTTATGACTTATTAATTTCTCAATATATTTTTTCTATATTATTAATGATATATTAAAAATACTATAAAATAAAATTTTGATTATAAAATTAAATTTATACTAATATTTATTTTGATTGGTAAAAATAGTATAAATTTTCCTATAAATAAATATTTACTACTTAATTTGAGATAAATTATTAATGAAATAAATGATCAAAAAAAATGTAAATACTTGAAAAATTTTATATATAAATTATATACTTATAAATAAATATATTTTTAAGATATATAATATAAAAATATATAAAAAAATAATATATAACTAAAATATTAGATAAGATGAAATAAAAAATTATTATAATAATATTTATGGTATTTATAATTAAATTATATAAAGTTTTGCCACAATTTTCCAAACAGTAAAAATGAAGAAATTATAAAATCTTAAATAAATAGTAAATTATATTTATTATAAACAGTAATTCCCTCTATACTATTTTTACAAATGAATATCTCATAAAAAAAACATAAAAATAGACGTTTGACGATTTTCTTTTGATAAAATGAAATTTAAAACATTTTAAACTACATCATGAGTGAATTATTGTGCTATTCTTGTAGTTAAAATGTTAAAAGCATTCGTTGATCGACATTGTTAAAAGTTTTGAAAGGAAAAGTGATTGAATATTCAACAAGAATAAAGATTATTTTCTCAAGCTTAAAATAAGATTATAAAATGTTGACTTCTATACTTTTACGATCCCCGATAAATTGTCAAGAAATTTAGTAAAATAATACATTGATTAGTTTAAGGATAGATTGAGAATTTTAGTGGTAAAGTTTCAATTTTGCAAATTTTGTGACTGTCGTAAAAGCCTGTGAAGGATTAAAACTTGTTCACAAAATATTTTTGGATTAGATGTAGTATTTTAGAGAACCAGAATGTGTGTTCAATTCATTTAAAAAGAGCCATGTTTATAAAATAAATGTCTTTCAATACTTTAATTAACCAAATGGTTTAGTGGATTATATGTTGAAGTTAAACACCATCAGAATTACATTTGACTCAATACTAAAATTTATACTCTCAGGCATTCAGCATATTAGAATTAATTTTGTAAGTAGATCGATTTATGTTTTCAAGTAAAAAAAGTACTATTTCAGGATACCAAATTATTAAGATGTATAAATATCTTTAAAAATAGATCTATATAAATCTATATAAAAATTTTAGATTAGTTGGAAGAGCTACATTCTACTTATCGGGGCCTAGTATTAAAATTCCAAACTGTTACAAACATCTATGCTTGCAAAATTCACATCCTAAATCTCCGACACTAAGATTTCACTCCCTAATATTGAACAACTATCCCATCAAATTATGTAGATAAATCCATTTACTTCAGGTATCAAATATGCATGCAGTTATAACTGCAAATGTAAGGAAAATAAGACTTCAAACATTTTATTCTCATATTCTCATTTTCTCTACGTATTAATGTTTTAGAATCTGATATTATCTAAATCATCTAATGAATAATAAATTAAATGCGTTGAAGGCTTGATATTTTCATTAAATGTGACTTTAATATCGAACAGGCCACCAAAGAATTTATCGAAAGGAATCTGAAAATTCAAACTTAAATATATATTTGGGTTAGATGTAGTATTTTTAGAGATCCCCGGTTTATGTGTTAATCAGTTAGAGAAACATATGTGTCTAGAATCAATTTGTTAAATAAGCCAAATGGTTGAGACAAGAAAAATTCAATAGTGGATCATCTGTTAAATATAAACTGTTTACCTAAAACATTTTACACTTCATTAGCTATTTGGCCTATTAATTTTATTAATATTTCTAGTTAGGTTCTTTACATGAAAAAAATAGTATTTTAGATATCGGGAATACTAAGAAACGCACATGACTTTTAAAATATGAATTCTTGTTGGTAAATATGATCTGCTTTTCACTACAGGAAGGCTAGTACGATCATGGTCTACTACTTAAACATTATAGCTGTCCTCATATGAGGGATTATTTATATCTCTTACAGATATAAAGCTTTATAAAGCTAACTGAAAAATATAACTAAATTTAAGATAAAAAAAATACACCAAATTATTCTCCATCTAAAATATAGATTAACGTGTATCACATGTTATATACAAATATATAAATCATTAGATGTACATATGTGATGAAAAAGATGAATAAAAAAGTTAAAATCAGAACTGCTACAGACATCAGTACCTGAGAGATTCGAACCCACACTTTCTGACACTGAGAGATAAATCTCTAGTTATTCCACCATTATCCGATTTACAATTATGTATATGATTCCACAAACTTCAGATATTATTTATGCGGGTGTACCATTATATATGCGAATGTTAGAGCTATAAATCATTAGACTTTTTTTTTGAAAATTTCTTTTTTACTATTTTAGAAGATAATACTATCTAATTCGTCTAGAATAATTATATAATAACTAATAAACTATTAATTGACTAATAAATGCGACGCTTGATTCCAACTCCAAATGTGACTATAACACGTAACAGGGCACAAAGGGAATTTAATATCGAACAGAAGACGAAATTTTCACCTTAAGTCACATTTATCTGAGAGTTGGAACTTTAGCAAAAGTTTACCTTGTTTGAAATTCCGTCGAGTTGAAGAGTTTCGGATTTACTGACACTTTCCAGGGACGTACAAATCTGCATGAGAAAGCGAAAACGCTCTCTAGATTTGGCTTTGGAATCTTGTTCCAAGCAAATACCTTCCCTTTGTGAAATCCTCTGTAGCATTAAGGAAGTAAACACTTACGTTTTCATGAAAGCGTGCTTCTTATTTTTAGGCGTTCCTGTTTTCTCAAATTTTATTCAGAAGTACTCTCTCCCGTTTTCTAGATGTCAGAAAAAGATATTTAGAAAATAACGAAGAAAAAGCGATTCAAGTTAAGCGTTTAAAGCTGTTTTCAAAATATTTTTGCGAACAGTAAAGGAATGTAAATTATCAAAAATAAAAACATAGTAGTAGAGTTAAAAATCCAAAATACTGAAAACTAAATTTTTGGAAGAATTTATAAGCGAATTATTAATTTAAACGTATATTTATAGATTAGTTCTAAATGGGAAGCAAAATAATTCTGACAAAAATAACTGCATCTATTGCATAAATTTTTCGTAAGATAAAAATCTGTTACAAAATCCCAAATCCCGAAATATCCATGATTAATACACTACCGTCTACATTCGTTAATATGTTAGTGTATATCTGTTAGTGTGTATGTCATTTATTAAAAATTATAAACTATAAATTTTAATCTACTTAGTGGGTTTAACACTTAAGAAAAATATAATGGATTCCTTAACTACTTTATTAAATGGTATTGTAAGAGTCGCGTTCGTCTCTGTCGATGATCTAGACGAGTGGTTGTGAAAGCAAACTTTTTTCATTGTAAGACACATATCATTGCAAGCGGCGAACAATTAGAAATTTGGAGTTGTCAAGCGTGTTGTCTATCAACGCACCGATAAAGAAAAAGGAATTGTGTTTAGTATGACAGAGTCGGCCAGGCGCCAAGGGTGCGTCGGCTACCCCAAGGACAAGGGTCAAAAGGAGGGGGTCAATCTCCATTAAAACTGAGGTTTGAAAAAGAGAGAAGCGGGAAGGACTCCTATCTAAACTCTCAAAGGATTAGGTGATCTAGAGTGATCTGCTCTTTGGATGAAAGGTTGCATCCGTAAATACTTTAATTTTTGTTTAAATTTTTTTCTTTATTAAATAAATCAACCTCTGTTAAGTTTGAATCATCCAAGGCTCTAATTATTTAGCATCAAGTTCTGCTGCACTCCAAGAAACCCATGCGAAGTCTTACCCAAATGACTAGGGTGTAGCTGACAACCGAAAGAGAGACAGCGTGACAACTCGGCGCAATTACAGTCATTTTATAACATTCAATTTATTGAAACATTACTTAGACTTGTTTAGTTGTTTGAATTTAGTTTAAAAGGTATCTAAATACTTAAGAAATAGCACTCAATATCAACTAAATTTACCTTATTTGACTTATTTTTTAGAATTATTCAATACTTGGCAGTAGCTCTAATAAACTTTAAAAATATAAAATAATTGTTATATATTCCGAATAATATAAAAAGAAATTCAGGGAATGGTTGATATTTTAAGTTGAAAGTTAGAAAATGTTGTACTATATCTGGCGTGAATTATATCAAAGTATTATAAATTATGTCCCAATAAACTGATAATTCAAGTATGGAATTTCTTAGAATAGTCAGTATAGAAATTTACTATACATAAAACTTTTGAAATTTAGCATAAAGATAACAGTCAGTTTTTTTGCCTATAAATATTTAAACTACCTACACTTATTATTTAATATGCAATAGGGTACTGAAACATTCAGAAGTTAAGCAAGTAAAACTCTCATTTATATTCTTACTTTAGTTCAACTTCACAGATTAACTTTCCAATATTTTTATTCCAGCTACATTATAACGGCCATAATCAGATTCTTCTTAGACGTGAGGCACAATCGAAAATCAGAGATCCCAAACACATGGGTGTAAAAGGATATCCCTTTGAAATCATATCTGAGTGCTGACAAGCGTAAGGGAAAAGAAAAGTCATAAATATCCAGAACTTCGGATGCTGTTTATCTTTGAACCTTCGCACTGCTTCTCGGGTATATATTTGAACGGTCGTTATCCTGTCGCAGTCCCCAGAAGATTTATCGAACATTTCTGACAGATTATTATCTGCATGTCTCTCAATATTGACAGCGATAATTGTGAGAGTTGTTGCGGAAAAAATTGTAACAATGGGATTCCATTTGGAATACGATTTGATCAAAGATATATGATGCATATTGTGGAATTAAAAGCCATTAACATTTCAGCAAGCGTGTCAACACAAAAGTTAACAACAAATCGGCTATTAATACACTTTTTTCTCTCATATCATTATCTGGGATTTGTGGAAGCTATTTCTATTGCATCTTCCACTCGAAAGTATTAAATCATAGGACAAATTATAGATTAAATTTTTAAGATTTTGTGTTACGTGGCAGCCAGTTCATAAAATTTATGACACGTGCATGAAAATACGGAAAATATGTAAAGTGATATGCAATTTTGCATTAATAATTCATTGTATTATTTTAATTTGTATCATGACAAATCTGTGTTTAACCGTATTAAACCTGACGAAACCCAAACCCTTATTTTAATTATATTGTTACGAATTTCGCAAGTTGGCATGTATTCGTGCCGTATACTGTGTATTATAATGGGTAAATCATGTATTTGGCGATGTTTTGGCTCGTTGGCGATGTTTTTGGCGACTAATTTTTGGCGCTAAGTTTGGAGATTTATGTTTGGCGACTTGATTTGTTGGCGACTTTCTTGTAATAGAATATGTTTCTCCCGAGGATATAAATAACGGGGGCCGATCCTGATCGAAGTTAATACTTTCTTGGCGTGTTTGTACCTCGTTACTTTCTAGAATATTCCAGTTTCTCCCGAGGATATAAATACCGGGGGCCGATCCTGATCGAGGGTCAGTTAGCTGAGAAATTCGTAGAGGTAAAGACCTACGTTGTTTGGCGCTAAGAGTTTGAGTGAACTATCGCCTGTGCTAGCCAGTTCTCGCGGTGTTGGCTGCTGTATTCGTGCTTTCGCTGCATTATGATTAAAGTGCTGTTATTTTTGCTGTCTTAATTCAAAGTCTACTCAATCCACGAACGCTACGCTTCATAAATTAGTAACAATATGATACAGTTAACCCTTTGAGGACCAACACGTAAATGTTATATGAGTCAGCCGTTGTTAAAACCGTTGCCATTTAACGCCATCTAGTAATTAAATCTAGCATTTAAAAATTCAAATCAAACGTTCTGATCTCCCATTACGCATACGCGACCCTGGTCTCGCAGTGTCAACTGAAGCTCTTCTCAGGCAACGATGGGCTTACTCTGGAAGTTGCTGTTCGGTTCGAACGCTCGTTCTGATGTCATATTGACATCAGTTTTGTCGTTTACTCGCAAAATATCGCAAAAGTAAAAAGTGACGTCACAATGAACGTTCGAACTGAACCGCAACTTCCAAAGTAAGAGCCTAAGACTGGTATCGCTGCACGTCCACGAGACGTTGGTCGGGAACTGGTTAAAGGTAATTGGTAACTTTTAATTTTGTAGTGTTCTATATAATTGGATGTAATTTTCAATTACCTTTATTGCATCAGCAAGTATTAATTGGATTTTAAACGTAGAATAGAATTTACGGCTAATCGCGTCTAACCCATGGCGCCAACCAATTGTGTGACGAAAATCTCCGTTTAAACAGAGATTAATCCAGGTTAGCCTTTAAACGACTTTGGTGAGATCGGTTCATAATAGTACAATCTTTGAGTACAATTAAAAGTCATTACAATTATTTCAATTTTGTAAGCAAGATTTAATCTCTATAGATAATAAAAATAATTTAGCAATTCTCTTTGTATCAGAGTGAAGAAATAACTGTTTAGTGCAATATTGAACATTTTGATTTGACTTTAAATAACAGGAAAATCTTATCATCTTTTGAAGAGAAATTAATGGATGATCCTTTACTTTTAATAAATAATTATGGATCATTTATTAAAAATTATTGAAAATGGATGGACATTTATTTTTAATAAGTGACAATGGATAATTTATTAAAAAGTATTAAAAATAAGATATCATTTATTTTTAATAATCCTCCATCAACGACAGTGATAAACTGACTAACGGATTTTCACATTTTCAATGTATGTCTCTAAAGATAACACTATCACCAGTCAAAAATCTAACAACATTTTGTGAAACCATCTAATTCTTCACGAATATCTGATGAAGAAAAACAAAGGTAGGAAATATTTGGATTTGTTAGAGATGGTGATATTATGGAAGAAAGTGTAGCAATAAATATTATCAGTAGCGAATCTGAGCAATAGATTTCTGGTGGTGATAATAATAATGATTCAGAGAAAAGAAGTGATATTGATGACTTGTTCTATATCGGCAGGGTTAAATCTTGTAAGTGACGGAAAGAGTAGGATGTAAAATGCTCAAAAAAGAAAAATATGAATATTGTGAAAGTGTTACCAGGTCTAAAACACAAGTAGCATAAATATGGATGTTATAAAAATTTTAAAGATTAATATTAACATAAAGTACGTCATAAAAGTTGAATCTTCCAATAAACCCTATTGGCAAACTTTATAACTCGTTAAAATACTTTAACGTCTACTTTAACGTCCGTATCAGCACACGATACACCAGGTTAAAATGTTTCTAGAGTGTTAAATGCAAAAATGGTATTTACCCCACCATATTCTGAAATTAACTTAATTTTCCAACGCTCTGAATCTTATCCTTATCGGTGAGTTATTATTCGAATATATTGATGACGATAGGCAAAATTTGATCATCTTTTGATTAGAAATGGATGGATGATCATTTATTAAAAATAAATTATAATAAAGATAAACTGGTTAACTAGTTTTCTAATTTTTAATACATGTCTCCAAAGGGAGAGAAAAACTCTTTCCATGGAAGTTATACTTTGGGTACAGTAAAGAAGAATATAACAATCAAAGAACTCATTCAGTTTATCAGGCATGATCAGTTATGTCAGTTATAGCGGAAAATCGATGCTTACTCGATTTGAATTATGTTATATGATAATGGTTGTAAGTGGTGAAAAATCCGAAAAAACATTCTGGCACACTTTGTAACTCTTGAAATTACTGTAACGTTCGTATTCACCAGCAAAAGTTAAATCGGGAAATACTATCCTGGTGTTAAATGCAAAAAAATGTTATTCTCCACACTATAATCCGAAGATTACTTCATCACTGAACCCGCTGAGTCTGCTCCACCAGAGCCGTGAGTTAATAAATATGTCTTCTGTCTATGGATTTATTTATCTGTCATGCGCAGTTGTCTCACAATACAGTAAATAGTAGATGTGACAAAAAAGCAACGATTAATCGATATGTAAATTCGAATGTATACTAATGTATGTTTAGTTGTGTAATTAACTTAACTATTTATAGAGAATGACTAAAGTTTAAACTGGGTATTGAATTATTAAAATGGGAAATCATATAGAGGAGATATAAAATATTACTTATATGTATATCGCATTCATTATCACACAGGTTGTCGCTCAGGTATGCTAGTATATCATAATTTTCCTTACTTTAACATTTTTAATATTTAATATATCTCAATTTATTAATATTAATCTAATTAAAAAAGCTAATTTTCCTAATTAACTCTCTAAAGTTTCTCCTATTAATTATTTTTGATATTTCGCTAACATTGGTTTATAGCAAAATTTAAATCTGATTTCTTTTTACAGACGTAAATGTATCGCATCATTTTTGTGCCCTAATAATAATGTAATGCTAGTCTAGGGGAACTTTTGTGTAATATTAGGATTTTGTAATAACTTATAGCGTTAGAACTCCAATAAGACATTCAAAATTTATTTTATTTAGTTAACAAAACACATATTTGTTCATGTGTGACAGTGCACTGATAGGATTCCAAATTTTACAGATTCTAGTGAAGAAACCAAACGACTAAAAGAGTAGTAATGTATTTCTCTACTTCATAAATTAAACTTTTTTTCTCTTTTTATGTAAGTAAAGTTCCACTTAGCATGAACTTCATGAATGTCGTTATAAAATACAAATACTACCAACGAATAACTTAAATTCAAACATCTGTCTGTATATAGTTTGATTTTCCTCAACCCATAACAGGTGCGTTTATGAACAACAAATTGTTAACCGTAAAATGAAAAAAATTTTCCTTGAAAAATAATCCTTACAGATACATGATCGTTAGTTGTTCAAAATCTCAAATCCTCATTTTTATGGATGACAGTGCACAGCCACATCGGACTCTTGCTGTTGAGGAGCTACTGGAAAGTGAAGATATCACTCACTCTGTTGGATTGGCCAATGTAATCCCCGGATTTAAATCCCATCGAACATGTGTGGGATGCTTTGGGGAAATGCTTTGCAGCACGATTACATACTCCGGAGAACACCCATCAAATCAAACAGATCCTGATTGTAGAATGGGCTCTCCTACTGCAAGCAAAGATGAACCAGCTGGTTCTGAGTATGCGGAAACGGTGCGAAACAACCATTGCAGTTATGGGAGGGCATATTCCATATTATGGAACATCTGCTTTGTGTTTTTCCTCTTGAATAGACAATCATGAGTCACGATAACACGCCTTCCATAAATCTTATTTTTGTTTGATTCCATATCGTATGCATTGTATTTCTTTTTCAGAGTTTATGCTTTCGTCATCCTTTACACTCATAATACTTCCCCTCATTTCTGAATTTTATGTCTCTCAGATAATTTATCGTTAAGTTATGGAAAAAAACCACTTGTTGCTTAAGTTTTGCACAGTGTTTACCCTGAGAAAAAGTAAGACATTTTAAATGTCCACAGGCTAGGCTTGAAAGGAAAGTATCGGTTTTTCTGTCGCATGGAAGAACCAACCAGTGTCCTGGCTTACCAGCGCTATACTAATCGTTGTAAGGGGTGCTAGCCAAGTATCCTTATTTATGATTTTCATTTGGGAGAAAAGTTCTAGGTAAGTAAGTTTATCAGATGCAGAAGCATCCATCCTTTGCCAGACAGTCGGCCTTCTCGTGACCAGATAGATCCACATGGGAGGGGATCTACTGGAAATAAATATCATGTTAAAGTGAGAAGAGCTTCAATTTGTGAAGGATAGATGCACTTGTCTTATCATCAATACTGACCCAATTATTAAGATGTTCCATTTAACTTGCTATCAGTCAGAATCCAGAGATTTCCATAATCATTTTTCCTTAAGAATGACTTCAATTCTCGAATCCACTGCTATCAATTCACTTCTAAAAACGGAACAGAAGTCTGGGCTACGTTGACTCAGTGTAAAAGTCCTTTGAGATGTTTCAATATGAATGCCACTACCTTCAAAATTGTCAGTTTTACTACCATCGGTATACAATTTAATGCAATAAATTATCATACATTACTTTTACTAGACACTGTTACAAATTACATCATTATATATCTATCAAACTATTATAGTTTTAAAAATAAAAATGGTTGTAACTTTTAGAAAATAAAACAATAAATAAGTAATTAAGATGTCTACCTAACCTTAGGGGAAATAGATTGATATATTAACTTTCAACTATTTCTAAAAAAAAAAATCTTATATTCTCTCATAAAATACAAGAGAATGAAAAACAAAGTTCCCAATTTTTTTGTAATTTCTAGCTGGAGAGTATCCAAGAAACATTTCGGTAAATTAGAAAACAAAGTCATGCCATAATTTTCGTGTAACGGTATATTTATGTGGAATATTGTGTTTATTTTAAGTTGAGAGGTAAAATAGTGCTGCTCGTAACATAAAACTCTAAAATAATTGTTTTTAAAGCATATAAAAATGAAAAATATTCTATAAAATTTTACTACTACTTCTTTGTTTTTAAATGATTAAAGAATTCATTTTAGATCTATGTCTTTATTTAGATTGGTTTGTGTAACAATAAGTTATATTCGGTCACCCCGTGTGCCTTCGAAGGTGACATGCCGGGGCAGGACCGGTTTGAATGCAGAGCGACTTCGGACTTCTCCCAGCCAATAGAGGTGTCCGTTACTTTTGTGTAATTTAAATATTCAATTTGAAATATACTAATCAGGCAATTTTTTAAATTTTCTATTATGAAACATTCCAGATTTTTTTTTTTTTTTTTTTTTTTTTTTGTAATTGCATTCAGCAAACATGCCTAAGGAAATACTTGTATAACATTCAGCAAACATGCCTAAGAAAAAAACCTGCATAAATCAACTTAATAATTATAACTCTTTGCAACTTCATCATTGATACAAGGGTGTCTCTGGTTCATCAGATCCAAATATTTTTCAAATCTGTCATACAGAGTATGATTACGAACTTCACTTCTTGGATTTTATACTTCAATGTATGAACAATTTTTATTTGAAAGACCGGGGGAGATGCCAACATAATGACACCTTCGAAGACACACGGGGTGACCGAATGTAACTTATTGTTACAGTTTGATATGAACACTACTATCAATTTTGTTGCACTACTAGTATTAACTAGACTTAGACCAACTGTTTAAAGTCCATTACGGACTTTTTGTTTTAAGATTGTTTTCAAAGAAATTAGCATAGGATCAAAATTATGGTAAGTTGATGCAAGAGGAAAGAGTGACCCGATTATCATGATAATGTGGGGTTATACTAAAGATAGCTCACCAAAAATACATTGCATCAGATGGCTTGTACTTGGATATCTCAATAGGTTTCGTATATCACTGGAAGGCTAGTGGAAGTTCTATTAGGTGAAATCATATAGAGAAATCTTAATGAACAATCCACACAAGTCTTAATTGACAGCTAGCTAAAGACAAAACCACCTACATCCTTTCTTGTTGGGCAGCGAGAATCTTTCTCTTCTCTGTAGATGGAATAGCCAGGGATGGTATGATCACCTACTCCCATTGGGTTTAACTCTGACGTCCCTAGGGTCGGTCATTTCAACCCTTCTCTTAATTTGTCAAATTTTTTTGCCAAGACCTATGCACCGCCACAAATCTATTTTGGAATTATTTGTGGTACATCCAACTGGTACCAAAATCCGACAACAGCAGTGCAAGTACACATCCCTTGAATCTCGACACGTGTTATATCTCGAAACAAAGTCCACTCACTACCCTTGGACCCTAATCACATATCGCATTACCTATCATACACCACATGTAGGTCACAATTAGATAACTCATTAGGTGGTGTGTACCAACGATGCATCACATTTATACGTCCTATCAGGTAGTATGTACCACTCAGGACTCGCATTTAGATAATCTAGAAGATGACCCCTGAAATCCCGAAATTTGTGATGTTCCTTTATTAACTAGAAAATTGTTCTATAGATGAAAATGAAAAATAACTTTCCATTATGAAAGATTACACTTTCAATTATATGTAAGCGTCAATCAAACTCTTGGGACAAAATTCCACTTCTTAAAGCAGATTCAGAACGGCCCTGGGCATCCATATAGCTCTATCCAAATCTAAAATATTTGGTACCTAAACACAATACAATTACATTCCTTATTCGAATAGATTTATTAGACAATAAAAGGTTCTTATAGAATAATATAATCAAATTATACTATTTAGCTCATTTAGCTATTATCAAGTATGTGTTATTTTTTCCAAATATCACAATAAATAGATCAAACAAATTTAAGGACAAAATTTATTACATGAAATACCATAGTATATCGTCTAACTCCTGAAAAATTGTAATTTAAGTTCTTCACCACAGGGCAAATGGAGACAAAAACATTTTTCTCCAGATGATAAAATAATGTATAGTTCCACAATATATATGGGGTAACGAAAAAGAAATAAACAGAACACTTGATAAATAAAGGACTTTCTATCGAAATAAATACTTTAGAAGATAATATAAAATATTTGAAACTTCGGAACTTTCTCTATAAACTTTTTAGAGACATGAAACTATTTGAAGAATTAAAGATCGATGACGATAATTCCTCTTACTAAAAATTACGTATTATTTTCAAAGGAAGAATTTTCAAGTTACAGTATAATCACTGGTGTATAAATTCAAAGAGAAAAAGTACAGAATTGTTTATAGAATACTTATCTGTGTTAATGAAGTGAGATTCTTGTATGCTAAAATCTATAGAAAGTTTTTCCAGTCCAGTAAGAAAACTTCTGGGAAACAGTTTAAAATGTGTATATACACTATAGCATTCTCAAAAAATGTTTGTAAATCATACTAAATTTGTATATATATATATGAACGCTTTATCTAAATAACAATATTAAAACATTTCTTTGTAGATTAAATACTTTTAACTATATTTCTTCACTTTGCTTTCAATATCTATGCAAAATTTAAAACTAAATGCTTCTTATTTACAAACCATATATTGAATTTGATTTTTAATTACACAAAAATTCCATAAAGCCCTGAAACACCAGGAATAAATGTGAAAATGATATCTATTTTTATAAATTAGAAGAAGAAAAACATGCAACTCAAAATTACTGTTTTCGAAGTAACCCGATTTTATTTGGTTTGGAGTGTTACTTTTTTTGCTATACGAGAGCTAATGAGATCTACAGTTACTGCTTAAAGCCGATTTTGAACATCTACAAGTATCCATGTCGCAGTGGGATTCGAACGGTCCGATACCGAAGATCATCGCAATAACCATTCGGTCATCTTTCGGTGTAAAACGGTTTTAACGTAGACGAAAGCATTAACTCTGTCTTGATCATTTTTAATGATGAAAATGCTTACCATATAGCTCCAAGCCAAACTATATTAAATAACTCCCCCAGTTGTACTTTAAATATTTGTATGTGTTTTGCTAAACACTTTAATAAACCAATTTGCTAAAGAATTTAATTTAATATTTAATTTTTAACTATTTTACACTAATTTTCTGAAAGTAATTTGGGCATAAAAGTTTAAGAGTTTCGTCCCTGTATTACAACCTTCTCTAGAACGACATCACCTGACAACTTGCCACAAAACTAGATTGCAAACGAAGGCATATGTCATGTTGGACAACAAAATCAAAATTTAGAAGAAATATTTTGTTCAACATAAATAACACTTAAGAGACCACTGGCAACTATGATGGATAAAACTGGTCCTTGGGAAGAAGGTTGATGAATAATTAATGCTATGTTGTGTCGCGAAACTGAATATAAAAATAAAACAGAAATGGGAAGAGATAAAAATTTGAAGGAAGAAGTTAGATTCTTAAATTTTTCACCAACTCCAGTTATCAGCTTAATCACAGTCCCAGGACTCCATAAACACAGGAGGAGAGATGGTTGAGAAAACAAGAAAAAACTAGAAAAACGGCCATTATTTTTGGTGAAATAGGTAAGGAAATGAGTCATCCAATTTCTACTCAACAAAATTTTAAAGACCGTCAGGAAGAAAAACTTTCCTGAGTCGCAGTAGCTCAGTCGGCAAAAGCAACGCTCTCGTAACTGGAGGGTTGCGGGTTCGGAGTCCTAGCCGGCCTAAGATCATCCGTGATTGTTAAAGGTAACTGAGGCACGTAAAATATGTTCATAGTCACAATGTCCTTCAAGTTCTTAGTCAGTACCTCTGTAGGTGGAAGGCCAAACCTATGGGTCTTCTGCTTGGCCCCTGCTTCAAAATTACGAGGACCCATTTGAGTACAAGCCGTACTTTCACTCTTGAGTTGCTTGTTAAAATGAAAAGCACTCCCCCTTTACCTTATACAGAGTAACCTCCGGCTTAATCGTGCTTGGTTAGATCAAGTGGCATGAGAAGACAAAAACAATAACTACAAACTTTCCTGTGTTAGAAAACTCTCATCCTGACTGCCACCCTAAAACATCAGACCTCAATAGAGGGCGTCGACACCTACTGAGAAATATACAAAACCTAACTTCGTCGATGTTCTGCTTAACAGCAACAGTATCCTGGATCTTCTCCAGTCATTTTCCGATTGTTCCTCCGTGGGCTCTACCCCAACACAAAATCTTATCAACCGAAACGAGAAGAAAATGATTGAAGTTTAGATTAAATACTGATAACTGACTTAATATATACACAAAGTTTACAAATTGTAGTTTAAGCAAAACGACTTAATTTAGATACCGATACATTTATTTTAAAACATTTAAAAAACATTCCTGGTCGTTAGGAAAATTATCATATAATTGTTAAAAGCTTCAAAGCTATTATTTGAAAAGCGTTTTCTTAAAATGCATAAATGTAGTAAACGTGTAATCAAAGTAACTAAATTAAAACATTCTTTTGCAGCTAAAATATATTCAATTCTTATTCTTAATTTTACCTTTGATAGCTATGTAAAAATTTTAAAAAGCACTCCTATCTGAAACATCTATTGCCTTTTAAATTAATTTTCAGAAATGAAATTGCACTGAATAAATACATTTCGCTTTGTATTCAAATGCGAAATTCCTAAAGCACATCAAGCAGAAAGAATAAAAATGAAAACCGTGTCCGCCTTTCAATTACTTCTCCACAGAAACTATCTACTCGTGGAAGTTAAAAACAACATGTAAAATAATAAAATGAACACTTCCTAATACCATTCTCTAGCGAGCAAAAAAATGAAGAAACAGAAATGCTTATTTAACATCATTTGGCATAAATATTAGTTAATCCATCACTCTAACAGGAGTTCTGAAAACAAATTGTGCAAAAATATTTCAATCTTCTACTCTCGCTTCCAAAACAAAATGAAACAAAGGTCATACATAATTCATCACAGCGAAATAAAAGGGAACGAATATTTTTTCTTCCCCCTCCGCCTTTCGACTAAGGAAACTTTTGGCACTCATTTGTATTGCTTCGCTCGGAAAACGGCAATCTGTTAAGTTATTCCGAGATAAACCCGCTGCCATTGGAATGAATTCATAACGCCCTCAATGCATTCAGATTTCTTTTGCCACTGGTCGATGAAAAACCCTTTTTTCGTTTCCAGTTAAAGTGTTTTGGGCATCAAACAAGTTATTGAAATTAGACCGTTATTGCATGGGAAATGGTCTCTTTATATTCAAATGACAGAGGAAAATGAGATTTTAAGGGAAGATCTATATCATCGTGGCTGTAATATTCTCTTCAAAATTCGTTTTACGGCCTTTTCAATAACGACAGAAATATCTTGAAGTAATAGTTTTTGATAGCTGTGCTCAGCAAGTATGTTGTGTGTATTGTTTCAGAAAGACAAGATGATAAATTTTAGGCCGTTAAAACATAATTTCCTCCTGTGTTTTGGCAAGTAATGATATGAAAATAAAATATAAAATAGTCATTGCTTTCTGTATGAGCTTCTGTTTAATGGGTTTATCTATAAATCGAATTCTCAATTCATCAAATTTTTGAAAATATGTTTCACAAATAATATAAAGTGAAAGAAAAGAAAGGAAAGCATCAACCGTTCTGTTTAGCTTTCTAGCAAATTTGAACAGAAATAATGAAGTTCGGTCCATACATCTGTAGCTTCACTGATGATTGAAATAGCACGATTAACTTTCTTGTTAAATTGAAACCATTGAAAAATTCTCTATTAAACTAGTGGCTTTTATTTCATATTACTTGATAAATGCACTTTGCAACGTAATAACCTATATACTCTTTCAGTATTCCATAACATAGTTATCTCACTGTATTGTAGAGAATTAATTTTAACACAAGATACTTTTGCTAGAATTATTTAGACATTAAAATAGAGGTTTATTGTTATAACACACCTTCTGGAGCGCTATGCTTGGGTTGGACCTGCCAGCCTACTTTACTGGGACAGGTGTGTTCAGTCTTCTCAGAGAATTCATTAAAATACCTTCGAAAACTTTTAGTACAACAAAAAACATTTATTTGCGAGATTGAATAAAAAAAACTAAAGTATAACAAAATATCATATTTTGAGTCTTGATGTCTCAGAACCTGACGTAAGCAGATCAGATGGTCAAGCGTTCCAAATCGAAATATAACAGAAGTCCTGTTCTCTCACATCGAACGTATAAGTCTCTTCCAATCGCAGGCTGTGTGTAGACTCCCTTAACTCAACTGCTCTCTTCTGATCTTCTCTTCCTTCTTTGGGGGGAAGGGGGTCAGCTTCTCCGAAACTTGATTCCTTCCGAAAAGAGACATCCTCCCTTTCACTTGCACTGCAAAAAACAGACCAGTGACACATCCGAAAAACCTTATCAGCCCCCCCCCCCGCCTTAGCCTGCCAGCCTCTTATGCCCTCGAAGGAACGCCAGGTGGCAGGGGTCAATGAGGGCGACTTTGCAGATATCATGATGGGCACACATATGAGAAACATAAGTCGTGGGTGCAAAAACTGACACCATTGCAAAATTCTCTATTAAACTAGTGGTTTTTATTTCATATTGCTTGATAAATGCACTTTGCAACGTAATAACCTGTATACTCTTTCAATATTCCAAACATAGTTATCTCACTGTATCGTGGAGAATTTTAACATAAGATACTTTTGCTAGAATTATTTAGACATTTAAATAGAGGTCTATTGTAATAACACACCGTTCTGGAGCGTTATGCTTGGGTTGGACCTGCCCGCCTACTTTACTGGGACAGGTGTGTTCGATCTTCTCAGAGAATGCATTAAAATACCTCCGAAAACTTTTAGGATAACAAAAAACATTTATTTACGAGATTAAGTAAAAAAATAAAGCATAGCAAAATATTATATTTTGAGTCTTTGCGTCTAAAAGCCTGACGTAAGCAGATCAGATTGTCGAGCGTTCCAAATCAGAATATAACCGACGTCGTGTTCTCTCACATTGAACATATAAGTCTCTTCCTATCGCAGGCCCTATGTCGACTCCCCGAACTCAACTGCTCTCTTCAGATTTTCACTCCCTTCCTCGGGGGAAAGGGGGGTCAGCTTCTACGAAACTTGATTCCTTCCGAAAAGAGAAATCCTCCCTTTCAGATACACTGCAAAAACAGACCAGTGACATATTCGAAAAAGCTTATCACCCCCCTTAGCCTACCTTCTTCTTATGTCCCCATAAGGAACGCAGGGTGGCAGGGTCAATGGGGGTGATCAAGTAGGGTATCAATTTGTAAATAGTGTACAGAATAAAGGCCTTAATCTAAATATAAGGTCTTATACTTTTACAACGTTTCCCCTTTGTAGCCGAACACTGGTGTTAGTGTTATAAGTACATTACAACAATACACCTTTTTTTTTCTTCATTTATTATTATACATTTGTAATAACTTATGAATATCCGTTTTCTGTAAAGTGTAACATTGATAGTTACACGTTATATTTATATCGAGTAAAATTTATTCCCATCAACGGTTTTCACGTCTCTGTGGTCAATTACCGGAATTGCAATCCGAACAAACCGTGTGTAAGTCCCAGCAATTTAAGAAAAACAAAATTATAAAGACAGTTAGTTCTGTCTAAAAAAGGCAACGGTCAGCCAGTCTTAAGTCCCGCAGCTAAGAAAGATCGTTCAGCTGGAAAGGAACGCAATTTTCTCGTAATTTCCTGGAAACTGCTTTCTGTAACAAAAAAAGCCTGGATTCGATTCAAACAGATTTTTTTCTGTGTGATTTCTTTTAATTTTATGTGATTTCCTGTTGCATATTACATAATATGGTTAAGAGTTGAAACGAGGAATAGAAATCTCCTATAGGCGACCCAGCTGGAATATGGAAAAATGGGCATTAAAAGCCAAATTTGTCGTAAAATAATACGATACACGTACTGTACGATTAAAAACAGCGTAAATAAGAAAATCAAACAATTCAGTTTATTTTTAAACCATACAGATTCTTTAGTAGTAACTTTGTATGTTTATAAATTAAATTACTAGAATTGACCACTTTAGTTTTTTTTATTCTCAAGTCTAGGTAAATGTTTTAACTGAAATTTAAATACGAAGTTTATTCAAAATATATAAAAACATGTTACTCAAAATTACTGTCTTCGAAGTAATCCGGTTTTATTTGGTTTGGAGTGCTACTTTTTTGCTACACGAGAGCTAATGAAATCTAGAGTTACTGCTTAAAGCCGATTTCGAATAGCTACAAATATCCATGCCACAATGGGAATCGAACAGTCCGATACCAAAGATGATAGCTGTAACCATTCGGTCATCTTTAGGCGTAAAACGGTATAAAAACAGTAAATAAGAAAATCAAAGAGTTCAGTGTATTTTTAAACCATACAGATTATTTAGTAGTAACTTCATATGTTTATAAATTAAATTACTAGAATTGACCACTTTAGTTTTTCTTTTTATTCTCAAGTCTAGGTAGATGTTTTAACTGAAATTTAAATATGAAGTTTGTTCACAATATATAAAAACATGTTACTCAAAATTACTGTCTTCGAAGTAATCCGGTTTTATTTGGTTTGGAGTGCTACTTTTTTGTTACTCGAGAGCTAATGAAATCTAGAGTTACTGCTTAAAGCCGATTTCGAATAGCTACAAATATCCATGCCACAATGGGAATCGAACAGTCCGATACCAAAGATCATAGCTGTAACCATTCGGTCATCTTTAGGCGTAAAACGGTATAAAAACAGTAAATAAGAAAATCAAACAGATTAGTGTATTTTTAAACCATACAGATTCTTTAGTAGTAACTTCATATGTTTATAAATTAAATTACTAGAATTGACCACTTTTTATTCTCAAGTCTAGGTAAATGTTTTTAACTGAAATTTAAATATGAAGTTTGTTCACAATATATAAAAATTAAATTGCATTTACTATGCAATTTCCAAACTCGTGTAGAAAATTAACTATATATATCTTCTTGTTTGTAGGTCGTGATATTTTGTAGAGCATTATATTCATATATTCAAATGTATTCGGAGACAGCTTTAGCTTTCTCTCTTAGAAATGAAATGCATATTTTTAAGGCATTCCTTATTCCAACCAAGCAACGAAGTAGCTGTTTAGAAGATTAAACTCATGTAAAAGTTCAACCTACCCTTTAAACTTGAATTAATCTTGAGAAATATTATGAGGATTTATGATTGTTATTATGGTAAAATTTTGATAACAATTCTTGTAATGAATTCGTGGAAGGAAAGTACATTAACAACTCTTCTAAATTAAGACGGCAGTGGACTACTAAAACTTATTTTATATTTCAATCTGTTAGATATTTTGTTGTATTATTAGGAATACATTTAAATAAAAGTAGTTGAAATTTCAATATATTATACATTTTAATCAAAAAAGTTTTTTTTCAAATATTACATTAGATAAAGCATGTAAATAATAAATGTACGGAAGGAATTATACAAATTACTTATAAATATTGAAAACTTAGCACTTCACCCTCACCGTTTGGTATGTGTATATACGTGGGATTTTGAACATGCGTTTGCTCTATTCATTTCAGATTAATTATAATGAATTAAAGTACTATATTTATCAGAGTTTGGTGATTTATCCTTGTAATCTGTCAACAGAAAGCTATTTTTTGTATATATAACTTCAACCAATTCTTTCAATGTTTATAATGTAAAAATTTAAACTTGCAATACATACTAGAATTAAATCTTAAGAAGTTGTGAAATCGTTTAACAAAATGAAACCAACATTTCGGTGTAATTATGGAAAACGTAGTGTTCTAACCAAACTAACCTTTAATCAGCCTACTTGGAAAAATTTTCATTATATTACGCTTTAATAAATATTATATTTATATATATCTTAATGCAAAAGTGTTTCAAAACATGTTAAAACAATTTTATCTTCAGATTAGTTACTGGATCGAAAGTTAAAAACTGGTTAACATTTTTTTTCATTTGGTAAATTAGAACAGCATTCGTAAATTACAATACGACTTCGACTGATAAATTTATCTTCAGTTAAACTATCATATCATGTGGTATGTTTGTAAATGATGCTTTAATATAGACAATGACAGTTTTAGCGTCTCAAATAATGCTTGTCCAACACTTATCTTTATATGAAAAGTCTGTAAAAAGGAATGGTAAGTTAAAGATAACCATGTTTGATATTTTTTAATTTAACGTATTTAAAGTATATTCCATTCAATATATTACTACTCTGATCAAGAGGTATATTTCTAATATATCTTATCTAAGTTTTAATACAAGTTCAATTAATTTTAGTAAATCCACATGACATAGTAATAAATGTCATAGCCAAAGAAATTAAACGTTAGACAATTTAATCACTAATGCGTTAAACGAGTCTCGCAAAAATAACAACCATGTATACGTAAAAAAGGAATGGAGATTTTTCATGGCACCATAGCTTAATTCTTCTTCATTTTTATTGGCATTACAGTTAATTAGTACGACATAATTTCTAAAGCTCATTTGATATTTTTCTAGATGAAATCTTTAAAGTATATTTCTACATAAATTTTCTAAGTTACCTATTGGTATAGCAATATCCTATGCGAATACTCGGTTTTCAGGTGATTTCTCAGTATGTACAAGCATAAGGTTTAGTTAGACTTCTAAAATGTTATAAACTGACATTATACACCTCTACAATATACACATGCTGGATCTGTCAGACGAAATTAATGATTCACATTATCTAGTTTTGAATTTGAACTATACCAATTTAAGTTGAAAAATGAACGTCAATAATTAATTAATAAGCAGAATATTTTTAACATTACTTTAAAGTAGATTACGGTAAAATAAAATAGGTGAATGATACATAATATTCAAGTTATTTGCATGTTTAGTGCTATTATTTAACTGGTCTGCTAAAAACACATCAAAAGTGACCTCCCAAGCCTTGATAGCAGCCTTCTCTAGTTTTTCTCACATGGTCTTCAGTATGAATCATTGTCTTACTTATATCATCTAAAACATTTTGCAGGTAAGTATTTAAATGTTCATGATAACGTTTTGAGTACATTGAGGATAACTGATATTACGATTATGATGAAGATTGAAACATTCGTACTAAATAAATTAGCTTGTTTTACTATGGATTGGTGGATAGCATAGTATAATAATATTCTGTATTTCCCTCCATTTATATTATGTAATACCCGCATTATTCCTATTGAATAAAATTTATAACTTGATTTTTATATAACACAATTAAACCTTTATTTTTAAAGAAATACCAAACAAGCGTCATTATAAGGAAGAAGAAAGAAGGAAACTGTGGCAAAGTAAATCGAAGTCTATATTTTGTTGTCTATGTTTATACATTTATAATCTAATCACTAAAATTCATTATTAAGTGAGAAAAATTGTAGATATAAATAAGCTCTCATTTAAATTTGTTTATTAAATTAATTATTTGTTGCTAAAATTATGTAGTGTTCTCTATTACCCCCCTAACAAACAATTGCACTTAATGGAAAACTAATTACAAATTCAAACTTTTTTCGCAAAGTAAGTTATAAGAAGTTACTAAAAAGGATTAAATTATTCCCTAAAAAGTTAATTTATTAAACTATTGCCGCCTAAAGAAGATTAGCCTACGAGCTTAGAGGCCGAATGGTCAAAGCGCGCGATTCAGACCCGAAGATTGTAGGTTCGATGCTTGTCATGGCGGTTGATCCAAAGTGCGGATTTTTAATTTAAAAATGTTATTTGTTTCCTTATGCTCTTGAACATTCTAGATCTTTCTTTAATATGTAAATTAGTTATATCTCGAATATTCTGTTCGGGATAAAAGGACTGTTGTAGGCAAGTAAATCGAGTTGCTATGTATAAATTCTTTGTTTATACCTATGTGTTCATTCTAATCTACACTATAAAATATTAAGATATGATAGAAAAATTTTAGATATAAATACTCTATACAATTAATTTCATTAAAAAAAATAAATGTATTACAATTATGTATATGCATATTCACACTCGATCAGCCATAATTGTATATTTAATGAAAAACTATTGTATAAACTTACTTTTCGATAAGCAAGTAATTACAAGAACATTACTAAAAAGGATAATTATACGCCTAAAAGTTAAATTAACTGACTAAATATATATACGAAATTAATTTTCAATTGATTAAGTATTTCCAAATATAAAGACATTTTAGATTTATCTGTCAGCGATTATTGATATACTTTTAATCATTACCCTCTACTTGTTTAATTTTATGATAACTTATTAAGTACAATTTTACTTAAAACGGATATACATTTTTGCCAGTGCTATTTGTTTTGGGTTAATTGTAAATGATACTTTTCTGTATAATTTCAATGTATCTTAAACAAAATAATTTTATCTTATGTAAATTATAGTATTTCGTTTGCGGTATATGTATCTCGAATTGACCTTAATATCTTATACTTTTAAAAAAATATAAACAAGTCTTAAAGTATTTTTATGTGATTTTAAATCCATTTTTTCCTCGTATGATAAACAGACTTACGAGCTTTATGTGTATTAAAATTAAACAAAAAATATATTTATATCTATATATAAAGTAAAGGGACAATAACGATTTTTTAGTCCTTTTAATCGGATCAAAGGAAATCATACAACTCTTAGAAATTAACCTTAAGCGATTACTTTTTTTTCCCATTGTACATCATTAAGCTAGAGGAAACTAATAGAGGATATTATCAGAGTGGGATGAAAAGTAAACCTACAATAAGAGGATTAACAGTACAAGTGTTTGATAAGGATATCCCTAACCAACCCCGTACTACAGCTGAATTGATGGGAGAATTAGGCGCTTAGTGCATATTTCAACCAATTCCGTACATTTCAGACTTTCACGTACTGGCCGAAATATCAACCACCCATCCTCAAAAAGTGAAGGGTTTATTGTAATTTCTTTATTTTTCTATACTTAATTGGGGTTTACCCAGAAATTGTCGCAAAAACATTAGTAAGATTATGAAAAATTCGTTTGAAGCACTACAATCTACATTTTTGCAACACGAGAGCTAATGAGACTGAGACCTACAGCTTAAAGCCGAATCCGAGCAGCTACGAACATCCATGCCGCAGTGGGATTCGAACCCACGAGCTCCGGTTCCGAATGCCAGCACCCTAACTAATCGGCCCTCGTTAGGGAGTAAGATTTTGAAGTTAAAACGTTCGTGAGCATTTCATTGCTTTGCAGATGATGAATAAATACATTTCCTATCCCAAATCTATAGTAATGATATTTTTTGTTTTCTATTTTCACTGAAATTATTAAAGTCCGACAACTCAAACTGTAGTTTTGAAATAAAAGCTTTAAAATTCCTCCTTACAGTAAATAATAGATGCAGACGGCAACACGAGAGCTAATGAGACTGGGACCTACAGCTTAAAGCCGAAGTCGAACAGCTACGAACATCCATGCCTCAGTGGGATTCGAACCCACGAGCTTCGGTTCCCAATGCCAGCACCCTAACTAATCGGCCCTCGTTAGGCAATAAGATTTTGAAGTTAAAACGTTCGGGAGCATTTCATTGCTTTGCAGCTGATGAATAAATACATTTCCTATCCCAAAACTATAATAATGAAATTTTTTTTCTGTTTTCACTAAAATTATTAAAGTCCGACAACTCAAACTGTAGTTTTGAAATAAAAGCTTTAAAATTCCTCCTTACAGTAAATAATAGATGCAGACGTAAATAAAAATTCGTCCTCTGTTTTAATCACCATAGATAATTATACATGAAAGGAGTTTTCGAAATTATCAGCATGTGAAAACACGTTTAAATATTTATTTATAAACAAACCTTAGTTATCGCATTAAGAAATTTTCAAACGCGTATCTCCAATATTTTAATAGCTTTGGGAAACCAAACATTTGTAATGTCGTTCGTATGTTATTTTATTACTTCCTTTAAAAATGGGTTTGAAATTGCCACGAACCCGATGAAACGAAAGAACAAATATAATAAACACTCAACAAACTGTGATCTTCTTTAAGCTTTTAAAGGAAAGAAGTTCACTCGGAGACATATATTTCATGCTTGCACAGATACATTTTTAAATGGAAAATGTTACCTTTCACGCATTAATTTAAAGCAATCGAAAGAAATACCTGCTGATTCTCGAAAACCTTATTTTTCTTCGGATATGCGGAAGTTCATTAAACAGTAATTTTTCGGATATTCGTTCGAGAAATAAAGCCAAACACGTTGGAATATTTTTAAATATTCATGAACGGTTAGAGTTTCCAAATAAATCGGAAATGCGCAAAGGGAATATTTGACGATGAAAAGGCGTTTGTGTTCACTGAAGCTTTGGAAAAGTAATTCAAGAAGAGTTAGTACATCATTTATGATAATTGAGTAGTAATTATAAATCACTCATGTCTAAAGTTAAAGTAAGTAGTTTTGTTACTCATCATAAATACGACAACTCTGTTAATATTTTTTTTACTCTTTTATAGGTAAGAAAAAAAGATTAATTATAAATAAAATTTTAAAAAGGTAAAACTGTAGTATAACGCTTATTTCTTTACAGTTTTCATTGTAGAGTTAATTCATACAGGGAACAACTGTTTAAAACCGATTTCAAACGGCTGCGAGATTTCAAGCAAACTGTATGTTTAACCCCTTCCGGTAAAATGACGAGTCTAGCTCGTCATTAGTTTTTCATTCTATACCGCACAATGGCGAGCTACACTCGTCATTGTGCTTTACTTTAAATGCGATTAAAGTTACTGTTAAATATGATAATTAATTTAGTTTAAAACTTCTAGTGTAGTGAATTTGGCAACACTTTTATCACTTGTGAAAATCACAAGTCACTATTGCATATTGTTTACTTAGAATTTCTTGGTACAAGTCATTGCCAAATTAATGTGTCAGAATAAAAGAAAACCGACTAAGAAATGCCGTGTGTGTTACAAGAATCAAATTAAAAGTGAGACTACTTGGCGGTGTAAACAATTAAGAATTCCTTTGCACTTTGTTTTGAAAAGTACCACTAGCTTGAAGACTATTATCTGTATACCTTATTAATGTTTTGCTTTGATATTTTCTTAATTTTACTGTTTCTGATATTATTTAACACTATGTTAAAAGTGGATTTTAATTAAGAAAATGTAAGAATTGTAAAATGAAACAAGTTTTTTAAATAAAAATTAAATGGTTATTTCATGCACAGTTTTTCATTATTAAATCATACCGGAAGGGGTTAAAACCCTGAATTCCAGCATCGACAATACCCTACTCGTTCGTTCCTCATTCTTTTGTATGCTCTTGTAATGATGTAAAACTTTTTTTTTAAAGTGCCATTGATTTTTTGACAATAAGAAAGAAAAATAAAATTTAACTCACTATCCGATGTAATTTTTTATGTTTAGTTGTAACGTTAACTGAAATAAAAGTATTAAAACTTTCATAATTCGACAACAATGCTGCTACATTTTTTTTAATATTTTTATATCAAAGAAGTTAGAAAGAAAATATGCTCATAATTAGGTGAAAATGAATTAGAATATTTTTTCACAGTATTCTAATATCATATTCTTAATCTGTGGCCAAATTAAAAAAGTATGTATTGCTATAGTTGTTTTTTTCCTTCAACTATTGTAGTGAATTGTGATTCAGTTTGAGAGTCTAGAAATAAAGCACCTAATAGATGAATGAATCACATTATGAAATATATGTTTAGATATATTGAAATAATATAAAATAACATGAAATAGATTGATTCAAATCTGAAATAATATTATCATCATGAACTTTTAAAATTTGACACTTTTACAGAAAGCGTACATGTAAATGTGTTATAATTGTATGTAAATTACATAAGAAAGCATAGAAACATATCCATTAATATTGCCGATGAAATGAATAGCTGCTTTAGAACATCTAAATTAAGTTCTTTAAATATTTAAAACACTTTTTATTTGACGCCTAGATTATGCAGCAAACAACGGTATACAAAACCTACGATACTGGTATGATTATTTCACTAAATAATAGTCACTGAATATGTTGCCGAACTCTGGCCGATTGGTTAGGGCGCTGACCGTCGGTACCAGAGTTCGTGGATTCGAATCCCATTATTGCATGGATGTTCGTAGCCGTTCGGAATCGGCTTTAAGCTGTAGGTCCCGGTCTCATTAGTCTTAGTGTGCAAAACAGTAGACCGTAGATCTCCAAACCAAACCAAACCACTGAATATTTGTTAGGAATGAAAGAGATATTCAAGTAATTTAAGAACTTCCCATTAAATTTAAACGATCGAAATAATAAACAACCAAGTAGTAAATGTAAACCAATTAGCATGGTATATCATCTTTAAAGATTACTTAAGTGGTGAAGTTTCGTTAGTACATAGATTTTGATGGCTACTATTTGGCTATTGAGGGATTATAGCACCCTAATGGAGAAATAATGCAATGCTAGTGCAATAAAAAAATAAAATATATTTCAATTTGCATTTAGAGAATAGGAGGCTGCCAAAAGGATATTATTAAAGAATCCTTTGTTACAGGGAAAATCTCAAGTATAATAAATATGATAGACAGAGTTCACATCGACAAATATGAAGGGTGGTTCAGAAAGGAGTGATTAAATTAGACTTAAATAAACATTCATGTGAACTCTCAACAACTATTTCGTACATTCCACGGGAGAGAGGGATCTAGAGGAGTGAAGAAAAAGAGAACAGTTGATGAGATTATATTGACATAAATATCAGAAAGACCAACAAATTACTCCAATTTTTCTGCGAGAACCTAGTGATATTTTTCTGCCTTTTTGTATACAAAATTAAAGAACTACACTCACTTCATTGCAATACCTTAGATTTTAAGTATAATAGACTGTCTCAGATATTTAATACAGGTGGCATGAATTAATACTGTTCCTCCTCATCCATCATTATAAATATTTATCTTTTAGATATTTTAACAATGACAATAATCCATCTAGATTAAAACTGTAGAAAATGTAGAGATTTGAACTGAGGAGAGGTATGTAAACATGTGTAAATAAAGTTGACATAATAGATATTATATTGAAAAACTACTACCTAACGTAGAAATACTTTTAATATTCTCTACTTTCCGATAGTTTATTTTTACAAAATAATTTAATATAGATAAATAATTCAAGACTGGTTGAGAAAACCCTATTTTAAATCTCACCACAAAGTACGAAGAGTTTCACTCTCGTCACTGAGATCCTATAGCTTTCATAATAATTATGGAGCAAGATTTCAAATTTTCAGACACTCATTGTAATAGAATTATCTATTATTTTATTGATACATTATTAGTTTTAAATAATTTCAAATTCCACAAGAAAATATACATAAAGAATTTTTTTTAATTTCTTCATTACCACAAGTTGATGATTGTGTAGGTTTTATGAATTTTAAATAAAATACAACACTACCATTGAGAAGTAGAGCCAAGAAGAATTTTTTTTAATTTTAAAATTTGGTTAGTTCTTCAAACAAGGAGTAAACATGTACTTTTTCTTATTTTTGGTCTTAAATCTAGGGCTGTCCCAACGATTTTTCCATAAAGTCTGTCTAATACTATTAAGTATTACTTTCGATATTTTACGCTGATCTGACCTGCCCGCCTACTTTACTGGGGCAGGTATACTCGTAGACCTGTCGCTGAGATGCATAACTAAAATAATTTCTCCAAAGCGTAAAAGGACAACACAAATTTATTTACTAAATTGACGAAAATTAAAGTAAAACAAAATAACATAGTTCTGAGTTTCGGAACCTGTCTTAACCAGATCGGATGGCCTAGCTTTCCATATCCAAAATAAAATTCTCTCACTGCAAAAGAGAGAGATATCTCCAGGCCTCAAGCTCTATGTCGACTCCTCCAACTCAACTGCCGCAGATCTTCTCTCCCTTCTTCGGGGGGTTAACTTCTGGAAACTTGAGCCCTTCCAAAAAGAGAAATCCTCCCTTTCAGATGCACTGTCGGCCTGCAAGAAAAAACAAGCAACACATCCGACAAACCTTATCAGTCCCTTTTAGCCGGCCGGCTCCGATTTTCCTTAAGGAACGCAGGGTGGAAGGGGTCAATGGGGTTGATTCTGCAGATATAGTGAAGAGTGTACATCTGAGAAACACAGGTCGTGGGTGCAAACTCCTTACAAATACTATATTTTTCCAGTAAGAAGTTTTTAATGTTTACAAGTCTTCTTTAATATCATTAATCCATCTGACTAAAGATCGTCCTCGTTTCCTAGTACATCCTGGTTTGTTGAAATTTAATAACTTAGTGGAGTTGTTATCCTCTTCTGATCTAAATAATTGTACAAGGTACCTTATTTGTCTTGAAATCATAACTTTAACAATATCTAGTTCTTAATATCAATTTCAAAGTTTATTATTGCAAATAATTTACAATTCGTTATTTCATTGGACAGTGTCGAAAGTTTTGCGTTGTAATTTTCTTTCAAAAATTAGTAGTCTGGTTTCAACATGGTTTCTCAATATCCAGTTTTCTTTATCCTACAGGACTTCTTGTTGAATTAGATTTTTATATATAATAATTTTAGCTACAATGCTAATGAGTCCTGATTTTAGTTGGTTCCTTAAGCCAAACTTGAATCTATTAGTCAGCATAAAGTGTAATCCATTTTTCCAACATTCTGTTCATTATCGTTAGGGATATATACATACGTATAAATATTTTTAATACAGACTTAACAGTAAAAAACTGTTAAATAGACATATAGCAGACATATGACAGTAAACATACTCATACAGAAATAAAACAGATTAACTTTTAAATTTATCTCATAAAACATCTTTGCAGATTATAATATATAATAAATAATTATCAATATTTATTATGTCAAAGAAATGTCTAAATTAATTTTAAGCGCATAATTTCTTAAAGTTTGTATGCAGCTAAACAAGTTTCCTAATTACAAGATGGTTTCTGTAATATTAAAACTAATATCCATCAAAAAATCAAAAATATTTTTTTAAATATTATGGAAAAATTGAAAAATACGCATTAACCTTAATTATACTTCACTGTTTGAACTTTTTATCTCGTCATTTATCAATGCAAACCTTAAATTTGTATTTCATAAAAAAAGAACAGATCTTTCGTATTTCTAAACACTATTATACATAAATCGATTTCTAATCTCTTGTTGATCTAATGAAGGCTTCAGGTGAATAGCAAAAAAAAAAAAAATTATAAAATATCATTTATCATTCAGAAAGAAAGAAATTTCCATTATCATCCATTTTTACATCATGCTCATCCCTCAGCACTATACCTAGTTAGTAGCATCAATTTCTCTTCTTTTCTTATTTGCTGTGTTTAATGGAAAAATCGATGCTTTTTCTTGTAAATTGATTCAGATATTTTCTATTGAAATTTTTCCGACTGACACGTAATAGTTTCGTATAGTAAATCAATTTTCAGGTAAAGGGATTTTTCTATGCGCATATATTTACAGTTTCCAGAATTTAATACTTTCTTTTTCAGTTACCAGAAGCAAACTTGTTTTCTCTACGGAATCCACTCTATTTCTCATATGCCTGGAGACTTGGACTTAAGAAATAAGATTTTTAGTTACAGGTGAAATCAAACTATCGTAGAATTTTATTCGTTACTGTCAAATCTATAAAATTTATTCCGAACGAAATGTATTTTACACGTAATGAAGTCTTTGCCGCTTGTAGACAGCTCTTTCGAAAGCCAATATTTTAAATCAAGAAATCTAAATAGCCTTTTAGGACTTGTTGAAACATTCAATAGACGCAAAGTGGATATATTAGGTTCTTCTTAGAAAGAAAATCCTTAACCTTATAAAGAATAAAAAATAAAATTATATATATATATATATATATATATATATATATATATATATATATATATATATATATATATATATATATATATATATATATATATATATATATATATATATATATATATATAATATATACATATATATATACATATATATATATATATATATATATATATATATATATATATATATATATATACATATATATATATATATATATATATATATATATATATACATATATATATATACATATATATATATATATATATACATATATATATATATATACATATATATATATATATATATATATATATATATATATATATATATATATATATATATATATATATATATATATATATATATATATATATATATATATATATATATATATATATATATATATATATATATATATATATATATATGTATATATATGTATATATATATATATATATATATATATATATATATATATATATATATGTCAGGATTTAAAATATAGAGTAATTTAAGAGATTTTAATTAGGGATTATTTTAATGGGAGTAACGCGCCTCGCGTTACTAGTCACATAAATACGGCTCACGCGCAGTGATAACAGCAGAGAGCGATAAGCAATTACTATAGTCGGACCTTTTGGCTCTCGAAGTAGTGAATACGGCCTTTGTTTGCAGTTGGGCGCCAAAGATGAGACGCCATGTTGATTAGCGTGCTAAGTGGATTAATAAAGAGAAGAAAATAATGACTTGAGTGTGAACTGATTTATATATTGACCAGTGTGATACTCGGACCGTGTCACGAGCCGACAGGAAAGTACTACGCGGGAAAGTTTTTTTTTCTTTTTTTTTTTTGAAGATGGACAACAACAGCCGAGCATTCTCACGAACTATGCATAACATCAAACGTGAACAATTATATCCGATCAAGCAAACTCAGGCTTATAATCAGCCAGGACCATGGCTTCCATCCGCCGTCGGCAGAAAGAGTTTCGAAAACTTTGTGTTCGAGAGATCCGGCCTGCTGGCCTGGCAGGGCCACGT
>CM063505.1:27503875-27508598 GCA_032207245.1 Pardosa pseudoannulata | reverse complement strand
TCTGTACGTCTTTGACGATGGCTAATGGGAAGAGATAAAAAAAATCTGAACCGAATGTAACTTCAGTAAGGCACTAGATTATCTTTCTACATATCTACTCTGCATTTTTTTTCTCTTGCAACTGTATTTTTTTAATAAATATATTTGGGTCAAGATAACGTCTTAAATTAAATTCTTTTTGAGTTTTTTTCTTTACTGCTTATGTTTGATGCATGTATGAATCTAATATTTATTATAAATGACGTGATAAATGTATGAAAAGCTATTGATATAAATTTGAACTGAATAACTTAATGAATTAAAATTAAATTCCTTGATTTAAGTGTTAAAAACACAAGCAGAATGTACAATTCAAAACAATACCAAAAAGATGAACATGTACAGCAACCCCAATAAAGTTTCTTCTCAAATATTACTTCCATCTAGAGGAGAAAATCAGAATGAAATGGATAAAAGAATTGATTGATATACAAATCGATGTGAAATAAAGGCAATTTCTTCTGTAGAGCGAAATTGAAGGTGTGTATAAATTAAGATTATATAGTATAGGATGAAATTATATTTGATTCATACATTAATTATAAATGCCGTGATAAATGTATGAAAAAATATTGATATAAAGTTGAACTAAATAACTTGATCAACTAAAATTAAATTATTTAATTTAAGCGTTAAATACACAAGCAGAATGTATAATGTAAAATAATAGCAAAATGATGAATATGTTCAGTAACCTCAATAAAGTTTCTTGTCAAATATTACTTCCATCTAGAGAAGAAACTCAGAATGAAATGGATAAAACAATTGATTGATATACAAATCGATGTGAAATAAAGGCAATTTCTTCTGTAGGGCGAAATTGAAGGTGTATATAAATTGAAATTATATATAATAGGATGAAATTATATATGATTCTACTTACATTAATGCGAAGTGTAGGCTTATTAACGGCTTCTTTTATTGTTTTTCTTTTATTTGTTCTTTCCTTAGAATGTTATTGTTCATCCTCCTTTTTAAGTGCATTTGTCTTTACTCTGCCGTTTTAAATATGTAAATAGACTAACACATTAACCGATAAAGAGGCCGAACGCTGGCCGATTGGTTAGGGCGCTGATCGTCGGTACAGGAGTTCGGGGGTTCGAATCCCACTAAGGCATGGATGTTCGTAGCTGTTCGGAATCGGCTTTAAGCAGTAGGTCCAGGTCTCATTAGCCCTCGTGTGCAAAACAGTAGACCGTAGCGCTCCAAACCAAACCAAACTAATTCATAAAGAGAGAAAAAAGAGCAGAGAAGGACAGTTTGGTTTGGCTCGGACAGGTACGGTCTACTCTTTCCAATACGAGACTGGTATCTCCTTCTTAAAGCTGATTCCTAACATCTAGAAGCGAGACACGAACTTGCTGACTCTGGTACCGAAGATCAGCACCCTACCATTCGAGAATCATCCGCAGAGGACCTAAATATAGTGAATTAGAAATAGATAAATACAAACTGTCAGAAAAACAGACTACTTTACTTTCCAATATTCAATATTGCAATATATTGAATTCTTATTTAAATCTAGCTTTAATCATTTCTATACACGACTATAATTATTTCGCTTAACATTTTATCAATGTTCAGCATTATATTGCATTCATTTTTTTCTAATTGCGCCATGTTCCTAAAAAATACCTTATGTAATTGGCTACACGATAAAAAAAATGAAAATTTGGATTAAGTCTCTTCTTTTCTCCCTTCCTTAATGGAATAAAGCTGTCAGAAACCCACAGTACAAATCTCGTTTCCGTCTTTCGCAAAAATTTTTACAGAGTTTTTCGATCATGCTGATTAATCAGAATTGGCTTAGATCAGAATCCCAGAAAAACTTCTTACAAAGTCTAACAAAACATTCATTAAGAACGTAGAAATAAAAAAAATGTTCACCATTCGATTTAGCGGTCAGTGGACATTGTGCGAAAAAAAGAACAATCTTTACGTCTGTGTTTTTATAGGTAGCTAAAAAGCGGGGTATCGTGAGATAGTATTGGTAATGGGAAATTGGGCTTTAATGTTTATTGATTCAATGATTGTAATTGCATGAGAAAATTTATCTTTTACGGATAGTAATCGATTACTTACCTCACTTATCTGTTAATGTTTTAATAATACTTCAAAGAATAATATAAACTGTAGGTAATAACTTGTTGATCATAATAAAGGCATTTTATAAACATATATCTATCTGGCTACTGCGTCGCCGGACTTTGGTTAGGGCTCTGATCGTAGTTCGTAGGTTTGAATCCCACTACGGCATGAATGTTCGTAGCTGTTCGGAATGGGCTTAAAGCAGTAGGTCCCGGTCTCATTAGCCCTCGCGTGCAAAACCTTTGTTTTGTTTTGGACGGCAAAACTTTGGTTTGGACCATAGAACTCCAAACCAAACCAAACTAAACCTGGCTATTGCGTTTATATAACAACTAACACTAGAATTTTCGGAGGGGGTAATTTTACCCTTTGCAAACTTTTTTCTTTTTCAAATATAATACTTTTAGTAGAAATTCTCCGATTTGCTCTTCATTGACATTCCTTAAATTAGTGCTCTTCAATAATGAATTATATTTTATGTCATGTTTTGCATTTTATCTGAAATAGTAGGATTTACTCTATTTAATCCCATGGCATCTTATTTAAATACCTTACATGGAAAAATTCATTTAAAGCAAAGGTCTCTACTCCGTTTTAGAATGCATTTATGGATGTGAAAATAATGTTACGTTGGCTTAGTGTTTGAGACAGAAGAAATTAATACTCATTAATAAACACATAGAAAATTATGTCGTTATGAAATGTTTATATACAATTAAAGGCCTAATGAATACAACTGGAATACAACTTATCATTTGTAGATATGGGAGACTCCTCTGGATTCACCGTCGGTCTCGCAAAAATGGAGTCGCTTATCCTTTTGCTCGTGTCGCTTTAAAAAAATATCTATCCAACAAGCAGCAGATGCCAGCAACGTTCACCCTTTTTTTTCCTCTGGTAAAAATCTTGTCCTCTAAAAAAATCGACAGCCCTCAGAGAAAAAACAGGGGTCCACTCAAGAACGGAGGGGTCAGAATCCTGCCAAACCAATGCCCCCCCCCTTCTATTTGTTGGGAGAAGTCCGAAGTTTCTTCCTAGATCAATCCGGTCCTGTATGTCTTTGACGAAGGCTTACGAGAAGATGTAAAAAAAACGCTGAACCGAATGTAACCGATTATTGTTACAATGCACCATCATACAAGCTATAAATATAATTAAGTGCAATTATATGGTGAAGCTCATATTTGTAACCTAAGCTCATGATACTATTTTAATCCCATATCATTTCCATGAAAGTACAGAAGGTTAAATAAAAAATTCAATCTTCATTCGAAGCAAATGGGTTAAAAACAAAATAATACAAAAATGTTTAACTCATTGCCTGTGACACTCGAACTCAGTACGCCAACGCAGGTGAGTCAATTTTTGATCGCAAGACCTGAGTTTGGGCGAAAAAAAAACGGTATTTCAATTTCGTGAAGCCTGAAATGGATTTGTCCAATGCATAATATTTAATTTTACATTTTTCCAATAGATAAAGATACTTTCCCTCTAAAATTTCAGCAGTTTTACACCATTTGTCTCTATTTCTCAGTTAGTGTAAAAAATTTTTAAATTCAAAGGAATAGGAGGGACATGGATTCCATGACAGTTCATAACGATTATAATATTGTTGTATTATTTCATTATATTTATCTAGAAAATTATGTCATTTGATTTATTTTGCTGGAATTTGAGCAAAAGTTACTGTAATCCATTAACAATTTCCATATATGTGAAAATATTAAAAATAATATTTATTTCGTTTAAATCTTTTTTTTTTCTTCAAAAATAATCTAGTTCTAGCATTTTGATAAAAATAACTAACAAAATTAAAGAGAAAGAAAATTTCCGTTTTTGATACATTTTCTCAAATATATTCTACAGGCAAGGGGTTAATAATTGCTACAAATTCCTTTCTAGTCATGAATTTAAGGATTGAGATAAGGCATTGATATGAGTATACTCTCCATTTTATACTAAAAGGTGACTGTCTCCCACGGTTTGCTTAACTTCTTTGATTGCCGACCTATTTTTTTTTAGCAGTTTAGTTTAAAAATATATTTTTCCAGTATCTCATATAGTTCATTAATGGACAAGGGAATTACATTTCTTAATATACTTTCAATTTTTAACGATATTTTGTGACGAAAATATAACATTACAAAAAGTACAAATAAGAGAGTTTAATTTATTAAAATATGAGAATTTTGGATACAAATATTTATATAGAATCAAAACTGCGTATGGATTTTCATTTACTTTAAATGCTATCTATGCAAGACAATTATTTAAAATTATATTATTCTTCAGGCACGGTTTCACCGTTTCATGGTATTAAATGTCTTTTAACTCGATAAAATACTTTTTCAATTTTAATAAGCATATCCAAACAGATACATTCATAGAGAATCTCCACAATTTTGAATAGGAAATACATTTTTGTAATGCACTTGGAACTTTTCGAAACTACTAAATCATCAAACTTGAAAATATTATTTTAAAAAGTTAATAATAAAGGTGTACGGGAAAAAATAAACTAGTTTCAGCTCAGTTAAAGAATTATGTTATTCGAAAAATGTATTTTGATAATGAAGTATAAACTTAACTTAATTTT
>CM063505.1:27458875-27498875 GCA_032207245.1 Pardosa pseudoannulata | reverse complement strand
GCAACTTAACCAAAAGAATGTGAAAAAAGCCGAACGTCTGACATTCAACGTTTTTTAAAAAGAAACTAACTTTAATTTGATAACATAAAAAGAAGACACACCTTTTCATTTTCTTTTAATATGTTTTCAACATTCTTCATTCATGAGAAGGGCAATGGAATAAAAATACAATAATGGTTTCACTGTGCAATATAAAGGCATATTAACCATTTAACGGGCAGTGGTTTCACAACAAAAACACATATTAATAATACTTTTTTTTCTTCTTTTTAAAAATACCCAGAAGTTTATTTTTTCAATTTTCTGTGTTATTGACTCTTTGGTGTAGTAATAGATAATAGAATTTTGCATAATTTATTTTTCCCTTTGAAATGTATTAGTTTAAAATTGATTTACATGAAAAATCTCGAATTTGATTTTCCTCCTTATAACTTCAAATAAAAACACCTACCCAAACAAACAATGAAAAATTGTGTAGTTATCTATTTCTTACATCATTTTGATGATAATTATACATTTTTCTTAATTAATTTTAATATAATTAATTTTAGAAAACTCTTATTGTCATGCTGTAAAAGTTAAAGGTTTCACAATTATCCCCCCCCTACACAAAACAAAAATCTAACCTCCCAACAGAATGTAAAATTTGTTTTCATATGGTTCCTATTTATAAATTTCACAGACAAAGTTTATAACCTAATTCTGTTAAATCTGAAAGAATTTTTAATCGTGACATTTGAAGGATTAAAGAGAACAGTCATGTTGATTTGCTTTCATATGTTCCCAATACTTTTCATTTATGAGACAGGAAAAATACAAAAAATAAAAATATGGCAGTTATTTAACATTTAAATATCAGAGCATATTAGCAAGAAAATACTTAACTTAATTAGAAGACTGTTTATTTGTTTTCATAATATTTTTAATGTGATTCACGATATGAGTAGTCGAATAAAAGCAAAAATAAATTATTTAGCTGTGCAATAGAAATGCTAAAAGATTTTTCTTGTTAGAGTATGATATTGAATGATATTAACCCGTCACTTTAAATATTTGATTGCGTAACTGTACGTACTTTTGTGTAAACTTTATTGTTGTAAACTTTTAACTCAGCCAACACCTTCCATGTTACCTGAATCTAATTAAGAGTTAAAACTTGAAAACTCTCTTCAAAGAATTACAAGCTATCAAATATGCTGAATATGGCGTGTCGACGGAACACTTTAAAACTATTACGTGATGAACTTCTTAAAATATTGTGATATTCCTTCATATATATGTATTTATATAAATGAGGAAAATATATACATAATATATATATGTATGTATGTATGTATATATATATATAATATATATGTATGTATATATATATGTATATATACATATATATATATATATATATATATATATATATATAATATATATAAATATATATATATATATATATATATATATATATAAATGAGGAAAAAATATACATAACATAATTAGATTACACTCTTATTTATTTGTTTTCATAATATTTTCAATACGCTTCAGGAGATGTTGAGTCGAATAAAAATAAAAATAAATTATTTAACTCTGCAATAGAAAAGCTAAAAGATTTTTCTTGTTGAAGTATGATATTGATTGATATTAACCCATCACGTTAAATTTGTAATTGCGTAAATCTACTAACTTTCGTGAATTTAACCATAACATGAAATTATACATTTATTGCCGTAAAATTTTAACTCAGCCAACACCTTCCATGTTTCATGTATCTAATTAGGAATTAAAACTTAGAAACTCTCTTCAAAGAATAACAAACTTTCAAATGTGTTTAATACAGCGTGTAGATGGAAAACTTTAACAATATTACGTGATGAATTTGTTAGCAAAATATTATGGCATTGCATCATTTATATATATATATATATATATATATATATATATATATATATATATATATATATATATATATATATATATAATATATATATATATATATATATATATGTATATATACTATATATATATATATATATATATATATATATATATATATATATATATATATATATATATATATATTTATATATATATATATATATATATATATATATATATATATATATATATATTATATATATATATATATATATATATATATATATATATATATATATATATATATATATAATATATATATATATATATATATATATAGATATATATATATATATATATATATATATATATATATATGTGTGTGGGGGGGGATATATAACTGTGTAATAGAAAGACTACAATATTTTCCTTGTTAGAGTATGATATTGATTGATATTAACCTATCACGTTAAATACGTAATTGCGTAATTGTACTAACTTTTGAGGATTTAACCATAACACGAAATTATACATTTATTGTTGTAAAATTTTAATGCAGGCAACACCTTCCATGTTTCATGAATCTAATTAAGAGTCAAAACTCGGAGACTCTCTTTAAAGAATTACAACTTTTCTAATATGCATAATATAGATTGTAGAAGGAACACTTTAACACTATTACGTGATGAACTTCTTAAAATGTTATGATATTCATTCATATATATATATATATAACATGAAATATGTATATATATATATATATATATATATATATATATATATATATATATATATATATATATATATATATATATATATATATATATATATGTATGTATATATATATATATAAATGAGGAAATATATACATAACATAGTTAGATTACACTCTTGTTTATTTGTTTTCATAATATTTTCAGTACACTTCACGAGATGTTGAGTCGAATAAAAATAAAAATAAATTATTTAACTCTGCAATAGAAATGCTAAAATATTTTTCTTATTAGAGTATGATGTTGAATGGTATTAACCGTCACGTCAAATACGTAATTTCGTAATTGTACAAACTTTTGTAGATTTAATCATAACATGAAATTATACATTTATTGTTGTAAAATTTTAACTCAGCCAACGCTTTCCATGTTTCATGAATCTAGAATGTAGTGAAATGTGACTTCATGAATGTAGAAGTTAAAACTTAGAGACACTCTTCAAAGAATTACAACCTTTCAAATGTGCATAGTTTAACGTGTAGATAAGAACACTTTAACACTATTACGTGATGAATTTGTTAACAAAATATTATGATATTCCTTCATATATATATATATATATATATATATATATATATATATATTCCTTAATATATATATATATATATATATATATATATATATATATATACATAACAATAATTCTCTAATTATGTTATGTATATTGTTTTCTTATATATATATATATATATATATATATATATATATATATATATATATATATATATATATATATAAGAAAACAATATACATAACATAATTAGAGAACACTCCAATTTATTTGTTTTCATAATATTTTCAATACGATTCACGAGATGAATAGTAAATAAAAATAAAAATAAATTTATTTAACTGTGCAATAGAAAGCAAAAGATTTTTCTTCGTATAAGTATGATACTGATTGATATTAACATGTCACGTTAAATATTTAATTGAGTAATTGTACTAACTTTTGAGGATTTAACCATAACATGAAATTATACATTTATTGTTGTAAAATTTTAACTCAGCCAACGTCTTCCATCTTTTATGAATCTAATTAAGAGTGAAAACTCGAAGACTCTCTTTAAAGAATTACAACTTTTCTAATATGCATAATATAGATTGTAGAAGGACCACTTTAACACTATTAAGTGATGAACTTCTTAAAATGTTATGATATTCCTTCATATATTAATATATAACATGAAATATGTATGTATATATATATATATTTATTATATATATATATATATATATAAATATATATATATATATTATATATATATATATATATATATATATATAATTGTTTATTATATATATATATATATATAAATAATTAAAAATATAATTATATAATATAAAATTTTTAACTTAAATGTTGTACATAATAATAAAATTCTAGAATATTTTCACTTTATTTATTTTTCGTCATAATTATTATGAATAGTAAATAATAATTTACAAACTGTTTAATAAAATAAACAAAAATTTTTTTAGTATAATTAAATGATATACTGATAGATATTATTGATTGCATATTTTGTTGATATTATAATTTTTGAGGATTTATAAATAAAAATGATATTATACATTTATATAAAAAATTTATATTAAACGTATGATAAAATTTTATTACAACAAAAATATATATTGAATTTAAAAAGTCACTATATACATCTTTATAAGTCAAATATGATAAAATTATTCTTAATATTATACTAAAAACATGATATGATATTTTAAATAATTTCAAGAAATATTATATATTTCAAAAATATATTAAAAAAATGTTATTTTTATATTTAATTAGTATAAATTATAAATTAATATGTTATATATTATATAAATAGAAAATAAAATAATAATTAGATTACACTCTTGTTTAATTGTTTTCATAATATTTTTAGTACACTTCACGAGATGTTGAGTCGAATAAAAATAAAAATAAATTATTTATCTGTTTAATAGAAATTCTACAATATTTTTCTTGTTAGAGTATGGTATTGATTGATATTAACCTGTCACGTAAAATATTTAATTGCATAATTGTAATAACTTTTGAGGATTTAACCATAACACGAAATTATACATTTATTGTTGTAAATTTTTTATTCAGTCAACACCTTCCATGTTTCATGAATCTAATTAAGAGTCAAAACTCGGAGACTCTCTTCAAAAAATTACAAATTTTCAAATATGAATAATATAGAGTGTAGAAGGAATACTTTAACACTATTAATAGATAAACTTCTTAAAACATTATGGTATTCCTTCATACATACATATATATATATATATATATATATATATATATATATATATATATATATATATATATATATATATATATATATATATATATATATATATATATATATATATATATATATATATATATATATATATATATATATATATATATATATATACATATATATATATATATATATATATATATATATATATATATATATATATATATATATATATATATATATATATATATATATATATATATATATAAATATATATATATATATATATATATATAAATGAGGAAAAAATACATAACATAATTAGAGGGCACTCTTCTTTATTTGTTTGCATAATATTTTCATATTTTCAACACGATTCACGAGATGGAGTGTGAAAACACTAAAAAAAAATTAACTGTGCAATAAAATGGCTGAAAGATTTTTCTTGTTACAAGTATGATACTGATTGATATTAACCCTTCAAGTAAAATATTTAATTGCGTAATTGTACAAAATTTTGTGGATTTAACTATAACATGAAATTATATATTTCTGTAAAATTTTAACCCAGCCAACACTTTCCATGTTTCATGAATCTAATTAAGAGTTAAAACTCGGAGACTCTCTTCAAAGAATTACATCTTTTCAAATATGCATAATATAGCGTGTAGAATGAACACTTTAACACTATTACGTGATGAACTTGTTAACAAAATATTATGGCATTCCTTGAAATATATATATATAAATGAGGAAAAAATCACCTCCTTCAATTTTTTGATAAAGGGAACACACAAAATCTGAAGAGGTTTAATTTACATGTCTCGGTAATAAAACTCAGGCACCTTATATATTCCTTAACTCTCCACAAACGCAAGAGATAAAACATGAATCAAGATAATTAGGGTATCGTTTCCTACCTTGACTAATGAGCAAAAAACACGAAATTATTCGGAAATTAAGTCACGTAAGTCATGTTGTAACATAAATTGTAACTACTTTAAAAAAAGTAATTCTGACTAGAAATGACATGTAAGACAGACATACTAATTTGTAACCTAATTTGGATTGCTGATGCCCTATCAATATTTTACTTTTCTGTGATTATTCTTCGTCTGACTTTATTAGTAATTCCGATTAGTCAGATGAATGATTTATTTTTATTCTTAGAAACGGGGTAAAGGAAGTTACATATACACCCTGCAATACACTTATCAAATAGTAGTAAAGGGCCTATGTCAATTCTTTTTTAATTTGCAATTTTTGTATATTTGTGGATAATTTTTTTCTCTTCTAATTTGCCGTAAAAGCACTATCTACATTCCCTAAAATACAAATAATTAGCGATCGGAATAAAACTGAACCAATATGCTATCGTGGTCCCTATATGTATAGAAAAATTATTTCTAATATTTTATATTTATACAGGCACTACGTCTTTCCTACTTTAAGACTTTGCATGCTGATTTCAACTTCTCCTACTTTATCCTCTTTACAATTCCTTAAAATTCAGAATTTTAGAGATATAGGAAAAGATTGAACCAACATGGTTTCGAAGATTTGAACATAAAACTTCTTATTTCTCCCATTTTCGAATATTTACTTCGTCATCCCTACCTTAAGATCTCCTACCCCGAAGTCAAATACCTTGCAGTTCAGATATTTAGTGATATGGAAAATTTTGAAACAACATGATTTTAATGTAAAGGCCCCCATGTGGTCATAAATATTATTTCTAATATTTCTGCATGTTTACAGGCACTGCCACCTTCCGTACATCAACACCAGATCAGATTTCAAACGACTGTGAGATTTCAAGCAAACTGTATGTTTAACCCCTTCCGGTAAAATGACGAGTCTAGCTCGTCATTAGTTTTTCATTCCATACCGCACAATGACGAGCTACACTCGTCATGCGATTAAAAATACTATTAAATATGATAATTCATTTAGTTTAAAATTTCTAGTGTACTGAATTTGGCAACACTTTTATCACTTGTAAAAATCACAAGTCACTATTGCATATAGTTTACTTAGAATTTCTTGGTTCAAGTCATTGCCAAATTAATGAGTCAGAGTAAAAGAAAACCTACTAAGAAATGCCGTGTGTATTACAAGAATCAAATTAAAAGTGAGACTACTTGGCGGTATAAACAATTAAGAATTCCCTTGCACTTTGTTTTGAAAAGTACCACTAGCTTGAAGACTATTATCTGTATACCTTATTAATGTTTTGCTGTGATATTTTCTTAATTTTATTGTTTCTGATATTATTTAACACTATGTAAAAAGTGGATTTTAATTAAGAATATGTAAGAATTGTAAAATGAAGCAAGTTTTTTAAATAAAAATTAAATGGTTATTTCATGCACATTTTTCCATTATTAAATCATACCGAAAGGGGTTAAAATTCAGATATTTGGTGATATAGAAAAAATTTGAGCCAACAAAATTAAGAGTTATAGGCCCTCATTCGGGCATAAAACTTCTTTTTAATATTTCCGTATGTTTATAGATGTTATGTGTTTCCTTTCCTAACTCAAGACATTACCTCGATCACAATCTTTCCTACCTAGTCTTTTTTACCTCACAGATGTTTATAAAGTTTTTCACTAAACACAGCGCAACTCAAACAGATCAGTAAATGATATTTATTTTTAATTCCTGCAAAATTTGAAATATGTAACATAGTGACATTTACTTACGATGTACACTTACAACATGAGTGTCATATATTATACATTCCTACTTCCTTATTCTTATAATTCCTTAAAATTCAGATATTTAGCGATATTTTTATCTCGAACTTATTGCTAATTTTTACAACGACACAAAATGGTCTTCGTTAAAAGTTTTTGCTTTTTTAAACAATAATTTGTCGATATGATTCTCAACTTATTTAATTTTTTAAATATCAGATGTATTACACCAAGGGATTGAATTTTCAAAAAACGTTTAAAAATTCCATTCCAAATACTATACATAATTAATAAAAAATAACAAGGAAAATAGTAGGTAGAGATTCATTGTCGGTCTATAATATATTTACTATGAAAATTTTATGTGTGCAATATATTTGTTATTACGTACAGTTGAAAAAACACCATTTTCAGTAAAATGCATTCAACTATTTTATGGTTTCTTTAAAAGGTATAATATTGCATACAAGATTTTATAGTTTTATAAGTTCTAATTCAAATATTTCACTAGAGATTGTTTTAAATGATTCACAAATATCCAGATATTTTAAAATTAGCAAACCAAAAATCTAATATATGAAGATTTAATGAGTCCAAGAGAGCAATGCAACTAACTTTTTGACTCACCATGGTAGCATGGTTAGTATTTATTTCTCCTTCATGTTGTGGTAATAAAGCAGTTAATTCAATGGCTAACTTTTATCACATTAAATGTTTTACATATTTCTAAGAACAATTTTAAACAAAAATTACTTACTACTCGTAAAATTTCAGCTGTATATAGAAAAATTGCTATTCCATATGTCATAGAGCAAAAGCAGTCTAAGAAGTTTAACTCCAAAATCTTCAATCAAATAACAACCCAACATATCCTCTTTGAACAACCAGTATCTAACGAACCTATTAAAAATAAACTGAAAAAGCACGGTATACAGTGTAGGAAAGAGACTAAATATTACAAAAAGAATTGTGCGGGAATATTTGAAAATTATTTGCTCTTAAGTCACGATTGTTCAGTAACATCCCATAATTTTACTTAGCACTAGAACCTTACTCGAATTTTCACATTTAATACTTTGCTGGTAATAATCGAAGAATCTCCAGTTTTGATACATTTCTTTACTAGATATGAAAATGGTTGATATTGAAAGATGGTGATAGTGGAGGAAATCAAATAAATGGTATTGAGATGAGTTCTGCATTCCTCCAAAACTGTTCATGCAACTTTGGACTAGAAAAGCATGTGAAATATTGCAAATATCAAATCAGGCAATAAACATAAAAAATATTGTTTTAAAGCTATAGTTTAATAAACATGTAGCATTGAAAGATATTCTTCTCTTCTCTGATGGCAATAAATAGCATTACATTTCAATAAATTACAAAAAAAATTTACTGAGCAGGCATGAGACGTTTTGTGGCATTACTCTTATTTACCACATCGCCATACGTTGTAATTTCATATCCTTAGCCAACTGGAAAATTCTTTGAACCACCTGGAGTTAACTCCTATGTAGACTGATAAATAGTACATTCATAACATCTCTACGAAAAAAACTTACTATCTTTTTCTCAAAAATAAATTTCCAGCTGACGGAGAAATGGTTGAAAGTTGTAGAATAAGATAGGGCAATATGATTAAGTCGAATGTCATGTTTACTGCTTTTCTTGTAAGTGCTGGAAAAAAAAAACCTCAAAACATTCCTATTGATCATGTATTAACTATCTCAGCATTACACTAAATTTAAGCTTATCAGTTCGAATCTTAAATATTATAGTAAATGTTATAGTTAATTTTAGTGAATTACCGATAGTAAAGAAAGCAAAATTATAAGTATTTATTTTTGCTTCAACAGATCATGTGAATATCAAAAATTGGTTAAAAGATATTTTTAACGATTTTACCTTAAATATATTCATTATAGGTATTATTATTCATGAACTAAACTTTTAATGTTTTGCTTTTTGAAGTAATCTTTTCTCTATAAAACGAAAATAAATCCATAATAAAATCCATATCAAATTCTTTTTATTTTAATGACATACGACTTATGTCGATAGTTCGGATAAAAGTTAAAAACACTTTTCAAAATATGTATATAATGGGTATTGAATACAAAAATAAGTATGTATTATCGTCAAACATGATCTAAAATATCCTATTATAATCACCTGCATATAATTGTTCAGGGTTGAAAGAACATTTCTTCAGACGTTTCCTGTCATTACTCATTACATTATCACCCTCTGCCTGTCGCTCCTTTCAAAGTTATTTAACTTTTATTTTTCCCTCGTTATCAGAAAATAATGAAAACACAGGGGACATTTTTCCGATGTTGTTAACAAGTTCAAAAGTAAACATTAAATTAACTGCAAATCGCTAACTTTTTTTTTATATCGATGATTGTTAGTGATATATCATTATCGATTATTGCTCTGTAACATTTTCCAGCGATGTTCATTTAAGAAAAGATAATTACTTAAAACATTTCTTAATTAAAGATGATTTTTTTGTGAGTTAAAGTTAATTTGCTTTATTTATTTAGACACTCGTGTGACAGAAAGTTGCAGAGTTAATCATAAATTACTGATTATCAAATTCTTGAAATAGCAAAATATTTTAGGATTAAACTAATTAACGACTTGTTAAAAATCAAGAACTGTCTATCATGTACAAGATTCTTATAAATGTTTATTGTTTTTAAATGTAATTATTGAATCAAAGCAGAAGGAATTTTGGTAGGATAGATAATATTTATCATGATAAAAAGTGTGTTATCATCCAAAGGAATATATATAATATTTTCGAACATATTTAAATCAAAACATTTTTAAATCCAAATACCACAAAATTTAAAAAAAATTATTTTACTTCAGTATCAAGATATAATTTTAAATGCAAGTATTCTCTCGCATTAAAATATTTTTCTAACAATTTAATCTACCTTGTATTAATAATTTTTATTTTTATATTAATATAGATTCAGATATTTTTCCCATGTATGTGGCTGATATTTAACAAAAATATATTTCATCTTCAAAATGAATATTTTCGGAACCACTGAATTTGAAAATTTTAAATTCAATTACCACAAAAATATGGAGATTTATTTTACTTTATTATCAAAAATATTTTAAAATGTACGCTGATCCACCATAACATACCTTTTCTTACAACATTTCAAACTGCATAATATAAATTTCTGTAATTTCAAGCGTTATCTGGATTTCAGATATTTTTAAGTGTAATTTTAATACAGCTGAAAATAAGCTAATATATTTTAATTTATGTTCTTTATATTGAGCATTTACGGGTACTGTAAGATTTTAACAAGGCGTAATTTTCTTAGAAATTCAAAATTTCTATCTCATTGAGTTGTAATATCCAACTACGAATAAGGTGCGAAAGTAGATTCATCCTGTACTGAGAATAGCTAATACACCAAAATATAATGCAATTATTGCTAATATTTTTTAATATTTTTCGTTTTTCATGAATACTTGAAATACTCGAAATGAATTTGTAACTATCTTTTTTCTCTAAAATTTATATACCATTTATTACATTGGATATAAAATAAAATCTCACTTAAATTTATGCTTGAATATGTAAAATCTGCTAATGCTGTACTTAATAGAACTTTTATAGGTAGTTTTACATGAAATAAAACGTTTTTTCTGTAACATTTATTTAATTTTAATATGTTTCTCACACGTTTATGCTAAGATTTAAAGTTTAAAGCAGAGGTTAAAAGGTACTCCAAAATAAAACTCTGTTGTGGACACTATATGACTTCCTTCTGTGCCAATTAATTTATATAAATTTTATTAATTTGTATAATGCGGTATCAAAATTAGTTCGATTTTTCTTTATATAAACATTTTAAACAAAAACCTTTCGTAATAACAATATTTCCTTTACTCCAAACCAAGAAAAAATAGACAGTAAAATTTTTAGATTATTTTCTACAAATTGATTCTATTTATTTATTTATTTTTAAATTGACCTTTAAAATCATTGTTTCAACTTCACATGAATGCGTCGATATATTTTTTTGCATTTCTAAAAGAGATATGGGGACGACCTTTGGTATTATTATTCGTTATATTGAGATTTGTCGTCATACAGAATGTGAATTTAAATCAAAATAGAGGTGCACATTTAGATGGTACGAAATTCCTAAATATAAATTTTGAACAGTCTGCGGCTGATCGTGTTTCAGGTATGACTGGTAGTATTAATATTAATTACAGTGAAATTTATCCTTATATAGAGTTTGACTACAGTTTAAAGGGGAGGTACATATTAAGATATTATAATAGTCCTAAATACAGAATTTGAATTTCCTACGGCTAATATTTTTTTATGTTTGAGAAATACATATGTGAGTACGTGAGTTCTTACAAAAGTCCCGACAAAGCTAGTGAAAATACTTCAAAGAATGGTCAAAATAAATTTTTAACTTATCAAAATTAATATTTGCTTCTATGTACGTACAGTGGTAACAATGAAGCTTGGTAAAATTGATTCAGTCGTGTTCAAAATGGGCATTTCCTCTAAAACCTTAGTAGCGATTTTTCTTTCGCAGATACAGTACTCCTTTACTTTGTAAAAGGTAGTTAAAAAAGAAGTAAAAATAAAGCAATGTTCTATTTGATAGAATATATTAGTTTTTAATTTACATATTTCTAAAGTTGTCTGAATTTCTATTTTATTCACTTGATGTATACAATTTGTTTTTCTTTTTAATATATTGCTATATATGGCGAATCAATACAGATTTCATGAAGGTAGACATTAGTAATAATCGAGGACATAGTTTATTCAAAAAAGATCAGAAATTTTTGGTTTAAATTGAATCAAAAATAGCCTCTGATAAGTAAATACATCCAATTTAAAAAGTTGTATATTCCCGTAAGCAGTTTTTTCACGAGATTTTTATACACCTTCCTTGAACGAGCAATCATAAAATCCCGATCAACGTAGAAAATTGCAAAAAATCATCAGATTTTTTATTTTATTATTAAATACAAGGAAATAAAACAAAACAAAATATGTAGGTTTTACGCTGAATTTTTAATTTTTACAGGAATAAAAGCATTTAGCTTTAATATTAGCTTACTATCCCGAGTTATCTCGGACAAATGGAAAAAAGTTAAATATAAGTTTTGTATAATACTTTTTGAAACAAGGGACAGCACAAAGTGATACCTGACATTCTGAACACTGGTATCTGCTTTCTTTTCTTGCCTCTGAAATCTATTGGCTTGCCTCTGAAATCTATTTTACAGGAGCACAGAGTACTCTGTCTCATTGGACATGATTTTTTTTCAGTAGCAGGAATAACATCTGGAAAATGCCTTGAGGTTAACCTGATTGGTAAAGGACTAATACTGGGTCTTCCTGATGTGGCAGAAAACTCGCCACGATGATTTTCTGAAATTAGTTTTCTGATCGGTGGCAACACGTGATCAGTAACGCCAAAAGGACTGAGAATCCAACAAAACTTGGCAAACTACCTATCAAAGCTGAATATTTCTTTCATTTCCTCCAGACCGAGTAAAACCATGATAAAACGAATCTTACAGACCTATTCTGATAATAATTAACTGCAATATATACTAACCCGAGATAACTCGGGATAATCAGGCAAGCGGTTAAAGCCCAGAAAACTTTCTCGTGGAAAAATTTGCAAAACGTATTACTAACTTTTTTATAAATTTTATTATTTTGGTCCTTGTTCAGGTGAAAAAAATTTATTTGAAAATTTTAACATTAATAAAATTATTTACAATAATATTTAATATTTAGAAATACAATAATATAATATCTGTTAAAAAAATCTATTACAAATCAAATCTAACTTTTTTTGAAATTTTTACTCTTAAATGTTCTGAAGATATTAGTCAGAAAGATGTTTTTAAATAGCACACAAAATAATTTAATGGTGGCACATACATTTAAATCAAATGCCTTTTAAACTATTTTATTTTTAAATTATAAGATTCGCCGATACACAGAATATATAAAGTTCGCAAATGGAAATTAAATTTGAGACATCGGGAATATTTTCAGTGATAATTTTGTTAATTTTATATGAATTAAGCTTTTGCGAACTCTTAACTATTTACTTTACATATTACGTTTCATTTCCGTGTCAATATTTTATCCTGTTTATGTTAGCTTTTCAAATGGTAAGATAATAAGCGAATAATAGATTATAGAATTAATAAATATATGATAACAGATTATAGAAAGCTATCACGGGATAGCTACAATCACAAAGGAGTTATCTTAGTTTGTAAATTTTAGTTATACGTAGTTTATAAATCGTATAACTGACATTTTAAATGTTTCTAACTGGAATCGCACTGTTCTTACTGTTTAGTTCTGGTGACAATAATACTTTTTTTAAAATTTCGAAATGGATAAAAATATTTATATGTTCTGTCACACTCTTAATGTATTTTTAGAAATGGATAAATAATGCATTATTATTTAGTTATACGTAGTTTATAAATCGTATAACTGACATTTTAAATGTTTCTAACTGGAATCCCACTATTCTTACTGTTTAGTTCTGGAGACAAAAAAAATTTTTTTTTTTAAATTTCGAAATTGATAAAAATTTTAGTAATGCTGTTTAGACTTTATAAGAAATAAAAATTGCAGTATTTAAAATTAAAACTAACAAAAAAATAACTACATAATTTTTATGAACTTTTAGTCATAAAAGGAATGTGCATGGAATATTTTTAATGAAGTTAATTTTTAAATTATTATTTATAGCTTATAGTTAGTGTTTCGAGAGAATTACGTTTAAATAGACATATTATAACTAACATACTAAATTTCCAGATAGAATAAAAATAATTTAAATTTTGAAAATCTCCTGTCTTTATAATTATTACACAGATCTTCCATATTTCTATTCAAGACAACAAACGTATCCGACCGTAAAAAAATTTAAATACCTCCTCTATATTCATTTAAAACATAAAGAGATTGAAATTTTAAATGCTCATAGGGATTTAACAGTATTGCTTCTAACACGTGTTCTGTTATAATGCCATTAAATATGCTCATTTGGGGTTTCAACAATTCTATTATGCTTCGAAAGTACCGTAATTGAATTGGACACACCGGAGACTTTTAAAATAAGATAAATATCAACTAAGGAATTTAAAGAATAAATAGCTTTATAGAAAATTCAATTTCTCTGAGGACAAAAAAAATATTTACAACATTATAGTTAAGAAATACTGTATTAAAAACTTGTTTTTATGTAGAAGTTAGGAAATAATTTTCACGATATTTTATATTTTATAAAATATTTTTAAAACCAATTTATATTTTTTTAGGATCATCATACAAATAAGACACAATTAGTATTAAATTTTATAGTTTGCTGCATTTTAATAAATGACTAGATACTTTGATAACTTAAAATTTTATTAATAATCATAAAATATTCTTATCACTAATCATACCATATAACGGGTCAAATGACCCATAAGGTTTATGTAAAAATTGCGATGGGAAATGAATACAAAATTCTTATTCTTTGTGTTTGCAATACATAAAAATTGACAATATACAATTTTGTTTAATTATAATAAAGTTTATTTGTCTATTTCCTTCCAATTTTCATATTTCATACATTTATAATCAGAGAAAATAAAGTCCGGTCATATGACCGGCTGTGGTAGAAATAGGTATGTATTAAGTGTTGGTATGTTTAGTGTTATTGAATGAAACTCATATCATTGACATAAATGTTCGGAGTGTCTTTATTTAGGAATAGATAAAAAGTAGTTTGTGATATTTTTCCTTCTAGTGAAGGTAAATTACCCCACTATAGACAAAACTCATTAACAAACTTTGTCATTTTTATTAAAATTTTATGAGTTTTTAAGAGTTCCATACAAGTTTTTATATTTGAAATTCCAACTGATATCAGGACAAATAGCTGCATCTATTATTGTGTTTTTCTATCTGTAACAATAAGTTACACTCGGTTCAGCTTTTTTTACCTCTTCCCGTGAGTCATTGTCAAAGACATACTAGAACAGGACCGGTTTGAACTAGAAAGAAACTTCGGACTTCTCCCAACCAATAAGGTAATTTGTCGCAACGTCACAAACTACTATAATGCCCTTCCCATTCATTTTCATGTTTACTACAGCCAATAGACAAACAATAAACTGACCTTCCGTTTGAAATTAAAGCCAGAATTGTCATAATTTGAGAATTTGCTCTACTGTGTGAAATCGCCTTATAGAAGTACCCGTTGGTTTGGAGAATTTCTGACCTCCCACCGTTCTGGAGTGGACCCCTGTTTTTTTCTTCGCAAGGAGTCGGATATGTTTTAGAGTTAAAGTTGTGACCAGAGGAGAGTGGAAGGTAAACGCCATATTGTTTTTTAGGCCCGGCGCCGACTCAAGAGCAGTCTTCGATATCTACAAATAATAAGTTGATTCCAGTTGTATTCCTTAGGCATTTATTTAATTGTATAAATTTATTTAATCAAGACATATTTATCCCTGTGTTTATTAATGAGTATTAAATTCTTCTTTATCAAACACTAAGCCTACGTAACATTATTTTTACACTATCTCAATTTTTTGTAATTACATATTTGTTTTACTCTTTAGAGTTCATATTATCTAGAATTTAACACACTGTATACGGCGCTCCCAGGGGCAGCTCATTTTAGAACTCTCTAGAAGCGTTCTTAGCAAACAATAAGATGCATACATACCTATTTTTAATGTACATTTGGTATTATATTCACACAAAGCATTCTTAAATATTATTATATATTTTAAACATCTATTTATTATATAAAATTTTTTTACATTTTAACTGCTATTTATTTTACAAACTGGAATAATGCTTTAGAGTGAGATTTTTTTGTAAAGCATATTTCCTTCTGCAGTAATATTCAGCACGATTTACAGCAATATCTGGTTTCACTCCGTTTTCCGTTGGACGAACTGACTTTGCATTTTTTTGGTTGGGAACTCCCTCCAACACTGGTAACTTAACAAATATATTTGACTTTGGTTGGTTATGCATCGATTCAGCAGAAAAAACAGAGAAAAGATATATCTCGTTACCCAGCTATACTGAAGAGTCGGGACTCCATGTAGAGGAAGGGAGCTGTATGTAGGTTGATTGATGAAGAGTCGGAGGTTTTATTTTAAGAGTCACCTCAGGTAGAAAAAAATCAGACGCTGACTTGATGGAGAGACGTCCTTTTATTTGGTATCTGATCAAATAATTTTTAGTTTTATAATCTAAAACTAACATAGTTCCCTTCTGCCTTGATGTAATAGTGGGTAACTGAAAATCCTTCAGTTGCGTTGTTTAAAAGCATTACGGAAATTAAATTGTTGCTTTATATGAAAAATATGATGGAGACTAATTTGTTGCATTATATAAAATATAATGGAGATTAATTCATTACTTTAAGTAAAAATAACGCCAGGAACACGCAGTAAAACAAAACAAGGATAGAGTGCTTAGGCTGGCCAAAGATCGAGGTGGCTCCAACGGAGAAATTTTTCAGACCAAAAAAAAAAACGCGTCAGCAAGGGTGTTAAAACTTTATCTCATTGTCTCTCCGTCTCGCAAAATTATCAGAACTTCTATTTTGCGCTCACGCCAAAAGCGCCGAAACGCAGCCATCAAGAAGGTTGCCAGACGCCAAGAAAACTCCGCGGAGAGTAGGGTTCTCGAGGCTCTGACCAATGAAACGTCTAGAAAAGGAGCGCGGGAAACAAAAACCCAATCTTAGTGAGGCACAACCCCGGTGGTGAACATTCGCCAAAAACGATGCAGAGCGGAGGTTGGCAACACACCACAACGCGGCATCTTTCAAAGGAGCGGCTGCTATCTCAAATCGAAACTTATGGCTACAGAACTGTCAGAATATGAGCCGATGTGTGCAAATTATGGTCGAAAGTTTTAAGGGGTGCAGATGCAGGTGGCTAGAATTGGACGCTCGGTGCAAAACTATAGGTTCTGTTTGAAGCGATAGGCTGCTATCGTGAGAACACAGCTAGAGCTGCACCTGCAAGGGTCAATGTGGGAAAAAAAGGCGCAAAATGTAGGTTAAAATATATCTACCTTACAAGGGAAATATGTAATGAAAAATCTTCATTACACCAGCAACAGTGGTCGAACTGCTAAAAACGAGAAACTCGTAACCCGTGAGCAATGTGTAAGTATATTCAGCAGTGTATATTCATTTAATCAAGGAATCATTAGAGTGTCAATGAGTTAGTCAGTTTTAAACGAAGTTAAACATTCCTGTTATATGGATCTTTAGCTACTCTCCAAACGCAGTTTTATAGCTAGCCATTATATAGCGAAAGATAATTGAAAAACGATTTCTAAACAGGAAAAAACTTCTTTTTGATGTACAAACTTTGGATTTACTAAAATATATCATCAATATAGCGGAAGGATTTTAATAGACACTTGCCAATAGCTTTATATTTACTTTCATTTTACACTATATTTTTATGACACAAATGTGTCAGATGTTCAATTACTTGCCATAGAAATTGTTTTAAAATAAAAGGCACCCCTCAGAAGTTATCAAAGAACAAATTGCACCATTCTATTTCTTGTCAGATTCCTTTGATTTGTTTCGAGCCATTTTCTTTTAATTGACTGGTTATTAATTTTTCCTTCAACTTGACATTTTTCATACTTCTGTATTTATATGTTCTGTCACACTCTTAATGGATTTTTAGAAATGGATAAATAATGCATTATGATTTATCATGTCGGATAAATAGCAATCTTATTGACTGGTTTTCATTGTATCTAATTGTAAGTGAACCTGTCAATAAACATTACTTTTGATTTAAAATGTGTGTACAACATAAATACTCTTAATAAAGATATCTTTTTAACACTGGATTAAAAATATAACGAAAATAATAACCTCTATGTATTTTTCCTTTTATCTAATAGAAAATATTTAAGATAGTAGAAATTAGAATTATATTTCAAATAGGATGTACTATTTTGAATTGTTTAAAATCCATCAAGAGTCATATATTATATACAGATACATAAAAATTACACATACATACATAGAAATTAATCAAATGAACTCAATATCTCATTTGCTCTAAATTTGAGAAAATATTATCCCCTATATAATAATAGCCTAAGTTGTCTGTCCACGAATTTATGAAGCGGTTGTACCTGGAATGGATACAGACATCCATATTGGATTTCATATGAGTTAGGATTAGCAAAATTCAAAGCAAGTTCGAAATCCACTCCATACCCCCCTTTTTCGAGCGTTTAACGCTTTTGTTTCAAGTTTTATTCTCCCTCGTATTCTATACTAAATTCATTCTTGATATGAATTTAGTATAGAATAAGAGGGAGCAGAGAGGGCGGAGCATAATATTTAAACTGGACTGTGTTTACTCGATGCTCATATACTCTAATTAGTTCCTTCACCATGTGTAGGCCTAGCACGTTAGGTAGAGGGTCGGCCCATTTCATCATTGTACTTCTCAGGTTGACGGCTCTGTCCCCGACACAGCCAAACTTTTTTAAATGTCTAATTAATTTAATATTGTCTGCTTTTTCTTTTAAATTCTTATTCCTAAAGTTGTTTTATTACTTTCGAAATCGTTTTATTATTTAAAAAAAATGTTTACTATTTTTTCAACTTTTTATGACTTAAACTTTCTTCTCGTAATGTAATAATAGCCTAAGTTATATGTCCGTCTGTCCTCGAATTTATGAAGCGGTTGGACCTGGAATGGAAAAAGAATCCATATTGGATTTTTGATGAGTTAGGGTTGGCAAAATTCAAAGCGAGTAAAATTTATCTTTCCCTAAACTATAGATCCGATTCTAAAATAAATTGGTATGAATAAGCGTCGTATCAGAGCGAAAAATACTGTCTTCTTTAAAACGTCCGAAATCCACATCGTCCCCCTTTTCGAGCGTTTAATGCCATTATATCAAGCCCTATTTTAGGAGCAGGTGATTAAATTTATCAATTTATCACATAATAAATAGGTAAAAATAACAATTTTTCTAGCATTATGACATCATTCCTTTTAATCATTTCATTTAATCATTTCTTATTTTAAATTATTTAAATATCGTCTGAATCATTTTCATACGTTTTATCCTTAAACTTAGATATTACCTAAATAATTTTCTTTTATATTTGGCTTAAATAATAGATTAGGTACATATGTGATAATTTTAATCGATTATTTTTGTAGAAAGATAATTCTCAGCCAAAAAATTAAGCCATTTTTTAACTGCCTCATAGGGTACCTTTACAATTCTGGAAAATTAAAAAATTTTACTGATCCCGTCATATGACGGGCTATATGCTAGTTAAAATAGGTGTCAAATAGAAGACGTAAACGAGTTACATCTTGGAGTTACATCGTAGTAACAACCCTTCTGTCATCAACCGGCAAATGATGGTTTAACGAGACATATATGCCATGCATAGTCAATGCATTGTCATCATTGTAGATCTTCGGTCAGGACCAAATTCAAACAGACACTGTAGGTGCGGAAAGGGATGTGCAAGGTGTTCTGGGACAGAAAGGCTGGTTCCATTCACAAGCGGCAGAGTTCTACGAGAAAGGTATACAAAAGTTGGTAGCATAATACGACAAGTGTCTCAATTCTGGTGGTGTCTGTGTTGAAAAATAGCTGAGACATTGCTGTACTCGTTGCCAATAAATATGTCCGTGAAAGTGTGAGTTCATTTTTTTCTTTTAAATATGGAAACTTACTTCTGGATGTTCCTCGCTTTCAATGTCAATTGAAAGCGAGGAGACCAAATCAAGCCTTGGGATTTTCTAATACACTTTAAATTATAGAAATACTTCCTAAATTAGATTATTGTTTCAGGTTTGGGTTCCTTATTTCACGATTACTTTTAAACTAACAAAAAAATGAAATGTTTTCTTTAATTTCATTATTGACTTATTAAACATTGACATTCCGCATCCCAGTTTAAGACAAATAAACAAATATACTACGATTTTAAATCTTTTTTCGAGCTAGGAAAAAAAATTTTTATAAACAATGATTCAGATTTAATTAACAAAGGTTTAAAAATTTATTACCTTCTTAAAACCACCATGAAATATTGTCTTCTATTTCTGTTTAAGTACATGGCAAACAAACAATGTGTGTAGTGATTACTTTTACAGGATTTTTTTAAAATAAAATGTTTTATAAAAATGAAGATTTCACAGTTTTTGACTCTGAATTATTTGAAAGAAAATTAATTTTTCAGTCCAGGTGTTTCAACCAGTGTGTAAAATTATGTTTCTGAAATTTCTGTTAGCCAAACTGCAGGCTTTTTCCCATTCGCCTATTTCAATTGCCAGGTATATATGTTGGACATTCAGAATTTAATGAAACACTAGATATTAATCTTTCAACTGCTTTTTCAATGATATATTGCGTCTGAAAATCAGCATATTTTTCTTTTTAGTTTTTACTTCTCAACAGTTCCCTGTTTCCTGTAGTCTTCTGTTTCTCAACATACCGATTAATGAGAACATAGCCTACTGCTTAAAGTCGACACCCTTCTACAAACAGGCATGAGATTCGAACCCACTAACTTCAGCACCAAAGAACAACGTAGTATGCAATAGATCATCTTTAGTAAAGTACATTTTTCATGAACAAGTTTTACTTCAAACTTATTACTTGCATTCAACACAGTAGTCAAAATTGTTAAAGAATTGAGAATTGAACTATATATGTATGCAATTCTTTATTTAGAAAGTAATAAAAATGCTATTTTTCATAATATTTTGCTTTTTCCTGAAGGTCTGACCATTAATTATTTTTAACTTTTTTAAATAGGAGGATAATGATTACTTGAAACCGATTCCAATTATGTACGTATAAAAATAAAAATACATTAGATTTAAAACATGAGAAAATGCAAACACATTTTTATCTTAAAAACTTGTGTATCATATAAAACAGGAGCCAATTATATGTATGTATGTATATGTATGTATGTATGTATGCATATATATATATATATATATATATATATATATATATATATATATATATATATATATATATATATATATATATATATATATATATATATATATATACATATATATATATATATATATACATATATATATATATATATATATATACATATATATATATACATATATATATATATATATATATATATATATATATATATATATATATATATATATATATATATATATATATATATATATATATATATACATATATATATATATATATATATATATATATATATATACATATATATATATATATATATATATATATATATATATATATATATATATATATAATATATATATATATATATATATATATATATATATATATATATATATATATATATATATTTATATTTATATATACATTAGTTTTAAAACTAATTTAGATTTTAAAATAAGGCAAAAACATTTTTACTTAAAACAAATATATATAAGATTTTATTAAATAAGAGATTGCATAAAGATTGCTTGAAACATGTGCCGATTATTATACATATCAAAGTAAGAATACGTTAGATTTAAAAGCAACATTTTAGATTTCAAAATAATGCAAAAAAAAATTATCTTAAAAATATACGTGTAAGTTTATTTTAAATAGACGTATTCATAAAGATTGATTGAAACAGGTACCAATTATATAGATACAAAAATAAAAGTGTATTAGATATAAAAATATTCAGATTTAAAACAGAATGCAAAAATATTTTTACCTTAAAAATATGCGTATCATAATATTACTATTTTCCCTTCTTTTATATAAATCTCTGATATTTCGGAAGCCACATAATAGCGCAAAACCTACATAAACGTAAGATATAAAGCATAAAGAGATATTATCGGGGAAACTAGATCCTATGTATAGACAGGAATAGAGAGCAGTAACTTAAATCCGCAATGTAACATACTATCATATAAGGGATGCATCCCATCTGGTGTCTGGAGTATATCTAACTTTCATTATTGGTTATGCAATTTAGTATGAGCGCGAATATTCAGTAACAAAATACGATAGTGGGTATGTTAAAAATACTTCTGAATTGGAAAAGCTTAAGGTAGTGTTTTGTGTTTTTTGCAGCTTAAAAAAATTCATTAACATCGCATATAAAAAGGTATTATTGGTTTATTAATGTAAAAATAATTTTACGTTCGCTTAGTGTTTGAGAAAGAAGAAATTTAAACTCATTAATAAACACATGGACAAATATGTCTTGATTAAATGAATTTATAAAATTAAATAAATGCCTAAGGAATACAGCGGTAATCAACTTATCATTTGTAGATATCGAAGCTCTCGAGTCGGCGCGAGCCCTAAAAAACAATATGGCGATGATTTTTCTCAAAATGTTTATCCCGCAAGTTGCGGGGTTGTCAGCAGCGTACACCTTCTACACTCCTCTGGTCACAACCTTGTTCTCTAAAAAAATCCCAGCTGCCCAGCGGAGAAAAAACAGGGGTCCACTCCCGAACGGAGGGGTCAGAAAAAGTCAAATCAATGGGCTCTTCTACTGGTTGGAAGAAGTCCGAAGTTTCTTTCTAGTTCAAACCGGTCCTGTTCTGGTATGTCTTTGACGATGACTCACGGGAAGAGGTTAAAAAAGCTGTAAAACCCGAATGTAAATTATTGTTACAATTAATAAGACAATATGAATGGGAATTAAGTAGGATAAAGAAATTTTAAAAATGTACTTAAGGGAACATAGTACCTTTAGACTGAAAAAGTCTTTATTACAACCTATATTTGATTCAAGATAAAACAAAATTTTCTGCTCTGTTTAGAATACAATTTTTTCTACAACAATAATAAAAATATGATTTTATCCGTATACATAGTTTTGTTATATTAAGCCTTTTTAACAACATCACACAAATTAAGTTACCTATAAAATAATTACTTTAGCATTTATGTATAAATTTATTCGACAATTTATTTATTACAAAATAAATAAATTTTAAACAACTTTTAAAAATACTTAAAGTATTAGAATATCCCTGATAATTATTTATAGATAATAAGTATTTATTGAAATATAGAAAATTCTATACAGATTTTTAGATTAGAATATATTTTTCATTCTTAATATCCTCGGGGTTTTTTATTTTTTTTTATTTTTATTTTGTTTTTTTTTTATTTGTTTGTAAATTATAGTTCTTAAAGAAAACCATAAAATGTAAACATCCAGAAAGTGATACAATTATTGTTACGAACTTTGCAAACGAAACTACCTCAACTGTAAGAATTCAGGTACCCATACCGTTTATAGAAGTTTTCTATGGTTATTTTTAAAAAATAACGAGATGTCGACTCGTTGGCGATGGTTTTGGTGACTTTTTTGGATTTTTATATTTTAGATGTTTTTCTACCTTTTAATACGAAAGTGGAGTTTAAGCTCAATAGTTCAGAAACCATTCAGAGAGTTGTTCAGAGCTAATTTTGTTAACTAGGTAGAAGACGGCTGTATGATATATGAAACACTTCCTAAATTGATTCAGTCAACACTCTAACATTGAAAGATTTCATTATAAAAAACATAGGAATACTAATTATAAAAATAAATGTTCAGTAAATGTTTCATCTAAAATTTCATATAGGATATACCAGTCATCTAAGTCGCCATGTTTGTTAATGGTGACTGTGGTACATAAAATGTGTTCGTGGTCACAATGTCCTGCAAGTTCTTAAACGAAACCTTTGGGGTTGGCAAATCAAGCCTGGGGATTTTTGTTTGGTCCTTACTGCTAAATTACTATGACCCGTCTAAGCTGAGACATTCTTTCTTCCTATCAGTCCTCGCCAAATGAAAGGCGTTTAAGTTCGCGTTAAGTCGTATGGCCTCTAGACAAAGTACTTGACCTGAAGGGCCTAATAATTATCGGGTACACAAATTGGCCGATCCAAGGGACATATCTAGCGATCTGTAGTACCCAAAATCGACAGTGACTCGTCCAAGTAGCATTGGAAACAGAAAAGTACTGCTTTTAGGATACACACGACCTCAAAGGTTTAACAAACTGTCTAGTAAGGGGTACTATAGTATGCCTCGCATGTTATATTGTAGTATACTTTGTTCTTGTACGCTTTGTTCCCATAGTAAACGAGTATAATTTCGTAATTAAATGTAGCACAGATCTGTATTAGTGCTTCTTTAGAAATATCAATAAATTTCTGTTTTTTCTCTTACCGGAAGTTTATTTAATCTGTAACCATGTAAGCTTTCGACGGCACATATTACAAGTTTGTATCAAGAGTTGTACAAGAAGTGGAGTAAGTCGGGTTTGTTTGTGTTTTTAATTTTTATTTTTAAGAACTAATTGTAGACGGCCATGATAGCTCAGTCGGCAAAGGCATCAAACTCATAACCGGAAGGTTGTGGTTTTGAGGTTTGTTCCGAACAAAACTCCGTGCTCATTAATGGTGGCTGAGGCAGTTGAAATAGGTGCCTAGTCGCAATATAATCCAAATTTAAGCGGTATTTCTGAAGGTAACAGGGCAATCCTGGTATCTTATGCTTCGTACCTGCTTCTAAATTACGAAAATCCTCTTTTTGGGATAAATTTTACTCCCATTCGTAACTTTCAAGCCACACGTGCTGCGGCTAGAAGTAATGTGTAAGAGTTTGCTCATTAGCTCTTGAAACTGGGCTATGGCGTGATATGGCTTGAAGTAATGAGTAAGAGCTTACTCATTAGAACTTGAAGCTGTTCTAATGAGTAAGAGCTTCACAGCTGAGTTCGGTGAATCTGTGTATGACATTTGGATGTATATTCTGCCTATTGCATTAGAAAAAAAAGGAATCGATTAAAAAAAAGTCATGATTACGTTTTCAGATTTTTTTGTATATTTATCCTACAAACCACTCTTAAAATTAGATGTTTAGGAACATCTCGAGTATAAAAAATACTTTATTTTTTTATTACTACTTTAATAAATGCTGTCGGAAATTCAGAGATTCAAAGCTTTTAAATGTAATAACTTCTGAAAAATTATTTGTTCACGTGAAAGATTTAAGTGAAATTGTGATTCACAATCGGAACTCTTACTTTCATTTCAATTTCCTTTATTTTTTCCATAAGAAAGAAGGCAAGTAAAAAAAACCACACAAACGTAGAAAATTAAAAGTTAAAGATATTTATCTCGGTAACCTAAAGTACAAAACTTAACTACTCTAGAAAAAATGGAGTTGATGCATTTGCACTCAATATAAAACAACAGTAAGCAAAAAGTCAGCATTTAATTTGTAAATATACAATCTTACTTCATTTTAAGGAAAACATTTTTTCCTGTAGTATATTTAAAGCGAAAAAGGAAATCTCTTGACATTATTCCGATACGGCAAGATTTTTTTTCTCTATCCTTATAAAGAAAAAATCAAAAACTCTACAGTGGAAATTAATTATAGGTTGAAATTGAGAGTGCATAAAATACAAATAGTTTAAGTGGGAAATTTGAATTCGTAAAAGCAATTTCCTTAAATAAAATTATCAAAATCAATGCTGCGATCTGCCCTTTTGTCCTGTCTAAAATTATATTTTAAGCTTACATACATTCCTATAAATTTCTAAAAAAATCAACCTTATTTTCTTAAGTAACTTTAGAAATTTGTAAATTTTTTGAGTGTTAAGTTTTCTTCTTTAAATGTTGAATCTAATTTTTTTTATCTGAACATCAGATGTTTCTTTTTTTAAAATGAATGCTTTCACCGATTGTTATCATAGAATTACCCGATTAATTGCAACTTTGAATGTACAGGGTGTTTAAAAAATGACCGGTATGTTTGAAAAATCAATTAAAATTAAACGGACAGTGATAGAAATACACATTTTATTGCAATGTGCTTGGGATAATAGTAAATTTCCAGGAAGACAAACTTTCAAAATTAGTTACAATATTCCACAACAGATGCAGTCTGGAAAAATCTAAACTACGATGTTATTCTGTGGGGACTCTTAAAAGACCAGGTGTACAGCTACTATTCAGAAACAATTGAATAACTGGAACAGTACATCTGTTCTGTATCTGAAGTCATTCCATCTGAGACGTTTACACCGGTTTCTGATAATGTCGTTCTGAGAATACGCCTTATTATCGCTGCGCATGGTGGATATCTGGAAAATATCGTAGTTTAGATTTTTATACACTGCAGCGCCATCTTTTGTGGTACATTGTAACTAATTTTGAAAGTTTGGTTGCCTGAAAATTTACTATTGTCCCAAGCATACTACAATAAACTGTGTATTTCTATCACTGTCCGTTTACTTTTTATTGATTTTTCAAATATACCTGTCATTTTTGAAACACCCTGTATGAACACATACAGTTTTTTAGTTAAAATTACCCTTCTTGCTTAAAACTCTTATAGGCCACCAAATTTAAATGTTAAAAATCGGGAGAAGCCTACAATGGATTTTTTCTTATACTAAAAAAAGTAATTTCATTAGTCTGGCTTTCGTTTTCAATTTTACAAAAAAATATGGAAAACTATCACATAAATATAGTCTGTTTTTTATCTACTCTAACACTTTATTTTATGCACTTAAATACCTGCATCGGAAATCGGATAGTTACTGGAAGTAGTCACTCTACAACGAAAGTAGCAAGTAGACTGTTACTTCCGGTTGCTTGGATTAGAATAAAAGTTCATGTAAAACTACATTTTTGATATAATGTGCATATTCCAAATTTGATTTCTTTAAGTCAAAACATACAGCGACCAACACTTTCGGCCATGTGATGTCAGCAATCAAATAGGAATGGATAATCTGCATTGGATAACTTACATAGGACTTCCTACACTTATTTTGCTGCGTGGGTGCTAGAATTCAAGCGGTGGACGCAAGCTAAAACATCAAAAATCGTTAGTAACCTACTCTTGACGTCCTCGTGGACTTACAGAAAAGAAGGAATATTTTCGATATTTAAGTCTTAGTTTTTACTTTTGCAAAACATATACTTATCCCTCAATAAATAATATATGTCTTGTAGTTGCGTCAATACTTTATTCCATGAATTTAACACTTCGCTTGCGGGCAACGTATTTTTACTTTTCTTTCCAGTCTGTCACTGGAGCGAAGGTCACGTAAAAATACGTATTTAGTAGATTTGTGGTGGATACCCGCTAACCACCACCAATCTACTAAATACGTATAATTATATGTATGTGTGACATTATATGCGTGTTGTTTGCGTTGCTATGAAACGCTTTGCATTTTTTCTTTCAACGAGTTATGATTGTCGAGTTACTCGGTCTTTTGTTGCGTTATTTCGTCTTCAATCGAATTCCTAGCTCCAGAACGTACAAGTCGTTTTTTTTTAATTTGAAGCTTGGTTTTTTATTGTTGAATACAAAATTGATAAAAATGAGCCGTTGTGATAAAGATAGTGATGAAGAAATATGAGCTGACAAATTATCGGACTTTAATTTTAAAAATCGTTTATTATGATTTCGTAAAAATATTCTTTTTTGTTGTTGTTGTTAAATAATCATACAATATATATTAAAGTGTAAAATGAAAAAAGTTTCGTTCATAAAAACAAAGTAGTTTTTGACTGACTGAGATTTTTCTGAATAACTAATCTTTCTCTCGATTCACGAAAACACGGCCGCTGCTGCACGCGTAAGTTGTCTGTGAAGTATACCCGCAAGCCAAGTGTTAAATAAAAATACGCATCACGAAGGTGAGTGTAAACTAGTGTAAACTAGTAGCAGATAAACTTATATTTAGTAGCCGGTAATAACACGTAAGTTGATTAAAAAATTACAATTCTGCTAACATTTACACATTTAAAATGTGGTTCCTTTAAATCGAAATGTAATTTGCAACCAGATATAACTGTTAAAATTTCCTTTTTGAAATCTGGACTTTCAAATTCAAAACGGGATGATCAATAAAAATTGCTAAGTCAAAATTTTGGAAGATTACAGTGATTACTATGATTCGTATACGAGAAAGTAAAAAGTAGATTAAACTAACTTTTCAACAAATTTATCTTTACTGACACATTTTATATATCTAGGCCGCAAATATGTCTCCAGATTTAATTTAGTTCTTGATAACACTTAATATCACATGCTTGAAAAGGCACATGACCTGTTTATTAAGCGTTGTATATTGAGTACATAATGTATGGTAAGTCTGATATATTATAAGATAATTAAGATTATTAACATTTTAGAGAGGTTAATACTAAATTATAACAGTTTCGGTCAGACTTTGACCTCTTTACCAGTAATGATTTGTGAAATACCATTAGAAAAAGGCAGAATTTTCATATAATCATCAAATTTAATCTGCATTCAAAACCTGTTTTTGTTTAATTTTTCCATTTCATTTGCAGTTCTCTTCAGTAGCTATTTAGATTCATTATAAAGTTCTTTGGATTTTACTTAAAAGGTTGTTTGGGGAGTAATTATTTCTTCCAAAATTTTCTAGATAATGTTTTAATAACGATTTATAAAATTTTATTTTTGTAATAGAAAACTATTTTTGAAATAATTCTTTTCATAAATTAAAATAAAAAAGCGAAAGGGTTAAAGCATTTCATAATTTCTAATAAATAAGGATCAATATTTCTATTGAATGTTCTTGTAAAATTTTATAATCTGTAAGAATAAAGCTGATGTCGATACCACATAACATTCATATGCGTTTAATTCTTTGAAATACAAATTTTATTTCTAGACGTAGAAATAAGTATTAAATGAATAACTATCTAGTAGTAGAAAGATCAACCAAACAACTTTGTATTTTTTTATTATGATCGTAAAATAAATCCCTTAAGTCTAAAATTTCAAGATGTCCTTTAACTTTAAATGCACAGATGCAGTTTCTATCTACACTTCGGGCACAGATTCCCTTAAAACTTTTACAGGTTTAGCTTTGGAATAAATGTATTCTAAAAATTCTAATTTATCTAGTTCTTTCAAGACAATTTATATTCGCTGAATTTAGACAGGTAAAAGAACTCCCTAAAAACATATATAACATGTGTGACGAATATATCATTGTTAGGGAAATACAGGAAATTTGAATGTATTGCTACCGACATGAAAATTTATTGAGCAAGTGGTGAATTTATCCCTTCGAGTACTCGCAACATATTGCAAGTTTCACATAAAACAAGCAGGATGCATAAAAGGAAATATTTTTCCCTACTTATGATCTAGCATGGAAAGTTGAAAGTTTGTTATTCATCAATTTTACTAAACCATGAAATATTTTAACTGAGTTGTCCTCCTCTCTTGTTAAATAAAAAAAAGAATTTTTAAAAATAAAATGATTTAAAAACCTTTAAAAATAACATAAAAAAATCAATCTTTTATAAAAACAAGTAACATTTTTTTATACTTTTTTTATCTTATTTTATGTACTTGAAGTAATTATTTTCACTCTGTGTTATAAACTTCATCCCATTCTTGATTCAAAATTTAATTGAGTTTGTTCTTTCCAGATTTAATAGATGGCGATACTTAATTATTTCAAATTTGTTTCTAGTTATATGAACAGTTTATTTTAAGTATCACTGTCAAGATTTCATTCTAGTTTCAATTTTTAAATCTAAGCAGCGCGTTGTTTACTCCCATATTTGATGTGAGAACCAAATTATACCTGTAATTTTTATTAGTTATCAATAAGTAACATGCGCTATCAAAATTGTCTCGTTTTGCAAACGTAAACTTTCAAGTTCTAATTTCTGTTTCGATATTTTTTAGTTCGGATATAAAAGTGGTTTATTTTATATCACTGTGTACTCCATATAGCCCAATACTTTGACCTTGATTTAGTGTTGATATTCAAGTGATTCAATTGATTAAGTGATTAGTAATTTAATTTATGATTAGTAATCACTGATTAGTAATTCAGTGATTAGTAATTTCAGTCAATTTATTCAAGTGATTCAGTGATATTCAAGTGATTTTCTACATCACTTGACTAACTGTCACTCCTAATAAATTGAACCCAACTTTAATAAATATCTTTAAATTTTATTTAAATGTCAGACTAGAACCGTCGCAGTTTTGGTATTCCTAAAACCGTAGACTGGATCAAATTGACCCCGATTTATATAAATTTTTTGATGTTATGCAAAAAGTACTCTGCATTTGTCCGGTAATTCATATTCAGACGTCAAATTGCTATATTACATGTGTTCAGTCTTCAGAAAAGATTTACTATTTTAATTTAAATTTTTGAATAATTCATAATAGTCGTTTCAATTTTATTCTTTATTGTCTGTGGTTTCTGTTCTAATTGTTTGTATTTCAACAGATGGCATCACCCTGCAACGGCTTTTTTTGGTATTGAAGATCGGGGAATGATGGCTGTTAGTTTGGTATTCGGTATGGGTTTAATTCTATTCATTTAAACTGTATTTTATTCATATTATCTGGAAAACATGTATTTAAAACCTAACATAATTCTCAATTCATTTTGCGAACTGTGAATTCAGGGCGATGTGTTGCATAATTAAAAGGAAGTTGTGTTCTACAATTTACTTCTGTTTTCATCCATAATTTCGGTTTTAGAGATCCTTCATAGCAAATCACAAGGATAAAAAGAAGGTAAGCAATTACCTTATTCAATTGTTAATTATCATTACTGCTAACACTTTAACTAATTAATTGACATAAAACTAAAATTCAAGATTCCTGTTTATTCAAAGTAAAATTATTTCTATTCAATACAACATGAAAAAATAATATATTACAATATGGAATTTTTTTAAATAGTTATAAAAGTATATAGACAACATTAGTTGAAATATTTAGTTCCTATATATTTAGTCAAGATCTTCAGAGTTTGGGCAGCTTTTGTTTTATATATTTTTATACTATCGGCATACTGGTATTTTACAGCAAAACAAATATCTACAGTTTTGTTTTTAAACTTAAAAGCTTTGCTAACTCTTTTACGCATCTGCACAGATTCTTCAGTAGTATCAACACTGAAATATTTGTTATCCGATATTCTAACTATTCAATTAGTTCTGAAGATATTATCTCCTAAACTTTATTTCAGTACCTTCTTTGTACAAAATCCATGAATTAATCCCAGCAAGATAAGAAATATTGTTGAATACATGAGCATGCCACCTCACAGAATATTTCTGAGCCATTTGGAGGAAAACAGTAAGTAATGTAGTAAGAATCTTACTACAACCCAAATCGGTTGGTGGGCCAAAAAATAATTTACTAAACTGAGGTGAGCCACACATATAAAAATAAAACAAATTCAAAATATTTTATTATCTTGCAATATTCAAAATATGCAATTTTTTCATTTGTTTTCATTCATTTATTTTCACCTTGTAATTTCTGATTTAGTTTATTCAGTTTCATTGCTATATCTGTTAAAAAAAACATAAATTTAGAAGCCATTAATCATTCGAAAGTTCAATTACATCACTACTGTACTGTTTTATACATCAAATTAAACATTTTGGAGGTTAGAATTTCAAACGCATCGTTAGCTTGCGTTTCCTAAATAAACAATGCCTTAATAATTCCTTTACAATGAATAACTTCACAATAGCCATAAATATAATTTATAACTTTCTTTTGATACAACTTCCACTAACTGGTCTGACTGAGCACATGCACATAACAAGGTCAAGGTAATTGGTTTTTACGGAGTACCTAGAAGTGATTAAAATCACTACTTCAACCTCCGAACGAATAAAGATCAAAAACATAATTTGGTGCAGAAATAAAAACAGAAAAGTCAAACAGAAATTTAATACGCTTACAGCGGCTTCCGAAAATTCGAAATAAAAATGCTGTAAGGTGTAAACTTGCACGTAACGCGAGTCAGTTGGTTATATAAGTAATGGCCGATTGACAGAATATTCTAGAACACTCAAATTTCAACGTAACCTGTCCAACCCTACTCAAAGACCAGGTTTAAGTTGGTTACTGTCAAGTCTTAACGTACGTAATATGTGATATTTATTATTGCAAACATTAACAACAAAAATTCTATGTTTCAATTGTATATATAGTCAAAATGACTAAAATTATACAGCCAGTTGAAAACTTCAATTGAGCAGTAAAAAGTTTTTAAATGGGCCGCGTGACGGGAATGCCTGAGTAAGATAATCTTCCCTGAATGATTTTTGAGATTTGTATTAGAAAATGAAATTCGATACTACTTTGGAAGGTAAAACAAAAAAAGAAAATGGCCAAATTTATTTTTCAGATTGTTGCTACATGCCCTTCGATAATGTAGAACAGAAGAAGAAAACATATTTATCATCTTATAGAAGAGATATACAAAATACTTTTTCTTTCACTTCAATTACTCCATTAATAAAAAGTATCAATAATAATGTTAAATACTTTTATACAATAATTTTTCCTTTTATACTTCGTCATTTATAATTCGAGTGAAAAGTAAATTTTACTGTATTCATTACGTTCCATGTCATGGTTTAGACGCTTGTTGTCTGTTTCTGAATTTTGCATCTATTTTTATTACTTATCAAAAGTAAAGGTTTGGTTTGAAGCTCTACGGTTTACTGATTTTCCTACAAGAAGGCTCATTAGACCGTAAAGGCACTCTTGTAACCACTAAAAGTTTCAAAACATAGATTTAAATAGAGGTACTCATTTTGACTACAAAGTAAATACTAACTGCTAAGAAATGTACCAAATTCCATTTCTGATTCTCTAGATTTCTGTATTAAGCCTTTCAACAAGCAAATAGTCACTCAATTTGCTTTATTAATACACATTATACTACAAACTTATATAACACTTAAACAGATAGTAAGGAACGTCCTACAAATTGCTAGAATACTTAACACGAGAAGGGTTTTACTAATGATCTCTTTAAAGTTCAATTTTCTATCCTAGTTGAGAACTTTAGATTGAAATTTTTGCACCTTTTTAAATAACCACTAAAGTTAACAAGCTTTCTCAAGTCATCCTGGGATTTGCAATGGAAGTAAAATTTAACTTTGATGACAATTTCTCAACTCATATTTAAAACCACAACTGTCAGCAATTCCATAGAGATACACACTTAAATTAAAATGAGACGAAGCAATTTACCTTACGAAAATTGCTTGAAATTAAAATATCGAGTTAAGACTAAATATTAAAATTTTCATTCAAACTCTTTTACTTTTTATATATTCTTACTTGTTTTAGTTTAAACCTTTTTTTAAACGAAACTCTTTAAATTTATAATAAAATCACTGGAAAGTAAAGGAGAATAAGTTTTAATTACGAATGGAATTTTCTCTTTATGGCTATCAAGAACATGTGAAAGACCATTTCACAATGCAATGTCATTTTTTTTCTTGCTGATTTCACAAACTTATCGATGACCGTCACTTGAAGTTAAATATTATTGTAAATTTATTTAAGGCCTTAATATCGTAGTGCTCTCCCGAACTAAACAAAATACAACAGAGTGCCTTGCGGCAGAAAATTGAAATTCTGATCAAACACTTATCGAGAATTTGACGTTTTCCACTGAATTTTCCAAAAAATCAAATAAAGTTGTCAGGAGTTGAGACAAATGTCCTTCGGCTAAAAATCATAGTTTGTGCCATATGATGAAGATTTTTCACAATTAGACGTTTAAGATTTAGAGAATACTTTCGTAATTTTTCTCAGTCTAAAATATAGTTTGGGAGATTTCAAGATGATGAACTGAATTTTAAAAACACAGCGTATAAATTATAGCTTAAAAAACTCGATTTTGTTTTTTGCACAGATATGTTAACTGTATTAAAATGTTTTTTCTATAATAATTATTATAAAAAACTATCTTCATTACTAGTGTAATTCTTTTCAAGCAAAGAAAAAAGCGACAAAAAAATCATTCTATATACATAGATGGTTAATTATTACAAAAACTAAAAGTAAACAGATTTCGATTACAAAATTTGATTTTGAGAGAATTTTGTATTGTGATAATTAAATATTCTATTCGGTCATATTTATCGATTTTAAATGCATATTTATTACCTCTATAAAGAATCTTTAGTGTATTGCAAAGAACCGTGATAGCTCTACCAAAAAAGGCAGAGATATCATAACCAGAGATTAGCGAGGTCGATTCTCAAGCCAGCTGAAGAACCGGTGTGGTCATTAATAGTGGTTGAAGCTTAGAAAATAAATTCGTGGTCACAATATCCTCCTAGTTCCTAAACAATACCTCTGGAGGTGATAGGACAAACTTGGGGTTCTTCTGCTTGGTTCTTACTTCTAAATTTGGATTACCCACTCTAAGAAAGACCAACGTATCAAGGCATCTTCCATGAAAAGTCAAATAACTTCTAAATTTACACACCAACCGACTATTGGGCAAAACATTTTGATAAATTAACCCCTTCCGGTACGATTTAATAATGAAAAACTGTGCGTGAAGTAACCTTTTATTTTTTATTTAAAAAACTTGTTTTATTTTACAATTCTTACATATTCTTAATTAAAATCCACTTTTTACATAGTGTTAAGTATCAGAAACGGTAAAATTAAGATAATAGTCTTCAAGCTAGTGGTACTTTTCAAAACAAAGTGCAAAGGAATTCTGAATTGTTGACATCGCCAGGGAGTCTCACTTCTAATTTGATTCTTGTAACACACACGGCATTTCTTAGTAGGTTTTTTTATTCTGACTCATCAATTTGGCAGTGACTTGTACCAAGAAACTTTAAATAAACAATATGTAATAGTGACCTGGGACTTCCACAAGTGACAAAAGTGTTGCTAAATTCAGTACACTAGAAATTTTAAACTAAATTATCATATTTATCAGTAACTTTAGTCGCATGACGAGTGTATCTCGTCATTGTGTGGTATGGAATGAAAAACCAATGACGAGCTAGACTCGTCATTTTACCGGAAGGGGTTAAGAAAAAATCGACATGACATATGGTAGGTTCAAAATTTCAATTGCAGGATACAAAAGATTTTAAGTTATCTTCATTAAATACAAATAAATTGGGAGATTTTTCAAAGCTATTACAGAAAAACTGGGACCATTTTATTTGTTAAATAAATAATAGAGCTAATGTGGTCTCATAGTAAAACATCAACTTTTTGTGTTATTTATTGTACACTAGAGCTTAAAGCAGTCCTATTATATGGATGTGAAACCTGGAAATTTACTAAACAGCAAGAATGAAAACTCCAGATTTTTCAGACTGAATACTTTAGAAAAATCCTTAAAATATATTGACCCAGTAAAATATCAAATGTTGAAATAGACAAGCAAATTAGTTTTAAATCCACAACAGCAAAAATACAAAAACGCAGATGACAGTAGGTAGGACATTACGAACTCCACTCATAACTTCATCAGAACTAACACACATACCCTAACATAAGCTTCTGATGGGAAAAAGGAAAGGGGTCGACCTAAATACACGTGGTGGCAGATTATCATTAATGAAAAGAATTCTCTTGGAAGGACGAGCTGGAGGGAGCCAGGACTTCACCACTGGACCGGTGGAAATGTAGGGATATGAGGGTGGTCTCATAACGTAAATAGAGATGGATAGAGAGACGGAGGGGGGGGGAGTCTTTGTACCCAGTCTTCATTTTGTGTATAAATAATTACTTGAAATAAATTGGTCTTTTGAAGATACTTTTGAAGAATATTTTTTGTTTCAGATAAATTGTGACGTAGTAAAGAGTTTTATTTAGTGGCATTAGGCAATTTATCATTGCGCTCAACTAATGATAACGTACCCATTTTTTACGTATTATAGTGGTATTCATAATGTCAAAAAACGAAACAGAAATAGCATCCCAGGCTAATATTTAGTCACAAAAAGATGGTATCAAAGAATAGGGCTTATTTCAAGAGATTTTTTCGTTTTAAGACATGTTTGAATGCGCTAGAAGGAATGTTTCCCTCACCAGTCTACATTGAGGATGTGTAATACAATACTTTTGGCCAATACCTAACCATCTTGATTCTATAACGTCGCCATTACGTCTCAATTATATTTTGTTTTTAAAGTAAGAAATTATTAAAGGCTGAAAATAAATTTGCAGTAGGTCATTTTTAAATGTAAGTTTGTTTTTATTACTTGCATTTCATTGCTTTAAAATGCTTTTATAAAAAGCTGTGTTTCAGGTATGCACAACAGTTAAAACATTTCGCAAAACTCAGTCTAGAACTCTAGGAATAATTTATACATTTACATTTAGTCACAATTTTGTGATTAACATATCTACAACGTTAATGTTTAGGATATCACTGGATGATCAATGCTTCAGACGAATACATCAGTACTTATGCTGCTTATTAACTCAATTTATGTCATAGAAAATTATTAAGTTGGTGTACAAAAAGTAGTGTTATCAGGGAAGATGAAACCCAAAAGCTCAAGGTATTGTTTATTATGAGGAATGTACATATTTCTCTACCCTTTTTTCCAATAAGTAATTTCTTCCAGAAACAAAATGTTAGGCATTTTTTTAAAAAAACATCATTATGAAAGATGTCATTTAGCTGTATGTTAAAACGGAGTTAAATCAGTATATTAAATCAGAGTCATTAATCTATGAAACTGTACAAAATGTTATTACTCGATGATGAATGCATCAATATTTATGCTTAGTACTACAGCTTATGTCTTAGAAAATGACATAAGTTGGTGAAGATAAAGAAATGGAATTGTGTTATTCCAAATAAGGGGTTACCAAAATGCTCAAGGCATTGATTAAGTAGTAGGTCTTTCTCTTCCCTCCTTCACAATACGTATTTTTCCCCAAGAACAAAAGGTTACTCTTATTCAAAACAATCTTTGTAAACGATGCCACTTACCTAGATGTATATAAAACTCCATTCATTAATCTATGAAACTGGACAGAGTTTTTTGTTTTACTTAAGTATTTTTTCATGTTCAATAAAAGTTGTTGGAGTGCAATAAGCTTTTAAATGAATTTCAATCTTCAAGAGTCTGAATTACTTTTTGAAACGTATTTATAAACACAGTGCAAAAATAAATATTAAATTTGCATTATAACCAGATACCGTGTAAGTAAAATTGGGTAAATTTTTTATTAACTTTTTAAAGTATTTTAAAACACTCGAATTACTTTATGCTTCAAAAGATAAATATTAACAGTGGGGAAATATTTAGGATTAAATTGCCTGTAAATATTAACTTAAGTGCAAATTTATTGTTATGTTTGTATAATGTGAAGTTAGTGACTTAAAAATTATTTATCAGTGTTTAATATACAAAAACATTTCCGTATATGCTCAGTCTTTAGTATGGCTTAGGATTTTCACATTGAAAAGTAACGGATGGAAACGTAAAATGTAGTTTCTTATAATAGATGCAGTATGAAGAAATAAAATAGTTTAATGTATTGTTTCAAAAACAAAGAATGTCTTACAGGGAAATATTTAAGTTTCAATTGATAAAAAACACGTTTTTAATGAGTCCTATAAGAAATAAACTGCCTAGGCTTCTAGCTCTTTGGCTATCCTACTTTGTTGTGGTGTACATTAGATATAAAGCTTTAAATTCCATATGTATAACTGAAAACTACACCAAATTTCTCTCAGCTTAAAATATTTGCGTATCACATTACAAGAGTATAAAGCATAAAATGTGTATATCATTTGTGATGTACAGGGCAGGTAAAATTTAAAACAACTGCAAGTTCATATCTACGGGTCACTTTGATTATAAATAACGTAGATTATATTTAAGAAAAGTAAATGCCCAAATTATTAATTCTCAGTGTTAGTGCAATTACATATTTTGAATTTTTTTCAACTTAAAATGTAAGTATTTAATTAGGAATGTATCAGCATTAGATACTAATTCACTGACATTGTATTATGGGTTATAAATGGTAATAATTAACAGTCCATTATTTGGGTATGGTTTTGGTTAGAAACACTGCAATCTACTATTTTGCTTGATGAGGTCTAATAAAACTGAAATCTACTACTAAAGATCTAAATGTCAGTGGACATCGATGTTTGAACCTACAAACTCCAGTACTGAAATGCAGCGCGCTACAATTAGGCCATCTTCCTGCGATCTGTTAAGGAACTATCTCTTGGAATAGGTAAAAAAGCACATGTGAATTTACAAATTCAAATTGTTTACATTATATTATCTTTATTAGGAAAGCATATAATTCGTGAAGTTTATAGACAGAAAGATGAATACATTATTTATAATTGTCAGATTTTAGTATTATGCTTAATAAATACAATAGATATGCTTATGATTCATTTGCATCACAAAAAATAACCAACAATTTTTCCTCAGTTATAAATATGAGAATTAAGAAGAATAAAATGTCAAATCTTGTATCTGATAAATTCGTTACATTTATGCAGAATTAAAAAAAAATATTTACCTCATTATTTTTTCGCTGTTGCTCAAATATTTTAGCCTGCTTTACAGGCTTTTTTAAACTAGTAAAATAATAAAAGTTTGAATTACTATAATATTCCTTCCATTTATTTACCTCTACTTATTTTTCCCTCTTATTAGTTTTTATTCCGATGCTGCAAAAAAAGTAAGAGGTTTAAACTCAATTGTAAAGAAAAGGGTATATTCAATCTTTTAACAGAAAAATAAAGCAATTAGTTTATTATTTTCTTCCTTTTAGCCATCATTTAAACAATAAATGGGCTCGTTTAGAGTATAGAGTATAGTATACTTTAAAAGGAGTATTTTTAATGCTTAGTAAATTTAGCACTTTATTTAACCCTTTGACAGTTTCATTTTTTTCCAGAATTCGGTCAAAAAAGTCACATTTTTTTATTGCATTTTTTTGTTTATTTTACATTTTTAAGTAAAGATATGTTATTAAAATTAACATTTCTAATATTTTTAAGCATTTATTACAACTTTTTTTCTTTCTATGAAAGCATCATAGAACTGAAGTTTACCTTTAGTCTCATCGATATCCAAGTTAATTTTTGGAATTCCATTGAAAGCAAATCTAGGAGGCGGATCCGAAGGATTATCACAATTAATTTCAAAAAAGTATCTTGCTTGACTGATTCCATCTGTACTACTATCAGAATCAGTACTATCCAAGTCATCTAGTAAACTGTCGCTACTATCATTTACAGATAAAGTTTCTGATTCCGAGTCACAGTTCGAATCGAAAGAAATTAGCTCCATACGCTCTGAATTATCCATTTAAAAGTAAAAATATATGATTCAACTCTTATCAATAAAATTATCAGGTGGTTAATAAAATATAATCAGAAGGCTATACACTGAAAGATAACAATTCGTCTTCTGACACAAAACATGCTGAAAAACCCGCGCTTTTGCAGGGAATGATATCCGAAGTGGAGTTACATTTATTCTCTGATGCGA
>CM063505.1:27396375-27448875 GCA_032207245.1 Pardosa pseudoannulata | reverse complement strand
TAAGGGATTTAGGCATTTCTTGGAAAAAAAGCAACTTCGAATTTTCAACAAAATTTATCCCGCTGAAAACGCACTTCTGACGTAAAAATTAGCAGCAAAAGTTGTCATCTAGAACAAAAACAATTTGTTGCGTTTCCATAACAACATGTCTTAATCTTTTCACACCAATGTTTTATCTGAGCGATTTTCATTAAGAAAAACGGATGGATTCTTGAAAAGAGTAAAGAAAAAAATCATGTTTCTCTTCCAAATAAAAATGTAAGTCTTCTTTCCTTCAAAATTAATATGTTTCTTTTTTGTAAAACATATGCATTTATTATTATTCTTAAGAACATGAAAACTTACTTTGAGCTTAAAAGCTTAAGTTACTGTTTAACTGCTTACAAAAACTTTAAATGTGCAACAGCAAAAAAGTAAATTTCTTAATCTTAACGTTTTAAGTTAAAAATTTAATAAAGGAAGAATTTTGAGAAAAGTTTACAAAAAGTTTTACAGAATTCCACTTCATAAACTCTTTCTCCTCCGTTAATAAAATGATTTCAGCATGCACTTAACTAGTTTCAGGAAGTAAATTTTATTCTTGTTTGTGCATGTTTGGTGCGATCCTATTTAAAAATTTAAGTGTGCAATGAGGAAATTTCATTTAGCCGGAAGATTACTACACCATCAAGCTCTAATTTATTGTTTGGCATGAAAATATTTAAAAAGACAACTAATTGTTTTTTAAGGATGAGTACATATTTAAAATGTTCATAAAAATTGATTTTTAAATATTTATATTGCTTTTTATTTTAAACAAAACACTACCCAATGTTTTCAGTAAATGATAATTATTTAACGATAAATAGTGGCTTTTAGTAAATTTCCCTGAGCAGGATTAACTGAAGATTATAATTTGACAATACATTTTAATTTAAATATATTATTACGCAAGGATATGTGTATTTTATTAGTTAATAAATGCTTGAATATTTAATGTGAGCTTGGATTGAATTTTAATTTTAACTTAAATATATCATTACGCAAATTTGTGTGTATTTTTTAGTTAATAAATACTTCAATATTTAATATGAGCTTGGATTGAATTTTTATTTTAATTTAAATATATCATTACGCAAATTTATGTGTATTTTTTAGTTAATAAATACTTGAATATTTAGTAAGTTTGGATTGAATTTTAATTTTAATTTAAATATATCAGTACGCAAGGTTATGTGTATTTTACTAGTTAATAAATAATTGAATATTTAATATGAGCTTGGATTGAATTTCAATTTAAATATATCATTACGCAAGGTTATGTGTATTTTATTAGTTAATGAGTACTTGAATATTTAATATGAGCTTGGATTGAATTTTAATTTAAATTTAAATCTATCAGTACGCAAGGTTATGTGTATTTTACTTGTTAATAAAGACTTGAATATTTAATATGAGCTTGGATTGAACGCCAAATATATCATTACGCAAGGTTATGTCTATTTTATTAGTTAATAAATACTTAAATATTTAATGAGCTTGGATTGAATTTCAATTTAAATATATCATTATGCAAGTTTATGTGTATTTTATTAATAAATACTTGAATATTTAATGAGCTTCGATTGAATTTCAATTTAAATATATCATTACGCAAGGTTATGTGTATTTTTTATTTAATAAATACTTGAATATTTAATATGAGCTTGGATTTAATTGATTTGGCTTGGAGTCCTGGGGAATTTTGTTTTGCTACTGCTGAAATTCAATTTCAAAAGACTACTAATATCCATGCCAAAAGCGGTATTTGAACCCAAGAGCAGTACTCTACCTTCTTAGCCATCGTTATACAATACTAGTTATCTGGGTATACATAAACAGTGGAGTCGAGTGTGCTTTAAAATCTTAAAATCTATTTTGTGGCCAATTTAACATCAGATAAATTATGATGTTTTATAGATTAAATTTGACGGTATTTGACGATTTGCTTACCTCTCGTTTAACCCTTTAAAGAACGGTGGTTTTGTAGCGAATCCACCTGTTAAAAGTTTCTTTTTTCTACTTTTTAAAGGCATATGAACGATTTTTGTTTTTTAAATTTTCTATGTTTATGGCATTTCAAACTTACAGCAGATAAAAAAGCTGCACTTAAATCATTTTTTGATATGAAATAGGCATTTTTAAACTTGCTTTACCCAGAAAATTTAGAAATTCGATTTATCTTCCTTGTGACCCCAAATTCTTATATTTATCCAAATACCACGTTAACACTGTTTAGCTATTTTTTTATTATGCACTTTTAATGATAATTATTTATTGTACTCTCACCTTAATAAAAATTTAAAAGAAAGTATTATTTTTATACAGTAGAAAGGGATAGTTTTACATTTAAACCAGCCCTTTAACCTTTCTTCCTCCCAATGAATGAGCATTTTTTCATGTATTTTATATTTATATGGTTCATAAGTAACATTTATGAACTTATTTCATTAAATCCTAAGAAGTTTATATTTGTGTGCTTTAAAGGGTTAATAGTACATTTTATCAAAGACTAGTTGTGCCCGGCCGCGCTTTGATGTGTCTCAGTGTTGTTAAACGGAAAGATAAAAGGGCATGTCTTTAATATGTTTAATTTAATAACACTGCGTCTGGTGGGATTCGAACCGCTGATTTCATTTCTAGATGCTAGGAACTTTACCACCGAGCCAAATACACATCAGCCAATTAAATGCTTGGAGACATACACATTTTCAACTTTATATGTAAACGGTGTGCATAAAAACAAACCCAGAATCTAGTACAACGTTATGTTAAATTTCAAGCATATAGATGTAATATTTTCAGACATTTTAGTTGACGAACAAACATTTACATTTTTATTTATATAAACCAGCTTAATGCATATTTAGATTTCTTTTTAAGGTTCTTTTCTGTGCAACATTTTCAGAGATTTTGAGAGATTAATCCAGGTTTTACTGTATAATATTTTATCAAGATAAACATTTCCATCAACAAATCAAAGCTAGCATTTATAATTTACAACATCTATGCAAGAGTCAAAAGCGATGTTTTATACACAAATATTCTAATCCCAAAAATACTTGACCCAGAGATTTATATATAAACGGTGTGGATATATACATACCCGGACTTAGTACAATGTTATGCCAAAATTTCAAGTCAATCGGTGAAATATTTTCAGAGATTTTGAGTTACTAACAAACCTTTACGTTTTTATTGATATGGATTAAAGAGAACCAACTTACTTATAAAAATATGAAGTACGTGACATAAAAAATTAAATCTATATTGTCAAATGATCCACCATTTATTATGACAAAACCCTCAACAGAAAATAAAAAAAAATTTAAAAAAAGCATTAAATTTCTTAGAATACCTTGTTCGAGGAGCTGTTTGACTCATCTAAAATCTTTCCACAATTTTGGCCGAACGATGGCCAAATGGTTAGGGTGCTGGCCTTCGGAACCGGAGTTCGTGGGTTCGAATCGAACTACGGCATGGATGTTAGTAGCCGTTCGGAATCGGCTTTAAGCAGTAGGTCCCGGTCTTATTAGCAATTGTGTTTCAAAAAGTATACCATAGCTCTCCAAACCAAACTTTCCACAATCAATATGCAATACTATGCAAGAATATACTCATACTAATTCAGCTAGATATTTTTAATTTGCAATATTATTTTAATATTTAAAATATTATGAAGAACTTACAAAACATCCTATAAAAAATATTTACCATGATGGTTTAATATTTTAGTAGATTCCAACTTCCTATTTTTCCTTCGAGATTTTTTTAACATTTGAATTATGTTTAATATAAGACTTTTTAAGTTAAACTCTTTCTTTATGATAAAATTCCCTTTGCATACTGAACCCTAAACAATATGTTACACTTTCTCAATAATCATAAATATCAATTTTAATTTATCATAATTTGTGATTGCTTTCATTTACATATATACTTTTATATCTTTTGCAAATATATATATATATATATATATATATATATGTATGTGTGTGTGTGTGTGAAGTAAATTTAAGGTGTTATTAATCATACTAAAAAATACGTTAATCACATTTTTCTGGAAAATTCTTTATAGCCAAAATTTTATATATAAAATGGTTTCCTAAGTCATTACTTTTAACAGGATTTTCGCCATATCTGTTCCAAATTCTGTCGCTAAATTAAGAGTTAATTTACACTTACGGGATAGTTTTAAAAGTAGAATTGCAGTCATTTTCTCAGATTAAAAACTTTTTCATAGTCCATATTTGCCCCATTTGAAGTAACCGAGTGGGGCTATTAAACTTAATTTACTTCAAAAATGAGTAGGTAGTTTTGGATTACTCGTAACGGAAATTGAATATACCTCTGAAAAAATTAATAAAATTGCTTTCATATAATTTTGTTCATATATATACTAGATGACCCTACAGACGTTGTCCTGTTTTAACGCTGTAAATCCAAAAATTGAAAAATGTTTTAAATAAACTATAAATTGGACCGTTTTGATGGAAAAGTAAGGAAAAAATTATTTTACAAATACTTTATGCCCCTATGCGCACTGTCATCCCAAACGTAATTAGATTACATTAAAATTCCTACACTGCCTGTACGGAATTCGATCCTAGAACTTCTCGTACTGAAGCCCGTTGAGCTGACAACTGCCCCACAGATACGTTGGCAGTGAAAGGTTTCAAGCTGTATTATAATAATCTCAATAAGCGGGTAGATTTTCTAATTATTTTTTATTGGATCAAATTGTGAATCTAAACTAGAGGTGGGCAAAAGCCGGCCCGTTGAAAAATCCTGTATGCAAGGTTTTTCATCTCATGTGCAATTTTGTTGAAATCAGCAGTATTTGTATACGTATTGTACAACATATATTTGTGAAAAAACTTTTTCATTAATGATTTACACGAAAAATAAATATCGATCACAAATTACTGACGAAAATCTACACTCGGTATTAAGGATTGCTATACGTGATTTGGATCCAAATTTTAAAGAAATAATATCAAATGTACATTCCAGATTTCACGTTTCGCATTAACTAAAACTATTCTATTTTAACGCTTGATGTTTGTCTTTTCTTTTTAGATTTCTATTTCCTATTATATCTAAAAATGTAATATAAATATTAAAAGGTAATAACTATGATAAAAAAAAATAATTTGTATCGTTAAGATATAAATAAATATCAAAATAAAATCTTCCATTAACTGATTTATTTAATGACCATTAATTTAATATAATGGATCATATTCCTTTAAAAAATTACGTGACATATTTTACTGGGCACAAATTGTTCGCATATACACCTAAGTAATACAATTTATTATTACTATAATCTTTTATTAACTGTCAGATTTCTCTGTCCAAATGCTTTAAAGTGATACTTATAGTGTTTTTGTCAAAAATAATTCTTGGGCAGGGAAAAAACTCCACCCAAAACATTCGCGTGTGCACAGCGTACGCGGTATAGTCCTTCGGCCCGGGAGACATTTTGAAAATTTCATTTTGGCTCGCGCTTAAAAGTATTTGCCCACCCCTGATCTAAACCATTCTCTAATCAACTTAGTTACATACACAAAATTTCATCAAAAACTGTCCAGCCGTTTTGGAAGAGTTCTATTACATACACACGAACAGAAGAATCTTATAAAGATGAGAATAACATTAATATCACATTATTCCATTTATCGTGGGCATAACATGAACAACCTGTCAAAGAAGAAAAATTTGGATCTCGTAGCAAAACATTTATATCTCGCTATTTAACAACAGGTTTAGGTTACAAAATTTTTATTAAGCTGCTGTAAAACTTGAATCTAGTTAACATTAAGAAGGACAATGTTTGACGTGTATAACGCCAAAATCATAGATGAATGTGTGTGATGTTTCATCAATAATTTCATTAGTGAAGGAGAGACCTAACTAGTACTATCATTTATAAGCAAATGTATTGGTTTAATCAACCGTTTTGTGAATTATTGTTCTCATTTATTTTGGTTGCTTTCAGAGGATCTTTATTCGGGATAATTTAAACTATCTAGATGCATGTGTATATAATAAACTGTTGTGTGGTAGTATTTTACAAAAGAAAAAACTTTTATTTTGGGGGAGACATAAAATCCTTACTCATCGGAATATAGCTAAATGTATTGGTTGACATACATGGTAGTAAACACGTTTATTATTTTCTGGCAACGTTTTACAAAATTCTCTTTCTTGATTATCAATTTAAATTAGCTCACAGCAAAATTGAAATCTTATTTTACCATCAGTACTTCAACGGGGTATTTAAATTTCCTAACGAATTTGAATATCAGAGTAATTCATATTCTCATTTAACAGTATCCTACAAACTACTCTTTAATGAACAACGCTAAGGTCCTATTTTGCCGTTCTAGGTCATATTAATTTAGAGTGTTTCTGCTTAAAACCATCTTCCTCGGATAAACTTGTAAGTCTTGGAATAATGAGTTTTAAAAATACAGTTTGACAAGTAACTGATGATATCATATACATTAAAGTCCTCTAAATGCCAGCACTCGGGCTCTTTCTTCGTACCTAAGGTCTAAAGGTAAGAGAGACATATACCAAATTACCTATTTTCGACATTATTTTTCATATTATTCCATATTGGCAATTTAAAAATTAATCCATCGTTTACATGAAAATATAAAGTTTAGGCCCTATTATTCTTAATTGCTAGAACTTGCTGGTCAAGAAGAAGACCTAAGTCTAAGAAGAATAAACTTAATATTCAAGATGCAGTCGGAACGTTCCATAAAAAAGACCCAAAGAGTCTGTACTGGAACTTTAAGATCTAAGAAAACGACATGTTACTCAGGCAAGAGCAGAAAAGGGAATGTTACAGAAAAAAACTAAGGTCCTACAGACAGGGCCACGAAAGTTATACCTAAAGAACCGGCAATTTAGTCAGCGAGTTTAATAGTAAAAAGGAACTTAGAGCAGTTGAAAAAGTGATCTATTCGCCGGGGTCATCTGAAAATGCGGAGTCTGGACAGAAAATTTGCATTTATTTCAGTGTTAGTTTTGATAAAATTGGTTGGAAGAATTCTAGTCGCGGACACTCCTTTAGGTAAGATTTTTTGTGATTGAGAAAATAGATATGAAAGAATTGGGTAAGGGTAAATGAGAATTTTAGAGAGTTAATTTAAGTATAATATATGTATGTATATATATATATATATATATATATATATATATATATATATATACACACACGTGTGTATGTGTGTTTAATTATTGAGGTATAGCACTTCTTCTACGTTTGGAACTTAGACATTTCCACTACTGAAATTCTATTTATATTTCTCGTAAAAACATGAAGCTCTAGTGGATGCAAATCCCATTGCTGTTATATGCTACAGAATCGGCTTTGAGTAGAAAATCTTGGTCTTTCACCTTTGTGTAGTAAAACAGTAAACCGTAACACACCAATCCAACAAACCAAATCATGTAAATTTAATTTAGAAATCAAGACACATTACATAACATTTGTGATTTTTATATTTGAATGTGTTAGCTATTTGAATTACAAAATAATTATTTTTAAATTGTAGTTATCTATCTAAATTTAATTCGAGGTATGTTTAATAATTTTTAAAAATTGCGTGACTTTTTGTCATTTGTAAAACTAATAGTTGTACATTATCAGACATTGCGTCTTTTATCTTTATAAATACATGTAATATATCCATAGACGTTTACGAACACTATCAAACTTTCAACGTTATAATCTACAGATTTAACAGATGATAGACACCCGATATAAAACGCCGGTAATATAATTCCTTACCCAAAACACCACAAATTTCGATAAGATTTATTCCAATGATAGGGCACAAACAGACGAGACGTTTTCCCATATTTCACCTACCAAAGGATGTTATTTTCAAATGCCAACCCCCCTTCTGACAAATGTAAATCACAGGTTCTAGATAAATGCCCGCATTCGCCCGTTGTTTACCCTTTTCATTGTGACGGGCTTTCCAAAGTGCATATTTATGTGTCAATTACTCGTGCGTGGCAGCCGCAAATTTTATCGAACATTTCTGACAGATTATTATCTGCGCTTTTCTCTGTATCGACAGAGGCAATCAAGAAAGCTGTTGTCCTGAAAGTACACATGATAGGATCGCTTATCTCCTGTCTCGTTCAATAATGTAATCGGGGCTATTATTCGGGTGGTTAAGATTCGCAATGGATGCGTTCGACGCGGAACGAGCGTCAACTTTCATTTCAAATCATTGGCAGTAACTCGATAGGTTGCAGAGTGAATAATTTACTCTCTATTTTATGTTTACCGTCTGATCGGTGGTTTGTTATAACGTTAAAATGATGTCCCGACAACCACTGTGATAATAATCGACATTTTGATGTACAGCTCAGCTAGTGAGATTAGACGTAACTTGATTATATAATCAAATTTAAAACATAAAATTAGCATTTTCAAAAATAAAGTTAGTATTTGTCACTTGTAATACAAAGTTATTAAAGTTTCTATGAAACAATTTTGACCACTTCATTCAATATTAGCACCTTAATTGATTAACGTTGAAACCTAAATTAATCGACAGTTACGGATTTCTGTATTTTGGCCGAACGATGATAGAATGGGTAGGGTGTTGGTCGTCGGTACGGGACTTTGCGGATTCTAATTCTGCTGGTGGCATGGATGTTCATAGCGGTTCGTAATCGGTTTAAGCTGTAGGTCCCGATCTCATTAAACCCTCGTGTAGCAAAACAATTAAGCTTAGTGCTACAAGCCAAACCACATCTATATTTTTGACGTAATTCAAGAGCTAAGTATCTGGGTTTGCAGATCTACTTTCAGCAATACGATGGTTATATAGCCCATATCCTACTGTTTAATATATATTCTGAAAGCTACAAATATCCATGACTGCCCCCGGAATTCAAATCCACACCCTAATACTAAAATCTGTCTATTTAGTTATCGTTTTGTGCACGATAAAAACGTTACTTTACCTATGTCTCTCTTACATTACTCCACAGTTCACAAGAATTTTTGTTCCTAGGATTTATTTTAATTTTAAGAACTATTGTCACATGTATGCTGCAATTTTAGTCTTAAATAATCTGAGACCTACCACTTAAAGCCGACTTTGAATGACTACGAACATGTATGTCAACATTGAGATGGGGTTGCTGTACCGAGATTTGTATTATTGGGACAGGTAGTTGGCCTTACGCCGAATACCCAACAAGAATAACTAGTTCCCTAATATAATTCCCAATGATAGGGTACCCGACTATATTCCCAAGGCACAGGGTTCTTATTTTAGTCAGCTAATACTTCATGCAAGAGCTACATTGAGACCACACGGGTGATTAATTCTTACCTTAAAATCTAGACATTTCTGAAAGAAACCTATTGAAATATTTGAAGTAGAACCTGTAAAAAGAGATCACTATTTTAGAAGTAACAATTTGAAAGCCTTAAACTGAAAATCTTGTTTTTTCAGCTTCCATCCACTGTAAATAAAACTATTGCATAGACAGATTTGAAATTTTCACAGTACATATGTTAGAAACAGAAAATGAAATTACCTGCATCCTCCACTTGTTTATTTTAGTATTAGAAATGACAGTAAAACACTAAGCTTTTTGAAATTTCAAACAGCAAATTCCTATTACTTTATACAGATGAAAACAGGGGGCATTAATACTCAAAAACCACAGTCTACAAATTACAAAGAGTAATAAGAGAAATATATTAATGGCCTGCACATAACGTATCAGAAAACATTAAAATTTGTCAAACAGCATAGCAATCTTCACTACATATGAAGAGTTTTATACAAAATTTAAATCGAGTTAACCTAATTAAATCAAAATAGGAAAAAAATAATGAAAATCACATATATTCGAGATAATTGAGATTTAAGGCCGAAAATAAAAAAAATGAACCTCTTAAAGTCACTTAAAAAAGGGGGAAGGAAGTATCACTTAACATATTTTTGATGAATCTAACCTAAATGTCATTCGGGAACATCTTTCATAAGTCTTGCCTAAGACTCCGATTTCATGTGAACGAAAACTTCAAGCAGAAACTGATATGAACTAAACACAACTGGTTTATTAGGCACGAGTCAAAGAGCCTGTGCAAAGTCATCTTTAGACTAAGGGTCCATTCCACCGACGAGAAAACCTAAATTTAAAGCATACACTCGCTGTACGAAATTACACATACCAAAACGCATTTTGTACACATAACTTTTTATTAACACAAAAAACAATATACATCTCTAAAAAACTCCACAGCTATACGTATGCCAAATTGCCGTACTGAAACGGTAACAAATCTCTTCTAAACCTAAAAATTCATAATCTAAAAATGTATACTATTTCTAAATATCTATCATCTAGAAAAAAAATATACAATCTTAATAGAAGCAAACATCATGCTTATCTACTTTTTAAAGAAGATTAACATAAATCATCATAAGCAATGCATTTCATTCAGATACTTCGACAGTTATTTTACAAGGGACACATTACTTTTAAAATCATATTTTTCCCTTATTCTTACACTTATTAGGTATCAGGGAAAAAGCCTGCGTGAAGTCGTGTTTAGACTAAGAATTATAAATCCTGATATGTTCCGACAAATTCGGCAAGTCAACGAAATAAATTACAAAAGCTGGTATGATTTTATAGCTCCGACAACACACGAGATCACGTTTCACCCCTTCCCTGTTTTGCCCGTATGTCGTACGGGCAGAGCTCTCGGGCCTTTACTAATTTAATCGTATGGCGTACTGGCAACCTGATTTCTATTTCACTTACACTGTTTCGGCCATATTTTTTCCAATTTTAGTAACAAATTATTCGTATAGATGACCAGTAAATGATAGTTTGCAGTTTATTGTATTTTCTACTCTGGTACAAAAGCGCGTGTTTTTACGCTTGTTTTGTATCAGAAGACGAATTGTTATTTTTCAGTGTATAGCTTTCTGGTTATATTTTACTAACGGCCTAATAATTTTATTGATGTAAGAAATGAGTAATATATTTTTACTCTTAAATAATGGATAATTCAGAGCTTATGCAGCTAATTTCTTGCGGTTCGAACTGTGACTCAGAATCAGAAACTGAATTATCTGTAAATGATAGTAGCGAACGATTACTAGATGACCTGGATAGTACTGATTCTGATAGTAGTACAGATGGAATCAGTCAAGCAACAGAATTTTTTTAAATTAATTGTGATAATCCTTAGGATCGTCTCCTAGATTTGCGTTCACTGGAATTCCAAAAATTAACTTGGATATAGATGAGATTAAAGGTAAACTTTAGTTATATGATGCTTTCATAGAAAGAAAGTTGTAATAAATGCTTAAAAATATTAGAAATGTTAATTTTAATAACATATCTTTAATTAAAAATGTAAAATAAACAAAAAAATGCAATAAAAAATGGGACATTTTTCTGGCCGAATTCTGGAAAAAAAATTAAACTGTCAAAGGGTTAATTTCAGAGTAAAAAAAAGGGGACTCCAAACTGTTTACACTGACTTTAAAACATCTTTGGATCCGTACGTGTATGCATGTGTTAGAACCGTATTCCGAGACACAATTATAAGTTGAAATGAATGTCATTTCCATAAAATACGAGTACTTCATATATTTATAGAATAAGCAGTGTTAACTATAACCGTTTCCAGATTTATAGCCGTCGTACCGAAGTCAAACTTTGATAATCAGTATTATACGATGTTTAAGACATAACAGCGATTTCAAGTTACAATAGGAATGCTAATTTTTCAATTGCTAGATGAATTGCCGGCTCAAGATAACCTTCCCCCGTACAACTAAATATTAGAATCCTCTACTGAAAAACACTTTACATAAAACAGTGGTAGTTTTGTAGGCAACACAAAAAAACACACGGCTCTAACGCTGTGTTACTTTAAACACATAGAATCACTATAAGTCTGGTAGGTTAACTGCAGCCGTTTTCTTATTTAGCTGTCATACCGAAATCACCATTTGATAGCCAGTATTGTACGATCAGTATGCGTCGTAGCAAAAATACTGAAGTAAAACTATTACATAAAACTAGCTGTCCAACCTACTACGAATTTTGTGGTAATTCAAACATATCATGTATTTACATAATACTGTATGCTTTGTTTACAATATCTTAATCAGTAGTTAAGCGTTTCCGAAAACAGCTTTTAACACTTTTATCCTCATTCGCGTGCGTATTACTCCTACTCTTTGATAATACTAGGTATCCAAGACTTTAATGAAAGAGTTTGAAAATACTAGCATCGATTTTTGTATACTATTTTTGTATTGCGTGTTTATTATTTCTAAATTTAGGACAGTAGCACATTTGGAGACAGGCAAAAATGTAAACTAACACTAGAAAATTTGAATAGTTTAGAGTAAATAAAAAATCTTATAGTACAAAAGCTCAAGCTGAAATGATTTAATTCGTTAAAATCTTAACTAAAACTTTACTGTGTGATTTTATTTCGAATGCTTCCGTCAATGTTTTATCACATAAAAATAAAATATTCAAAACATGGCAAAAAAATTAAAACATATTGGAAAATATTGAACAATAAAACTATACTTAAAAGTCGATAAAACGAATCTATACTTAAACGTAAGCTTTACACTACTACCTAGAAGGGAAAATTTTGGAATCCCACTTCAACTCGCTATTTCATATGGGAGGCATCACTGAAATAAATCATACTAAAGACACTAAAATACTGTCGCAAAAAGCATTTTCGTGCCAGAGAATTCCAATAGATTTCAAAAAAGGGATTTAAAGGGATAAAATTTTGTCATTCTGTCAGATCGCATAAAAAATTTCTAAATATTACAATGATATATTTTTGGGTCATGTTATTTATTTAATTTAGAATTTCCCCATAAAATTAAGTAAAATTCCTAGGAGCGTCACGTTTATCTAATTTGCTATTTTATTAAATAAGTATATTATGACTTAATAAATACTTCTTATACAATTTTTAATATATGTTCCTATGAAAATTTTCTACTAACCATATCCCAAAAGAATAAAACAATGTTGAGTTGAATCAGTTTGTCAATACTTTTATCATTTTTATACATTTTTCTATTTAAAACATATTTAAAAATAATTTTCAAATAAACGGTAATGATATATGTTGAAAATCATTTTGCATTATATTTTGAATTGCATGTGATTATATTAAAAATAAGGTGCTTCCATATTGCTATCGAGATATGACATAGGCAAATTTTTTCATCGTAATGACGTCAGAAGTCGCCAGAGATGAGAATTTGGTACCACAAATCTCTCTCTGGTGCCTTCTGACACCAATATGACGAATTCTTACATCAATATGAAGCCGAAATTGACAGTGACATGTCTCAACCGCAATATGGTAGCACATATAATGGCATCTACTTGAATTCTAGTTTCTAATACTTTGGGAAGGGACATAATGTGATTTAATCTCTAATTTTTCTTGTGTGTATGGTTTTATTTGAATGGCTTTGATATTTTAATACATGGAGCTTAATTGGCAGAGAAAATATTACTAAAAAATTAATCCTGAAAGCCAAAACAAATGATAATTGTAAGGCAAACCCACAAGTTAACGTACCAATACTCGATCATTATCTTGTTCTTTTTAGAAGTGTTGAGAATTCCTTTGCTCAGTACCGTTAGAAGCATCCTATTATAAATCAATAATAGTAGTAGTACTTGAGAGCTGATGAGACTGACACCTACTACATTTAAAGACTATTATGAATAACTGCTACAATCATACTACACAAGACGTGATATTTCAAACCTACACAATTCGGTATCTAAATGCACGGGCATTTCCCTTTCACCATCATTCAATGGTAAATTAAACAGGAATGGATAATCTGCATCCGTTAACACTGGAGTTCCCAAACCTAGAGTGACGACAGCAAAAACACTATGGCAAAGGTAATGCAAATTGACTGGCCAACGAACCAATAACCGACCATCATTCTTTTCCATTCAGAAAACATTTGAGAAACCCTTTGCTTAATCTCTCGACAGAAGTATCCTTGTGGAAAATGAACTATGATCACGTGCTAATATTTACTTTTGTAAAGTTTTCCCCTTCATAAATGGCAACAGAAAAGAACGATTTTTATTTTATTTTTTTGATTCCGTTTTAGTTGTTCTTTGGTATTCATGTAGGATGTTCGTGTTTCTTTTATTTCTTTAATTAGCGTTTCGTCAGAACGTATAGAATAAATGTTTTGTTCGTACCGGAAATCTTCGTCTTTAAGTTGTGCCTGAGGAATATATTTTTCCAGTGCGTCCCACAGAATTCGAAAGTGAAAAGGTAAGAACATTTTGATATTTTTCGATGATGCTCTTTCCCTTAAGCTCGAAATTTAATAATCCTCTTGTAAACCAATAGGAGTAGTTCGATTTGGATCGAAGTATTCTTTTTTTTACACATGAGGACTAATGATATTGGTACAGACTGCTTACACATGATTGTAAATAACGGCTACGACCATCCCACTATACGTGGGGGTTCAATCCCACAAAGGTCGGAACCAAAGGGCAGCGGCTAACACATTCTGTCATCTTTCAAAGGTAAACCCATGGTATGGATAATCTTCCGTTAACACAACAGTTTTCCAACGTATTGCATGACATGGGAGTGTTCACTTTAAATGGAGATCGCAAGCCAATTTTAAAAGTGAAAATACAAAGGCAGCCTTCCCTCAAATTTCTCATACACTCGTTGCTCGTTGCCATGGAATCACGAAGGTAAATAAGTGAGATGATACCAGGTAAATCAGAAGTAACAAGTAAACTGTTACTCTTAGTTGCAAGAAAAAATGCAAAAGTGGATGAAAAGCTTCAAATTTGCTATATCGCTAAAATATCTGAAATTTTGTATAGGGGTTCATCTTACCCCCAAGCATGAAATAAAAATGGGTTTCTCTAATTTTAAATTCTAGAGAGATTAAACGGGGTAAATAAGGAGAAAGACTTGACTTCTTCAATCCTTCACCATTTCAACAAATAACGATAACTATTAAAACATTTGTAACATAAAAAATTAATTTGATAACAAAACTCCTTGATTGATCGATTTTTCTGCATATCCAACAGCATTTATTTTTACTATAAAAATCTTTATCGCTACTTCAATGCGAAAAAAAGGAAAAAAAAACTCGTATTTAAGAACAAAAATAAAGGGATCATGTCTAGATTGTCTGATATTGGTTCGCCTATTTTTTTCCTCATTAATCAATAAAATTTCTTGTATAAAGAATGTATGTGTTTTTCTGCCATTCATCAAAGAAATGAAGCATATACAAAACTATATGGAACATTAACCACCTTAATTTAATAAAATGTATACAATTAAATTATTTTTATGATTCCCAAATTTCAAGTCATTGCCTTAACTATTAACTCCGAATAATATATTTAATTCAAATATTCAGCAGTTCGATGACGTCAAGAAAATATTCAGGCATTTAAACAGTTTTCTATTTTTTTCTCCAAAAGGAAGAATTCCACATTAGCTCAAAATTTCTTATTAAAATAAAATAAGCTTGTAAAGTAAGCAATTAAACTTAGAATATTCCATTTAATTCCACTCAGGAAGAATAAAATATGTTTTATTTACAGTAAGCTCTACTCCCTTATAGTTTATTAACATGATAAAAAACAGTCATACAACATTTAAAACGGATGAGAACCATAATTCTGATATATGAACAAGTGTGTAACAATAATTGCAGTTAGAAATAACATTAGCTTGTTGTACTAAATCTATATATCTACGTATTATTTATATAATTATATAACATGTAATTTGTATGGTATATCGCCAAATTGGCGAGATATTAGCTCCTTGGCGATTTGGGAGACTCATTTTTGGCGCCAAGTTTGGCAATATATAGCTAAATTTGGCGACTTGGAGACATTTGTGCCGTCCCTCTTTCTCTGGATCTTACTAGAAGCTTGTGGAAATTTCCAGAAACCTGAAAGCTATATAAAGGGGCCGTGAGTTCTCATAAAAAGTTACTCTACTCATGAATTTTACTGAACCTGTGTTAATTTCCGTATTGCTCTGTAAAGTTCGCCAAAATTAATTTTATCGCCAGCCGTTTAATTCTGATTCATTTGAAGTGTTAATAAATTGTTATTGTTTTTGTCTTAGCTAAAGTCTATTCAATAACGAACATACAAAAATTTTGTACTATATGTTTATATATATATATATATATAAAACAAAGTTTTCGTGTATGTTTTATACAATTTAGTTTGCCGTAGAGTCACAAAATTTTATCCAGACATTGTAACATACCATCAGACGGTTAACGCCAGTATTAAAACTTTTTCCGGCTTTGATAGGAAGTATATAGATAGTATAGTGAATATTGACGTTACCTCTAGACAACAAATGGCAGGGCATATATTTAAGTTTACATTTTACCGAATGAAAAATATAAGTATGCATTTTGACTAGTTTCGGCGTAATGTTCGTTCATACGTATGTATTTACTATAATTAAAAAACGACTGACTGTTGATTGTATAAATTTTGTATTTAAAACTATTATAACATTTAACGGTGTACCTACTTCTTTGATTACAATCCTGTATAACCATCATTCTCAATATAGAAAATATTAAAATGACATCCGTTACCTCTAAATGGCAGTATTTGATCTCTCTCATTTCGCCATTTACTAGGGAACAATTTATGTTATTCATTATTGAATACATCAACTCGATGTTGAACTAATAGAGCAATTTTGTGCCACGTCACGGACTACTATTATGCCCTTCCCATTCATTTTCATATTTGCAACAGCCAATAGGCAAACAATAAACTGCCCTTCCGTTTGAAACTAAAGCCAGAATTATCATACGTTGAGATGGGTCCTGCTGTGTGAAATCCCCTTATATTGTGTAAATTTTACTGCTAAAAAAGAGAAATATTTCAGCAATTGTGAAATTATACACTTTATTTAAGAATTATAGGTCACTGCCTAGCATTTATATAAATTAAGTTTAAATGAAGTGCAGCAAAAAATGTGTATAATATAATAGAACAAGTACGTCATATAGTGTATACATTAGATTTTGTATACAACAAACTTTCAAGTAATTGCATATCTTCAAAGCGAAGGAAAGAAATATTTTCTTTTTTGCATCCTGCATGCAATCATGTTTGCTTTGTATGAAACCCCTAGTATGTTGCGACTACTCTAGGGGATAAACTCACTACTTCATCAAATTTTGGTACCGGAATCAATGTATTCAAATTTCTTTCTTTATGTTATATTCCTTCAATACCTACATTGTTGCGTTCGTTTTTAGAAAATTCTTTTACCTGTCTAAACTCAACAGGGAATATAAAGCATCTTGAAAGAACCAGATAAATGAGAAATTTTTTTTCATATATTTATTCAAAAACTAAACCTGTAAAAGTTTCAGCGGAATCTGCAACCCAAAATTTTCATAGGAATTACATATGTGCATTCTAAGTGTTAAACATATGCCTGGAATTTCAAACTACAATAATATTTTCTTTGCTATCTTAATAAAAATACAAAATTTCCTGGTCGCTCTTTATACTACTACCTCGGTGAGTATAAAAAACGACCTTAGTTGTATTCAAAACTTTCTGTGTAGCCAGAAATAAAATTTTTATTTATATGCATTCATATTTAAGGGTAAGAGTAACTCTTTTGGTATCCACATTAGCTTTATGCATGAAGATTATAAAATTTTACAAGTAAATACAACAGACATTTCATTGTCCATCATTTCATAAAACTAACTGGTCCTCTCATTTGTTTATAACTAGTTCATATTTTTAGTATGTATATATTAAAAGCCAAACATGTAAAAGCTTCAATGGAATTTGCAACCCAAAATTCTGATAGAAATTACATATGTGCATTCTAAGTATAAAACCTTTGTCTGTGATTACAGACTAAAGTAATATTATGACATTAAAAATACAAAATTCCTTGCACGTTCTTTCTACTACTATTTTGTTTATTTTATAATTCTTATTTGTACGCCTAAAAATAAATTATTTAAAAGTATTTCTATTTAAATGTATTCTCATTTAATATGCGTAAAAGGAAATTTTGGGATGTTCTCATTCGTTTTATCCATGAAGATTATAAAATTTTCAAGTACATTCAATATTAAGTCATTTCGATATTCATCATTTCATAGATACTATGTACTGCTCTAACCCTCTCGCATCTTTTATTTTATGAACATATTTATTACAAAACAGATTTTAATAATACTAATAAATTTCATTAATTTTATGCTTAACATTAATAAAAAATCATATTCTAGATTCTTTTAGATGAAACAATTAGTTTAGAATTTTTAGTATATAAATAATTCAAAATCGAAACCTGTAAAAGTTTCAAGAATTTAATTTGGAGCATTGCAGTCTACTTTTTTACTGCAATAGGACTAATGAAACAGTACCTACTGTTTAAAGCCGATTGCGAGTTCTTACGAACATATATTTCTTTAACGCCGTAAAAGTTTCAAGAACTTTTTTACGGCTATGAACTAACATTTTGATAGAAGGTACATTTCTATAAATTAAGTTTAAAAACACAACTCAAAATTTCAGACTAAAGTAGAAGTAATATTTTATGTGATCCTAGTAAAAATACATAATTGGTTGATAATTCTTGTTTTTACTACAATGTTTCGTATTTAATACTTGTTTTTATTCCAAGAATCTACATTTTTAATTAAAAGTTATTTTCTAGATATTATTTCATATCTGAGAATCAAGACTCTGTGTATGTTGCACAATATGCAATAAATTTTTAAGGGCGCACATTTCCTTATATAGGATATTTAATTTTCAACCGACTAATAGGCATAAAAACAGATTTTATAATTTTATTTTGCTTTTAAAATAATATCACTTGTGCAAGCTTCAGCTAATTTCTTAATTTGGGGATATTAGAGCTCGAAATACACTGAAAACTAATTATCAAGTGACATCATCTTCAGTAACATTGAATGGATTTATGAAAAATTTAGAACGTTCTAATGCTGCAAAATCGTCAAATCTAGAAGAAAAATCTTCTATTAGCTTATCTATAATTTCTAAATATGATGTAGCAGTAAACTTTTCGTTATTCAAATTTAAAATCTCAACAGTATATTTTTGTATTTGGGATATGTGATAATGACTTTTTCAATAGATTGGATTTCAACAACACTAACTTGCATTTGAATGTCCTAAACTCAACTGACTACTTGCTGTAAATCGCCGTTTGAGAAGAGTAAGTCAATCGCTCTGGCTATCATACATTTACATTAGTCCAGCGAGGGCGCATTAAAAATCGATCAGGGGCGCCATGGCACCCGCGGGCGCCGCGTTGCCTACCCCTGCTCTAGTGCAATATTGTTTCATTCTAAACTTATTCAAATTACTTTTATGCTTTAAATGCTGCTATAATACAATTCATATAAAATTTTAATGTCTTATTTAATATAAAAAATATATAAATATTGTTTTCTTGAATCATAATAATCTATTTTTATCTCAGTATATACTGAATGGTATAATAAAGTTTTAATTATCATTATAAAATATACTAGATATTTTGATACAAACAATTTTGCATATTAAAGGGCATATACAATTTTTAACACTAGATTTACGGATGTTGATCATATACCTATTTTTACTGGACTGAGCCAATTTGACTCATACAAGAAAATTGTAGTTTTTTGCAAAGATAATAGTTCCAAATTAATTTTAATAAAATGTTTATTATCAAAACATTCAAGGAAAACATTTTTTACATATAAAATTTGTTTTTGAAACCCATTTTCCGCAAACATTTCTATTACATTTAGCACAATGGTTTCTACGTCTGTTTCTTTTGCATGATTGTTGAACTTGACAACTCTTCCTTGCGTCAGTAGCATGAATTTCCGTCATTTGAATAAAAGTGTTCTCGACTTCTTCTCTATATTTATTAGCTCTTCAGCCAAATGGAAAATATCCCAGACCTGATAGGACCAATAAATTTTATTTTATGCGATTGTTAAACCATTATATGAGTCAAATTGCCTCACAACCGTGAAAATAGGTATACCACATTTGATAATGTGAAATGAAGGTGTCATATATTTTATTACTTAACTAAAAACCAACGTATGTTTTTGAAAAGTGGTATTCAAGTTTATATATATATATATATATATATATATATATATATATATATATATATATAAATATATATATATATATATGTATGTGATCAAATTTTCAATGAGTCAAATTGTCTCGGTCCGTAAATCTAGTGTTAATGTAAAATATATCCTAACTTTTTTTCATGCATCATAATATAAAATTTTCTACTACTTTTAAAATATTTTACAATTATTTAGTAACAGTCTAACTTAAAAAAATATATTTAATTTTATCATTTCAAATAGTATATTTTTCAGCAGAATTATTAACGAGGGGAAAAAAATAAAGTTTCCCTAGCCGCAAGATAGGCTTTGAAATATGCATTTATAAAACTAAATTTTGAAATTCAATTAAAGCGAAATATTTGTTTTGTTCTGTAAACCAAAGGTTTAAAGGCATCTGCTATTTTAAAATTGAAAAAAAAATTTAAACTAGAAGAAATTGCAAATTAAAAACAAATTAACATTTATCGCGCTTATAAACTAAAATATGTAGTTCATATTACTATAATTGAAATTCATTTAATACAAATGATAAATATATTATATTTATATTCTTTTTTACATAGGAAAGTTAGTTTCTAATTTACTGTATTCAAAAACTATTTTGTGGATAATTGGATTTATTTTTATTTTTTGATAGCATGCATTTTATGATTTTTATTGTCTTGCTTTATATAACAAAACCAAATAAATTTTATAAAATTATGTTCTTATATTGATCTAGGAAAAATACTTGTAAAAAAATACAACTTTTTTATATCGAATGAAAAATAGGGTGTTATAAAGACTTTTCCACTCGGAAGTTACATTGCCAATTTAACTGATATTTATGTACATAATAATGTAAATAACAGCTACTAATATTTATTTAGTTGATTTCAGGAAACCATAGATTCACGTAGTCGTGATTGAAAAATACTATTCACCTTTAAAGTACTATATACCCTTCATTGATCTTTATATAATACTTTGTTGCATAAAATTGCAAGAAACAGCTACTAATGTTTGTTAGTTGGATTTCATCACTCCATAAACTAATGAAGCCAGCAGTACGCCGAACGATGGCCGATTGGTTAGGGCGCTGATCGTCGGTACCGGAGTTCGTGGGTTCGAATCCCGCTATGGCATATATGTTCGTAGCCATTCGGAATCGGCTTTAAGCAGTAGGTCCTGGTCTCATTAGCCCTCGTGTGCAAAACGATAGACCGTAGCGCTCCAAACCGAACCAAACCAGCAGTACCCCCCAACACAACGGTTCATTGCAATTATACTCAATGAGGACCTACGAAAGGACACCAAATGTCTTATGAAATGTGCAATTCTTGATGGGGATTATCCTTTATCGCACATATTAAATATTTAAAATCTAATTGAATTAACAAAGAAAACACAAAGGAAACACATAACATTCATACTAAATACACTGAAACATTCACTTAATCACAAATTAAATAAACTGAGTGTGATTTTCATCACAAATTTGTGATTTAGTGTAAATTGTAAAATTAATTTAATTTTGATTCTGTATTTTGAGTGGAGGTTGAAGAGGAGTTGTAAAATTGAAAATTTTTTTTCAAATCTCTTATGTGTTTATTTTTCGCTCTTTGTCATTTTTGTGCTTACTGACAGAAGCCTCTGAATTGAAGGGCTCGGCCCATATGGTCCAGTTGCCACATCACCTTTAAATCCCTTTAATAGTATCGTAAATATGAAAAATCAAATAGAAATAGTAGCATATAGTTTTAATTTTTTCGGTTTATGTTATATTTAAACATTTTTACTTTATAAAAAAAATGAAGATTCCTATTATAAAACTAATAATGTTAAAACTAGTTTGTCTAAATTTTTCCAGAATCTATGTAGTAAACAAGAACACTCGGCTTCGTTTTCCTGTATATACCGTTATTTTCGTACCCACAAACGTTGTTGCACTAACCCGTACTAGTACGTGTCCAGCGCTCAAGTATGAATCATCAGAAAACGTACTAGTACGTGCCCCGCATACAATGTGTTAATAAATAATTGCTGTTCTTTGGATTGTGATGAATATTATTTTACTAAATATTTAACTAGTAACTTAAAGCTTCGCAGAGATAAAAGAGAAAGTGCAAGTTTTCACAATAATTTTACTGGGGTTACAATTGTTTATAAATTAACTTTAGTTTTAATTACGTGGAATTTAATTAACTGTTGAGAACTTAAATGTTACCAGTCTGAAATGTTAACGAAATGCACAAAAGAGCTTAACTACACTGACATATTTTGATTCCTTAATAAGCTTAGCACTATGTTTTAACCAAATAAAAGGTATAGAAAACTTTTCAGGAAATATGATTTCTACATTTTGTGAATGAAATTAACATAGTTATTAGCAGCTAGCATGTCTTATTAACAGCATAGTTTTAAGCAGATTTTATATCTCTACAAGAAAACCCAAAGTAGATGAAGGCTTTACATAAGAATTATTTCTTGAATTAAATTCCTCCTCGACAGAATAGGCTGATTAAATAAAAGGTATATGCATTCAGAACTTATAGCTTAAGAATCAATTAAAAAGTCGGACATAAAGTTCTTCTTACATTTACTCAGATATTTTAATATTCGTACACTAACCCGTACTAGTACGTGACCCTCGCCGAAGTATCAATCGTCAGAAAACTTACTATACGTGTCCCGCTCATAATGTGTTAACTGATGTAGTGTACTTAATATTATAAATAACTGATATTAATGTTTCTACTCTTTATTTAAGGAATCTATAGATTGGAGAAACCCAAGATATCCAAAAAATAGAGGTTCATAACAATTAAACAATAAGGGCCTTTTGAAATGACATGAAAAGGTTAAAGAAATGCATATCTCTTGAAAGGTGACTATCCGTTGATACCACTTACTCTAATGACACTTTTCGTTAAATTGAGAGTACATTTCAATCAAAAAATGAAATGCACAAGTAGATGCTAAAACAATCTTACATATAAAATTTCTAAATTTGCGTTCATTTTTTTTCAGTTATGCGAAACAAATACGTACATACAAAAGATAAACTAGTCAAGATATATTCAGAGATAGACAACATAAATATTTTCATTGAAATAAGAACACCGAAAATGTCTTGTCACCACCTTACATAATTTACCTCACACGAAACAGTAAACAGAATTTAAAACATTTTAAGAACAGTTAACAATATTTTAATAATATTTGAGATTTGTAAGAGAGTATTTTGAACTCTTTGAAAAATTTGTTCAAAATAATGCTAATGCTTAAAAAGACATATTTCCTTTACCTGGCTTTTTTAAAATCAGTTTGCAATAACAATACAATACCAGTGTAACTACTTCTAAGCAATAAAAGGTTTAGTTTAGCAGCTTTTAGAAAAAGATAAAAGCAAAGGTAATTAGTAGATGCAACAGACACTTTACTAATCTTAACTAAATTTTCACTTTACAAGTTTCTAAAATTCCTTTTGATGGGTGAATAGTAAAATTGTATTTATTTTATATTTGTGGCATTACCTTTCTTTTTATTAACTTGAGAACATTGCTCTAGTAGGTAGTCATATGGGATTATGATTCCTAATGATTAGTTTTCTACATATAGTATTCATTCAGTAAAGTAAAACCAGTTTACTTGTTTAACCCATTTGGATCATAAGCACATATATAAGCCGAATCTTGTTTTTGTTGTTGCTGTTGGCTTATGCCACTTGGTCAAACAAAGTACAATTGAGCCGGATGCTACTCTTATTAAGGCAAAGGGGTGAGCCTTTCGTTTTAAAGAGCACCACAAGGCTGAAAGTACGACCTATGTTCAAATGGGTCCTCGTAATTCTACAGTAGGGACCGAGCAGAAGACCATAAGCTCTTCCTAACACCCCAAGAGGTATTAATTCCGAACTTCGAGGACATTGAGAATACGAACTTATTTCATGTGCCCCAGTCACCTTTAATTAACACGGCGAATATTAGGTCGACTCGGCATTCGAACCCGCAACTCTCCAATTGCGAGAGCATTTTCTTTGCCGACTGAGCTACCACGACTCGCGCCGAATCTACCTGGTTATTATTGCAAAAGCGCATATTTGCCAGATTTTTTTAGGCAGTTTTCAGCATTTCTAACTGTTCCGTCCAGCAGCCACGATGCTGGATCAGCGGCAGCAATTGCTTAATAGTTTTGTAAAGTTTATTTTGTTACCGTTGAGAGGAGCGGCATCTGAAAATAATAATAATAATAATAATGTTCGCTAGAACTCGGAGCGGGGGGATTAAATCGACTACAAACCAATATACTGTTTTTTCTTGATGTTTCTTTAAATTGGATGATTTGGGCGACGTTTGGAGTGAAAACATTCAAAGTCCTTGTAGAAGTAAATTCTTAATTCCTTTAATGATAAATCTTATTGGGTTTTCATTTTCCCAACGCTGATCCAAGTCATATACATCTATTATCATTAATTCTATTTGATCATATTTATGTATTATGTATTTCCCTCGTTCATATTGTTCTTATCTATTGTAATGTGTTAAAATCTTAAATGTTAGTAGTCATTAATTTTCTACTGATAATAATATATTTGCTTTGTAATGTCAAATTCTAATCTACAATAAACTGTTAGCAAATCACTTCCCTTTGGTCATTTCTCAGTCACAAAGACTTTATTTTAGTTTGTATATTTAATTATACATTCCACTAATTCTTAACATCTCGCACTAACAAGAAAAATTATTACTTTATGATTAAGTTTTAAAAGAGAATCGTTATGAAACAATAAAAATAATATTTACTTACAAACATTTTCAATTTTTTAGTATGATCCAAATGGGTTAAGGGGTTATTTTATGTATATGAGGCTACAAAAGACACTAAATGTAACAGCTATAGATAAGACAGTACGATCTGAAATGTTTATTTTATTTTTAAAATTATATTCAAGTACCGGGTGACCGAGCTCTGCTCGGAGAAAACAGGTATCGAAGCTAACTCGAAGATTTAAATTTTCAATTGTGATTTATCAAAACAATACATGCCATAAGAAAATTTGTGAAACCATTAGTGAAAAGATAACCGGTTAAAGTGCACCATTTTAAACTATTCTAAACAAAGTTGTTTGGAAAGGGAACTATTCTATACAAAGGTAAAGTTTGAAAAGTCATAGAAAATAAAATGTAATTGATAACAAAAAATTATACAATTAAAGAAATGGTACAAAGTGAGCAGTGTAAAGATTGAAGTGTGTTGAATGGAGAAGCATTCTGACAATGACGGTATCTTCTAGTTGTCCATTTGCAGGTATAATTGAGTTGATCGCTTGTTGTTCCAAAATTCCGGCTCCTTGAAGCATTTCATGTAGAGGTGCGTTCTGCATGTTGAAAATGTAGCTTGAAATCTGATGAATGTTGAAATGTCGAACTTTGTTGACGGTGATTTGAAATCGAAATTAGTTCCTTAACACGTTCGCTGCCACCGACGCATTGGCGCGTCAAAGCGGCACCTCCTGGTATGCCGACGACGCACTAACGTGGCGACGGACTTTGATAAGTTATATGCTCTGTGTTTCGTGTGGCTTTGGAAATTGAACGGCGAGGTTGTTTCGGCACGTTAGTGAAGCATTATTTTTTAATTTTTTGTGGTTGGTTTTCAAAATTTTTGTTTGCATTATTTTTTTTTACTATATTGTTTATGTGTTATATATATACTTTGCTTCATTAATTTAATATTTAGAGTTGATAGAAAATAAAAATGGAAACCGATATCAAGGAATAAAGACAAATCAATAAAGACTTTTATTATTATTATTATTAATTCTTCAGAACTACAGCCAATCGATTCCTCGTGGTCAAAAACCCCCGGGTGCCAATTTTCACTTGGTTTGGACGCATGAGAAAAAAGTTTGCCCGCACCGGAGTTCGAACCCGGCCCTATCTGTAGCGCCGAACTACGTGACCTTAGCGCGTCAAAACCGATGCCAATCGATTCCTCGTGACCAAAAACCCCAGATCCCCAAGTTTTACTACACTTTATTAATTCTGGGGCGATTTTCGACTTGACAACCATTCCTCGTATTATAGTATAGGATAAAGATTCTATTCTATTTATTAAAGATTCTATGTTTTTAAAGCATATAAAATAACTAATAGAAGTTTACTCTCATACTCAAAAAAGGAATTAATTTTAATATTGTGACATATTAAGGACAGAAGATATTAAACAAAATCAGAAAATTACAGCTCATTACAGATTCTATTTATTAAAGATTCTGTGTTTTTAAAACATATAAAATAACTAACAGAAGTTGATTCTCATACTCAAAAAAAGAATTAATTTTAATATTGGGACATTTTAATTACAGAAGATATTAAACAAATTAAGAAAATTACAGCTCATTACAGATAAGTATAACAATAGTCAGATATTGTTCTTGAATTTTTAATTAATTTCTTTTTACTAATTGTTGTTTTGTAATTTAAATGGTTGAAATAAATGTAATGTTCAGAGTTTTTTCAGAGGATGCCTTCACATACATTTATAAATACATGCTTACCCAGATATATTTGTTTAAACTTGAATTTTGGTTTGGTTTAAAGCGCTGCGGTATACTATTTTTTACACGAGGGCTAATGAGGCCGGACCTTCCCCTTAACTACTCTGCCGGAGGTTAGCGCCCTGCCATTCAACCTTCTTTCGGCTAAAATCGAATTTTTTTCTTTTTTTGTGTGTGTGTGTTTATTTGTTTGTTTTTGTCTGTGTCTGTCTGTCTGTAGGTAGTACCATACCAAATATTAGGCGATAATAATGCCGCCAATGAGAAGATGCTTATATATAAATTCATGCCAAGTCAACAATAAAAATAAATTGTCCCATAATTAAGAACTTTTTTGATAGATTTTTAATTACTCATTTTAAATAATTGTACTTTGGATTGGCCTAAATGGGTTCACCGGATCATTTTGTCTTCTTTTCTTCTTACCTTGAATGAACTTGAGTATCTAGCAGTTCATAATGAGATAGATGTACATACCTTGTAACAATCGGAATATAACTTGGTAGAAAACAGAAATAGTCATTAAGTAACCGGAAGTAAATTTTAGTTCAGTTGGCTGGAAGTAACCCAAATGACGATAGAAAACTATAATTTTGTTATAATGTAAGTATTCCAGATTTGGCTTCTTTAAGTCAAAACATACTGGGATTATTGTGTTGACACAAATACGAAGTTTCAACTGTGATGTTTTAATCTCGAGCATATCTAAAACTTAAGATTAATCACAATCTTGAGGTCATATTTTTTTAAAGATTAACTTTCTAACATCTACTATACTACATATAAGATGAAGTAATTAGAAAATTCGACATTTTATAGTGAAGAATTTATATTATTCCTCAGTTTTATTTTTAGCTATAACAGAAGCACCGTTATTCTAGTAATAATCTGAAATTTAAATATAAACTTGAAGTCGATTCTCCGAATTCCGATGGCGATAAATTGCCAGTAAGTTTTGGAGAGTATAATTCACCATTTATATAAAGCATAATACAGAAAACTCCTTCAAAGAACATGATAAATTAGAATTTGTAAGATATATTTATTAGAGTATACACAAAAGTAGTATATTCTCTTTAGAAATAATATATAATTTCAAAAATAAATTTATACGCATACTAATTATTTAAAATTTTCAATGGAATCTGCCACCCAAAATGTATAAAAAGGAGTATATACTCTTTAAAAATAATATATAATTTCAAAAATATATTTATACACATACTAAATATTTAAAATTTTCAATTGAATCTGCCACCCAAAATTTAAAAAAGGTGATATATACTCTTTAGAAGTAATATATAATTTCATAAATATATTTATACATATGCTAAATATTTAATATATTCAAGGGAATCTGCCATCGAAAATGTAAAAAAAGTAGTATATACTCTTTAGAAATAATATATAATTTCAAAAATATATTTATACACATACTAAATATTTAAAATTTTCCATCGAATCTGCCTCCGTAAAATATAAAAAAAGTAGTATATACTCTTTAGAAATAATATATAATTTCAAAAATAAAATTATACACATACTAATTATTTAAAATTTTCAATGGAATCTACCACCGAAAATGTAAAAGAAAGTAGTATACACTCTTTAGAAATAATATATAATTTCAAAAATATATTTATACAATACTAAATATTTAAAATTTTCAAGGGAAACTGCCACCGAAAATGTAAAAAAAGTAGTATATACTCTTTAGAAATAATAGTTTCAAAAATATTTTTATACACATATTAAATATTTAAAATTTTCCAGGGAATCTGCCTCCGTAAAATATAAAAAAAGTAGTATATACTCTTTAGAAATAATATATAATTTCAAAAATATATTTATACACATACTAAATATTTAAAATTTTCAAGGGAATCTGCTACCCAAAATGTAAAAAATAGTATATATTCTTTAGAAATAATATATAATTTCAAAAATATATTTATATACATACTAAATATTTAAAATTTTCAAGGGAATCTGCCACCCAAAATGTAAAAAAAAGTAGTATATACTCTTTAGAAATAATATGTAATTTTAAATATCACTTCTTAAAATGGAAAAAAATAAATATCTAAAGACAAAGCATGATAAAAAAATATATAACTATAAAAATTCCCATTCAATTCAATATTTTAAATTCTAATAACAGTTTCCTTTTCGAATTGTTTCAGTAATATAATACTATCTTGGTGATCAATGATATGTATTGTATTCAACGTCCAACTCTCTAATCTCTTCCAAAACAAACTTTGAATTATTTCTTAACTTATTCACTCTCATCCATTATGTTTTGAAGGGAGAAATTTGTTTCTTCGAATGTTTTCATTTTAGGAAGATTGAAGTGAAAAGCAGACAAATGGAAACAAAAATTTAGAAATGGAATTAAATTGACGAAAAGCATACGCCACAAGGGAGAAAGGAAAACTGTTCTGTTACATAAGTTTACCAAAAGTCTGTTCAGGATGTGGCTGAGCTAAATTCTAGTTTGAGTTAGTCATGAGAAATGAGTTCTTGTATTTTAAGTATTTTTGCACTGTGTTTACTAGTAAAATATCTTTTTTCCCCATACATGAATATATATATTTATTTATTTATGGGAATTAATTTTTTTCTAAAGTTCTCTTACATTGGTTAGAGATATTAACTGTTGGCATGCGGGTATACTTCACCGCCAACTTACGCTTGCAGCGGTCGTTTTTTTTTTTTTGTGAATTGCGCTAAAGTATAGTTATTCAGAAAAATCACAGTAAATCGAAAACTACTTTGTTTTTATGAACGAAACCATTTTTACTGTATAATTTAACAAAAAAAAATTTTTTTTTACGAAATCACAAAAATAAACGATTTTTAAAATTAAAGTCCGATAATCTGTCAGCGCCTATTTCTTCATCACTATCTTTGTCACAACGGCTCATTTTATCAATTTTGTATTCATCAATAAAAAACCAAGTTACAAATTGACAAAACACCACTTGTACGTTCTGGAGCTACGAATTCGATTGGAGACGAAACAACGCAACAAAAGACCGAGCAACTCGACAATCATAACTTGTGAAAAGAAAAAATGTAATGCGTTGCATAACAACGCAAACAACACGCATATAATGTCCCACATACATATAATTATACGTATTTAGTAGATTTGTGGTGGTTAGCGAGTATCCACCACAAATCTACTAAATAAGTATTTTTACTTAACCCACGCTCCAGTGACAGACTGCAAAAAACGTAAAAATACGTTGCCCGCACGCGAAGTGTTAACAACACTCCAGATTTTCCAAGGATTTGGGAAATCGTTAAACTAGTTTTGTTCCAGGTAAAGGAGAAATTAAAGATAAAATATATTTAATTGATTAATTTACTAATTAAAAATAAAATATGTAATTAACTATTAATGAAATGAAGACTCGAAAAGACACGCTCTATTATGGATAAGAACACAGAATTATTACATGCTAACTATAAAAAAAGGTTTAAAAGTTTGGTTTAGTATACAGTGCGATAAAACTTGTGCGATAAATTTTTTCAATAGATAATAGGATTTTACAAGAAAAAGATTATCCTATTTTTATGAAGACATTTTTTTCAATGAAACTAACATTTTTCTGATATCTTTTATAATAATTTAATAATTTTTTAATTCAATTACATTAGTTAATGAAATGACCTAACATAATAGATGTAAATGCTTTTATTTTGTATTTAGAGTTGTTTCCATAGAATTCAAGAATCAGGTTAAATATACACATTGAAATGCAAAATGTCTTGCAAAATTTAAAGGTTTTGGAAATTTTATTTGCATTTAAGTCATTTTGAATAACCATATGTTAGTTACGTTGTGTATCAAGAACATTTAGAAAGCTGAAATGGCATTGTCTACAAACCGTTAGCCATTTGTTCCGAATTACGTTACAAATTATTTAAAGTTTACCTATACATATAAAGAAGTACAATAATATTGTATACTTTATATATTTATTTTCTTATTTTTATTTATTCATCATAACTGACAAAAAGACTGGGTGGGCCAAGACCTCCTGCTGGAGATTTTTCCATGCCAACCTATTCCTTGCTTTTGTCTGACAGTTCTCTTCTCCCATTGCTTTGCAATTTTATTCAATCGAAGCAATTCAATGAAATTCGCTATCCTCTTTCGCTGGCTGAAAGGGCTTGGCGATGAAAACTTTCTTCACTGGATTTTCCTTGTCCATACTTACGTCATGAGCTTCCAGTTCATTCGGTTAAGTTTAATATTTTTATTATATCGGGGCCTCTCAAGGTTCTACAAAATTCTTATTTCATACGTCATCGCCAAATGCCATTTTCTTTCGCACCACCTAGATCCTTTCAAAACCTTCTATTCGAAAAATGCAATTTTGTATTCTCCATTCTTAGAAACCAAGTTTCCGAATCCCATATTACATTTTATTTACTACTTAAACAAATCAAAATTTTCAAAACATATTGGAAAGTGGAATTGTTTATAAAAAAGGAGGTTCCACAAGGCCCTAACCTTAGGAGATTTTAAATAAAAATGATCAAAATTTATTCTTTGTATAATTTTATTGTCCAATTGTTAGTTGGACGAAGCTAGCTTAATCTGTCTATATTCACTAAAATTCTAATACTTTTTTACGTTTGAAATAATTTTTGCCTGTTTTGCATATAGAAAGTAAAGAAGCTTCAAATTTATAGGTAATGAAAAAATCCACGATAAAAAAAGGCTCAGAATTGGAATTTTTCCGATAGTGCACTAGGTCGAGAATATAAAATAAATATTTTGAGAGTATAGAGTGAACCGAAAAGGAGTGTTAAAACACTAGTTTGGAAATTCTAAAAGCTATGTAACTTCAAACCCTAAGAATTCGTTATTTTGCATTAATATAATCTATACATATATGTAATATATCAAGATTATTTAACTTTAATATTTCCTTAAAAACCTCCTCTCTCCCTTTCTAATTCCTTAAAATCTTTTTTCCAGCCTCTAAATATCTTAATCAAAGGAGTGTCTTAGACTTTAAATTCTTCAAAACGTTTTCTATCCTAAAGATGTAAATTTTCTGTCTATTCAACATGTTTCCCAGCTGTCGCCGGCAAATGGGCTCCGCGTTTATCTTGATCTTGCACTTAAATTCGCTGAGTAAGTGGGAAAATTCTTTGTATTCGCTCTTGTGTGCACCGCTGTTCGAGCAGAGAAATTTTTTTTCTTACCTCTGTTTGTCCTTGAGCAGTAAAGATGTCCGTTTTAGCAGCTCTAAAATAAAGTTTTAATTAGACTTGTGCCGTTCTCTTCAATATCTGCTGACTGCATTTTTATTATTTATAACTGTTCAGTTTTCTAATTGTCCAGCGGTATAAGTTATAATTTAATGATTACATATATATGTATATATGTGTGTGTATTTTTTATGCATATATAGACACACTCATATATATATATATATATATATATATATATATATATATATATATGTGTGTGTATATGTGTATTTTATACATATATACACACTCACATATGTGTGCGTGCTACAAATTAGTATGATAAATTATTAATCTTTAATGTTTACTCTTCATCTTAATTCAGTGTAGAAATTTATTCAGTCTCAAAAACATGTTTCATTGTACGTGGCAAACACAATTTTTATATATATTTTATTTTATTCCGTGCTCGATGGATAATTATTTTCCTACATGATTGCTAAGTAGACCATCTCTTAGTTTTTAAGTTTTACTTTAACATTAAGGCCAATATTTGGAATCGAATTCCTTGACTCCAGTTTAGTTAGGTGTACGTAATAATGTTTGTCAGAGTGTTTGCATATTTGCATCTACATGTATATGTGTACGACCAAACACTTCACAAGTTTCACTGGACATCCGGTCAATAATGTCGTTTGGACAACGGATGAACTTTGTTGACAAATATAAACTTTCCATTTCCTGCAGACTTTACATAGTTCCTGGAGAAACCAATTCAGAGGGACTGAATTTAAAAGATCGTATCATTTACGATAATGTAAAATGAAGAAAAAGTCAGTAACATACTGTTCTCGGAGGTTTAATCTAAACTTTATAGTAATTTATGTTTATGGCAAGCCAAACAAATCTACCCCCATCTTTTGATGTCTTGTGGTATCTTGGGTTAAATTAAGAATAAATATAATTTATGCTACACCAAATTACAATTGATAAAATGAAACCAATCAAGTAAATATTGATAAAAAATTTTAAACATTGAATTATCTGAAAATGCATTTTAAACGCTATCAAAATTAAGTTACTTAAAATATTTCCCTTATTTTAGTGCGCAATTAAAATATATCAAGTAGTGTTATAATAGTTTTTACTGGTAATGGGTTGACTGTGGGATTAAGTGATTTTCTATGGGGAACTAGGATTGTTTGCACCTGAAAGAGAAACCCATAGAAAAGATAATAAAAATATAATAATTAAGTGGGTGACGCATAGTGGCAATACACGTTATGGCCTTAACCCAATATTTAATATTAAATTAAACTTGGCTTTTTTTTTTTTTTTGCCAACTAAAGTTTAAATTTTAAAATACAATAGGCATTAAAATAAAAGGAAAGGAGAAGTTACTGATTTAATACTGTTTATTGATAATTAATATAAAATAAAAATAAAAATTAATAGAAGCCAATTGATAAAAATTAATAAAAAGGAAGCAACAAAAATAGACTAAAAAGTAAGATGATTATGGAGGACGGCTTTTGGAGAGCATCCTCAGCATGCGGGATGTAGAGAGCATTCTTTTCTTCTCCATCCTGTCCACCGGATGAGAACCGCCAGTCTGGGAAAATCATCAACATTCCATTTGCCTGGTGACACGGTGGGAAACCGCCAAGCGCAGGACTAAAAAATGCCAATGTGTGGAGAGGGGTATGTCATATAATCAAAAAAGGGCGAAAATTATAAAGCTATTGCAGCGCAGCGCTCGCCAAGGAGAACACCACGTGACGCTCCTGGTATGTGTGATGTCAACTGATTGAATATCCCGGGCGTCTTATGCGATAAAAAAATAGGTTTTTCGCCTCACCAACGTGATAATTGGGAGCACGGCAGGAAAGTTACACATAAGGAATTTTTAAAGGAAGCTTATAGACTTAAATGGGAACTAAATGAAAAGTAATTAAAATTAACTAAATGGAACGTTATGACAAGTAGTGCCAAGATATAATCATCAAACACACTTTAGACACTAATTTTATCTGTACCATCTAGTATGGTATAAAATGCTGCAAGATGCTAATAACATGTTCTTATTAGTGGTTTAACCCAATAGTTAAAACAATTTATGTTTCTGGATTTTACACATAAGCAAAATGGCTAAGCGCCATTTTTGGTTGTCTTGTATCTTTTATTTAATTACAAATATAATTATTGCCTCACCAAGTTAAAATTCATAAAATAAGTAATTCACAAAAGTAACTGCTTGCCTGATTATCCCGCGTTATCTCGAGTTCGTATATATTGCAGTTAATTATTATCCCGAGAAAACTCGGACGAAGCAGAATTTGTCAGTACGATTTGTTTTATTACGGTTTTACTCGGCCTGGAAAAAATGAAAGAAAATATTCAGCTTTGATTGGCAGTTTTGCTGGTTTCGCGGTTCTTTTGGCGGGACTAGTCATGTGTTTTCTCTATTGTATTGTAACGTACGCTTGTGGATTAATTGTGTATTAAGAAAGATAGTTGCAAAAAATCATCATTTTCTGCCATATTAGGAAGACCCAGCATTTTTCGTTTACAAACTCAAGTTAACCTCATGGTATTTTCGAGATGTAATTCCTGCTACTGCAAAAAAAAATCAAATCCAACGAGACAGTGTACTTTTCTGCACCTGTGAAAGAGATTCCAGATGTAAGCCAGTAAGAAAAGAAACCAGATACCTGTGTTCAGAATATCAGTTATTACTTTGTTTCCCTTGTTTCAATAACTATCATTCAAAGACTAAAGTTCTTACCTAGGTCACACCTTACCACTCCTCGTCTGGAACGAAAAGAACAGCTTGGAACATTTAGAACAGCAAATTTTCGTATACTGCCGGGTAATGACATCAAAACCCACGTGCACCAATAGGTTGCCAGAACATATCGGAGCTTCCATATCCCCCAACCAAAGTTAGGGCATGTACGGCAACCCAGTCATCGCCACATAAAATCGCCAAGTTTGGTGAGAAAAAAACAGGGCGTCTGTAATGCATCTGTACCGACTAATATTTAGCTTTTTTTCATTACCCGAGGTAACTCGGGATAGTATATTAATATCAAAACTAAATTCTTTTACTCCTTTAAAAAATCAAAAATTCAACTTAAAACCTACACATTTTGTTTTGTTTCTCTTTCCTCGTATTTAATAATAAAATTTAATAAATGTGATGATTGTTTTCAAACAAATTTTAAGTGAACCGCTTAAAAAGTTGTAAAATAATTGGATTATCTGAAAATGGATTTCAAATATTGTTTTGATAAAAGTATACGATTATGACACTTTCTACTCTTTTAATTATTATATCGTATTAAAATTTTGTCCCTATATACTAAATGTGCAAAAGAATATATAAACGATAAGTTGAAAAATCGATATTTTCATCAAAATATTGGCAACTAGTTCCTTTAACAAAACACACTGATCTAGATAGCAGTTAATCTGAGCATATTAAAGGACTCAAATAAAAATAGACATTTTTAATACCCAATACGATGTGTATAAAATTACACGTCTGTATATTTAACAGAAGAGAAAAAACAAGTTTCTACAAGAAATTCTCCAAATATTTAAGTTTTTTCAAACCAAAGACATCAGTTTAAAAAAGTTAACGACGTGACTTTTTCCTTTCGTTATAAACTTTTTTATTGTAATTGCGTTAGAAAAAATAATAAACCAAACAATCGTACCCTCTTAAAAATCTGAAGAGATTTTTAGCCGGAGGATTGGAGAGCATTAAATTATTCTTCTGGGATGGAAGAGCTGTTGAACCCACTTCATGATTTTATTCTCTCTCTGGTCATGATCTCTCAACCCCATTTTTTTTCCTCCTTCCCTCGGACGAAATAAATCTTTTCTTAATGTGATTAAAATCCAGAGTCAATTACACACGGAGGGGGGAAAAAGCTTTTTTCCTCGAGTCTCCAACTTTTATTAAGCTATCAGAATATTCTCGTATAATTCCCTTTGATTCTTCAAATATTCACTTACAATTTTAATTGAAAAGAAGAGAATTCTGAATATCAGAGGTAATGAGACTTGAGAAGAGGAAAAAAAAGTATGTTAGGCTTTGAAAAGGTTTTTTTGTGAATACATTTAATCAATTTCAGTAATATATAATCAGAAACTTTTGTTAAACTTTTTTTATCCGAGTGAAGTGTTAGAAAAGAGTAGAATAATACGTTTTTCAAAAACCAGTAAAGTAATTTTAAAACCACCTGTTACCTGTTTCTTTATTCCCTATTCGTAAATAATGAACACTTAAATCTTCAATATTGCATTTATATTTCAAAATATATTAAAGTTCTTATTATACTTTTTTTATTATTTATTCGTTTCAAATCATTTAATTCGCACGAATGACATCAATAATTTCTAATTTACCGAATTAATAACATTTTAGCGGTTCTAGAAACATTACAAAAACAGAGTTTTGGATTTTACTATTTTTAGGTCAGGTTTTCGGCCTTTTTATATATGAAGTTGAAATAATTGAATTCTTTGATTAATACTTAATCAATATCCATAAAATTGTACATTCAAAAATTAGCACTATTTCAAATAGCTTAAATTTGGGACTTATATTTTTCTAAGTACAAAAGATTTTTCTTTATTAAAGAATGTGTATAATTTGTAAAATTTATATTTTATAGAATACAGTTTTATGAATCTTGTAGAGTAGTGTTTGCTTCTTACCGGTTTGGAAAACATTAAAATCTGACCATGACGGGCCTTTTGTAGGTCAACTATGGCTTGGTAGCCATTTGAGCAGCTCAGAAGCCAATGCGGTTAAGTCCATTTTTTTTATATTTTCTGATTTTTGGAAATTTTGATGAAATAAATAATAATCTTCTTAGTTATTAAAAGATTTACACGTTGGTTACTTTTTTCTAGGTTAGACAGCTCTTTTTTAATAGCTTCTGAATATATTGTATAATAATTTCAGAAGCCATTGTGAATAAATAAGTCCACCTTTTATCAATATTTTTTTACATAAACTTTGAAATAAAAATTAAATTATTATTCTTCTTTCAATATTTGTTGGTAAGACTGAAAAACAAACATAAAACTTATGACAATAAATGTTATTTTATTATTTTTACATAAATTTCTTATCTTTTTCAGCTGCCAAAAGGTATAACTCCTAAAATTTTTAAGATGCTGTCATTATTTCAATAAATACTTACGTTTTTAGTTACACATCCTGTACATATCTTGTTTTTTTTTTCCAAGAGTTTACACCTCGAAAAAAGACTTTATACACTTTTCTAATTAAATTAATAAATCAAGACTTTTAAAAACTAATGTATCAAAAAACATTAATTTTCTCAATTTTTGTGTTTTGGACTTAACCGCATTGGCTTCTGAGCGGCTCAATTTATGGGTCACTGTTTCGGCAAGGTCATCAATAGTTGCTGCTGTGTGTCTTCGGATGGGTCAGCGTAAAACACACTTATAAATATTGTAGAATTTATAAAATCGCATTACATAAATTCTATAATGTACAGAAAGTGTTAGATGAAATTAGTAAAGGTTTATTATCTATCCTAACTTTATATTCTACGTATTAAAATACTCAATTAATTTGAAATAACTCTACATAAATTTGCATATTGGGGACATGTATTGTTTAATATAAAATTTCTTTTGTCTGTCAGCTTTTACTAGACTATTTTTATAAAGAGTTTTTCTGGATAATCAACAACTATCTGGACATTCGTTTAATATAAAATTACTTTTATCTGTCAGCTTTTACTAGACTATTTTTATAAAGAGTTTTTCTGGATAATCAACACCTATCTGGACATTCGTTTAATATAAAATTACTTTTGTCTGTCAGCTTTTACTAGACTATTTTTATTAAGTTTTTCTGGATAATCAACACCTATCTGGACATTCGTTTAATATAAAATTACTTTTGTCTGTCAGCTTTTACTAGACTATTTTTATAAAGAGTTTTTCTGGATAATCAACACCTATCTGGACATTCGTTTAATATAAAATTACTTTTGTCTGTAAGATTTTACTAGACTATTTTATAAAGAGTTTTTCTGGATAATCAGCGCCTATCTGGACATTCTTACTAATTTTAACCAGGAAATACTAGCGCATGATTAGACAAAACCACCACCTCACATTCTTTTTCTTTCCAGTATTACATCAAAAATGGCCGATTTCTAGTGTAGCTGACATTTAATGTGTAGGATCGGTTGAGAAATTCTACAAAAATATATTTCAGAATCCCTCGAAGGGATATGTCGTACAATGAGGAAAAGCTTTTATGATACATATTGTAATTAAGGAAACACCTTTTTTTTCGGCTCGTTGTAACAGTTATGACGTAAAAATACAATATTTAGGAAGTTTAGAAGATGTTTTTCGAGTGAAAATTTTTTCAATAAAGGTTAAAAATCCGATAAGGAAAGTGGCAGTAATCAGGAAAAATAAACTAAAAATTGAAGCGGGTGAAGAAATGGAAGGCATTGATATGAATAAAAATGATTACTTTCGGAAAGGGATACTTAGACAAAATAAATCGAAGACTATTTATTTCTAATGTTAGGATGTCTGTGCAAAACACTATTAAGATGTTCCCTGAAAACACATGCATTTCAGAGAGTTAATTCCAATTTGAAAGCCTAGAATCTAGTTTAGAAAAATGCCCTACATTTAAATCCATTCAAAGAACTCTGTCTAAAGAGATCTCAAATATTGTAAGGATTATAAAAGGTTTATTGAATGCTCAAATAAAAAAAGTAATAGAAAAACTAAATTTGTTTATTAAAAGAGTAACAGAAAAATGTGTATGGAACACATGACAATAGTTTTTGAAGAATGTGCAAATTGAATGCAAATGACATATTTAAATATATTTATGAATGTATTGTTTTCTTTTTCATTTTTGTATCTAATGTATTAATTTTATGACAAAAACAGGCCCCTGTGTCTGAGATACTCTGTGCATGTAATTCTATTATTTTTCTTTTTTGCGCATGTTACCGGATTAAATACAATTAAATCCGGTAACATGAGCAAAAGTACATGTAGGTTACACATTTTTAAGATTAATTAAAAATGTGTAACCTATTGGTATGAGTCCCACTCACATCAATAGGTTACACATTTTATAATTTAAACTGAGCCAGAGTAGTTTTATGGGCAGAGGGAACACTCTCGTAACTGAAGGTGTGCAGATTGGAGCTTCGAGCCGGACTAAGATCCGCCGTGTTCGTTAATGGTGACTGAGGTACTTAAAATATATTCGTGGTTGCAATGCCCTCGAAGTTCTCTGAGGGTGGCAAGCCAAGCCTAGAGGCCATCTGGTTGTACTTTGCTACTAAATTACGAGGGCCCACTTGAGCTAAAACGTTCATTCCCCCTACAGAAAGTCTTCAGAAGGAAAGACTATACTTTTGCCTTTATACGTGTGGCGTCTGGTCCACAAACTTGGTTCGTCCAAGTGGCAATGGGAACAACAACGTTCGACATGCTAGTGCCATCTGTTAATGCTTAAACATACAATTGATCTTACTTTACATATAGAGACATTTCTTCATAATCGAACCTATACATAGTTAGTCCAGTTGGCAATGGGAACAACAACAACAACAACAACATTCGACATGCTAGTGACAATTGTTAATGCATAACTATACAATTTATCTTATTCTACATATAGATGCATTTCTTCATAATCGAACCTATACATGGTTCGTCCAAGTGGCAATTGGAACAGCAACGAGATTCAACAAGCTAGTGACAGTTGTTAATGCATAAATGTACAATTGATCTTGCTCTACTTATAAAGACATTTCTTCATAATCGAACCTATCATGGTTTGTCCAAGTGGCAATAGGAACAACATTATTATTCGACATGATAGTGACAGTTGTTCATGCATAACTATACAATTGATCTTATTCTACATATAGAGAAATTTCTTCATAATCGAACCTATACATAGTTAGTCCAATTGGCAATGGGAACAGCAACAACATTTGACATGCTAGTGACAGTTGTTAATGCATAAATATACAATTGATGTTACTCGATATAGACAGACATTTCAAACCTATATATAAGCATGGATAAGTTACTTCCAACGCCCGACCTAGCCTAAGCCATTCGGAAAAGATAACTAGTCGCCGAGACAGCAATCGAGACCAATACCAAGTTCAAAACAATATACCTAACCAAATTTTTTGAAGAACTATCGAGCCAGACCACCAAGCTGGAACAACCGAAGTATAAGCATGTATAAATGAAATATATATATATATATATATATATATATATATATATATATATATATATATATATATATATATATATATATATATATATATATATATATATATATAACCGGTAAAACTTATTCTTCACCGGGATATAACACATATTTTTAGTTGCCAGTACATACTTGGCAAAGCAAATTTATCGCAGTAAAATTGTGGAAGGCAAGCTCACTGGCACGCAAGGCCAGACAAAATCTTATCTAAAATCATCCACTTTCATCTTAAAGTCGGAGAACTGTCAGACACTTCTTACACAGGCAAGAAACAACCGTTCATCTGATGATTTGTTAAAATATTTTCTTGAGAAATGATGCATGGCATTGGCAACAGCAACGTAAAATATTACACATAAATAAAATTACTGAATATATTCCTGGTTGGAAAAAATTCATAAGAAATTCAGTAATCAATTTACACATAACAAAGATTTCATATTGCAATCGTATTGAAAAAGCTATTTCAAGTAAGCATGCAATAATGCATAACTTTTAAAGAAAATCTCATTAGCCTGTATATCTTAACAGTACACCGCAGCGCGCCTAACCAACCATTTTAACAAAACCAGTTTACAACCCCCTTATTCCTATATTTAAAGAATTCTTTTATTATACATGAAGCCCTCATTTATCATAATTCTTTGCGTATATAACATGGATGCACTGAGTTACAGAAAAAAAAATAGCTCAACTTTCACAATTCATTTTTCCATAAAAAAAACTTGAAATTTTACTTCCTTCTAGAACTAAGATGGACTTAAAATACCGCAGCTTTTCTTCATCTCAAAATACTTCAACGTACAAAAAAATGAAGCCAATTTTTCATTAGTTTCAAAATAAACTTCCACGAGCTTCTTTCAAAAAGTTTCTTGTTAGCTATCAAGCACTGTCTTATTACGGAATTCCTCTTTTTAAAAGAAAGGTAACAAAAAATAGCATTATTAAAGCTAAATCTTCTTCTCATGAAAATATATTAAAAATTCTCAAAAGTACTTTTCCTCACTTGAAATAAGATGCTGTTCTTTCTTAGAAATCCAACTACTAACAGTCTCCATCATCTTGAAGCATGGTTTTCGCTTTTAGTTTCATTGTATTTTTTTTTTAAATCAGAAATTCCAAACGTAAAATAATCACTAATGCGATTATAAAGTTCTTCTTTTTTCTAAGTAAAGATCAGATGTCTTAAGTAATACTGATGAACTAAATTGCCTTTTAGGTTCCAAGATTTTAAACTCTTATTAAACTTTTGGAATTTTTATACATTTTTAAAAATAAATCTTAAATTGTTTTGAAAATATTTATGTAGTTAGTATAGTACCCGGTATTTCCCGAATATAAATTATATCTTATTTAGATTAAAGTGGGTTGTTTTGATTGTAGATAAATGGTGTACTATTCTACAAATATTTAATAAAAATTATTTTTTAGAAAACTAAAAAAAAACATTTTTAACTGAAAGCTGTTCACAACTTATAAAGTCAAAAGAAAAATACAGTTATTTTCAATTTCCAGTTTCCGATAGAAAAAAAATTCTGCTCGTTTGAAACGATGCCAAGATACTTTTCACCCCATAGATTAGGAAATGATATCAACTATAGAATTTACGGAGATAGTGAAAGCTTAACAAAAATAAATAAAAAGTAAAATTGAAAAAAAAATAAATAAATAAATAAATAAAAAGTAAAATTGAAAAATTCATAATTTCTGCGAATTTTCATTCAAGGCACTTATTTCATATACACTTCAGAAAAAAAAATGCGGGACTTTTTTATGAAAATTCACAAAATTTTTCAATGTTTAAATAGAATTTTGAGATTTAAATCTCGTAAAAACAATTAAGAAAATATATTCTATTCCACTACACAGTTCGAAAGAAAAAATTCTGAATTCTGCAACGATGCAAGAAAGCACCGAACTGTTTAGAAATCGAACTTTCAAAAACCATAGTTGTAAAAAATTGCTATTTTGTAAAAAAATACTGTGCGGAGACATAACGGGCTATACGATTCCCTCCACATTTTAACTCCTTGAACAAACAGATGGGAATTTTAATTGTCCGAAAGTCACAGCAAACATTGTCTCGCGTACTTTTTTGTGCCGGTGGAAAGTCCACTTTAAAGGTTGGAAAATTTAATGCTTTCAGGATTTTAATTAACATCTCAGTTAATTAAAGTCCCAAAAATCTTAGTAGACGTATCTTTTTCTCTTCAGGACAGTCAGATGGGTCAAATTTCCCCGAAAACGGAATAAAACTGTAGACAAATTTCCAAGATATACAAACTCAGACACTTATCTTTACATGTATTTTTGAAGAGAATTTATAGCTATATGCCTTTACTTACGGATATATTCCATTAGTCCTTCTTTGTCAATGTTATATAATCTTTAAAACACATTAAAATTCATTCAGTTAGTAACCCATTGCATAGAAAATAAAACTAAAAGACAGCATTTCGTTTTAAAGAATCAATGTTCTGCAATAAGGGGTTATACCTTTTGAACTGAAAAATCTTTACTTAAACAGCTCTTTTTTTATTAACTATCGTAAAATAAAACACTTTTGCTCAGTTTAGAATAAAAATAGTTTAAATAAAAGTCTATTTTCATAAAAATTATTCAGTTTTGTTAGACGGAGCAATACTTTTATGAAAATCACAATATATATACCAAGTTTAAAAAATATACATTTCCAGTCACCAGAAAAATAACTTTTGAAATCTATAAATTAGAAACCAATTTTTACATTGAATAAAAACAAATAATCATTTTTGTATTCTGTGAACCTAAATTACTCTAATACGAGTAATACGCTTTACGTTATAGCTTGATAAAGAATACTTTTTTTAAATTTTCGAATTGTTAATTGTATTTAAATATTTTTTGATTTTTAAAATGTCAGATATATTTATAGTTTTGGGTTTACAAAATGAAAAATATGTTTATTATTCTTGTTAAAGAAATAAATATATCTTTGAAAAATAAATATATCATGTTAAAAAAATACAATTCATTTATCCACAATAACGTTTGAAATATGTAAATAAGAAACTAATTTTTTATATTTAATAGAAGCTAATTATCTTTATTCTGTGAACCTAAATTTTATTAGTAGGGGTGATATTGTAACAATGAGTTACACTACTGGAAAACTCCAGCGCGGTAGACTAACCGAAGGAAATGGTGACGACGTAAGTGACTCCCCCTTCGACCCCATTGGACAAGAGGGGTTGCTAACGCGGGTCAGTCGTCTTTGGTCCTGGCAACAGTAGTCATTGGATTTTTCTCGGCTGATTTGGATGCCCCTTCAGAGGAAAAGCATGCCTAGACGGTGAGAACGGAGACCTTCAGCGGAGGCAGGGAATGTTCAACAATTTTTTCATCTGAACATAGCGTCATCAGTTTCATGGAGTTGCTCTAATATTCCAGCAGTTTACGGTGTCTCCATATTGATAGTTAATATATTTTATTTGCGTCACCAGATTGTTCAAAAATAGAATTGTAAATAAAGAGTCTGCAAAAGGGTAAGTCTTTGCTCATTTGTATCTGGTGTCTTAATTCTTTCTGTTATCGCAACAGGCCTGGTATAAGTCATTGGTACATAATAGATATGTACTTCTTAATTTATAGTATAATAAAAGGTAATTTTAATGTTTTATAATGCTAATTATAGTTTTCCAAAAATGAAAATTTTATTTAACATTTTCTAAATATCCTAAAAAGGTTTCCCAAAATGTTTTAAAAAATTAGAGATTTTCAAAATTTTTTGATGATTTGATAGTTTTTTCGGTAATCTGTACGTACAGCCATATAATGAATTAACTACTTAATAGGTGTTCTATCATGATTAAAGATGGGTATTTTCCTTTATATCTGAATACCGAGAATTGTTTGTGATTACAATGCTTTCACTATTTCTACAAGGGTGTAAAAAGAATTTTATTCTAAAGCAAAGGATGCTTCACTTATTCTCTACGATCAAATTTTTTCTCCTCTTCTCGATTTACTTACTTCGATTATATTTTACAGAACTACTGTTTTCCCCTTTTCTACTTTCACTTTCCTTAATGACATACCGTTGCAGAATAAATGGAGACAAAACTGGAGCAGTGAACTCTTTGTTACCGACAATAAAAAGTAAAAGCTGCAGCTCCCTTCTACACAATCACGAAGAACTACCTCTAGAAATAGGATTTTTTAATCTTAGGGGAGTATAAATAAATGAATATGCCATGGTTTATTTATTATAAATATTTTTTTTAATCTTCAAGTAATTTCTCTGGTCAATTCTTCTGTAATAGATCAGGTGTCATGACGAAATTAGCTAAAATCCATGCAGGATTGGTCAAACAGGAAATTTATTGATTCCAATTTAACAGTTTCTTTGCATGTGCAGTCATAACACTTACAATATTTAAAATGAATTCAAGCATGGTCAAAATAAACATTTCCATTAAAATATGAATACCAAAACGTATTTGAACATTACAATACTTCACTTCCTACATGGAAGAAAAAGGAATTTTGTTCTATATAGCAAAGAATGCATCACTTCTTCTCTGTGATCAAACATTGTCTTTTCTTCTTAATTTAATTACTTGGATTATATTTTACAGGATTATTGTTTTTCCCCTCTTCTATTTTCACTTCCCTTAATGACATATAACTTTGTCTTTTCTTCTCAATTTAATTACTTCGTTTACTCATTGTTACCGACAATAAAAAGTAAAAGCTGCAGCTTGCACAGTCAAGTAAAAATTACCTCTAGAAATCGGGCATTTTTATCTTAGGGAGTTTAAATATATGAATACGTCATGTTTGATTTATAATAAATATTTTTTTTAATCTTCAAGTAATAATTTTCTCTGGTCAATTCTTCTGTAATAAATACAGGTGTCATGACGAAATTAGCCAAAATCCATGCAGGATTGGTCAAACAGGAAATTTATTGATTCCAATTTAAGAGTTTCTTTGTATGTGCAATCATAAAACTTAAAGTACTTAAAATGGATTCAAGCATGGTAAATAAGCATTTCCATTAAAATCTGAATACCAAAATGTATTTGAACATTAGAGTACTTTACTTCCTACATGGAAGTGAAAGGAATTTTGTTCTGTAGCAAAAGGTGCTTCACTTATTCTCTATGATCAAATTTTGTCTCCTCTTCTCGATTTACTTCGATTATATTTTACAGAACTACTGTTTTTCCCCTTTTCTACTTTCACTTTCCTTAATGACATACCGTTGCAGGATAAATGGAGACAAAACTGGAGCAGTGAACTCTTTGTTACCGACAATAAAAAGTAAAAGCTGTAGCTCACTTCTACACAATCACGAAGAAATACCTCTAGAAAACGGACTTTTTTATTTTAGGGGAGTATAAATAAATGAATATGATATATTTAATTTATTATAAATATTTTTTAAATATGCAAGTAAGACTTTCTCTTGCCAATCCTTCTATAATAGTATACAGGTGTCATGATGAAATTAACCAAAAGTTTATGCAGGATTGGTCAAACAGGAAATTTATTGATTTAAATTTAACAGTTTCGTTATATGTGCAGTCATGGATAGCGCACGGTCAAAATAAGCATTTCTATTAAAATCTGAATACCAAAATGTATTTGAAAATTACAGTACTTCACTTCTTACAAGGAAGAAAAAGGAATTTTGTTCTGTTGCAAAGGATGCATCACTTCTCTACGATCAAACTTTGTCTCCTCTTTTCGATTTACTTACTTCGATTATATTTTACAGGATTACTGTTTTCCCCTTTTCTATTTTCACTTCCCTTAATGACATATAGCTTTGTCTTTTCTTCTCACTTTAATTACTTCGATTATATTTTACAGGATTACTGTTTTTCAGTTTTCTATTTTCACTTCCCTTAATGACATATAAATTTGTCTTTTCTTCTCAATTTACTTACTTCGATTATATTTTACTTGATTACTGTTTTTTCCCTTTTCTATTTTCACTTCCCTTAATTACATATAACTTTTTCTCCTCTTCTCAATTTACTTACTTCGATTATATTTTACAGGATTACTGTTTTACCCCTTTTTGATTTTCACTTCACAAAATGATATATAACTTTGTCTTTTCTTTTCAATTTAATTACTTGGATTATATTTTACAGGATTACTGTTTTCCCCCTTTTCTAGTTTTACTTCCCTTAATGACATATAACTTTTTCTCTTCTTCTCAATTTACTTACTTCGATTATATTTTGCAGGATTATAGTTTTTACCCTTTTCTATTTTCACTTCACTTTACTTAATGACATACCGTTTCAGGATAAATGGGGACAAAACTGGAACAGTGAACTCTGTTACCGACAGTAAAAAGTAAAAGCTGTAGCTCCCCTCTACACAATCACGAAATATTACCTCTAGAAAAAGGATTTTTTTTATTTTAGGGGAGTATAAATAAATGAATATGATATATTTAATTTATTATAAATATTTTTTTAAATATGCAAGTAAGAGTTTCTCTTGGCAATTCTTCTATAATAGTATACAGGTGTCATGACGAAATTAGCCAAAACCCATGCAGGATTGGTCAAACAGGAAATTTATTGGTTCAAATTTAACAATTTCTCTATATGTGCACTTAACCACTTCCCTTACAAATGTTTTTGAAAAAAAATTGCAAAAAATCATCACATTTTTTAAATTTTATTATTAAATACGAGGAAAGAGAAACAAAATAAAATGTGTAGGTTTTAAGTTTAATTTTTTATTTTTTACAGGAGTAAAAACATTTAGTTTTAATATTAGTTAGTTTACTATCCCGAGTTACCTCGGCAAATGAAAAAAAGTTAAATATTAGTCTTTGTATGATAGTTTTTGAAACAAGGGAAAACACAAAGTGATAACTGACATTCTGAACACAGGTATCTAGTTCCTTTTCTTACTGGGTTACGTCTAGAATCTCTTTTACAGGTGCAGAAAAGTACACTGTCTCGTTGGATTTGATTTTTTTTTCAGTAGCAGTAATTACATCTGGAAAATGCCATGAGGGTAACCTGAGTTGAAAACGAATAATGCTGGGTCTTCCTAATATGTCAGAAAACGATGCTATTTTTGCAACTATCCTTCCTTATACACTATTAATCCACAAGCCGACGTTACTATACAGTAGAGAAACCACGTGACCAGTCGCTAAAGAACCGCGAAACCAACAAAACTGCCAATCGAAGTTGAATATTCCCTTTGATTTCTTCCAGGCCCAGTAAAACCATAATAAAACAAATGGTACTGACAAATTCTGCTTCGTCCGAGTTTTATCGGGATAATAGTTAAATGCAATATATACGAACTCGATAATCAGGCAAGCGGTTAAAATACTTAAAATGAATTCAAGCATGGTCAAAATAAGCATTTCCATTAAAATCTTAGTACCAAAATATATTTGAACATTACGGTACTTTACTTCCTACATGGAAGTAAAACGAATTTTGTTCTATAGTAGAGGATACATCACTTCTTCTCTATGATCAAACTTTGTCTCCTTCTCTCCATTTATTTACTTCGATTATATATATTACAGAGAATACTGCTTCTTTTCCTTTCTGTTCTCACGTTCCCTAATCACATCGGTGCAGGATAAATGGAGACAAAGCTGAAGCTGTGAATTTTTTACTACCCACAATAAATAGTAATAGGTGTCGCTCAATTCACCATAGTCTCTTAAATCAGCTCCTGACAATCTGACTTACTATTTACTATAAATATTAAAAAGTGATTTGCTTCTTGACATTATAAGCTTCAACAAAATAACCCTGCCAACAGAGCATTAAACTGTGACAGATAGCCTTGAAATTTTCGAAACTCGGAGTCAAGATCCTAAACATTTTTTAAAGTAAGTAGTTTTACTTTATTAATAATTCATTTAAAGACAGATATTACGAAGGTTACACTGAAATTTTTGAGGTACGAGCCTATGACGATTTATAAAAGGAAAATAATGGTTTAATTTTAAAATACAAAGTATTTTAACACAGTAGACTAATTTTACTGACTTACTTCAACTTGTTTAGCGCAGAATAAATTTTAAACAGAAGAGAAAATGGAGTTGACGTGAGAACATTTTCTCGCTATGATTTTCTGCGATTTTAAAGCGTGATTAAACCAAAAAGAATTCTTTCAACGGTTGTAATTAGAATTTGGTGATGAATCTTCAGCTCGTGCTACTGCATTCAGGTGGTTTAAAGAATTTAGCAGAGGTCGCTAAATTATGGTTGATCATTTCTAAAGTTGTAACGAGGGATGAAACGTACTTACCGTTTTTTGACGTACCAATACGTCAAGAAAGCAAAGTATGGGTCTTTGAAGATAATCTCACGCCGACAATGGTGAAAAGACAACGCACACTGAAAAAAAAATGATGCATGCCGTTTTCTTCAGAAGTATGGGATTGGTCAAAGCCATCAAGTTGGATGGACAGAAGACAGTAACAGCAAACTGGTATACCACCAAATGTATTCCACAAATTCTAGAAGAAGTGAATGTTAGGGGACTAATGCTTCACCATGACAATGCATCTTCGCATACAACCGGATTAACAGTTGAGTTTCTTAAACAAAAACAAATTAAAGTGATAGAACATCCACCGTATTCACCTGATCTAGCTATGTGTGACTTTTGTTTTTTCATTGATCTAAAAAAGAACTTACGTGGACGTTGTTTTCATTCAGAAGAAGAGTTTGATGTGGCTATAAATGCATTTTTTCATCTATTTCAAGAAATTAATGGCTTGAGGTATTTAATCTGTGGAAATTTCATCTACAACAGTGCAATGATGCTGGAGAGACTACTTTGAAACACCTAAAATTTTGTAACTATAACTTTAAAAACCTAGTTGTATCTCAAATATTTCACAGTGGCCCTCGTACTTTTAAATATTTAAAAAATTGATTTTTTTTTGTCTGATAAAATAAGGTATTCAGTAAAATAATAAGGGATTGTGTCTATTAAAACCGATGTTATGGTTAAACCTTTGAAGCGAATGTATCCTGATTTTAACTTTTTCTTCATTTTAAGTTTTAATTTTTCTTTAAAACTCCTATTTCAAACATTGTGCGTAACGTTACTTCAAAATTAAAAACTACGGAATTTTACAGTTTGTGGTACTTGTGTATGATAATATAGCATAATCTATCAGACATGATAGAATCAATAAGTTCCCGGAATAGTCACCTACATTCATTCAGGTATTCGCTGTAAGAGAAACACTTGCGTGTTCGTAATCACATACTGTATGAAACTACTACTTTTCACGAAAATAATTTTGTTTTCATTATAACTTACTACAATATGTAATTTTATATTTGTTGAGATTATTTTCAAAATTTGAGCAACTTAATGACTGCGTATATTAATTGTATATATCGCAAGTTAGCGCATTTTGCTTTACTGTTTATTGATCGATTTATATCTAGCCACCCATGCGCCTTTCCTCTAGATATAAGCCTATAATTTACTATTCCATCCATCTCTGTCAAACTGCTATAATAAACTGTCTGTGTGCTCTTAACGTACCTAATAAATCCTTCTCCAAATTTCTTATGGATGTTACATGCTTAGGAGAATAACGCCTTTCTTTTTTAGATGATTAATTATAAAGTGAATTAGTATTTATGATAAAGATATATAGCTTAAGATTTTTCTTTTCCGTCCAAAATAAGCATTTTATTTTGCTTCCTTGGTTTCGATATGTCTTCTAAACCAATAAAAAAAGCTTAATCAAGAAAAAATATTATAAAGTGTATATAATGTCTATATCATAATTAATAAATTTACATAAAATAAGCTTTTTAATTTCTTGTAACTTGCAGTCCAAATTTGGAAAATATTGAAAATCATTACATTACATGACTATATGACATTAAGAAAGTATGTCCGTTTTCTCCTGACAGATAAATTTAAGCAATCTTAAAGTAAGAAATTTCGCATGTTCTGCCTTTATCAATCTAATAAAAACGCGAAAAGGTTTAACTAAAAGTTTCATTTAGCACAATTCCAGGAGACTTAAAGTATGCTAGTTTGTAGTCTGAGTTGTCCCATCCGTAATATTCATCTGCTTAATTCTTAACATCCAAAATAATAAACTTAGTAAATAAAAGCCAATTACATAAAAACACGTTTTGCGTATTTCAACTAAATACAGAATACCTCAGAGAAATTTAAAAATTTAGTAGAACTCTCAATACAAAGTTCTTCCTATCCCCTATATATTAGTAGCCTAAGTTATCTGTCCGGCTGTTCACAAATTTATGAAGTGGTTGGACCTGGAATGGATAGACATCCATATTGGATTCTTGTGAGTTGGAGTTAGGAAAATTCAAAGCTAGTTGATAAAACGCTCGAAATCCACCCCTTTTTGATAATTAATTGTATTATTTCAAGCCCTATTTTCTCCGGTTTAAGAGCAGGTGATTAAAATTGATCAATTTTTACTCAATAAGTAGATGAAAATTTTTTTCTAGCATTATGCCGTCATTCGTTTAACCATTTCATTTAACCATTTCTTATTTTAAATTATTTAATTATCGTCTGCATTATTTTCATACGTTTTATCACTGAACTTAGGTATTACTTAAATATTTTTCTTTTATACTTGGTTTAAATGATAGATTAGGTATATGTGATAATTTTATATTTAATCATTGATTATTTTTGGTTGCAATGAAAATTTATTATCACCGGTATTAAGAACAAATTCTTTTCATAAAAAGTCTAGGATTGTAATCCACGAACTAATAAATATCTATTATATAAGTTTATATCATATATATTTATAAGTTATATATCTTTGAAATTAAGAGTTAAAAACTTGTGTGTGTTTTTATAATTAATCGAAACGGTTTGCAATCGATTCGCTAAATTTTGGACATCATTCATTATACCGCCAATAATCATTGCTAATATGTAAAACCACTGCTGTCCTTCTGTCACGTAATATGACAAGATTAATTAAAGTTGGCAACTAACATACCTTCAGAAAAGATAAATTATTGAGCTTGTACAAGATAATTCTCAGCCAAAAAACAAAACCATTTTTTTTTTTACCTGCTCATAGGTTACTTTACAATTCTGGAAAATTAAAGCTTTTACTTCCCGGTATATGACGGGCTATATGCTAGTACATCCTGTATTTGACAAAGAATCAGAAAACGCAATCTTTTCTTATATTTTCAGTGTGACAAAAAAAGGTAAGCAGCTATCGAATTGTACTTCTATTTGTTCATAATAAACCCAGTTATTTTTGATCAAACACAAAAAATATATTTTTTTATCAATAAACTTAGTGCGTGCTAAAATGCATGTTTAAGAACCGCGTTCATTATACTTATACAATTAAATGTATATAATCCTTATATCTTACACAATATACCTGTAAAATAAATCAGTTTTATAATTCTTATTACTTGGAGTCAAAATTTTGAAATAACAACATTGAGAACAGTAACACTGCTTCAAGAAGCGATGACATTACAAAATATTTCACTGTGTTTTCTTCTGATTCCTAAATTTAACCCTTAAAGCACAGATTTTTTTAAAAAAGGCTGGCCAAAAAATCACTTTTTTAATGTAAAAAACCCATTTTAGAACGTTGTCTGGCCAAAAAATTAGAAAAATACGAAAATAATTAAAATTTTTATTGCAATTTTGGATTTTGATAAAATTGAAGAAAATAGTCGAATATTGCAATATTACACGCACATCGACTTTTTTTTTATCTTTCTTTTCGATTCCATTTCAGAATAAGTATTTTTATCAGTAAAAATACTTTATTTATAATTTTAAGTAGAAAAAATGTATATTTTATACTTGAATAAGTAAGTGTTATAGCTTACATTCCCATTTTAAATGATAATTTATCAATAAAATGATTGTATTTTTTTCCCTTCACATTGTTATTTTCAATTCTCGATTGCATTCGAGTGTTAAAAAGTACAAACGCCGCTCGAATTATCTTTAGTGTACACAGTTTTTCCAGTTTTGTGCGGGGCTCGAGTTCACTCGAGCGTGCACGTTAAAGGGTTAAGCATTTATTAAATAAAAAAAAATCTGTTAGCTCTCGTTATCAACATTCCCAATTTTAAAACTAAATTATTCATTTCATGAACTCCGGAAAATTGTTAAAGTGA
>CM063505.1:27366375-27391375 GCA_032207245.1 Pardosa pseudoannulata | reverse complement strand
TTTCAAATAAACTTTAAACTTTAATTTTGTACACTTTAAAAAAATGTCATTTCTTAAGAAAAGCAGACGTCAAGTCAAAAACTATCAAGATTAGAGAGCAAATGATTAATTATGTATGATAAGGTGGAAGATAAATACCATGTTAGGTTCACATAACTGCAAGTTTATGATTGAAGAAAAATATTTCAAAGTATAACACTCTTTATTAAAAAATTTATTTCAAAAACCTTATTCCCGAATAGAAAAAAAATATCTTTAACTCTAATACTAATATCATGTTTCCCCTTGATAAAATCCATTTAAATTTTTTATCTCACAAAATATTTTTGATATACTTCTTAATTAGCAAGTAATTACTTTTGATCAACAAAGTATTAAAGAGAAAAAAGTTCAATCTATCCAAAAAAATCTTTAATACAAACATGATTATTTTCAAAGCAGTAAAAAAAACTAAATTTAATAAAGCATTCTTAAAATTTTCGTCATTGTTTCTGCCACTTATTACAAAAGACCGTACAGTTTGATACATCTTCCTTTTGATACTCCTTATAAATTTTTAAGTTTTTTATTAATATGTTCTAGCTAAAAAGAATCTCCCATAACAACAACACATAATTATTAAGTATAATTATTCAAACAATTATTCTACGCAGCTTTATATAGATTAACGTCAGGTATTATTTTTTGAAAGTGTCATTCCACATTTTAAAATTATAAATACAGTAAACTTGCATATGTATTATGTCTGATATAACTGTAATTACACAATGAAAATTTAACCAGTGTAATTGGCAAAGTCCAAGTATCATAAGAGGCATTATAAATCATATAAACACTATAAAAGTGCTATACACTGAACAAAGGAACTGCTTGTAGCACAGCATTTCTTTGTGAATATCAAGGCAATTAAAAATACTTGTACGAATTACATATGAACATCTTAGATATGTATCATGTCTGATATAATTGTATCAATTAAAACTTAACCAATGTACTTGGTAACGTCCAAGTATCTTAAGAAGAGTTATAAATCATATAAACACTGTGAAAGTGCTATAAACTGAGCAAAGTAATTGCTTGGAGCATAATACCTCTTTATGCATATCAAGGCAATTAAAAATACCTGTACGACTTACATATGTGCAACTTAGATATGTATCATGTATGATATGATTGTAATTAAACAATGAAAATTGAACAGTGTAATTGGTAACGTCCAAATATCTTAAGATGCATTATAAATTATACAAACACTATGAAAGTGCTATAAACTGAGTAAAAGAACTTCTTGTGTCATATTACCTCTTTATGCATATCAAGGCAATTAAAAATACTTGTACGACTTACATATGTACAACTTAGATATGTATCATGTCTGATATAATTGTAATTAAACAATGAAAATTTAACCAGTGTAATTGGTAACGTCCAAGTATCTTTTAAGAGGCGTTATAAATCATATAAACCCTATGAAAGCGCAATAAACTGAGCAAAAGGACTGCTTGGAGCGTAGTACCTCTTTATGCATATCAAGGCAATAAAAAATACTTGTACAAATTACATATGAATAACTTAGATATGTATCATGTCTGATATAATTGCAATTAAACAATGAAAATTTAACTAGTGTAATTGGTAAGCTCCAAGTATCTTAAGAGACGTTATAAATCATATAAACACTATGAAAGTGCTATAAACTGAGCAAAGGAACTTCTTGTTACATAGTACCTCTTTATGCATATCAAGACAATTAAAAATACCTGTACGACTCACATATGTACAACTTAGATATGTATCATGTCTGACGTAATTGTAATTAAACAATGAAAATTTAACAGTGTAATTGGTAACGTCCAAGTATCTTAAGTCTTATAAATCTTATAAACACTATGAAAGCACAATAAACTGAGCAAAAGAACTACTTGTAGCATAGTACCTCTTTATTCATATCAAGGCAATTAAAAATACCTGTACGACTTACATATGTACAACTTAGATATATATCATGTCTGGTATAATTGTAATTAAACAATTTAAAACTTAACCAGTGTAATTGGTAACGTCCAAGTATCTTAAGAAGAGTTATAAATCATATAAACACTATGAAAGCGCAATAAACTGAGCAAAGGAACTGCTTGTAGCATAGTGCCTCTTTATTCATATCAAGGCAATTAAAAATACCTGTACGACTTACATATGTACAACTTAGATATGTATCGTGTCTTATATAATTGTAATTAAACAATTAAAATTTAACAATGTAATTGGTAAGGTCCAAGTATCTTAAGAAGCCTTATAAATCTTATAAACACTATGAAAGAACAATAAACTGAGCAAAAGAACTGCTTATAGCATAGTACCTCTATACATATCAAGGCAATTAAAAATACCTGTACAATTTACATATGTAAACTTAGATATGAATCATGTCTGATATAATTGTAATTAAACAATTAAAATTTAACAATGTAATTGGTGACGTCTAAGTACTTTAAGAAGCGTTATAAATCATATAATCACTATGAAAGCACAATAAACTGAGCAAAAGAACTACTTGTAGCATAGTACCTCTTTATGCATATCAAGGAAATTAAAAATACCTGTACGATTTACATATGTACAACTTAGATATGCATCATGTCTGATATAATTGTAATTAAACAATTAAAATTTAACCAGTGTAATTTGTGGCGTCCAAGTATCTTAAGAAGATTTATAAATCTTATAAACACTATGAAAGCACAATAAACTGAGCAAAAGAACTGCTTGTATCGTAGTACCACTTTATGCATATCAAGGAAATTCAAACAAAATACTTGTACAAAACACTTGTACGAATTACATGTGAACAACTTAGCTATGTATTATGTCTGATATAATTGTAATTAAACAATTAAAATTTAACCAGAGTAATTGGTAACGTCCAAGTATCTTAAAAGGCGTTATAAATCATATAAACCCTTTGAAAGCGCAATAAACTGAGCAATAGAACTGTTTGGAGCTTAGTACCTCTTTATGCGATGCAATTAAAAATACTTGTACGCGCATCAATTTATATAAGATTTCGCTCTGTAATAATTACTGGGCTAAAAGTCAAAAATAAGTTGGAATGAATTGATTCCATCTAGTAAAGTCGGCTGGGTGTCTAGCTAGCAAACTGGGTATTCGATTGTGGATGATTGTGAAGCCAGGAAGTAGGTTGATAGTCCAGTTAAATTCCATCATTAAAACATTCTACTATCTAACCAGTACACTATTTGTGTACAACGTTTACTAAACAGGTTATATTTACAAGATACATCAACTGATGCCGCTGTCAAAATAAAACAATATTATGGTAATTAACGCAAAATCCTAGTCGCCCCTGACTATACTTATCAAAAGGTTTACATGTTTATAATTTAACGTGTATGTAATCTTAATCTATAAACCTACAGAATAAATATGTATTATTTTGTTTATAACCTGGAGTCAAAACTTAGAAATAACAACTAGGAAGACCGTTACAGTGCACTACAAAAACATGACATAACGAAAAATTTGATTCACTTTCTTCTTACGACTAAATTTAAGACAACATAAGGAATTTTCCATTTGCTGCCGTTATTAATCTAATAAACACGCCCATTTCTTAGATTAAAAGATTAATATTCGGTATTCACTGGAGTCTTAACACTAGATTTACATGGTTTCCGCGCACCTGGAAAATCATGGATTTAGACAATGGATTAATTTTGTCATGGAAAGTCATGATTTTTCAAGTAAAATGAGTAAAAGTCATGGATCCGCTAAACTACCGATTAAAAAAATGCATTGAATTGTTTAATTCTATTTTTACTTGTCATTTGGCTGAAGTTTCTGAGTTTGGTATTTATGTATTATCCTATTGACCCTATTGCCAATTAAAATTTGTTCACGGAGGAAACTCAAAGCAAGAAAGCTTAATGGGTGGGTAAATGTATATTATTCTGGTTTTTTCTTAAATTGTAGATTAAAATTTTATTAATATAATAATTATTTTTTAATAAAAATTAGTTAAGATTTTTGCACAAAATATAAGTTTATCTCTAGGGATATTGTATATAAACATTATAGGGTTATATTTGGCTATTATTCATGGTCACCCGGATAATACCAAAGTACCCTGAATACAAATTGGAAACATTTCGATTGAAAAATTGCTATATGATTGAACTTAGGTATGTAGATACAACAATTTATTTTTATGTATGTGAGTTTATTAACACTTATAAAGTAAGTTTATAGTTTTTTATGATAAAATTCCTGTAATTTCTCTAAAAATATATATTTTATTTGTATGTACATCAGAAGTTTTATTCATATATACTTTAACGAAAGCTTTTTAAAGTCATGGAAAATGATCTGCTAAATCAGGGAAAGTCATGAAAAGTCATGGATTTGAAAAATTTTATTTTGGCAGATACCCTGGATTTACCAGCAATTTAAATTTACATCGAATTGTAACACCAGTTATTTTGACTAGTTTTGTAAATCTAGTGTTAAAGCAATCCAGTATCTATATCAGAAATGTCCCATCCGTGCATACGCTTAATTCTGGACCTGCAAAAAATAAGTTGCGAAAATAAAATTCCATTTCAAGTAAAAAAACATCAATTTTGCACATTTTAACTTACCAAGTGAAATTCATAATTTAAATCTTCTCCAAATACATATTCCAACACTTGTATATTTCCCAGAAAAATAATCAATAAAAAACTGTTTTGTTTGTGTGTTTCTTTTGTGAACACACAAAGGAGGAAAATTCTATGGAGTTTATAAAATCTCCCGGAAGCCATTAGAAAAACACAATTTTAATATTTGCCACTTCTCATCATAACATGTAAATTAGTCAAAATTTAAAAATTATCATCAACCAGCAAAACATGACGCATACCTTTCCTTATGCAAATAGAACCTACAAGTCTAACAGTAAAACATTCCAAATGTTTTCCTTTATTACCCTGCAAACGCATGCCATTTTAAGAGGCATTCATTTCCGCAATGATGATTCTCGTTAATGTTCTTTTTGTTTGTTTGGTTTGTTTTGTTTTGGAGTGAAAGACAGATTTTAATTGAAGCTTTTTACGAGAAAGATTGGAAGTTTAGAAACTGTTTCCTGTCGATTTAGAGTTCCTTTTTTTTAACTTTTTACTTCAATTCAAAATAAACGGAAAAGGGGCACTGGAATGAAAATAAATTGTATTTGAAATAGCCACACTTAACGTGTTGAGTCTGAATCTAAATTTAAATCAATTTTTTTTTAATATTATCATTTTATTTCGCTTTGTACAACTCGACGAATCCAGCAGACACAGTTAGTGTTGAAAAATACAAATATGCAAATAGTCTCCTTTTGTTCTTGGAACGCTGGCTATATTCATCGTTTAATCTGTATTCATTATAATAAAAAAATATGGTTTTTGTTATTTTCAACAAATTGAATAGATTTTATGATAATTTATTTTGAATTTATATGTAATATTTCTAAAAACCCTATTCATGTTTATACTTATAATTTAAAGCTTCTTAATAACGCTTTTTATTTTTAATTACCTAAAATAAAAAAAGTTTAAATCTCTTTTTTTTATTACTGAAAGGAGCGATCCAAATGCGACATTTTTATTCTTCAAAATTTACTGCTGCATTATGAAGAATACACTTGCAGAATTTTTATGTAATAATTTGTAACTACTATTCATGTTATACATAGAATTTTAAAGCTTTTTAATAACGCTTTTTATTTTTAATTATAAATAAAAATAATTATGTTTAAATATCTCTTTTTTCTTATTTACTGTAACGGAGCAATCAAATACTGCGAGATTTTTATTCTTCAATTTACTGTTGCATTATGAAGAATACACTTGCAGAATTTTATGTATTTTGTAACTACAATATTCATGTTTATACATAGAATTTTAAAGCTTATAAATAGTTTTATTATTAATTATCTAAATAAGAAATAATTGTTTAATTATCTCTTCATCTTTATTTACTGTAACGGAACAAATCAAATACATCAAATATAAAATTTTAGCGAGATTTTTATTCTTCAAAATTTACTGTTGCATTATGAAGAATACACTCGCAGAATTTTTATGTAATAATTTGTAACTACTCTATTAATGTTTATACATAGAATTTTAAAGCTTATTAATAACTCTTTTTTTTTTAATTACCTCTTTTTATATTTATTTACTGTAACGGAGCAATCCAAATACAGCGATATTTTTATTCTTCAAAATTTACTGTTGCATTATGAAGAATACACTCGCAGAATTTTTATGTAATAATTTGTAACTACCTTATTCATGTTTATACATAGAATTTTAAAGCTTATTAATAACGTTTTTATTTTTAATTACCTAAAATAAGAAATAATTATGATTAATTATCTCTTTTATTTTTATTTACTGTAACGGAGCAATCCAAATACATCAAATATAAAATTTTAGCGAGATTTTTATTCTTCAAAATTTACTGTTGCATTAAGAAGAATACACTTGCAGAATTTTTATGTAATTATTTGTAACTACCCTATTCATGTTTATACATAAAATTTTAAAGCTTATAAATAAGGCTTTTTATTTATTTTTTAATTACCTCTTTTTGTCTTTATTTACTGTAACGGAGCAATCCAAATACATGAAATATAAAATTTTAGCGAGATTTTTATTCTTCAAAATTTACTGTTGCATTATGAAGAATACACTTGCAAAATTTTTATGTAATAATTTGTAACTACAATTTTCATGTTTATACATACAATTTTAAAGCTTATAAATACTGCTTTTTATTATTAATTACCTAAAACAAGAAATAATAATGTTTAATTAGCTCTCTTTATCTTTATTTACTGTAACGGGACAATCGAAATACATCAAATATAAAATTTTAGCGAGATTTTTATTCTTTAAAATTTACTATTGCATTATGAAGAATACACTTGCAGAATTTTTATGTAATGATTTGTAACTACCCTATTCATGTTCATACTTAGAATTTCAAAGCTTATTAATAACGCTTTTTATTTTTAATTACCTAAAATACGAAATATATAAGAGGTAATAATATTTAATTACCTATTTTTATCTTTATTTACTGTAACGGAGCAATCCAAATCCATCAAATATAAAATTTTAGCGAGATTTTTATTCTTCAAAATTTACTGTTGCATTATGAAGAATACACTTGCAGAATTTTTATGCTATAAGTTGTAACTACCCTATTCATGTTTAGACTTAGAATTTTAAAGCTTATTAATACCGCTTTTTTATTTTTAATTACCTAAAATAAGAAATAATTATGTATAATTATCTCTTTTTATTTTTATTTACTGTAATGGAGCAATCAAAATACATCAAATATAAAATTTTAGCGAGATTTTTATTCTTCATATTTTACTGTTACATAATGAAGAATGCGCAGCAGAAATTTTATGTAATAATTTGTAACTACTCTATTCATGTTTATACATAGAATTTTAAAGTTTATTAATAACGCTTTTTATTTTTAATTACCTAAAATAAGAAATAATTATGTTTAATTACCTCTTTTAATCTTTATTTGCTATAACGGAGCGATCCAAATACATCAAATATAAAATTTTTTCGAGATTTTTATTCTTCAAAATTTACTGTTGCATTATGAAGAATACACTTGCAGAATTCTTATTTCATCTGAAATACATCTGTTACTTTATTGTAGTACCATATAAACAATTACCCTCTTATAGAAAAATTTTGTCTATTATATATTTTCAAAACTGTTCTCGAAATTTGCCATATCATAAAACTAGCCATTTTTTTATTTTTCTTCTCCATTTTACTCCAAAAAGATCAGGTACTGGCTATAAATCAAACTTTAGTTGATCGATCAACAGCTGTATAGACCACAGATTTATAAATACCTGTAATATTTCTTAGTGTGTTTTTATACTCTGAAAATATAGGCATAAAAATATATAGCTTTAGTTTAATAATCTTCGTTGATTCCAATCACAACATCTTTCTAAAAGAAATCTTTGAAAGTTCTACAAATCAGAAATCGACAGTTATTAATTCTTGAAGATGGGTTAAGTGTTCTTTCATATTTTTCCTTCAACAAAATGTCCTTTTACTGTCCTGGCTAAGTATCACAGAGAATAACATTTATTTAGTAAATTTTCTATCCCGGAACGTTATATTATTGTGTTATCAACCTTGTGATATACTGTCAAAATGTTATAAATTTCTTCATGAATTAAAAAGATATTTTCACTTTAGAAAAGCATGTCTCTCGACATCACATCACTTTTATAATAATTAATGCCAGTTTCAAATATATTTTAACTTTCAATCTTGCATACTTTTATAAAGGTGTCATTTCTCAAGGAAGAAAGCAGACGTCAAGTCAGAAACGATCATCAAGATCTGAGCATAAATGATTAATTACATATGTTAAAGTGGAAATTTATACACTATATTAGGCTCACTTAACTGCTTGTTGATTACCAGAGAAAAAAATTTTAAGGTAATTATAACGTGTATTTAAAAATGTTCCAACGTTTTGCTGAAAAGAAGAAAATAATATTTAACTATGATACTAATATGATTCTCTTAGATATAATCAATCTAATATTTTTTTTACATATTTCCTGAAATATTTTCTATATATATTGCTTTAATCTCAAGTAATTACTTTTAATCTACTAAAACTTTTATAATGAAAAAAGTTCAAGCAATTCGAATAATATTTTATATAAACATGTTTATTTTTAAAGTTTTAAAAATTATAAATTTGATAAAAATTTGTTAAAACTTTTCTCTTTTTTAAGCCATTTTTTTTACTTTAAAAGACCGTACAGTTTGGTACACATCCCTTTTGTTAACCTATAAAAACTATTCTTTTTGTTAAGTTAATAACCGTATTTATATGTTCTAACCTTCTTAAACCTCCTATAACTAGAACACAATTATAAATTTTAACATATTCATATGTAGAATGACTCTGCACAGATTTTGTATAGATTAATGACAAATATCATTTTATAAAATTTTGTCATTCAATATTTTGTACATTATAATATAATAAAAATAGAACAAGTTAGAAATTTGGCTCTGAAATAAATGTTAGAAAAGTAGGAAAAATTTTATTCAGTGTAACTTGTTATGTCAACGTATTTTAAGACTAACAACACGATAGAAACACGATGAAAGTTCTATAAACCAAGCAAAGAAACTATTTGTAGCAAAATTCAGCATTATGCATCTCATGGTGACTAAATTATTTTGCGTCCATCTATTTATGCAACATGTAACACTGAGATAAACACATTTCTACAAAACTAAACTTGAATTGGTGCCATCTAGTGATGTTTGCTACTGTGTAGCTATCAAGTTGTACTTCTAATTATTTATGAGAAACTCGATTTTTATTAACAAAAAAATATTTATATATCAATAAAACTAGGGGTACTAAAGGGCGGGAATAAAATCCATCTTCAGTATACTTATCCCTATATCTATGCATTTATATCATGCATATGTCTATATCTTAACCAATAAATCCTACATAATGAAAAGTTTTATTTTTCTTACAACTTAAAGACAAAAATTAGAAATAATAACCTTGAGAACAGTTACATTGCTAGACGAAGTGATGACATTAGAAAAAATTTGATTTTGTTTTCTTCTTATTCCTAAATTTAAGCCTTTCGTAAAATAAGAATTTTTCCCATTTGCTGTCTTTATCAATTTAAATAAACAAACACAATTCTAAAATTAGATAATTCTTTTCACGCACTCCAGGGAAACTGTTAAAGTAAGCCAGTATCTGCTACGTCGAAATTGTCCCATCCGTTATTTCCCTCCACTTAACCCATATTGTACCACACACACTAAATATTTCTGTAAGTTATTAAAACTTAATCCATATCATTAATATGGTGTAACTAAGTATATAAAACCAAAATTTTGAAATTTTTTTTAAAATCTTTATGTAATTGGCTGTCCTATAAATAGGACAACGGTCCATTACACTATTAAAACATAACAAATATCACTTACATTGCATTAGGCTGATTCATAGATGAAATTTGGGGAAACAGTTAACAAAGTCCAACATTACATTTTAAGCATACTGTTGTAGGTTTTCTCTTGCAGTTATTGAACTTGCAGTAAGAGAGTAACTGGCAGAAAACTGGAGATCTTGCAAAAATTCTCCAGTTTTCTGAATAGAATAGACATCTATTTACCCCTTCTTGTGTCCAGGTGTGTGAACAGGTGTTTGAACTGGTTTTCATTGAAAGATAAGAAAAGAATGTGCGCTATCAATGCAACATCGAATTCATAGAAAAATAATCAGAATTGGACCGTCGTCTTAATTTTAGGGCACATTTTTTATACTTACAAAATACACATGTAAAATATATTTTTCAACAAATACTTTCAGCTACATTATTTATTCTGTTTTTAAACTAAAAGTAACCTCCACAATGCTTAACTAATAATAATAATAAATATAAAATTAAAGATTAAAAAATGACAAATTTTAAGAGGTTGCTGAAAATAAATTTTACAATACAATATAATTTGATTTCTCAGTTTTTTAGTTACTATGCTAAAGTGTGTCTATTTTAAAGGTGTTAAAATAAAATCCTCTCAGAAAATATTTATAACTTTATTTTTAAATGGAATTTTATTTGCTGTCCTGTTTATAGGACAGCAGTCCAATATGGGTTAATTTTCCAAATGCAAAATAGGAGGCGCAGTACGCAAATGAAAGTCGATTTCAAGAATGAAACATCTATTTTGCATATTTCAACTGTCAACAGAACACCCGGCGAAACTTAAAATTTAGAATACAGTGATACCTCGTTTCGCGAGGTTAATAGAGACTAGAACCTTCCGCGAAAGCTGAAAAACCGCGATGTAGGATTTGCCCCAAGGAATTTTCCTGTATGCTGGTACACGAATGTTTTAAATATGTAAACAGTATTTATACTTTACACATTAAAGAGAAAAATTACAACAGTATGCGTATTTACATGTATTTATATGCGTATTTTTATATTTTTTTCCAAACAATTTTTGGCTTTTCTGTTTTTAATATTTTAGGCTTCCTCTCAAACGTTGAAGGTAAATCTATTTAATCACACTCATCTTTTGATATTACTTCTATTTTACCAACAATATCATCTACAAATGGAGCATGTAACTTATCATCTATTTTCTCTTCATCTGTCAGTTCATCTACATCAGTGGATCTGGCAATAATGTTCTCTTTAATTTGTTCAGAAAACAGATAATCAACTGCATCCTGAAAGCTATTAAATACTTTTCAACTCATATTTTCATCTAAAGGGGAAAAAACGTAATATTACCAGGTTCAGGAAAAAAAAACGCCCGAACGCCCAGTGATCTATTTCTAGATCAGCAGTATTTTGACACTAATTTTTACTATTTATATTTGTTTTAAGATAACATCGGTTTATATTCTGATAACTACATCTATGAAGATATTAAATCGCCAAAAAAAATTTAACTTTTGCTTATTACTTAGCTGTTTTCAGTGTTTATGCTAAGAAACGTAGAAAAACGGCGGAACGAAAGGGCGATACAAACTTTCTCTTATCGCTTTAGATCAATGATATAAACAAAACAAGAAAACCACTTGTTGGTAAACAGGTGCATGCCTTGTCTTGCCCCCTGTGCAGTATAGAATGTGTGGGGGTGGGTTTAAGGTCATCTAAAAGCGAGTTTACCAAGCCATGTTTAGCGATCTAAAAATAGATCACTGGGCGCTAATGGGTTAAACGTGGCAGTGTTAATTAATAAGGTTAATTACAAAACCTTATAGAGTAATAAACCTTATAGAGTCTTGTGTTGGTGACGGTGAAAAGGCTCTCACTTACTCGTAGAAATTTTAGGCTCACTCGGAGATTCTTTTGCTGGAGGTGCTGACGGTAGAGCCAGGAGGCTTTACTTTGGAATGAAACATGGTGATAGGTATTTCCTTTTCCTTCAAAATTCCCCTGTACAAGTATATAACCATGTCAACGCGATTGCTGAACTTAACAGCTCGAACCATATTGTCGTCCATGTCTTGTCCAAACTCTTGCCATTTGCACAATTGTTGCAGATTCTCCAAGGTAAGGCCAGGCTTTTCAGTTTGTTCTTCCTCTTCATTTTCTTCTTCACTTGCAGACTTTGTCAACTCAAGAGCCCATGGTATGTACTGAGTCAACTCATCACTTTGTTTGACATGCAGGGATCCTTCTCTCTAGCACATCAACATGAAACAACACCCCTTTCCGCAGTGTGGCTTCCGGCATAGTTGTATTTTTTCATTTTTATTTTTTGATGAATATTTTGGAAAAACCCGCAAAGCACTGAAGCAGTAAAATATGAAAGGCGAAGTGGCGAGGGAACACTGTAATTCCAAAGTTCTTCCTACATTTTTATATTTGCCTGCAAGAGAATCAATAGAAAACGTAATGTTTTGTATGCATGTTTGTGAACACACAACGAATGTACAGTCCAATGCGTTTATGTACTCTCTAGGAAACCTTTATAAAAGCACGATATTTATCCCGTTTGGGTTTCGAAATCAGAAGTATGATACTGAAGAATGTTCTCAATGGCGTTAATTAATTGCTCAAAACAAACGCACTTTTAATATAAAACACTTTTTATTATATTTACGTATGCGAGATCTTTAAAACACAGAATATGTCACATAGAAGAATTTATGGCTTAAATAATATTAATATATCAAACTCAAAAGCAACTCAAGAGCCTTTTTTCTCGCATACGAAAGAACAACCATGTTTTCACTAACAAAAATCGTTCGTTGCTACTCGCAACTTACAGAGAAAAAATAAAATAAAAAAGATAATATGTGGGTAGAACATCAATTTAACAGACGATTTGACAATATTAGCTGTCTTCACCTCCCATTACAACGCGTAAATTCGCCGAAATTCAAAAGTCAAAATCTACTAGCGTAACTTGGTGCATATCTTTCGCTATGCTAATAGTACCTACATAAAACATTTCATGCGTTTTTCTTTATTACCCTGCCGATATACAACATTTTTAGAAGCATTTATTTCTACAATGATGATTCTAGTTTGTGTTTTATTTTTATTCTGAATAAAAGACAGATTTTAATTGGAGCTTTTTACTAAAAAGATTGAACGTTTAAAAACTGTTTCCTGGAGAGAGGTCAATTAAGACTTTCTTTGTTTCTTTTTTAACTTTTTACTTCCGTTCAAAATAAACGTAAAAAGAGCATCTGAATGAAGAAACCTTATATTCGTAATAGCCTAACGCATCGTGTTGAGTCAGAATCTAAATTTAAAGCAATTTTTTTTAAATATTATCTTTTTATTTCTTCTTTTCGCTTTGCACGACTCGGCGAATCTAGAAGACTTAATTAAAGTTGAAAACGTAATTTCCATGAAAGTAATCTAGAAAAATACAAAGTTGCAAGTAGTCTGCTTTTGTTCTTTTCAAGAGAACTTCGGAATAATAAAGCTATGGTGTATAAATATTTTCATTTTTGGTTCCATTTACGTATGTTTAACCTTCTCGAATTAATTTGTAATTATCCTACTCATGTTTATTCATAGAATTTTAAAACTGACTAATCGCGCTTTTTAATTTTTAATTACCTTAAATAAGAAATAATTATCTTTGTTTAACTGCATCTTGATATTTTTTATATATGGTTACGGGGAAATGCAAATATATCAACTGTAAAGTTTTTAACGATATATTTTACTGTTCAATATTTACTAATGCATTATGAAGAATTATTTTTGAAGTATTTGTATTTAATCTTGAATACGTCAGTGCCTTTATTGTACTAAGTAAATACAATAACTCTCTCATAAAAACTTCAAATATAAAAAAAATTAATTTGCTGTTTATTTTTACATCCGTTTCTTAAATAGGTCATATTATATAAAACCAGTAAATCTCTAGTTTTCTTCCTCCTTTTACTCTAAAAAGACGAATTAATGTCTGTAAATCAAGCTTCAGTGGATCTATTAACAGCTGTGTTAATCTTATCTTTAGAAATTAATGAAATATTTCTGAGTGTGTTATCAGAAGTTTGGAACATAAAAAACACTGTTATATAAAAATATATAGCTTTCGTTTGATATTTCTCAGTGATTTCAATCTTTCTAAAAGTAAACTTTGGAAGCTCTACTAATCAGAAATTGGCAGTTATTAATTGTTCAAGATGGGTTAAATATTCTTTGATATTTTTACTTCAGCAAATGTTTTTTATCTTTCTGGCTTAAAACCACAGAGAATATCATACATTTTGGAATGTAACCTAAGCCACAACGGTATATAATTGTGTTATCAACCAGCTGATAATCTTAAAATATTATACATTTCTTGAAAAATTCTTAATAAATAAAAAAAGATATTATCAGTTTAGAAAAGCTCTCACTAACTTCCATCACTTTTATAATAATTAGCATTATTTTGAAATACATTTTAACCTTTAGTCTGGAATACTGCAAAAGGTGTTATTTTAAAAGTAAGACAGCAGATATCGATTCCGAAGTAATCATCAAATTTAAAGCAGAAATGATTAATTAAGAATGTAAGAATGAAGTACCATAGGAAGTAAGAATGAATACATCATATTGGGTTCACTTAATTTCATATAGATTATGGGAGAAAAAAGTTATTTTTCTAGCTAAATAACACAGAAAGTGACACTCATTTTAGTAAATTTTCAAAACCACAACGGTATATTATCGTGTTATCAATTTGATAATTTGTCAAGATGTAATTCATTTCTTGAAATATTTAAAAATAATTAAAATCGTCAAAATATAATCAAAATAAATTTTCTAAATTTCATTATTTTTGTAACAATTAACGTCACTGCTGTGGTGTAGTACATTGCTGTTGTTATTTCAAAGTCATTAAAAACCCAAGTTTGCTTTATATCGTCTTTAATTATAGTAAAATACCACTGATCTATATTACAACATTCAAATATAGAACAAAAGACAAGGAAATATGCTAAAAAAATATTTTTTTAAAATTAAAAAGTAAAAGAAGCACTCCACGTGCTAGGCCTGAAAAAAAAATTGTCAATGTCCAAGAGAACGCTGCATTCTTTTCCTTCCTTCTTTCTACTCAGGCAACCTTATACTTTTTCCACTATCATGTGCTGATGCGTTCGTTGTTCCATTGTCCTTTGCACAATGCGTCCTTTCCCGACTCTGCGCATCAGGACCGGAACTCCAAGGATGGTCCTGAATCGCCTCCTGGAGACTAATCACATCTCTCCAAAATTTGATGAAGTTTAAGTGCAATCTTTTCACTGGCCACACCACACGCTTCCTGGAGTCGGAAAAAAACTTGGGCATTCAACCCACAACGTGTGAGTGTGGCGAGCAAATCAGTTTCTCAAACCTTATGTCAAACATAGCTGCACTCTCACAGTCACTATCAAATAAGCTTTAGGTTTTAATCTAACATACTTTAAAAAGTATCATTTCTTAAGTAAGAAAGCATACGTCAAGGCAGAAACAATCATTAAAATTAGAGCAAATGATTAATTTCGTATGATAAGGTAGAGTGAATGCACAATTAGGGTCACTTAACTGCATGTTGATCAGTAGGTCCCGGTCTCATTAGCCCTCGTGTTGCAAAAAGTTGGCCGTAGTGCTCCCAACCAACCAACTAAATGTTGATTATTGGAGAAAAATTGTATCACTCTAGCTAAATATTCCAGAAAATGTCAGCGATTTTAGTAAATTTCCTAACTCGCAACGAAATATTGTGCTATCAACTTTCTGGTAATCTGTCAAATGTTATACATTTCTTGAAAAATTCTAATTGAATAAGAAAGATCTTTTGAATAGTGATCTGATAATTGCATGACTTTTATAAAAATTAACGTCCACTTCAAATAAACTTCAACCTTTAATCTGGCATACTTTAAAAGGTGTCATTTTTCAAATAAGAAGGCATACGTCAAGCCAGAAATGATCATGAAGATTAGAGTGCATATCATTAATTATATATGTTAAGGTGGTGGAAATACACAATATTATTTGCACTTAACAGCTTGTTAATTACTGGAGAAAAGAATTTCAATAACAACATGCATTTAAACATTTGATGAAACAACCTTATCCCCGAATATAATAAAATAGTATAAATATGATACTAATATGATTCTCTTAGATATAACCTATTTAATATCTCGTAAAATATTCTTATATACTTCTGTAATTGCAAGAAATTACTTTTCATCTACAATGTTTTATAAGGAAACAAGTTCAGGCTATCCAAAAAAAAAACTTTTATACGAACATAATTTTTAAAGCAGTAAAATATTATAAATTTAATAAAACACTCTTCAATATTTCGACTTTTTTCTGCTACTCATTCTAAAAGACCATGCAGTTTGGTAGATTTCCCTTTTGAAACCTCTTAGAAACTGTGTTTTTTTTCTCAATTAAATTGACAGTCTTATTGATATGTTCTTGCTTTATAAATCTGGGATAATCACATAACATAATTATAAAATTCAGCATATTCATACACAAAATTATCCTACAGAGTTTACATATAAATAAAAGCCAAGTATAAATTTATACTGTTAAAGTAAAGACCGACTGTGCATCTAGGCCAGCCGCACGTGTAAGTGGAGTACTCGTGAGAAATTACAAAATTAAAAAAAACTAATTCCTCCTGCTGAATTTTGTTTATTTTGAATATAAATGAAGGGGTAAATGGAAAATAAAATGCTATTTAGGCCATCTTGCCAAAGGGACCACACTCGATCAAAGATTTTGATAACATGGTGTCTTGGTCTTAAAAAGAAAATGGTGCTGGAATTGCCGCAGAAGATTTTGAGCCTCACCCCACACACACACTCTCTCTCTCTGGGGGGCCCGCAGATCTCCCGAAAAAGTTCGTTGTACAGCGTTGCCTTGGCCGAAGATTGCTACTCCGTGACTAGCAACCCCTCTTGACCAATAGGGTCGAAGGAGGATCACTCACATCACTTCCGCCACTAGGTCAGTTTCGAGCTGGCGTTGTAGAACTATAACTCTTTATTATATATAAATTGTTTTCAGCCCAAATTTTGTACACATTTAGTAAATCAACCCTATACGTCAAACATAACAATACTATGATGAAACTCTTGACAGTTTAAACTTTATTAGAAGTTTGGTTTGGAGCGCTATGGTCTACCGTTTACCTACTGCTTAAAGCCGATTCCGAATAACTACAAACATCCATGCCCCTGTGGGGTTCGAACCCATGAACTCCGGTTACCGAAGATCAACGTTCTAACCATTCGATCATCGTTCGGCACTTTAGAAGCGTATTAATAGTTACCATTCATTTTCAAACCAACTGACAAATTTACCCCTTAGAAACAAGTTTTTATTACATAGTTGTCAAATTTTTAAGAAATCACATTAACAGTGGGTAAAAAAGTATACTTAATAACTACTCATCATTTTTACGTCAGTAATTTCCAAACTTTTGTCATTGAATTTGACTTCACATAAATAAATAAAAATTTCCTTTCATAATTAACATCCGTATTAATATTCTAGCTTAATGAGTTTCCCATCAACACAACATATAACTATAAACTGCAACATATTCATACGCAATATGATTCCACGCAGCTTTTATGTAGATTAAAGACAATTATCATTTCATATAATAGTGTCGTCCCACATTTTTACAGTATAAAATTACAAATGTAGTTAATCACCCTATGCGTCGACAGTACTATGGCGAAATTGGGCTGTTTACACTTTAGCAGATGAATGTGTACTAATGGTTCAATTAGGGAACAACCGACAAATTTAGATTTTGCAAACGAGTTTTGCATACGCATCTGTCAAATTTATAATCAATCCAAATTAATACAGTGTATAAAAGCATATTAATACTAAATTTACGGATGTTGATTATATACCTATTCTTACTGAAGTGCGCGAATTTGACTCATACAAGAAAATGGAAGTTTTTTGCAAAGAAAATAGTTCCCAATTAATTTAAATAAAATGTTTATTATCAAAAATTTCATGGAAAACATTTTTTACATATAAAATCTGTTCTTGAAACCCATTTTCCGCAAACATTTCTATTACACAATGGTTTCTACATCTGTTTCTTTTGCATGATTGTTGACAATTCTTCCGTGCGTCAGTAGCATGAATTTCTGTCATTAGAATGGAAGTTTCTTCTCTATATTTATTTTTTTAGCTCTTCAGCCAATCAGAAAATAAATAAAACATAGAGAAAAAACTGTATAATATTTTCTACACAAAAAAATATTTTATGATAACCGTTTTAAGAGTTTATTTGCACAATACAGAGCTATATAATGAATTGTCATATCATTATAAAGCATCATTTCACAATACTGTATATCCATACAAGAACAAATAGATCTCTTACAATTCATTTTATAAATACCATCCTGTGATGTTAAAAATTACAGCTTATCTCTAATTAGGAGAGTTTTTTTTTCAATTTCATATTATCGGAAGAGTCCATAATATCTTATTCACATATTCAGCAAAAATGAATTAGGTGTTAATAGGTTAGGATTTGTATAAGAAACATTCGCATCATTAATATTTTCTATAAACAAAACATTTATATTTACTTTTTGAGAACTTATTAGCACAATACTGAACTTTGAAATGAATATTTACATTATAAATTTTCACTTTACAGTGTTATGTTTATATAAATGAGCAAATAGACCTCTTCTGTTTCATAAATGCCTTATTATGCTCGTTTATATAAAAGAGCAAATCTTTTATTCTGTTTTATAAATGCCTTTTTATGCCATTTAAAATTACAGCTTATCCCAAATAAGGACAGCCAGTAATATTCGAAATTTCTTATTCTATTTTACTCTAAACAGTCCATAATATCTTAGTTACATTCAGCAAAAATGAATTAGTCATTAATGGATTAAATTTGCATAAATAAATACTAAAACATTTATATCCATATTGTTTTCTACAGACGAAAAAATACTTTTATAATATCATCCATTTTAAGAGCACAATCCTTAGCAAAGGAAGATAACTTGCTAATAAGTCGATTTCCGTCTTATTTTCTCCCCAGAAAGGCGCGAATAAGGGAACCCAATCAACGACCGGAATTCTCGAGATAAAGAAAACTCCGCATCGTGTCCAATATATTCTTCTATTGATTTCTATCTATTTGGCTCTTCTAAAGCTCCCTTAGACTCAAAGGCTCTTCAATTCCCCTCTAATATGTGCTTCGGCAATTAGTAGGGACCAACTTTAAGTAGTTTCAATGCAATTTTGAAATTAAATTCTAGAGGAAGGATTCTAATTGCGAACAGCAAATATTTCGGAGTTGTTCCTGATATTTAGTGTGGATTCTAGTCGGAGAAGTGTATAAGTTTCTAACATTTCAAACAGGTCCGACATATCTGAATATCTTCGTGAATTGCCAACGGATTAAAGTTCATGAGGGTATGTAATCTCGAATAAGCTGGGGTGTTTTAAAAGGAGCTCTCGTCTCACTTTAACAACTTCAGTAAATATCATTTCTGTTCAGAGTGCAGTTTTATAGCATGTTCATTTGAATGTGAAGAAAGGTTGAAGTTCAATAAAAAAAATTATCATATTACATTATATGAAATAGCACCTCACTTTAGTGAAGTAACGAGTAAACTTAAATACCATAATCTATTATTTTTACTTCTTGGTACAAAGTGAAGCCTTATTAACCCCTTGCTTATTTTGCACTACATCGTACGGGCTTGGTTACTGTGCCTTTGACGATTTGCCTGTACTCTGTACGGGCAATCTGATTTCTTTATCGTTCTCACTATTTTGGCTATATCTTTTGTTTTTTAAGGTTAAATTAGTCGTGCAGATGTCCACAAGATGTTAGTTTTCGAAGTGTATTCTGTTTCGTTTGAAAGCTCGGGCTTTCTGACAGGTTTTGCATTTTACCGCGAGTTTTTATCTTTGAGTTTTTGGCTTGATTTTGGCTTGAGGTTTTGGGAAACTGACAGAGAGAGACTTTTTAGAGGTAATTCTACCTACAGATAAAAAACTAATACCTACAAACAAGTGCTATGTGTGTTCATTGAAGAAAAATGACAGCAGCAAAAGAATTCGAAAAGAAACTAGGTATTTTTGTCCGGGCTGGGACGTTGGACTACGCTTCTTACCCTGTTTCAAGATTTACCGCACTAAATCTGATTTTTGAAAAAACCGGTTAAGTAAATGTATTTGTATTATTTGCATTGGAAAATAATTGTGTAGTAATTGTAATCGAAAATATTTGTTGTCTTCATAACTGTAAACGTCACTTCCCAGTCTAGTGTACGTGAGTGAGAAAAGAAACTGTAATTTCCTGTAAATAAGTTGTTAAAAATGCTTAAAATAATTAGAAGTATTACTTTTAATAACAATTTCCGGCTTACAAATGTAAAATTAACAAAAGTATGAAATAAAAAATGTGACATTTTTTTGGATCGAATTCGAGAAGAAAATGAAACTGTTAAGGGGTAAATTTTTCAGTTTTCAGATTTTAACACTAGATTTAAGGATGTTGATCATATACCTATTTTTACTGAAGTGAGCCAATTTCACTCATACAAGAAAATTGAAGTTTTTTTGCAAAGAAAATAGTTCCGAATTAATTTAAATAAAATGTTTATCAAAAAATTCATGGAAAACATTTTTTACATATAAAATCTGTTTTTTAAACCCATTTTCCGCAAACATTTCTATTACATTTAGCACAATGGTTTCTACATCTGTTTCCTTTGCATGATTGTTGAACTTGACAATTCATCCTTGCGTCAGTAGCATGAATTTCTGCCATTAGAATGGAAGTGTTCTCGACTTCTTCTCTGTATTTACTTCTTAGCTCTTCAGCCAATTGAAAAATAAAATCTTTTCGTGAAATATTTACTTGAGTCTTCTCTTTAAACAGAATCCAAGTATTGATAGCTGCTAAATCTAAAATGTTGTAGAAAAACTTGTAGCGGCCATCTGCGTGAATGAGTAGAGAAACAAATCACGTTCGACTTGACTGTTGCCCAGGCCTGATAGGACCAATAAATTTCATGTTATGCAAATAACTGTTAAACCATTCTATGAGTCAAATTGGCTTACAACCGTGAAAATAGGTATACCACATTTGATAATACGAAATGAAGGGGTCTGCGGGGAAGAGGAATGAAAGTTTACATATATTTTATTACTTAACTAAAAACAAACGTATGTTTTTGGTTGGTTAAACGGTCTCCTGTTTTGCACACGAGGGCTAATGAGACCGGGACCTACAGTTTAAAGCCGATTTCGAACGGCTACAAACATCCATGCTAGCAGCGGAATTCGAACCCGCGAACTCCGGTTTCGAAGAGCAACGCTCTACCATTCGGCCATCGTTCGGCAACGTAAGATTTTGAAAAGTAATATTAAATTATATATATATATATTACATACATACATTTATATATATATATATATATATATATATATATATATACATATACATATATATATATATATATATATATATATATATATATATATATATATATAGTGATCAAATTTTTAATGAGTCAAATTGGCTCGATCCGTAAATCTAGTGTTAATAGAGATATGCATTTTGATGAAGATTTAATTGATTTTGACTCGTTTCATAATATAAAATTTCAAAAGTCTACTAAATATCATCTTCCGGCTATTCTTTGAAAAAATGGACAGCTACACAAATGATAAAATATAATACTTTAATAAAATCGAACTTTTATACAGTATTAATTCAAAGAATAATATCAATTGATTCAACAGCAAGTAGTAGTGTTCAAATACAGCTGTCTTGAGGCGACTCGTAGCGTTTAATTACAAAGTTTATGAAGCTACGGTGTTTTCAAGTAGTTTTAAACAAGCTTCATAAATTTAAAACTTCAACACAGTATACGGTTAATAGTCGTAATTTAATCTTAAATAAATTTCACAGTTTCACAAATGTTAAAATCTTACATTTTAATATCAAAGTTTTATATATTATTAATTTAACTGTGAGTAATATGAACTGATTCGACAACGAGTAGCGTTTAAATGCTGCTATCTGGAAGCGACAGGTAGGGTTCTAATTTTTGTTATATAGGTAGGAGATTTCAGTAACAGTCCTAAATGCAAATATTCAACTTCTTATAGCTAATGGTTGCTTTGAGTTATGCGTGGTGTTATTAACACATAGTGTGCGGGTACATTTCGCAGCGGAATTGTACCGGGAGCTGGCGTTTTGAGCGTAAATTTAATTATTCAGTTAAATCTCAATAGATCGAAAATTATTTAATTTTTTTACCAACTTTTCGTATTTTATATTGAAATCTATAAACAAATATATATATCATTTTCTCAAGGATAAATAAAAAGTTAATTTTAAATCTGAATTGATTATTTTAATCAACCTTTCCGTTCTGTGGTTCCGCATCGATTGATGCAAAAACTAGTTTTTAATTTGTCTAAATTTTTCCAGAATCTATGTAGTAGACAAAAATATTCGGCTTCGTTTTCCTGTATATACCGTTATTTTTGTACCCACATACAAACCATGTTGTTACACTAACCCGTACTAGTACGTGTACCGCGCTCAAGAATCAATCGTCAGAAAACGTACTAGTACGTGACCGGCATACAATGTGTTAGCATCCATTATATTGAAAATTAAAATCTGCTACACAGAGTAAAGATTGCAATAAAAACAAATGTTGATTGTTTTCAGGTGTTACGGTTTACTGTTTTGTTACACCAAGACCTACCGCTTAAAGTTGATTCAAAATGATTAAGAACATTCATGCCAACAGAGGAATTTGAACCCACAAACTGAGGTTCTGAAGAACTGTGCTCTACCCATTTGACCATCGTTCAGCCAAATAAACATGTTCACAACTGGATGTTATAAGAATGCTAAATACAAAATTTCAACTCGTTACTGCTAATCATCATTAAATTATGAGATTCCATGATGAAACTAATCAAAATACATTTAAAAATGACCAAAATGGATCATTTTTCAGAGTTACTTATACATAAGTACAGACCTAATGCTCAAACTATACAAAATGTTTTGTCCCGTTTGAATTTCGAAATCAGAAGTATGATTTGTTCTCGGTGGTGTAGTTAACTGCTCAAAACAACGCACTTTCAATATCAAACTTCTTTTATTATTGTAACAAAGATTTACAATTCAACAACGCCAGTTCGAAAGTGACCTAGAAACGAAAGCGAAGTGAGTGAGTGAGTGCTTCGACCCCATTGGTCAAGAAAAGTTGCTAACCGCCGAGTAACCATTTTCTGCCCAGGCAACGCTGTCTAACGAACTTTTTCGAGAAGTCTGCTGGCCCCCTCAGAGAGAGAGCAAGGAAGAAGGAATGTGGAATTTAATAGCTTCTGCACCAGTTCGACACCATTTTTCTAAAAAGACCAAGACGCCATGTTAGCAAAATCTTTGACCAAGTGTGGTCCCTTTGGCATGATGGCCTAATTAGCAATTTATTTTCCTATTTACACATTTATTTGTATTCAAAATAAAACAAAAATATTCAGCAGGAGGAATTAGTTTTTTTTTTTTTTTTTTTTTTCAATTTTGTATTTCCTCACGAGTACGCCACTTATACGTGCGGCTGGCCTAGACGCTCAGTCGGCCTCACTTCTACTATTATATTTTCGTATGAGAAATCATTAAAAAACAGAAAATGCCACACAGAAGAATTTATGGCGTAAATATTATAAATTTCTCGAAAACACAAAAGTAACTCAAGAGCCATTTTCTTTTTGCATGCGCAAGAACAACAATCATGTTTTTACAAAAAAAAAACTCATTTGTTGCCATTTGGAACTTACAAAAAAATTAAACAAAAAAGATAATATGTGGATAGAACATCAACTTTAACAGACTATGTGACAGTATACAGGAATGGTCAAAATGGGCATTGCCACTCAAATATCCATTCTCTTGAAAATCCGAAAATTTTCAAGATACAGCATTTTATTTATTTCTTAAAAAAGGTAAAAATTAAAATCTTCCCTTTTTTTTAAAATTACATTTACAAGGATAAAAATATATGTCATCCACATGGATTAACTTCTAATTATTTTAAAGACATCAACTGAAAAGTCTAATAATAAACAATATATGCTGTTTAACAAGCTTCTATATGACGGCGAAATATTCTCATTTAATTGAAAGATTCAATTAACTAGTTAATATGTTACATTGTATTAAACAGTACACTACTCTTGTTACTTCAGCATTTGATAGATTAGACTATCATGTTAGCTTCTGGAAATTGCATTTTTTTTCCTGCTAGCATCCGGATCACATTATATTAACCTGAGAAAATTACAACTTTCCCTCCTCATCTTCCAACTAAGTTCAAGCATTGGCAGAGTATTTACAACCAGTGTCTTTTTACGGAATAGTGTTTGACGAAAGGATTAAGAAATAAAGAGAATCGCTTTGAAGGAATTTTAAATCGATGGTAAAAAACATAGTAAAACCTTACTCCATTAGCAGGTTTCATTTTTAATTTTGTAAAATCTTAATCTAATTAAATTTTTAATTTTATATGACTATAAAGCAGCAGTAAGTATTTTTACAAGTACAAGAATTTAATTATACTTCTTGCGTAGATTAAGTATAATTTCTCATGAAACTTAATCCTTCCCCTATAATCTAATTAAAATTTGAGAATATACATTCATATATACATCTATGTGTATGTGTGTAATATTTAATCCAAACTAAATTATAACTGAATTCAAAAATAAATTCCTGGCGATTCAGTACCTAAAATTAATCGGCTTTGTCGAAATGTTTTTGTTACTCTTTTAATTGTGGAAACCTTTGATGATTTCAAGAACACCAACTTTATCTTTACATAGCTCAATTAATCTTATATAACTCGTTTAGGT